>CM041516.1:48833327-50033327 GCA_023091065.1 Dianthus caryophyllus | reverse complement strand
CTTAGTCAATTGTGCAGTTGCTTCAATTTTTCTCTCACAAAATAGAGTAAGATAAACAACTTTCTATTACAGATGAAATAAGTTAGATAATATTACGTGAACAACGACCATAGTAAACAGAATAGTAATCACCTATGTGAATATCATTATAAAATAATAGTAATAATATCTATTATTGAATTAATGGTGATAGAACTGAAAGTACAAAACTGATAGTAGTAGTAGTATCAATAAAAATAGCCAGTGGCGGTCCTAGGGGGGGCCAAGGGGGGGCCGTGCCCCCCTACTCCCATTAAGAAAAAATTGATAAGTATTAAATGCCACAAATATGTGTCAATAAATTGCAATAGCTCAGTTGGTGTGGAGTTTGTTTATGGTTCTTGAGGATATGGGTTCGAATCCTGTAACACTATCATTTTGTTTTATTTTTTCTAGACTTTTATGATTTATAAGAATTAGAGTTTGTTGATTATTTTAATGAGATTTTTATTTACAATGAATGAACCATGTTTTCGTTTCTCTAAACTCTTAACATCTGTTTTCGTTTCTCTAAACTCTTAACATCAGTTTATAAGAATTTGAGTTTATGTAGTTACTTCTTAAATAATTTTTTCTAAATGATGGAATCATATTGATATGTTTAAAGTAGACGTTTCATTGTGTTTTCTCTAACTATATTTCTTAAGTATTTTTTTTTATATTTTGATATTACCAAAATATTGGATATATAAAGATTAAGACCACGATTATTAAACTATATTTAGAATCATAATTTTTTTTCTTTGCTTATTTTTATAAGCTTTTAACATTAAATTATGAAAATTGAATCTCATTTAAATACTTTGTCAAAAAAAATCTTAAACTGTCAAAAAAAAAAATCCTTAAGTGAATAAACCAACTATATGTTATACTAAATTTTTCGCTAAATTTTATCTCGTAATATGTTAGTTGTGTTAATTTGGATGATTTTAAAGACATCAAAAAAAAAAACCGCAACAAATTTATTCGAATAATTTACGTGTTTCGGGGCCCCCCTAACCAAAAATCCTGGGTCCGCCACTGAAAATAGCAACGATAATTATATAAATTATGAATAGTAGTATCAATATCTTTGCTAGAATAATGAAGAAGTATTAAATAGTGAACACAAATTTTCTAATTAGATGGTCTATCAATAAATAAATTGTGATACGCCTTACTAAAAAAAACAATTATTTAGTTATTTAAGTGTTCATGATATAAAACAGTCTCACATAAAACCAACTAAATAGTAAATATTTACACCCACATATATGTATATGTGGAGCAGCTTTTGATTCCTTTCTCGCATTACCTTCTCTTAGTGATGGGTAATTTTGTTTTAATCATTTTATCCTATTAGGACTGTCTAATAAATATTCATTAAGTTTGGTTAATAATTTAAAAGATAGAGTTTAATGAAAACTCATTATAATTGCGAGTTATCTAATTTATACATAGTTTGAATATAATAAGTAAGCATTGCATAATTAATATTGAAATATTCGCGTGTTTTTTATTTCCATAGTTACTTATTTCGATAAATAAAATAAATTCAATATTTTATTAATTAATAGTTTTTTTATTATAGATAGGGAGCCCGGCCTGGGGCGGGCCCGAAAACTAGTGAGGGTATAAATGGAAATCAAATGAAAAAAAAGTATACAACGAGAGTAAATTTCGTATACGAAAAATCAATACCCAATGATTTTATGTAGTGATTGATGGTGTTTGGTAGTAGATATGAGTCGGTACTAACGTGAATGTGTGTAGATAATTGAGAAATTTTTGTTGTTTAAGAGTTCATAAATTGTAGGGATATGTTTCTGGTTTACATTTTGTTTAATAAAATATAATTACGTTTCACATACAATAAGGGTACATCTGAAATAAGATACAATTACTTTTTAAATCAAATAATTACGTTACTTTTGAAAGATAATATAATTACTTCTGAGTTGTCTCATACAATAAGACCGTCTTATCATAAAATTAGTATATTTTGAGAAGCAAAGTTCAAATAGTTGAGTATATTTTGAAATTAATAGAAGTTGAGTATATTTTGAGAAGACCATGTATACTTCGGTGTATGCTTATGGACTTTTCCTTTATTTTAACATTAATTTTAATTTTCTATGACAGTCAAATATGTGTCTAAGAAAGTGATTGATAGAAATGTCAAGGAACAACAAGCTGTAAAACTAGTACAACAGCTATGTAAGGAGATACTAGAGTTGGATGATTCCAAAGTTTACTCCTTACTTCGTCCAGCGTTACACGACGCAGCAAAGCTCGGCATTCCGGAGATCATAGAAGAGATAGCCAGCATTTTCCCCCCGGCAATATGGTATACCGACGATGAATACAAGTACAACGTGTTTCAATTGGCGATGTTGAACCGTCGAGAGAATGTTTTCAATCTTATAAACCAAATGAGTGATTATAAGCTCTTAATCACAAGGTTTGTTGACTCCGACAAAAATAACATGCTACACTTAGCTGCCAAGTTGCCTCCCGCCGATAGACTTAGCCTTGTCTCTGGTCCTGCTTTACTTGTTCAACGGGAGATGCAATGGTATAACGTATGTCGTTTCTTTCTTCTTTTTCGATCTTATTCCTTCAATGAATTGATTTTACAATGAAAAATAATAATCCACATCATCTTACTAACCAAACAAATTCAATTTTTCAGGAAGTAGAGAAGTTCGTATACCCAGCACAAAGAGTGGCAATAAACAAAAAGGGGGAAACACCAAAAATGGTGTTCATAGAGAAGCATGATAAACTGATGAAAGACGGCGCAAAATGGATGAAACACACAGCAAGTTCCTCTGCAGTTTTCGCAACCCTTATTGCAACTGTCGCATTTGCAGGCGGTATGCACGTCCCTGGAGGCACAGACGAGAAGGGTCGTCCTTACTTACGTGACCGTACGGAGTTCATTATATTTGCTGTTATGGATACAATTTCCCTTTGTTTGGCCGTCGTTTCAATCCTAGTTTTCTTGTACATCATCACTGCGCGATACTCTGAGGACGGCTTCGTCAAAAAGTTGCCACGTTGGTTAATGGTTGGCATAGGAGTCCTTTTTGCCGCGATTATCATTATGCTGTTGGCGTTTAGTTGTGCATTGTATCTTCTCTTTACACCTGCTAACACGAAAAGCAAGAAAGCATCGGTGGTGTTGTATGTTTTTGTGATAGCTATACTACTTGGTTTAATTTGCATACTATACAAAAATGTGTGGCCGATCCATGGATCCAACATATTTGGAAAGAAAAGGGACCGAATTCTTCATTAACAAAATGCTTGTCTAGGTTTGTATTACGATCAACTTTTGTTAACTACTCCTGAATAATAATGCTACGATATGATAACAACTGTTACCTTGTGTCTTGTTGACTATACATCCTGACATTGTTTAATGTTTGTTGACGTGTTTAATTATACCTTCTTCTTTTAGGAATTCTAATTGATTTCTAGGGTTTCTGGTCTAATTCCTGAAGCCACATATCACTAATCTATCGTGATTTAAAAAGATAAAATGAGAATTTGATTTTTTTCCCTGGTCAAAATAAATGTTTACTAGTTGTAAAGCCCGTGCGATGCACGGGATTTAAACACTGTCTATTTAAGAATTCATATTTTGAGTAATGGTATAATCTTGGATGTATGTAAATAATTAAGAAATAAATGTAAACACCTTAATGGTATAATCTTGGATGTATGTAAATAGTTGTAAAGCCCGTGCGATGCACGGGATGTATGTACATTAGAAAGTAATTCATATGTACATGCACGTTCACCTTAATGGAACCATAACATTATAGCACAAGATATGTTATTCTTATAATTAAGGTAGATACGGAGTATTAAATTTGAAACATTTATTCGTAACTTTACTTTTAATATTTTACTACTCCGTATTTAACATTATAGCAAAACATGTTGCTTATAATAAGTATTGCTTAAATTTACTATTAACGTAGATATTGCAAAACATGTTGCTTACAATAAGTATTGCTTAAATTTACTACGGAGTATTAAGGTAGATATAAAATTTAACATTATAGCAAAACATGTTATTCTTATAATTAAAGTAGATACTTGTAATATTGAGTATTTTTTTTAATTAATTTTACTATATTTACAATTTTTTTTTTTGGGGGGAGGGGGAGTCAAGTGCATCATTTTCGCACCACCACACGCATGTATGGCCACGGCCATGCGGTGGCCAAGTGGTGTGCTTTGGTTTTTTATTCTTTTTGGTCCAGGTGTGGTTTGAGCCTGAGACCTCATATTTTTTTGCATATTGCTTATTGCTTCTAATAATTATTGCTTAAAATGATATATATAACAGATCCAATTAAGGGTTAGAGATTTTTCCTATCATCCGAAATGCTCAAGATTAAATTTGACTCATTTGGTCTTTGCCGATGATTTGATGATTTTCACAAGGGGGGATGTCCCCTCTGTTGCTGCTGTGGGACGTGCTTTGGATCTCTTTGCTGGCTATTCGGGCTTGGTTGCTAATCCGTCTAAAACCGAGATCTATTTGGGAGGTGTGAAGGATGATGTTAAGCGTCAAATTTTGCAGGTCTCAGGGTTCAATGAAGGGTCTTTCCCTTTCAGATACTTGGGAATCCCTCTTGCATCCACGAATCTTAAGAGCGACATGTACCGGCAACTCTTTGATAAGGTTCGGAAGCACATCGCTACATGGGCTGCTCACAATATTTCTTATGCTGGTAGGATTCAACTCATCAACACAATGCTGTTTGGGCTCGAAAATTTCTGGTGTGCAGCTGTTCTGCTGCCAAAAGGCGTTGTAAAGAGATTACACAAGCTTTGTAAAGATTTCCTATGGGGGATTGAAGAGGGAGGTAGAAGGCACACTTTCATGAGTTGGAAAGCAATTTGTCAGCCTAAAGACGAGGGTGGTTTTGGTATTAAGGAGTTATTGTCTTGGAACAAAGCTCTCATTAGTAGATATTTGTATGCCCTGCAGAATGGCCATTCGAGCATTTGGTTGTCTTGGTTGCAATCTTACAAAATTCGTGATGCTACGCTATGGTCTGTGACTTCGTCTTGTTCAGATGCAGAAGGCTGGGCTGACATACTTCATGTCAGGGACTGTTTACTTCAGTTAGCCGGACCCTCTGCTGCTCATTTGCTGTCATCTTGGGGAGGCAAGGTTTCAAAAGCGTATGACTTCTTCCGAGGTACGTCCCCTTGTGTATCTTGGGCTTCAGTTGTTTGGGATACCTCGAATATCCCCAAGCACACGTTTATTGGCGCCATGGCTGTTTTGAGAAGGCTGCCCACGGTGGACATGTTATGTTCGAGGGGTATGCATATGGTTAACAGATGCATTCTGTGTTGTCATGCATTGGAGGATCATGCTCATCTGTTTTTCAAATGTCCTGTGTCTATGGCAATTGTTCAACAGATTTTGGTGTGGATGGGGATGACGAGGAGGGTACGTAGTCTTGTGTACGAGCTTAAATTTGGGAGACATCTGAAGCGCTCTGGTCATTGGCGAGCACAATGGTTTTCGTGTAGCATGCTGGCGACTATTTATCATATATGGATGGAAAGAAATAGACGTATCTTTCATGATGCTGTTATGTCCATTGAGTCCATAATTCGCAATATTAAGCTTGATGTTAGTATACGGTTATTGAATTCCCAGCGTGTTGGGAACTATATGGATATGGTGAATGCTTTAACTAGCTAAATACCTTGTAACACTCTTCTGGTTAATGAATGAAATGGAGCTAAATTCTTTCAAAAAATATATAACAGATCCAATTCATGCCAAACAAATCGAGAATTATATAATAAATCAAAGGACCATGACATTAGTATATATGTATATAGCAATACGTGTATGTATCATGTTCAACTCATTCACATAATTTTATACTAACTTATATTGGTTACTTCGTACATACAAACTCATGATATTTATGTACAAATTCATTATTATTTATTTTCACATGCATTAGTTCTACGAAAATTCACATAATTTTATACAAATTAATATTGGTTACTTCGTACATACAAACTCATGATAGTTATGTACAAATTCATTATTGTTTATTTTCACATTAGTTCTATAACAATTCTCTATATTTTTCACGCCACACCTTCATTAGCTTTGTTGCTAGCTTTATAATTTAATTGTTTTGATAGAAAACATCGTATCTTAAATCCACGTTATACTTACAATACACACACAAAAAAAAATACTGTCATAAATTAAATCAAACTTTCTAGATTATAACAAAGTTCAAAATCAAACAACCATACAAAAAATGTTGTAACAAATAGAATTAACACAAATCGTGATTAAAACATAAATCAAGATTATGAATAATTTTAACAATTATCTAAAACATTAAAATATTTGTTAAAATACAATCAAAATTCATAATCTTAAAACACCAAAAGTTATTTTATATATATATATAATCTAATTCTATATATATATATATATATATATATATATATATAGAGGTAGGATCCGGTGAGTCCACCTAAATATTTGAGTCCATGAGTCCACATATGAATCGTTGGATCTAAATAAAATGGAGCATCTAGATTAAGCCACGTAGCCCACTAACAAAACCCTTACATCCTTCATAATTTTTACCATACGCACAAAAGCCCCTTCTCTATTTTCTTCTCTCTCTAAAAATTGAATTTAAAAAAACTCTCTACATCCTTGCTAAAAATCAACAAATTCGTTAGATTTCATCTTGATTTCAACATTGAAGTTTAATTCAACCACTACAATACACACTAAAGTCGTCGAATTTGAATCAAAAATCAACAGGTATACTCAATTCTCATTTTCTTTCACAGATTTAAGTTCATGTTGTCTGATATGTAGTAATTTGATGTGAATCTTGTTGAATTCATGTTAATTTTGTTTGAAATTAATGAATATCTGTTGAATTAGAACATTATGAAATGATTATATAAAAAAAAATCGAAAAATTGGTTGATTGCTATGTGGAACTTTGATGTGTTCTTATTTTCATGTCGTAAATATGCGAATAATAGATGATTTCTAACGTTTTTTGAGATTATATCAGTAAAAACGAACTAATTATGATTGATTTGTCGTATATTATAGCTGTTTAACAGATTTCTTAGGTTTAATTTAAGGTTTATATCATCTTCATGAAAATTAGGGTTTCATATTGTTTTATTCTTTAAAATTAGGGTTGCATATTCGAAAATTAAATTTGTTTATGAAAGTGTCAATACCTAGTTTTAGCATTGTTTAATTGTGAAATTATCGTTTCAAATTATAGAATTGAATTTGTTTGAGGACAAAATTGGGGACTTGATAGTTTGTTCTCAGTTAATTGACTACACCAACCATACGCTTGCACTTTGCTATGATACATTATAGGACTGGTATGATTTTGGATAGGTATTCAATTATCATACAAAATTGCATATTATTTACTAAGGTTTGATTTTTTCGTAAAAATTTGTGATATTGTTTGTTAACGGTTGTGATATTGTTTGTTAATGGTTGTGATATTGTTACAAAACATTGTAATATTGGTTGTTAATGGTCATAATAATGTCCAATGTATTATTACAGATATAAAGTATCAACAATAAATTTAAAGTTAGAATTTTTCGATGGATCTGAGCAAACTCCGGCCTAAAGAGACATCTAGCGACATATGATGCAGCTAATCAACTACCAACTAAGAAGTCAAAGGGTGAGAAGGAAAAAAAAGCGCGGCCATTTCAAACGACCAAGTGTAGGGAAAAAGTGAAGAGCGAAAGAAAGCTGTGAGATAGCGGATTTGGTGGTTTGTAGGAGCTGAAGTTAACGAAAATAACCCTTAGCTTAGATTTATGACAAGATATTATTTTGCAGAAGCGTTTTGGTGGTTTGTAGAAGCGTTTTTGTAGACAATAATATATTATTTTGCATACAATGTGACAACGTTTTAATGAAATCTAATTATGTTCATACTAAAGTTTGGTATACATAAAGATATTTTTTGCGTTCAACAGGTGACGTATTTGAAATACTTTCAACACTGATATTGTTTTTTTAGGATGTGATATTGTTTTTTTAGGATGTGATATTGTTAGTCAGTCTCGCTACGGATATTGTCCAGCAAATATGATTTTGTGATATTGTTTTTGAATAATAATCATATTGTTACACATCATATGATATATATTGAGAAACACATATGGCAAATATTGATAAAAGTACATTACTACATATGCGTTTTTACAACATTGTTATCTTAAACTAGAAAAATAATACAAATGTTTTTTCTTATTGATTGAAATCCAAGAATACATTTCTAATCCACTCTTCAGAACCTCCAGGTGTCACCCTCCAAGAAAGGTGATTTCCAGCACGAATTTCATCAACATCAAGGCATTGGGCAGTAGAAAACGAAGTAGTGTGCTTTCTTTCGCAGAAGTTACAATTGAGTCAGGAGTTCCTAACAAAACAAAGTGATACAATTAAGAGTCAAAAATATGTGATACTGTTAATAATATAGTATGATACTGTTAATTATAACGAGTGATACTGTTTGATTACGAAGTTGGACAACATAATGATGACTATAATGAACATATAGTTATGGATAAAGTGGCAAAACACGATTATGACTTCAATTAAACGTAAATCTGAACAGAGCAAAGTCGGCAAAATGATGACTGATAATAAATAATATGTAAATCCAATAAACATAAATGAAGAACATGCAGTTAAACTGAAGAACACAATTTAAACAAAAAAAACAAATAAAATTTAATGCAAAACATAAAATTAAAAAGATAATCAGTGAAGGAAAAAGGTAAGATATTTAATAAAAGTGTGAGCGATATTGTATAACATTAATTGAAACGAAAAACAAAAAATTTAGTAAAAGTGATGTTGAATATCATGAATATAGAAGAATTACATGAAAAATACACATAAAACATGAATCAAAACAAAAAATCGAGTAGGATACATGAATTAATAACAATTATTTCTAATGAGAGAAGTCTTTGATAACAAAAAAAATAAAAAATAAAAACAATCATACCTGACATTGAAGACGGATTGAAGATGAGAAAACGAAATTAATAAATGAAATCAGTAGATGAAATCAAGAGACAAAAACAATAGATAAAATTGAGTCATGTATTAGATGAAATATGTATATTAATATGATTAGTGATAGTTGAGCAAAACTCAACGGATGAACAACGTGCGGAAGAGAAAGAGAAGGTGAGGCTAGAGAGAGAAAGTGAATGACAAGAATGAATGATTGGTTTGTTTTTAGGTTATATATATTGCATTGTTGAATGACCAAAACACCCTTACTTAATTGATTTAATCTTAGCCATTGGATCATCTTAATCTAATGGTTGAGATTAAGACTCATGGACTCAAAAAGAAGGGGAGGACTCATGGGATCCTATTTCTATATATATATATATATATATATATATATATATATATATATATATATATATATATATATATATATATATATATATCGAACACAACAATTGCAATTATATCACACCATCTAAATTCATTAAATAAAATACGACAAATTAAATACTCACATAGATGACAATATGTAATCAAAATATATATTTTTGATAAACGATAATAAATAAATAATTCAATATAAATAGGATGCATAGGGTTACCTTGTTTAGTAAATATAAAATTTAACAATGTAGCATTCCTAAATTAAATTTTAATATACCCTTGCAAAAGAAGATCACATAAATTGAGAAATTAATAATATATGAACAACGTTATAACAATAAAACAAAAATTATAATTATAATGCTCAATGAAAATAGCGGTGTAAATTGATCATATGCATTAGTTATTCAATTATGTTCAAACTAATCAATTATGGTTATTTACTAATCAATTATGGTTATTTAATCTTGAAAAGTTTCATACCTCTATGTACCAAAAAAAAAAAAGGTTTCATACCTCTCACAAACTTGAACAATAATCAATCATCCCACCTACACAACAAATATAATATACATCAAATCATACATTAATACACCAATGTGAAATAAAAAACAAAAGAATATACATATCAAATTCCATTGAATATTAAGAAAAATTATTAAAAATAAAAATAAAAAAATATCAAGAGAGGGATGAGTACGATGCAACAAATTGTAGTGCATGTGGTTTGGATTTTATACTGGCAAACAAATTAGGTTATCTTCTAGTAATACAATTTATGTTCTAATCAAATTTGTATATTTTAAATTATTTTATTTTATTTTGGATGATTAAATTTGTACATTTGATTTATTTAGTGATAAGTTATAAATATTTTTCTTTATTTAATTAATATATATAATTCCATAATTACTACGAATTAAATAAATTAATTAAAATATATTTAGTGTTTTACAAAAGTTGGACTCTCTCACGTCGCTCGAAAAAACCTTCAATTATATAGATATATTGATTATGGTGAAAATAAGATTTTGGTGGGTGTTTTCAAAAATATCTTCATAAAAGATGTGAGTTTTTAAAAAAATTATAAAAGGTGTGAGATTTAAAAATCATGTTTAGAAAAGGTGGGAATAATATTGTATTTAAAAAAATGAATTTAATAAGATCACATGACTAAATGTTCACTTATACATTGCACATAATTTCGAAAATTCTCTAACTTGATCAATAAGGTTAGAAAGTAATATGCGTGAAAAAAAAAAAAAAATTGTCGTAATCCGGCGAGTTTTTTCACCGAAAGAGCGAATTGGGTTTTTTTTTCACTTATTTCAAACCCCAATTCTTCTTCAATTACTCAATCTCATTTGTTAGCTAATCATTTTTCTCTCAAAAGTTTTCAAAGTACTTTTCATTTTCTCCAACTATGTTTCTGTTAACCATATCACTTCAGTATAAGGAAATATTCCTTCCCCCACAAATCAAGGACATTATCTCAAATCAAGGATATTATCTCTGTCAATAGCATTGCATTCATATTGTAAATTAGGCAATGTTAGATTGTAATTAAAATCATTTCCTTAGCAAAACTCTATCCTGTAACAGTATAAATAGTGTACTCTTTTTTTATTTCCTCTTTTCACTCTAGTGCACCCCTTGATTTAATTTTTTCGGATGTTTGGACTAGTCCCGTCTACTCCCGTGATCACTACAAATACTATATAATTTTTGTCGATCACTTCAGCAAGTATGTTTGGTTATATCCGCTTAAAAGAAAATCCGACACCACGCAAATATTCTTACAATTTAAAGCATTAGTCGAAAAATACTTTCAACGACCAGTACGACGTTTTTTTCTCCGACAACGGAGGCGAATATATTAAACTCGCTCAATCACTACTACCTCAAGGTATAACTCATTACACAACCCCACCACACACGCCAGAACACAACGGCTATGCCGAGCGTTGTCACTGACACATCGTTGAAACCGGGCTCGCCCTCCCCAACTATGTCGGTCTGTCGACTACCTACTGTCCTTACGCTTTTTGTACCGCAACTTACCTCATCAATAGACTACCCACCAAAACACTACAAGGTGACTCACCATATCTCAAGTTGCACAACTCACCTCCCGACTACACCAAACTTCGTAATTTCGGATGCTTCTGTTATCCATGGTTGCGACCGTATACCAAACACAAATTAGATGATCGATCCATTGCATGTATTTTTATAGGCTACTCGAATACGCAAAGTGCGTACCATTGTCTCGATCCTAAAACCCACCGAATTTATACCTCTCGACACGTCAAGTTCGTTGATGATGAATACCCACTTCGTCAACCCTCTACTGTGACAGTCTCGACCACTACAAATTCGGATGACTGGTGCTCACTACAAAACCCTCCACCCTCCTTACCCAACACGGCTAGAACTCCCGAAGCCCCCACATCTGGCCCCACACCACTGCATCAGACCCGACCAATAACCCAAGTGTATACACGACGTACTGCAACGACTGTCAACCAACCTCATCACCCCACGGTTACTTCCTCTCCACCTCCACCTCTCTCCACCACCACGCATCTCACCACCCTCCCCGAGCCCACTGCCCCACCTTCTTCCGCTAACCCCCCTAACCCCACTCATACCTCACGGCCAACCCAACCATTCCCCACCAAGACTGTGACTACTCGTCTTGCCAACAACATTTGCAAGCCGAACCCTCGATACACAAACAACCTCGCTCACGTTTCTCCTACAGAGACAGACCTCCCGAACACTGTTAAGCAAGCTCTCGTCCTGCCACATTGGCGTCAAGCTATGCAGGACGAATTTCAGGCCCTATAAAAAAACGCTATATGGACATTTGTCCTACGCTCAAACTCTCACAATGTCATAGGATGTAAATGGGTATTTCGAAATAAATATCACCCGAATGGCAGTCTCAAACAACACAATGCCCGCCTTATGGCCAAGGGGTTCCACCAACGCCCTGGCATTGACTTCACCAAAATCTTTAGCCCAGTCGTCAAACCAACGACAGTCTGACTGGTTCTCTCTATCGCTGTGACCAAGTCCTCGCCCTTGCATCAACTAGATGTCAACAACACATTTCTACAAGGACATTTAACTGACAGCGTCTTCATGCAACAACCGCCTGGCTTCGTTGACCCAGCTAAACCTGACTTTGTCTGTAAACTCCGAAAAGCTATATACGGACTAAAACAGGCTCCACGAGCCTGGTACAACGAATTAAAAACATATCTCGTTACATATGGTTTTAAACAGTCTGTCTCTGATTCATCTCTATTCATCTTACAAAGTACTACCACCTGTATTTATATGCTAGTTTATGTCGACGACATAATCATCACCGACCCACATTTACATCAGTTACAGAAGTTTATTACAACATTATCGAATCGCTTTTCGCTAAAAGACCTCGGCCACCTATCCTACTTTCTAGGAATCGAAGTTACTCCGAATTCCCACGGCCTACATCTAAACCAAACAAAATACATAAATGATCTACTCAACAAATACAAAATGATAGACGCTAAACCGACAGCTACCCCAATTGCCACCGATACTCGGCTACTTCGTGCGGATAACGACCCAATCCAGACCACACTGACTATCGTGCCATAGTCGGCAGCTTGCAATACCTCTCGTTGACGCGTCGTGACATTGCTTTCACCGTTAACCGCCTTGCCCAATTTCTACACCACCCAACCACGGCCCACTGGCAGGCCCTAAAACGCCTTCTTCGCTATCTCAAAGGCACCATCTCCCTCGGCATCCAACTCTATCGTAACTCCCCCCAAAGACTCCATGCCTTTTGTGATGCAGACCATGGTGGTGATAAGGATCAATTTTTATCCACCTCCAGCTACATTGTCTACCTAGGACGCAACCCAATTTCTTGGTCCTCGAAGAAGCAAAGGGGTGTCGCCCTATCCACCACCGAGGCTGAATTTCGCGCTGTTGCTGCAGTCACAACCGAGCTACTGTGGCTCAGAAACCTCCTCACCGAACTTCACATCACTGTCACCGCCCCACCTGCTATTTTTTGCGACAACATATCTGCCACCATGTACGCAAAAAATCCGGTATACCACTCACGAATGAAGCACATGGCGCTCTCCTTCCATTTTGTTCGAGAACAGATTCAACTTGGCCACATCCGTATTCAGCATGTTGCCAGCAAATACCAGCTCGCCGACGCACTCACCAAGCCGCTTGCCAAAGGCCACTTCCAAGACTTACGAGCCAAGATTAGCCTCTTCCATAGGACGTCCATCTTGCGGGGGCGTGTTAACCATATCACTTCAGTATAAGGAAATATTCCTTTCCCCACAAATCAAGGACATTATCTCAAATCAAGGATATTATCTCTGTCAATAGCATTGCATTCATATTGTAAATTAGGCAATATTAGATTGTAATTAAAATCATTTCCTTAGCAAAACTCTATCATGTAACAATATAAATAGTGTACTCTTATTCATAATAAAATACATCTTTCAGTAAAACTCTCTCACCCTTATCTTATAGTTTCAAGCAACCGATTTCCCCATTTACCTTGTTGATAATAAACTTTTGCCATTCAGTTTAAGTTGTTATCCATCCAACCAAAGTATTTGAATAACACTAAGAATATATAAATTTGATGGTAAGTTCCATATCGATGAGTAGGAAAGTTTCATCTATTTTATAGATACTACCTACCTTATCAGTGTGAAGTTTTTAGTGAATGTCCAGAAATGGACAATATGTTACTGATAAGGTTGTAGGGGAGGTCCTAACACTCAAATCGGTCATTTTTAAGACACCATGACTTGTTTACACATAACTCGAGTCGGGTTTGAACATGGAAAATTAGCTTTCTGTTGGGTTATGGTGACGGGTACCGCACCTTGATTACAGACGGATATATTTGGAGAGATTACGCATTATTGACAACTGATCTCAAATACTTTAATCCAATTGTCATCTCATTTTTAGTAATGCCGAACCACGTGTACAGACCACTTTATTGATTCACAAAACAACACATCATAATTCTCGTAACTATCAGCTCAAACCTTAGCTGTAGTTTAATATGGCTGCAGAACTGGTGATTTGGGAGAACCTCGTGAGCACATTGGCGAGGAATGACGTTGCATTGTTGCTTCCGCGACAAGAGGAACCGGATAGGCTGGAGGATCTATTGGGAAGGGCTCGAGGACAGGCGGTGGCTTTAGCAGGGCGCAATTACATTCACCGTATACGTGCGGCAATACAGGATCATTCTGATAACCTCTCCGACAATTTAATGCACGGGCAGCAAGAAGTTGCATCAATCCAGCAAGAAACTCGATCTTTCCCATGTCTTTCTGTATTAAAGATATGGAATAGCCCGAATTTAATATCGTTTCCTTCATTCATTGGAGTTTCAGACATCGATCTACGAAATGTTAATCACTTGGTGTTTACAGAATGTGCAAAATCAGCAACCATGCCTAAGAGCAAGCTGTGCACCGGTAACATGCAAATCAAGGGTTGTCTCGGCCTAATCGACTTTAGGCTGGTCAGAAACGGGTTCCAAGGCCTGCATTCCCTTAAAGAACTCGTGATGAACAGCTGCGATGAGTTGATGTTGCTAGCTTCTGAGATAACGCAGCTAACCTCTCTAGAAAGTCTGGAGATTTCTAACTGTAAACTACTTGATTTTTCTGAGGATTCAGCGACGCAAACAACAGTACTACAAGAAGAAGAGCACCCATGGATGAATTTGAAATCTCTAAGCCATCTGAAGCTCAAAGAACTTCCAAAAATGACGACGCTACCCGATTGTTTGAAGCATGTGAAATCTCTCAAAACATTGTGGATTTCAGCATGCCCATCCTTGAGATCATTGCCAGAGTGGATAGGTTGCCTAACCGAGCTACGACACCTTAGAATTGAGAATTGTCGAGCTCTTAAAAGGCTACCACAAGGTCTAAAGGATGTCAAATCTTGATGAAAGTCGAAATTACAAAGTGTCCGTATTTAATGCAACGCTGCAGAGAGCACACAGGAAAAGATCGACCAAAGATTAATCACGCACGTGTTCTACTCCATAAGTCACAGCGGTATAGACATGTCTAACAGGCTAATATCGGCGTATGCGCGGTAACATATCTAACAGGTTAGTCGCAGCAATTTTATTTAGAATACTCCGTAGCTTCTATTAATAATTGTATTGCTTATGGTTGATATCTTTACATCTAGTTTTAAACTTTTAGGACCTATTCTTTTCGACTTATATAGAGCTCAACTTATAAAAGATGAACTGATAGAAGCTGAGCTCGACTTATAACGGCTGAACTTATTTTTTCTGTGGGTAAATTTGGGCTTGCAATGTCAGAGCTGAACTTATAGGAGCCGAGCTGAACTTCTAAGAGATGAAATTAAGCCGGAAAGAACTGGTCCTTAGTCGTAGAAAAGGTTGCCACAGGAAACCAAATATCAAATTTTTATATATTTTCTTAGAATGTTTAATCATATAAGTCTTTTTTTTTTTTTTTTTTTTTTTGCCAGCTGGATAGAGTCTTTGATTACCTGTGCATAACAGACCTCGCAAGGTTGTGTGCATCGGTATTCTCAGACCTAGGACGAAAAGAAAACGAAAGACAATGGAAGTGCTTAGCTAAAGAAATAAAATCTAAAAAGACGATAGAAAGAGCGTGGTCAGCTTCGTGCGGTTGACGTAGTTGTTGAACAATCTTAAGACAGTCCGTGTAGACCACCAGGTGAAGGAATTTTTCCTTAATTGCCCATCTGAACGCTTCCCTAATACCTACTGCTTCTGCTTGTAGTGCTGATTCCGCTCGAAAAATGAAGGATTTCCTATATTTAGAAATGCCATTGTCCAAAATCCACCCCGCAGTTGATTTCCCATCCTTCAACCATGTTGCATCCACCTGCAAGGAATAGCGAGTCTCACACATGGAAAGACCTGTCAGGATGAGAATCGTATTGTCCCCTTCATCACCCTCAACATGCACGTCAGACCCATTGGTGGAGGAGGGGTTTAGACATCTGTTCCTTTTAGAGATTTGCGCCTCCACCGCTTCTGCCGTTAAACTCTTATAAGCAAAGATATATTCCTTCGAAAGACTCATCTTATTCCTATATCTAGCTGCATTTCTTGCGATCCAAATTGTCCACAAGATTCCCAAGAAGTGTGTCTGCCTCCAGCTTAAGTCTTCTCCCTCTTTTTTATCTGCTTTCCCCAGGAAGGATAACCAGTTGCAGATCCATTCTTGTATACTACAACATTCCCTCTCAGAGACCATGATACCTAAAATGCTTCCAAACCATAACTGTTTAGCAAAGGTACAATTCCTGAAAAGGTGCTCGTAAGATTCTAACACATCCAAGTCATGGCAAAGGGCACATCCACTCGTCTGCTCCATATTCCTCTTCCACAATTCCTCCTCCAGCGGAAGACACGAGTTGAGTATTCTCCATAACAGTATTTTCCATTTTCCTGAAGCGGGAAGTCTCCACAATTTCTTAAAGAATACTCTAAACCTCTCATCCCCCCTTGCTGAATCCCTCTTTGACAGATTACCTTCTAGGTGTGCTTCGAGAGCTACCCCATAACCTGATTTGATGTCGTACGTGCCCGCCCTACTCTTGTACCAGAAGAATGAATCACTACTTCTTTCCAAAGTAAGAGGAATGGATGCAATCTTGTTTACCCAATCCTTAGAAAAGGTCTCCTCCATGATGAATTTATTCCACCCTCCTCCCTCCATCAGAGCGCCCACCTTCCAGTCCGACAAATTGTGGTGATCAATGCTTGTCTTTGGAATCGGGATTGTTGCTTGAACCCATTTGTCACTCTATAGCTTGACTTCTGAATTCCACCCAATCTTCCATGCTAAATTAGGTTTCAGTAATTCCCAGCCCCATAGAATACCTTTCCACATCCAAGATCCCTTAGCAGACTTGCCATCTACATTCGTAGAAAGAATGTCCAAAATGCAACCATATTTAGCTGTGAAAATGCGGGACAGAAGGGTATCCCTACTTGTGAGAATTCTCCAAGTCTGCCTAGCTAACAAAGCTTGATTGAGACATGAAATGTTGCGAATGCCAAGACCCCCCCGCGATTTAGGAAAACTAAGCAGATTCATGCTACACCAGTGGATGCCCTTTGCTTCCTTCGTTCCTACCCACCAGAAATGCGCTAAGATAGAATTAATCTTCTTAGCTACACTTACCGGTATTTTGAATACCGATAGAAAGTACACAGATAAAGAGGATAGAATTGAATTAATTAAGGTCAGCCTTCCGGCTAGTGACAGAAAGATGCCATTCCAAGACGCCACTCTACTTTTGATGCTGTCTATAAGGAAATTGAAATCCTTCGTTTTGGATTTACCAAACGATAAGGGAGCACCTAAGTATTTCCCCATGTCTCTGGTGGGCTTGACATTAAATTCTCTTAGACTAAATTGAACCAGATTCAAATTGCAACTTGGACTAAAGCAGATACTAGACTTCCCATTATTAACTTTTTGCCCTGAAGCCTCACAGTAGACGTCCAGAATGTCTTTAAGGCAGTTGATAGCATTTATTTTACCTTGAAGGAAGAACAGAGAGTCATCTGCAAAGAAGAGATGCGAGATCTCAGGTGCTTCTCTACAAATTTTGATACCTTTCAGGCCTCTTAATTCTTGTGCCCTTAGCATATTTTACGATAACACTTTTGTGCAGAGTACGAACAGATAAGGTGAAAAGGGGTCCCCTTGTCTGATTCCACAATTCGGCTTGAAAGAGCTTCCCGGGCAACCGTTAATCATTAGATTGTAAGAGACTGCGTAACACATTCCATGATGAGGGAAATCCAAGGTAAAGGGAAGCCCATTTTCGTCATGGTCATTCTAAAGAAGTTCCAGCTAAGTCTGTCATACGCCTTGCTCATATCTATTTTTAGCGCCAATCTCCCCTCCTTGCCTGATCTGTGGGAGTTAATTGCCTTCATCACCTCTTGTGCTATCATTATATTATCCCCTATATTTCTTCCCTGTATGAAGGCATTCTGGAAATGACCAACTAAATTATTCATAACACTGCGAAGTCGGTTCGCCAAACACTTCGTAACAACTTTCATGATAACGTTGCAGAGACTGATGGGTCGATAATGTTCTGGTACTTCTGGACAATCATTTTTTGGAATAAGCACTATCAAGGTTCTGTTCATTTCCCTAGACACTTTCCGCGTCCGCAACGTATGTAGCCCCGCTTCCGTAACGTCCTCCTTCACCAAATTCCAATATTTCTGATAAAAGATAGCAAGTATTCCATCAGGACCTGGTGACTTTAGCCCTCCTAACTAAACGACAGCTGATCTTACTTCATTTTTCGTAAAAGGCTTATTGAGAAATTCCACGTCATCGGACTGTAGGGTCTTAGTAAGACTATCAAAGAAATGACCATATTCCTCCTCATATTCCTCAGTCGAGCTGGTTCTCTCCGATTGCTGGAATAAATTCTTAAAGTGATTAGTGAATAAGAGTCCTATTTCTTTTTGGTCGAAGACCCAAACATCTTCCTCATTTTTGATTCCAGTAATAAAGTTCCTTCCAGCTCTACCTTTCACCTAGTTAAAGAAGAATCTAGTACACGTATCTCCATCTACATTCCAACGCATTTTGGCTCTCTGACGCCAGAAAATGGTTGCCGCTTTAGTGAACTCAACTAGTTGATCATGCGTTTTGTTGTAGCCTTCCAGATCTCCCCCTCTGAAGCAAACTTCCAGGTTATCAGTGAGTTGATCATCAAAGTCAGACCATTTTTTCCTCCAGTCCATTTTCCTGTTGAGGGACCATTTTCTTAGCACCTCCCTTGCCGAACTCAATTTCCTCATCAATTTGAAGGAGAACCCCTAATGGTGGATAGCCATTTTTCTCCCACCGCTTCTCTAGCCTCTGTATAGTCCAGACTCCATGCTTCTAGCTTGTAAGGTCTTTTCCCTTTGAGCTTTAGGAAGTTCGGAGAGAACTCGATAGGGGCATGATCTGACAGTTGAATCGGGAAATGCTTAAAACCCGAGTTTGGAAACCAGTTAAACCAATCCTTGGAGGCCAAGGCTTTATCTAGCCTTTCATAGGTTCTTTTGTTCCCTTTCCTGTTGTTACACCAAGTAAAGGCCGGCCCTTTGAATGGAACATCTACTAGTTGACAACTCATTTTCCATGCCGTAAAATTCTCCGCGCCAAAAATTACATTAGAGTACCTACCAGTCTTTTCCCAACTGAATTCGATTTGGTTGAAGTCACCAATGAGCAAAAACGGGTCGTTGAAGGAGTGTATCCAAGCTTCTAAACGGTTCCACACGTCAATTCTAAGATCTTGATTTGGTTCGCCGTAAATACAACATAAGTACCAAGAACAATGGGCTACTTGATTAACATGGCAGATTACAAAATGTTTACATTTGGCTACAACAACGATAGAAACATTTCTTTTCCAACCTAGCCAAAGACCACCACTAGCGCCTTCCGCGTCTACACCTTCAAAGTTGTTAAAACCATAGGGTCTACAAAACGATGAGACAAAATCTACCCTACACTTAGTTTCGCTAAGGAAGACGAAATCATAGCAATTATTTATTAACATCGCTCTAAGCTTGACTATTGTAGAGGCGAGCGGATTATTAAGTCCTCTACAATTCCAGGATAGTCCATTCATTCCTTGCGAGGAGGTTGTTCATAGCCAACCTCCAAATCACCAACACCCCTTGTTGTGCTCTCCTCCGATTCTAAGGACGAGTCGATAATATCTGTGTCCACTCTCATGCGAAAGCTACTCCCTCCACTGCTTGCACTGTCATCCACCATCACTGCCACACTACTGCCTCCTGTTTTGGGCTTTTTGTACGTGCCCTCAAAGTAAAGCTTTGATAACTCTTTGGTCTTCAGAAAATAGTCTGGAACCAGGGCCATTGCTGGGTCTGAAACTGATTTCCTTTTCTTTACATTCTCCATCCAGTTTGAGTATTTCGAAAAGAAGGAGTTCACTTCTTCAATGGGGTTTCTATCCCAGGTCTTCACAGTAGGTTCCCCTTGTTCACCTACCTTTGATTTCCCCTTATCTGTAGCCTCAACTTCCTTCCCCTTGCCCTGCGAAATTCATGCTTCTGTCTGAGTAACCCAAGTTCTCTTCTTTCCCCCATTATTCTCAAGATCGAAAATAAGCAAAGGAGTGTGGAAGGTCTCCTCCACTACCTCCTTGCCCTTGTTCATAGAGCCCCTCCCTTCTTGTGGACCTATCACTGCGTTTGGGAACTTACCCAAATCTGATTTTAATTTTTTGTCCAAATCTCTAAGAAAGGAAGTGGCTGTACTAGAGCATTCTAAGACCCCTAAAGGGATCAGAGCAGCCTTGGGGTCAGAAGGAGCTTTCCTCTTCAAGAGGAGATTACCACAAGTGTCATTACAGTAATTAAATCGAGCCCACTCATCACTTAGCCTTGGGGTCATAAATATACTGTAACTTAATAATTTCAACTACGGAATTAGATAATTAACATTGAATATACTCCCTCCGTCCCGGTCATTTGTTTACACTTTCCATTTTGGGGCGTACGAGTCATTTGTTTATACTTTTCAAAAATAGTCATGCTTGACCCATGTGGGAGGTGGCCCCTACTCCCTCAACCAATAACATTTGATAATTTTAAGCAAACGGGACCCTCTTTGTACTTATATTATTATTTTATACTCCCTCTATTTCATTCATTTAGCCCCATATACCTTTTTTGGCAATTTCATTCATTTAGCCCCATTTCCATTCATATCAACTTTTCATATTTAAAATAACAATTATACCCCTATCAATATACTCATTTCACCAAAATACCACACAATTTCCCCGGCAACGGCGCCAAAATTTGACGGTCCTAAGTCGTATGCCGCAAATTAACAATTTATAACACTTAAATCCTAATACTAAACAAGTAGTAAAGCGGAAGTAAGGGATCGAACCACAGGGAAATAAGGCTAATCGAATTCAAGCTAAGCGCAGATGAGAGCAAATATAAAGTAACAAGGTGACAGATAACTAATAAAGGGGGGTTTTGTTGAATTACTAACCTAATCAAACTAGCATACTAAAGCAAAAGCAGAGAATGGAAATGTAAGATGTTAAAAGGATCTCGATTCAAGTTAATATCCGCGGTTTAGAGTCAATCGATCACTGTTATCCGGTTCTAGTTTATACTCTTGACTACCTTATCGTGAATCATACAATTCTAATTCTCCTTATGTTTAGCTAATTAAAACGTATCCCGTTCTTAACTAACCCTAACCAAAAGACAATCTCAACGTATCACGTTCAAGATTTAATCAATCAGCAGCTTTAATAACAGAGAATCGATAAGGAACAAATAGCATATACAATCCAGTTGTACTTTAGACGTTATGAAAATCGCTCCTAGGAATAAAAATCAACGTAACCCGTTCAACAATTAAACCTAGTCGTTACTAGCGTTAAGTTAGTCAACGTAACCCGTTCAACTAACAAAACTAACAAATACGCAATGAATCAGACGACTAGTTGTACACCTAGCAATCACAAATCAATCACGCAAATAATAATTCAAAACCGAGCAATAATCAATAATCAAAATAAAGACTAGAACTTTCAAACTCACAATTAAACAACAACCGTTTCAATTACTTAAACCGAGAAAAAGGGAGATTAGTTACTCATACCGACGGTTACAAAAGGAATGGAAAGTTTGATCTTCAATCTCCCAAGTTTCCAAAACAAAGAAAAATAAAACTAGATCTAAAACTTTTACTAAGAAAATGATGATGAAGAGGATGCAAAATGAAGGATGATGGCAACTAGGTTAAGAAGTTAGGTTAAGTACATCATAAGCTTCCTCAAAGCCCATCAAATAACAATCCGGAAAAGAGAGCCCAACGAAGCATGAGAATATAATCGTATGCGGATTGGTCGCGGGTCCCTCGCGGGTACCTCGCGGGCTGCTCGCGGATCTGCTCTCTGCCGTGTTCTGCTTCTTCTCTTCCTTGTCCGCGAATGGTACGCGAAGCTTGCTCGCGCCTACGTCTGCTGCTAACAAAATCCTGCCCAAGCTTCTCTTGTATCGCCGTGCGTCTTGTGGCCACCGTAGCTAACTTCAAAACACGATAAAACGCCATAATTCCACGATAACATCCAATCCATTTCAAGTCAACAAACCTCCGTGAAATCGCATGAAAACATCCTAAACTAAGCCTAAAACGCCACTACTAACCTATACTAAACACGACTCATCAGCCCCATCTAACCAAACTACCAATACTACCCTTAACTTTTTCACTTTTCTTAAAAATTGTGCAAATTTCAATGGGGCTATCCCATTGAAATAGAGGGAGTAAGTTTTTTCTCAACCTCTCTCCTCACATCGATAAATATGTACTCCCTCCAACTTTTTCATTTAGCTCCATGGGCTCACTTTTTGTGAGGAGAAAAGTGGGCCCATGGGGCTAAATGGAAAAGTTGGAGGGAGTATAAAGTAAACGTAAACAAATCACCGAAACAGAGGGAGTAATAAACTGACAACTTAAAAGTAAAATAGTTGACCTTAATTTGATCCAAATACTTTTAAAATCCAAAAAATGCCCCATAATAATGGAGGGAAGAGGTAGGAAGTGCAACAAACGTGGTAATGCCAGTGAAGTTTTGACTTAAAAAAAATAAATACTCCGTAGCATCTTTTGTAGTAATGCTTATTTATACGTAGTACGGAGTAATATTTTTTTTTAGAGAGCGCAAATTATACGATACGACACATTTTTGAGAGATACCAAAAATTACAATCATGGGGATTTCTAATTCACATCCGTCTAGGCGTTACTCTGTTGAAGGTCAAGCCTTTGTCAATACTAACTACACTTCATGTGAGTTCACTCTTCTCATTACTCATTATTTTCTTTTTCTCCCATTTACTTTTTCACGGTCTCCTAGGCGCTATTAAGTAAATAAACGTGTTTGGATCGACAATGGTGGTTGACAGCCTTATTTTGTTTAGACTAAATTGGAATTCATTGTGATCCGTAACATTGATGGGATGCGGTAGATAAAAAGTACGCACATAACTGAATCAGATGTTATATTTATAATGTTTTAATTATGCTCAAAGTAATTATGCGCATAATTATACTCGTTATCAAATACATTAAGATTTAATATTGATTTGATCTGATGACGTAATTGTTAATGAATGGCTAATTTTGTAATTTACTAGTGACCCTTTTAATTAGACATCTTTATTGTTGGGTAATATATACGGAGTTCAAACATTCCGTTAAAGTGAAAAAAAAAATGTCATTGATAATTTCTTTTAATGTGAGTAATATATCATTAGAAGAACATCTTGTGTTAAAATTTTCGATACTCTGTAGCATTTAGACGAGCAAGAGGTCAAGTGGAAAACACATTGAGAGATTTTGGATCATATTTACCGTTCTACAAAGCCGCAGTAGAAGGTAAATGGCGAGACGCTCAACTGTTTTTGGACCAAGAACCCGATGCTTTAACCGCCAGGATTTCAATTGCCTCAGAAACTGCATTACACATAGCTGTCGGGACCGGTAAGCGGGGCCTCGACTTTGTAAAAAATTTGGTCCTGAAGATGTCACCCGAAGATTTAACCATCACAGACCAACATAACGAAACAGCATTTTCTCTTGCTGCGGTTGTAGGCAATATTGCTGCAGCAAAGATACTAGTGAACAAGAATCCTAATTTGCCTTATATTTGCGGTAATCACGGGTTTCCGATTCACAGAGCTGCACAGTTTAGGCATAAGGAAATGGTTTTATATCTTCTAAAAGTCACTAAGCCTAATATTCACCCTAATCCTTTTACCGGTGAATATGGCGGGCGTCTTCTAATTGATGTCATTGCTGCCAACTTTTATGGTTAGTCCATTCAATTCTCTGCTTAAACATGATATAGCTGACAATAATATTACTCCATACTCTATTAATTTTAAAGCACCCATATCAACACAGACATTCTGAACACGGTACGACGATTTGGTTCAATATACTTTGTATTATAAGAGGCTAATTTATAAGAATCTACTGTAATTTTTAACATTAATTTTATTGTTATTTTTTGATAAAAAATTGAACAGATATTGCTCGTGCTCTGGTGAAGGACTACCCAGAGGTTGCGGCTGTAGAGTTAAATGGTTTAGGCTCACCCTTGGCGGTCTTAGCAGGGAAGCCAGATGCTTTTCCAAGTGGCCGAGTTGATGATTTTACCATTTTGGAGCGCATTAATCCTTGTATGTTATTTACGTTATTGAGTACGATTCTAAAACGAGTTAGTTCAATTAATAGTATAGTAAGCTGCGTGCCTAGAAAAATACTATGTATAATACAAAGGAGGTTGGGAAGTATTACGAACATGATTTGGGACTTTGGGTAAATTGGAACGAGATTTTAGCAAGATTGTACCTGGAAACTAGCAAATTAATCATTTTCTATAAAACAAGGAGCAGTTGAATGAATTGTATATTGAATTGCAGTGTCTTTACATATAGTTTACAGAGTATATATAGTAGTTTTACATCCTAATCTTTGGAAGATGATAAACTAAAGAAGGAATGAAATCAGGTGATTGATTTGGATAATCAATCAGTATGTAATTGTGATCAATTAGTGCTATGTTTCCTTATTTGTAGAAGATAATGATTTTGGGTTATCACAAGTATCTTTATCCTTAACATTCCCCCGCAAGATATCTTTATCCTTAACATTCCCCCGCAAGATGGACTGTCCGTTGACGAGGCCAATCTTGGATGAAAGTGTCTCGAACCGGGGACGCGTCAGTGGTTTGGTGAGGGCATCGACGAGCTGGTCATTTCCGCTAATATGCATTACCCTTAGCGCACCTGTTTGAACCTGTTTACGTACAAAATGAAAACGAGGGCGACATGCTGCATACGGGAGTGGAAGACTGGATTTGCAGAGTAGTGAGTGGCACTTAAGTTGTCACAGTAGATAGTAGGAGGAGAGGTAGGCCCGAGGCCAAGTTCCAGGAGCATAGACTTGACCCAGAGGATTTCAGACGTGGTGTCGGCGACAGCGCGGAATTCGGCTTCAGTCGATGATCGAGCTGTTGTCTTTTGTTTCTTTGATGCCCACGCAATCGGGTTTTTGCCTAGATAGACAATGTAGCCGGTAGTGGAGAGATAGTTGTTTGTGTCGCCAGCCCAGTCTGCGTCACTGAACGCATGAAGCTGAAGAGAAGTCTGTCGGTGGAGCTGTAAGCCAAGATGCATTGTTCCACGTAAGTATCGCAGTAGTTTACGCAGAGCAGTCTAGTGAGTGGATTGGGGTTGTTGCATGAACTGGGCTAATTTATTTATAGCAAAAGATGGGTTCGGGCGAGTGAGGGACAAGTATTGAAGACTTCCGATTGTGGAGCGATCGATAGTTCTTGGCGTCACACGGAGGAGAGCTCGGGCTTGCGGCAAGTGGAGGATAGGCTAGCATTTGGGGTGGTCGATGGTTTGCAGTCAAGTAGGTCGTGCTTTTGCAAGATGTCATGAATGTACTTTGTTTGAGAGAGTAGCAGACCATTGCGATTAGGTGTTACTTCCACTCCGAGGAAGTAAGAGAGGGTCCCTAAGTCCTTTTGAGAGAAGCGAGTGGATAGTTGTTTGATAAATTCTGCGTGTAGAGCGGGTGAGGAGCCGGTAACAATAATGTCGGCTACGTAAACCAGTGCGTATAAAATGGCTTTGTCCTTTCTGTTGATAAAGAGAGAGGGGTCGGCCAGTGATGATTGAAAACCAAAACCTATTAGGTAGGATTTAAGTTCATTGTACCATGCGCGAGGGGCCTGTTTAAGGCTATAGATAGCTTTGTGAAGGCGACAGACGTGGGTGGTGGAGTCTTGATAAATGAACCCGGGAGGTTGGGACATGTAGACAGTGTCATGGAGAGTGCCTTGTAAAAAAGCATTGTTAATGTCAAGTTGACGCAGAGGCCAGTTGTGATTAAGAGCAAGAGAGAGAATTAGTCGGACGGTGACAGGCTTGACCACCGGACTGAATGTATCTGTATAGTTAACACCATGTTGATGAAAGCCTTTTGCTACTAAGCGTGCTTTGTATTTTTGAATGGTGTTGTCGGGATTGTATTTTACGCGGAATACCCATTTGTAGCCAACAACATTTTGCGCAGTTTCTGAGGGAACGAGAGTCCAAGTTTTGTTTCGAGTTAAGGCGTTGTATTCGTCCATCATTGCGGCGCGCCAGTGAGGTGAGGCTAGGGTCTGCTTGGTGGTGGTGGGAAGCGAATGTGGGGATGCGGCTACCGCGAGTAAGGCATACTTGGGGTTTGGTTTTCGGATATATTGTTCGATAGTCGAGTGACAGGGCGTGGTTGTGGAGCAGGCTGTGTTGTGGCGGTAGGTGGGTGGGATGACGAAGCATTGAGAGTAGGAGTGGCAGGTGGTGCCAAGGACGAGGGAGGAGGGATTAGAGCAGAGGGAGATACGGCGGGTGGGGATGGAGACGGTGGGTATAGTTGTGATGCAGGGGTGGTGTTGGTGGGAAGCAGAAAAGTGATGGGGGAGGCGTTCCAGGAGTCGGTGACAGTGGGCGGCGTGGTGTTAGGACCTGTTCTTTCGGACTTTTTAGAGCCGAATCAGCCCAATCGAATCGAATGGCCCAATCGAAATAATGAGCCGAATCGAATCGAATGGATCGACTCGAATCGAATCGAATCGAATGAAGTTCAAATTTACTCTATATTGTCTTTGAATCGAATCGAATCGAATCAAGTGGTGGCCAGGCCCGAACTAAATCGAATCGAAGTGGTGAATCGAATCGAAATGAGTGAAAATAAATTTGGAAAGAACGAGTCCCAGTGGAGGTGTGTTAGGGGAGACAACAGTGGTTAAACGAGTATAGGGAAATTTAGTTTCAACAAATGAGACGTGACGAGAGGTATAAACACGTTGAGTTGTTGGGTCGAGGCATAGATATGCGCTTTGAGTGGACGAGTATCCTAGGAAAACGCAGGAAATGGATTTTGGATCAAGCTTGTGAGTAGAGTAGGGGCGAAGCCATGGATGGCAGAGACATCCGAAGGCTCGAAGTTTAGTGTAGTTAGGTTGTTTGGTAAATAAACGTAAATAGGGAGAGGCGTTATCGAGCGTAGGTGTTGGTAGACGGTTTATAAGGTATACGGCAGTGCTAAAGGCATGATTCCAGTAGGTTAGTGGAAGATTAGCGTGAGTTAAGAGTGACAGACCAGTTTCGACAATATGGCGATGTCGTCTTTCGGCATACCCATTGTGTTCGGGCGTGTGGGGAGGGGAAGTAAGATGAGTGAGGCCGTGTTGACGTAGCGAAGGGGTGATTTTGATGTACTCACCACCGTTGTCAGAGAACACTGTTATTATTGGTTTGTTAAAGTATTTTTCAACAAGTAATTTGAATTGATTGAATACTTGTAATGAGTCAGACTTTCTCTTTAGGTAGAGCCACGAGTATTTCGTAAAGTGATCGACAAACAAAATATAGTATTTAAAACCATCAACAGAGAGCACGGGCGAGGACCAAACATCAGTAAAAAGCAACTCTAAAGGAGCAGTAGATGTAAGAGATGAAACAGAAAAGGGAAGCTTGTGACATTTATTTAATTTGCACGCATTACAATAATCAAAACGAGAAACTGAAACAGGTAATTGATAAGTAGTCTTAATGTAAGAAAATACAGAGGAGGATGGATGCCCAAGACGATGATGCCACAATGCGAGAGATTGTGAAGAGACGGCATCAGAGAGAGCACGAGCAAGAGAGGGCTGCCACAAGTAGGTGCCGTGTTCAAGAGAGCCGTGGAGAATTATTCGGTCCGTCAAGATATCCTTAAACTGAAAAGTCGTGGGTGAGAACTCAATTGTTGCATTATTATCCGTGCAAAATTGTGAGACGGAGAGGATATTACGAGAAATCAAAGGGACGTGTAAAACGTTGCGAAACGACATAGAAAAAGAGTTAGAGGAGAAGTGAAAAGAACCTATATTGGCAATTGGAAGAGAGGAACCATCACCGATTATTACGTCGTCCGGGCCATCATACGGAGAGTGCTGAGCTAGGGTTGAGAGATCATTGGTGATGTGATGCGTGGCACCACTATCAACAAGCCAAGCCGAGAAGAGTGGTGAGGCAACAAAGCCGTATGTGCCTGCGGACGTTGTTGAGGTAGACGGTTGGGACGGGTGTAGGGCGTGAGCGTGAATGAAGGGTGATTCTTCTTGAAATTTCGACAGTTAAGGATACCGTGACCCTTGTAGCTACAATACTGACAGATTAGGACATCCTTGGAGGCGTTGGAGGCATGGTCCGATTGATAGGCTGGGCGAGGAGGATAACGCGAACTATTCAAGCGATAATGAGCGGCAAACGCAGCAGCGGGCAGAGTCGTGGCAGGCTTGTTTTCTGGATGTTGAAGTTCATGATTGATGAGCTTTTCATGGACAGCATCAAACGAGATCGGCGTGTGAGCTTCCACCAATTCTTTTATTGCACGATAGTGAGTTGAGTCAAGCCCCCAGAGAACTTTGGCAGTGATGTCCTCGGGGTCCATTGGCTTCCCGAGTATGGCAAGTTCAATGGTACAAGTTTTAATACTATGCATATAGTAAGTGATTGATTGAGTCGGAAGTTTGACAATGGATTCAAGACGTTGTTTGATCGAGGTTATATGAGTCCGAGAGGGTTTGCCGAATAGAGACTTGAGAGTGTCCCATACGGCTTTGGAAGTCGTGCATTAAGTGACTTGAGTAGAAATATAGTCGTCAATAGTACCGACAATAGCACCTCGAAGGAGGTTGTCCTGCCGAGACCAAGTGGAAAAAGCAGGGTTCGCGGTGGTTTTGTCACCGGTAGTGAGTGTAGCCTGTGGACAGGGATGAGACCCGTCAACAAAAGCAAACAATTCCATGCCGTCGAGGAAGGCCTGAACCTGGAATGCCCACTGAGTATAGTTGGTGGTGGTTAGCGTTTTGCATTGAGAGAGGTTGACAAACATAATCGGGGCCTCAGAGTTGTTAGCATTAGGAAGAAGAAGAGCATGGTTGGCCATTGCGAGATTGGGAGATTAAAAACAAGGATCGTAGGCTTCTCTGATACCATATAAAACAAGGAGCAGTTGAATGAATTGTATATTGAATTGCAGTGTCTTTACATATAGTTTACAAAGTATATATAGTAGTTTTACATCCTAATCTTTGGAAGATGATTAACTAAAGAAGGAATGAAATTAGGTGATTGATTTGGATAATCAATCAGTATGTAATTGTGATCAATTAGTGCTATGTTTCCTTATTTGTAGAAGATAATGATTTTGGGTTATCACAAGTATCTTTATCCTTAACACAGTTTAAGGGTTTGAGGTTCTAATTTTCACTGTAATTTTATTTTCTTTATGACAGTCAAATATGTGTCCAAGAAAATAATTGATAGAAACGCCAACGAACAACAAGCTGTAAGTCTAGTACAAGAGCTATGCAAGGAGATACTAGAGTTGGACGATTCGAAAGTATTCTCCTTACTTCGTCAAGCGTTACACGACGCAGCAAGGCTCGGCATTCCAGAGATCATAGAAGAGATCGTCGACATTTTCCCCCCGGCAATATGGTTCACTGACGATAAAGATGAGTACAATGTGTTTCAATTGGCGATGTTGAATCGTCAAGAGAATGTTTTCAATCTTATAAACCAAATGAGTGATTATAAGCTCTTAATCACAAGGTTTGTTGACACCGACGATAATAACATGCTACACTTAGTTGCCAAGTTGCCTCCCCCCGATAGACTTAGCCTTGTCTCTGGTCCTGCTGTACTTGTTCAACGGGAGATGCAATGGTATAACGTACGTTTCTTTCTTCTTTTTCGATCTAATTCCATGAATCACTTAATTATATGATGAAAATTGATGATCCGCGGCATCTTACTAATCCAAGAAATTCGAATTTTCAGGAAGTAGAGAAGTTAATAAACCCAGCACAAAGAGTGTCAAAAAACAAACAAGGGAAAACACCAAAAACGGTGTTTATAGAGGAGCATGCAGATCTTATGAAAGATGGTGCAACATGGATGAAAAGCGCAGCAAGTTCATCTGCAGTTTTCGCTACCCTTATCGCGACAGTCGCATTTGCTGGGGGCATGCACACCCCTGGAGACACCAACGACGAAGGTCGCCCTCGCTTACTTCACCAGAAAGCATTCATTGTATTTGCTGTCGCAGATGCATTTTCCCTTGTTTTGGCCCTCATTTCGATCGTAGTCTTCTTGTCTATCATCAATGCGGGATACTCTGAGGTCGACTTCCTCAATCATTTGCCACAGCAGTTGATGCGTGGCATACGAGTCATTTTTGCTGCGATTATTGTTATGCTGGGAGCGTTTTGTTTGGCCTTGTATCTCCTATTTACGCCTGCTAACACTAAAAATCAGGTAACAAAGGTGATGCTGTACGTTATGATGATACCGATACTACTTGTTTTGATTTTCATACTCTGCAAAATTGTGTGGTCGTTGAATCAATCCACCATATTTGGAAAGAAAAGGGATCGAATTCTTCATTAAGACATTAGACATGCATGCTTGTATAAGGATTAAGAAGGACGATCAACTTTTGTTAACTTCTTATTTAATGTTCTCAGCTTATGTAGTAACTTCTGTTGATGTTTTTAGTTATAACTAGTTTAACTGCTCGACAGGCGAGTATTATGTCTTAGGTTCGAATCTTCCCTCCCCATTGTAATGGCCTTGTGCCTCTCTAGGACTAAAAAAAAATCGCAAACTTCTTTTTATTCTTTTTCATTTGCTTATATGCTCGTTTTTCATCAGTTTTTTTTTTTTTTTAATAAAAGCGTATTCGAAGCTTTTTAACTATGTCTTCACATCATATAATATGATATTGTTGGTGACGTTTGTGTTTTGAGTACTTGTACAATATGGATTATGTTTTGTTCTACATTGGTCATTAATTCAAGTAAATTTTGAACGAAAAATATATGTGAACAATCCCGTATAAATAGCACACGAAATTCTACGTCGATCACAAATTCTCATTTAAGACTATTATATCCGTTTTAAGCTTAACATGGGTTGGTCATATCTATATTTGTCTCATTTTGATTTTTTATTGTTTTTCAAGACCAAATTTTTATTTCGAAAACTTTTGTTAGAAAGCGGGAAAAACGGGTACTTCAAAATGGTAACAAATAGACAAAAATGAAAACATGTTATATTATTATATTTCTTACACGTTATCAAATATATAAAATAAAAACTAGTCATAACATTTTTGCAATGTTACCAAAATAGTCCAGATTTGGAAAGAAAATGGTATCCAAACATCACCGCATCATATTTCCGAAGGAACAGGAAGGAAGGGGGGGAAGGTGATGTGGTGATATTTGGATAACATTTTCTCTCCAAATCTTGCCTATTGTGAAGAGATTTCAATTAGACTTTGAGGAGGAAAAATAGATCCCTCCAAAATTTTCCCCTTCATTTTCCTCCTTCCATATTTTTATATCCAAACAAAAGCAATTCAGTCCCTCTATTTTACTCCCCTTCCTTTCCCTCCAATTCCGTAAGGGTGTGTTTGAATAATAAAATAAGAAGAAAATGAGAGAGGAAGAAAAATGAGGGAATGGGAAAGGAAGGGAAGGTGGTGTTTGGATAGATTTTTCCTCAAAATCGTTTCAATTGTGAAGAGTCCTTTAATTACACTTGGAGAAGGGAAAATTGATCCCTTCAAATCTCTCCCCCTCTATTTTCTTCCTTCCATTTTTTATAACCAAATAATAGAAATTCAATCTCTCTATTTTCCTCTCCTTCATTTTCCTCAAATCTAAATACATCAGGAAACCTAATATACATGCAAAGTGGAGTAATATTACATCATATCTAAAGAAGTTGAAAAACCCTATATTTTTTCTATGAAACTACTTTGAAGTATAGCTGCTACTAAAAATATTATACCATTCTTTCAACAGAAGATATAAAAATTTGCGACACCTAGCCCCATCAAAATCATACTCCGTATTGGTACGTCGGTTATCATTCTTACTTGCAAAATATTAAACCACAAATTCTCGTATGAGACGTCTTATAAATCATTGTAAGATCAACATATTTATATAATATTATAAAAAAAGTTGTAATATTTTTAGCGATAATTTTAATAGTATAACACAGTACCCTTTTTTATGCAATTTATATCTCTTTTATGGTTAATTGTGAACAAATTTTTTAAAAACCTTATACGTGACTTTAATAAATATATTTCATATTTGTGTGTCATTTTAAATTATAATTGTACTTTAATCTCACAATAAAATAATGTGAGACTGACTCATAAAAACTACGGAGTAACTCATACTCCCTCCATTCATATCCACACTACCACTATACTATTTCTATCCATTCAAATCCACACTACAACTTTCCTTATTTATTCAACTTTATACTCAATTTTTATACAAAATATTGCTTTTGACCCCACTTTAAAGTAGAATTTGCCCAAATTGTTGTCCTTTATTAATTTTTTATTTTATTTCTTAAAATTTGTGCAAAAATGAAAAGTGTAGTGTGGATATGAATGGAGGGAGTAAAAACTTACTGTGTCATTACAAGAATTCTGTCACCCTCAAAGAGTCAAAGGTAGCTTTTGGGGCGGGCTCCTACCCTAATCGGCTTATCCTATACGGAGTATATAATTAGATTAATATATAATTAATTAAATCAAATTGGAAATGTCCCTATTCTTCCCGGTTCCATTTTTGGCATATTTTAACCAAATTAACTTGCTTATTTACATTTAATTTTTGAATTTTTTTGCCGTTTTATTTCCTAAATTAATTTTATGACTCTAGTTGTTTTTTAATTTTTTTTTTTTTTTTTCTTGTAAATGTACTATTTCAATCATATAATTCATTTATATTTGCTTTTCAACTTTTTAAAGGATTAATTGTTAAACACAAAACCTTTAAAAAACGAGTTTTGTCAAACACCACCTTTAAAAAAACAGTTGTCAATTACTCGTAACACCTTAAAAAAAAAATTGTCGACTACGACCTTTTGGCCTGAGTTGACCAAATTCCGATGTTGATTTACCGGAGCTCATGTTTTTTCTTCATAATATACCCCCTTAAACCAAGTATTTCACCACTAAAAACTAGAAATTCATCCTTCCAACTTAAAAAAAAGTGCTCCGGAGACCAAAATGTCGGAATTTATTTGACTTAAGTCAAACTCAGCCAAAAGGTCGTGTTTGACCAAAGAAAAATTTAAAGGTGTTACTAAACAATTTTTTTTATTTTAAAGGTGTTTGATAAAAATACATTTTTTAAATGTTGCACTAGGCAATTAGTCCTTTTTTAATTTAGAAGTATTTTTCTGATTAGCGTGTCAACAAGGTTACACTTATTAATAGAGGCTTTGAATGGAAATGAAACTCATTCTCGAAGGTGGAAATGATAGAATCATCTCTTTCCTTGGCAATTCAGCACATAGAATCCAAAATAAAGGAAGGGTCAAATGCATCAGCTAGAGTAAAATCTGAAGCTAATTCCCTCGTTAAGGAGCTGAAAGATGTCCAAAAGCTGCTTCGCGGTGCTGAAACAAGGACGAGCCTGAGCACGAGCCATGAGCTTCGTCGTTTGTTTGCCGAGTTGAGTAGCATAGCAAACAATGCTGAGGACGAGGTGGACACCGTGGTGGTCGAGTACTCAGCTTTACCTAACTATTTCGGCTTTGGTGACCGCCGAGCTTTGAAGAAGTTGCGGAGGTTAAATGACCGTGCCAAAGAGGTCAAACTCAAACTCGATCGGCATTTTGACGGGCCTGACGGATCCAACAAGGGCACATTATCGCCTGCTCGTGGATCGCAGTCTCCCAAGGGCCACGTTCCGCCTAATGACGACCTTGTCATTGGCATCGACCATGATATCACGAGCGTTGTTGACCTGCTCACTAACAAATCCAATGATGGTAAGGAAATGGTTGATAAGCTAGCTATTGTTGGGATGGGTGGCTCCGGCAAAACAACTCTAGCTAGGAGCATTTACAACCATAAAGTTGTCAAGAAACGCTTCCATTTTCAGGCATGGGTCTCTGTCTCTCAAATTAGGGACCAATCCCTTCTGTTGCTCGATTTCCTTACGCAAATTCGAGGACAAAAAAGCCGGTTTTCTCTGTTTCCTCAGCCACATAATGATGAAGAGCCTGAAGACGAGTCTAACAGGTTGGTGTCTCGGATAAACGATCTCTTGTATCAAAAGAATTGTTTGCTAGTCTTAGACGACGTGTGGGACATGCAATCCCTCCACGACTTCATCGCTTTAATTCAAGAAGATGATTCCAATTCCCCTACATATACAATAATCATCACAAGTAGGCAAACCCCGTCGTCAGACGTCATCAGGTGGTACATCCACGAACCACAACCCCTAAACAATGAAAAATGTTGGGAACTATTCAGTAAAGCAGCCAGTAAATCTTCTGAACCGGTAAGCGATGACTACCGTGGTTTGGCCATGGAGATGCTGAGAAGGTGTCAAGGTCTACCCTTAGCAATAGTGGCACTGGCTAGGCTACTAAGGACAAAGGATACTCCCCGCGAATGGCAAAGAGTACTCTCTAGGGTTACTGGAATAGACGCAACAACATTGTATGGTCCCATAAATGGAATCCTTGGCTTGAGCTACGATCATCTGCCTTACTATTTGAAGCCATGCTTTCTCTACTTGGGTCTCTTTCCAGAAGGTTCCAACATCTCCGGGGGAACATTGACCCGGATGTGGATTGCAGAAGGATTCATCGAGACCATAAACGAGGAAGCGCAAGAAGTTGCAGCAACAAGGTATCTGCAAGAATTAATTGATTACACAATGGTTCAAGTAGTGAGCAAGACATTTTCTGGCAAAGTCAAAACTATTCGAATTCATGATATTATGAGGGATTTTTGTATACTGAGAGCCAGAGATCTCGACTTTCTGGGAGTTTTGGGTTCTCAGCCTGAAGGCATCGGGAAGACATCTCGTCGAGGCGCAATCAACCTTAGGTATGTCATTATTTTCTATGAATCAATTAGCTGTGACGACTTATTTTAGACATGCAATTTCATCTTAATCGTAATTTATTTAAAGATCTTGTTTTTATTCTGACACTCAAAGTATTGCCCCTGTATTCAGTCTATTTCCATATTGAGCATTAGGTTACAATTGACATTAATAAATGAGTCGAGAGTATTATATGCGCTAGAATTCTAGGAACAACACGCTGTGACTTGAGTAAAGCCATTAACTCTGTGGCTGAGTTCAACTATAAATTTAACCAATATATTATCGATATAGAGGTTCATTAAAATGCCAAAAGATAAAAAAAATAAAACGGAGTAAAATTTTACAATGAAGCATAAGGGACAGACCGATACTCCCTATATTCAATCCTTAAGTGCATACAAATTTATAATGACTATACTTGATCAATTTTCCGATGTTCATGAAGCTGAGGATTCAAATGACACAGATTCAAAATAGCCCCCAAATTAGCTAATATCCCCCAAATTAGCTAATATCCCCCATGTTATCTGAAAATTTATTCACAAAAACATTTAGAACAATTGACTAGGACAAGGGGAGTAACTAAGCACATATTACTCCGTACTAAAAAGGTTAAATACGGAGTATAATTTTTCCCTAGAAGTGTAAAACAAATTATTTGGGATTGGTTTTAGATCAGCTAAGTTTTAGACTTTGCGTTACGTTACTTCATTTTGATTTGACAAGTATAACATTAACCCAATACATTGCTGTAAAGTTACTCGGCGACACCTACAAACTTCATCGTTACAAAACATCTTAGTAATAGGTTTGAAGGTATAATCAATCAAAACATGCTAAAGACTACGATTGAAGTTTGCTAGAATGAATATAGTTAGGATTACTAGTTCAAGCTTACGAGTTATAGACGTGCAGAAGGGTGGAGTTAATGACACAGTTAGAATTCTATTCTAAAAACATTTAAATATTGATCATGAGTCCTTTACCTCGGATATCAATTTCGTAGTTTAATACGGTGTATATCATTATGGAGTATTCCGTACATTATAAGCCAAGAATTATATGACCGTCAATATATGTTACTTGTACTCAATGAGCTAAATATAATACGAGTAGAGATCAAGCAGCAAGCAACTTATAGCTGACATAGGAAATTTAATACTCGGTCGTGGTTGTGATTAATGATTAGCTAATATGACAGCGACATAACGAGAATAAGAGATTAAACTAATTTGTGATATGTCACTAAGATTAAGTCATCGAGAATAATAAGCAATTTCCAATGAAATAATACGCCTCTTCACGATTACAAGAGCACAAATTTTTATTTAAGACGGGTCAAGTTTTACGAATAAGACAAAAGACAAGTGGATAGAAAAGATGTAATAGATTTGTTTTTTATGTGCAAGTGGGAGAGTACTTGACCTGTCTTAACCACTATACCTCCATCGTAAAAAGAAGATTTAGATGGGTCAAGGAGATTTGTTTTCTCGTAAGAATAAGCATGGAGCCATAATATCTCCGTCGTAACCACTATATACAAACATTTTCAGCAACCCAGCATTGACTTCAAGAAACTACCCAAGATACCACAGAATTATGGAAAAATCAATGATTAGACGTGAGATTAACATCCTAAATTCCTAATGACATGATCTAATTTGACAATGTCAAATTATCAAGTGTTGGGAGGCACGAAATGACAAAACATCTTTGGTCATACTACTTGGTCTCCTCATTTCCCCTAGATATGTACTCACAATTGGCTCAATAAGTCATAACCTACATCATCCTCATTGATGTTAATTATTCAACACTCTTAGGCAAGATTATTCCAAACTACATTGACCAATATATTTAAACTCGGCTTGATTTTATAAGTTCAATTAGAACCGTATAATTGACCCGAATTCCTAATCCAAGTCGTTGAAAGCTAATCCAATAGAGCCCAAAAACTTGTTGACCCAATATTGACTTAATCCAAGGCTTACCGACAACCAATACCACCCAGAAAATGATCCGATCCTACCCAAACTAAAGTGACCTGAGATGAACCATAGCTCGATGGTATGCTGACCTGATTAACCCAGCAAAAAACTAGGCTGAAATTATCCAAATTTAGTTGATTAAACAATTAACGAGATAGTTTTGACTAAATGATACTCTAAATAAGGTTAGTGATTAAGTGACATGAACCTCAATACCTAAATTCCGAAAAGGTTCAATTGTTTAGCTAATACAAACTTAATTGAAACCAATTCAAATACTATCTAAGATACATTTGCCTCGAAACCAAGCCAAAGTGACCCAAAAGGGTTGCCCCAACATAACCTGTCCCCACCAAATGCGATCCAAGATGACCCGACCCATAATAGACCCGATATTTTCAACTGCCACCTCTATAGATTTCAAAAATTTCTTACTCAATACAAATTAACTATAAAATTATTGTATGTATATGTTAGTATAACCTCGCCGATTCGTGTAAAGGGGCATGTCAATATAAAACTAATGTTAAGCCTCCAACTATCAATTTACACTTTTTGTTGAGTTAGTTTCTCACACTATACAAAAAATATGTAGTTTCAAATTTTCTTAATAATATTGAATCACAAGCAATGAACTTATCTCACATTCTAACCCTCACCCTAAACACAAAAAACCCTCATGACCAACTTTAACTTGACAGTTAATTAAGACATTAATAACTGTGTTCAAGTATTCCCTGTGTAATTACAAGTCATAGTATAAAGAACTAAATTGTTGACTTTACTTATTTACAATCCATGCAGCAAGACCCTCATCCTTCCAGCCGATAGTGCACATCTTAGAACTCTCTCGCTATTTGGGCAATCTAGCAGCAGAGGAGTACCAGAAAGATACACTAGTCAAGTGAACCCTAGATACCTAAACTTAGTCGATGTGTGTCGGATGTACAAATTACTGAGAGTCTTGGACATTTTCGGAATAAATTCCATTGATGGAAACTTGCCTAAGGAGATAGGGGATTTGTATCACTTGACATATCTAAGGATAAGATCGACAAATATTCGAAAACTTCCCAAGTCCATTGGCAAGTTGAGCAACTTATTGACGCTAGATTATTGGGATGTTTTGACTGAGAGTGAGATCAAAGTGCCTAATGTGTTATGCAAGTTGAAGAAGCTTAGGTATTTATACCTACCAAACGAAATGAGCAGCCCAATCGAAGATTTGAAGTTACATAAACTTGAAAATATGAGAACTTTGTGGGGCGTTGGAGGAGGCGATTGGATGCTTAAAGAAATGAGAAGATTGAGCTCTACTCTTAGCAAGCTATACATACATAGGATATCCGACAAGGATCAAATGAAGGCAATCCTCGATTGCACTGAAATAATGGAAAATGAAAATCTGAATGTGCTGGCCTTAGACTGGTATAGTTTTGAGATCAAGAGTTTCAATTCATTGGCCTCGAAAGAAAGCTTGAAGAAGCTGCGACTGATAGGAAAAGCTCCGGACAAGTCCTATTCAGATGGACATCAGTTTCCCTCCAACCTCGGAAAGTTGGAATTGTACTACACTCAACTAGAAAATCAAATATCCATGACGTATCTAGGGAAATTACGTTTTTTAAAGGTCCTTAGATTATCCAAGGACTCGTACATAGGGAGTGAATGGACATGTGAATATGATGCATTTCCAGTGCTCGAGGAGCTAAAATTGACAAACTTACAAAAATTAGAAGATTGGAAAATCGAAGAGGGAGCATTCCGATGTCTGAAGAAACTGTCGATCTTCTCTTGCACCAAGCTAAAGCATATTCCAAAGGGCTTGGTACATGTTCAAAGCCTCGAAAAGTTGGACATCGAACGCATGCCAAGTAGTTTCATTACCCAAATTCAAAAGGTGAAAGACCGTAACGATGAAACAAGACAGGGGGAATACTACCACATAATCAAGCATATTCCAAAGCTTATAATTCGGGATTCATGGGCTCTGTAGGTGTTCAAAATCAGAGGTATTTGACAGGTGAGGGATTTGACTTATCTTACTAATTCAGTAATTTTTTCATGGCACGAGTATTGATATTTTTTTAATGGTATCTAACTTTTTAAATTTATGTCCATGGTACGCTTAGGTTAGTTTTCTTTTCCCAATTTATCATTTTTGACATAATGTCGTTACATATAAATATTTGACATATATTTTACGTTAAGAAAACTATGTATCTCATTGATCTTCCATTTAATCGAATAAAAGATTCCAACAAAATAGGTATTAAAAAGAAATATAGAAGTTCAAAAATTTAAATTTTATACTTCAAAAGATATGAAAAAATAAATTATATTCCTAAAATGAAACATTGTAAAAGTTTTTAAGAATTTGGTAATATGTTTCCTATGTATATGTTATTATTCTATACTTCAATTATGACAAATTATACTAGCGAAAAAATATATTTCAAATATGTAAAATTCTCTTAATATTTTCAAAACTAAAATATTACTCCATATTCACTATCTATCATGTAAATCCCTAAATAAATTTTCAATATTTAGAGAACATTATTATCCAAATTTTTTATTTTTGAAAAAGAAATATAAGAATTTAAGTTTCGATCTCCGCCCTTCATGATAAGGTCATATTGTGCACAAGCACTTTTATCTCACGGTATTATGGACAAAAAGTTAAAGATTTGAATATCATTTATAAATATCAATTTTGCAAAGGTACCATGAAAATTTGCCTTTCGATTGTTCCCTTGTGTTTTGTTGTTTTGAAAGCGTGATGTACACAAAATATTACTTTACATATGTAAATTTGCATACGAACTATCAATGATTTGCTTTAAATTTGTTGTGATATGTAACAAAAAATTCTCTATAAACTTATAAGCCCTTCGTAACGTGATTTCTTATCATTTGCTTTTAACACAAGCTTAAAGGTGGTGTCTTTCAATTTTATGAGTAAAAAATTTACTCGAAAAGCAAATGATTAAAAGTGACTAAATCAGAAAGATTACATTATTTATTCAACCCGACCAATCCAATCCAATTCAATGTACTCATAAACTCGTGGTGCTAAATTTTTCACTAATTGTGGTGTATATAATGCTCTATACATAAATATATAATTTGATCCAATATATATAATTATTTCCAGTATAAATATACAATTTGATCCACAAAATCAATAAAGGAAGAGGGAGTCAACATGACTCATTATATATTTACACAAAAAATGGAGGGAGTAATTTGAAGAATAGAAAATTATTTCCAAAAATAGTAAATCTTCATTATCACCATTTAAATTTCCTTAAAATCGATTTTTATAGAACAAATTATACAAAAAGTTGATCAATCTACCAAACTACCCTCTCGGCATCTAAAGTATGCCCTTCATCCAAACCACACTAAGCACTCACTCAAAAATTCAACTTCAAATAAGTAGAAGGAAAATAACGAATTGAAATATACTCCCTCCATCCCAATTTACTTGTCTCCTTTTGGTTTTTGAAAAATCTCAATTTACTTGTCCCCTTTGGAAAAATAACTTAATTATCCTTAGGTCATCCTTATTGTGGGAATATGTATTTGCTCAAGTTGGTATACCAAGCCCTCTCACCCATATTATTTTAAGGTTAAAATTGGAATTATAGGTAACTATTGTGAAAATTAGTGACTCTTTTCTAAATTTCTTAAATCTAGCATTTTAGTAAAAGGGGACAATTAAATTGGGATGGAGGGAGTAAAATTTATATATTTACTTTTGTTATGAAAAATGGATTAACCACTTTCAAAAACATAGATATATGGATTAACTAAAGATTATTTTTCATATGATAAGTTAATATATAAATGGAAAAATACGTACTCCGCTGTAAGCCCGTAATTATGTGGCATTGGAAACCGCTAAAATTGAATATGTAATTCGAAAATTTGAATCGGATCAGAGAGAGTATTGAATAAAATCGTTTTAAAAATTAGGAATAACTACCTATTAAGTTGAACATCCCATTGTAAATTTATGAGACCATTTCAAATAAAAATTGTGTCATTTTAATAGGAAAAGAACTAAAATTGACCCACCTAATTGACCAACATCATTGTCGAACATTACTTCGTAGCATAGGTAACCGTTCATCAAAACAATTCCATGAAGCAACTATTTTACCACTTTTAATCATTTTACAAAATTATTTGGCAAATTTTAGTAATCCTCGTACTCTAAGTCATAAACTGACCTCAGATGATTTTCAATTGGTTTTGGTTAACAGATTGGGCTGCAGTCTCAACATGAAGATGGGATTCAGTTGGTTATAGTCGATGCCCTCAAAGGTGTTGAGCCAAGTTTTAGAATTTGTACCAAAAATGGCAGCAGAACTAGTACTATGGGAGAACCTCGAGAGATTGCACATTTATGGAACTACGGAAGTTGCATGGCTACTACCGTTGAATAAGGAATTAAGAAGGTGGCAGCCCTCACAGGGCGTGGTCACATTCACCGTCCACGTGCGAACGATGTTGCATTGCATGATCACTCTGTAAACCTCTCTGACAAAGACCGGCATGATCTGCTCAAGGATCGTCCAATTGTGTTGGCTGATGACTGACCAACTGGATCAAATTTTGGCTTTCAATCAGCGTACTTGGCATAATGGTGTAAGCCTTTTCCTTTGCCCGTCAAAACTGTTTACTTATTCAAAGGTAATGGCTGAACAGGTTGAAAAATTTGGGACAGAGATAGAAAATTCGGGTAGGCGGTTGCTGGCCAGCAGCACTAAACCAGCCTGATCGATGAGTTCGGATAGGCGGTGACTGGGGGAGGAACTAACATAAAGAAGATACTAAGGATGTTGCTACAGCCACATGGTTGGGCTCAAAGAACTTCCGATGCTCAAGTCCCAATTAAAGGAGTAAATATTGGCACATGAAAATACCTTTTAGAAGAAGAATCACAAATCGAACGAGGACCTCAAAATCCTCGTGAAAAATAAAGAAATTGCGTCTTATTCTTCCAAAGTTAGTTAACATCAGCATTGAGGGATGTGGCAAATCCCAATATCTACACCATATGGGGAACTAACACATCTCAAACGAAAAACTCACCCTAAGACACATTGACATGGCTAAAATGCCTGTTCTTTCCACGACTTTTATTAAGGGTAATTGTGTTGCCACTAAGCTAAAGTATTCTTCGAGGAAATTATACATCAATCGTTGGATTAGGAGCACTCTTTATTAATACTTTATTAAATTACTAACCAAATAAAATTAAAATAATACGGAGTATTAGTTGTCCAATATATTTGATACGGCGTCAATGCGCCAATTTTAAGAGGATCATCAAACACGAGGAAAAGTTCAAACAAATCTTGGCATTATCACAGTCTAATCAGACCGATTTCCGACAATTTTATGATCAAATTTTGGTTCACAATCGCCACAAATGTCAAAATGAAAAGTACTAAGAAGTCTTCTACTACGGAATAAGAAATTCAACAAAAAATCTAATGAACAACAAAATTAATCAATCAATCAATCGATCAATCAGAGTACAAAACGCAAAATCATGATTACAAAACAAACGAAAACTTACCTCATAAATGACGACAGAAATACGGTGATAACTGACAAAAATTGTCTTCACTTGGTTGTTTTCCGTCAATTGAAACCCTAATTTCTTCAATACCTGATAATTTCAAATGAAAATTGAAAAGAAATAACAAGAAACGATCAACACATATGAAATGTATGTGAGTGATAATCGTCTTAATTAATAACAAAGGATACAATCTTGAAATTATGATCGAAATTCAAACAGATAATTGAAGTGAATAACGATTAAATTACAAGAACTTACAAATAAAATTGACGAGTATAGAGGTTGAAATCCGCGGAGTTATTTGGGAGAATTCAAAGTGTTTTTGAGGTTATTGATAACGAAGCTTCCTTGCAACAGTGACACACAAACTTCGATACAAATATAAGTATTAAGTAAGCACCGTGTTGTTGTAATTTCTTTTTGTTTTTGAGTTATTTCTATATGTACCTTATAGTTTTGGAGCAGGGATGTCGTTGGGCGGGGCAGGGGCGGATATAGGCTCCCCCACTCGTACCCACCAAGAAAAATTTCTACCCATACCCGCTCCACCACTTACATGCAGACAGTTTTAAACCGTCACTGGCCCCACCACCCACATGCGCAGAAATGCGGGTATTATGCAGATATAAGATAAATAATATAAAAATGTTTATATGAAGCGGGTATCTGGGTATTATGCTGGATATCCACTCGCTCCATTACCCATGACGGGTACAATTTTAATACCCATACCCGCCCCACCACCCGCGAAACTTATACTCATCCCCACCCCAACTGGGGCGGGTGCGGGGCGGTACCCACTAGTACCCTTCGTTTTACAATTATTAGTGGTATATTTGAGTTTGGTTTTAGGAACCAAATCATTTTTATATTTATATGTTTAAAAGCTTCAATCCGTCTCATTTATACGTTTAATACATATTAAGTGTATTAAGTGTATTTTTGATTGATTAATATTTTGCTATTTTATTCACATAAATATCGTTTCTTTAATCGCAGATATATTTTCTTTACAAAATTTAACTGTTAAAAATCATGATTTTTAATAGTTTGAGCATTTTTGGAACAATTTACTAAGTCTAGGGGTATTATTGATGTTTTTAAAAACCTAAGGGTACCACGTAGAATTCGATAAAATACAAGAATACCACAGAGAAAAACCCTTTTTTCTTTTAAGAATTTTGTCAAACTTTACCAAATGACAAGTCATTATTACCGTCATGGTTAATTTTATCATAGACCGAGAGTATTGAGAACTATATATCCCTCCCACCCGGCCATAATTTGGGATGTTAATTTCAACCGAACTTGAAATAATTAATCTACCCGAAATAATTAAATGAATGACATTCCGATTTAAGTGGATGAAAGATGGAGGATAGGCGAATCAAGTGATGGATTGGGATGGTTTCAGATGGGCCTTCATTTAAATCAATTACTCGTTCCATCAAACCCGACATTCACCAGAAGTCAGACTTTTTTTTTTTTTTTAAATTAGTACCCAAATTTAATTCCGATCAAATATATAGAATTTTTTAAGTGAGTCTTATTATCTTAAAATTTGATAACTCATCCATGTCCCAATCATTTGTTTACCTGTTTTAGTTTGTCATGTATCACTCATTTGTTAGCTTTGTATTTTGGGGCTTTTATGACCCCAGTAAACAATCTTACCCTATATCTTTTTCCATACATGTTAACAAAAGGTGAGGATCCTCTCCATTTCATGAAAAGAAATGGACATCCATTTTCTTTAGACGGTTAAGATCGGATCCTGGAAAAATCTAAGGGTTGTAATAATTTGGTAAAAATAATGTTTTAATGAAGGAGAAAGAAAATATATTAAAATATAAGTGTATTAGAGAGGAAATTGAGAGAAAAAAATGGAGAGGATTCAAATTGGTTAACAAATAGGATGATGTCATTAGGAAGAGTTACTCAAGGAACAAGGAGTAAAAGTGTAATTTCATTGTTTTTTTTTGGTCTTTGTGCCAAAATTAAAAGTAAAAAAATAATCGGGACAAATGGAGTATGTGTCACCCAAAATACCATTCATTTAACACTGTAAACATATTCTCATTCACCTAACTTCAAAACTATTCAACTTATTTATTCTACCACAAACTATATTACATATGTGAAAGTCAAGCAATTTTAACGCAATATATGTTTAAAGGATTAAATGAAGTCCCGTTAAGGATGTGTAAAATTTGGTACTTGAAAACTATTTCTGTCTCCAAGAATAAAATGAAGTTTGGTAAAAGTAAAACGAAAGTAAGTACGAGTACGCAACGGAATTTTTGAAGTGGTTCAGTCTTACACTCCGAGACCTACGTCCATTATTATCTTATTAATCGTTTTAGTACCTAATCCAGATTACAAAACAATTAATCACACTACAACTTGTTAATGCTGCACAATTTGCTCTAAGTATAAAGAAAGCGCGATTTGTCTCAAACAATTGTTCTCTTAAGTAAAACGGATTAGAGACGTATTCGAGCGCAAGTTAAGATAATAGATTATAAAGTAAATGAGCCAAAACTTGCTAGCCTTTATCCGTGAAAATCGATTTTGCAAAGTAAAAATTAAGTTCAAAAACAGTGTGCAAAATATTCAAAAGTTCATTACGTTTTTCACTCAAAAAACATGGTTAAAATAATAGTCTTCGAAAATCCTTTATATGAGTATGAAAATATTCTTTACTTAACTGACTTGCAAAATTTAAGGCAAAGACTCCAAACGAATATTGTGATAAAAAAGAATAGTTTCCTAAAAATGTGTTATCATAAAATGATTTCTTTGAAAACAACCATTCTCAAAAGATTTTCATTTTAATTAAGGGATGATCACAATATACTCAAATCAGTTAGAAGATAATAAAGAATATTATTCCAAAGAGAATATTTTCTAAAAACACTTTTCAATATCTTTTAGTACAAGAAAGTCCATAAAATATATATTTTATATACTTAAACATATTTTATTCTTTTAGAAAAGTATTTAACTGAAAATATTATATATTTTGAAGATACCGAATCATTTTACAAAGATAGTCAATTGTATCTTGTCGGCACACATGGACTGTTATAACCACAACATGCATGGTCATAGTATCCTGCGATATATACTAGCAGTTTTGCATAGTACCGTGATACTATACCATATGTGGTCACATATGATCACGCTCATTTACTCGATAGTTTTTTTACCTTATTACATGTGTGTGTATCTAACTTCTTATTCTTTCATTCCCTTGCGAAAACGTTGATGAATTTCACAATGACAACATCAAAACTCAACATAGCGGTTATATTATGATAAGATTAAAAATATTGATATCATCAAAACCATAAAAGCACCTAAGGTCAACAAATTCCCTCTTTTTGATGATGGCAAGTCCCCTATTTTGTGTCTAAGTCAAAGTTCTCCTTCAACGCGATAGTCTCCAGACTAGGTCAAACGAGGTATAAAACAATTAAAATTGACTTTTGTAACAAAGAAAGTCTAGTATTTCAATCCTTCCCTCTCTTGACATCATTAAAACGGAACATGGCTAGGGTAACAACGACAACAAAGAAACACAACAAGCACGTCAATATACTGCAAGATATTAAGAGTTATCACACGCGTAATAAAATGAGGCATAACAAAGTTTAAAAGATGACAACAGAGACAAAAAAATGTTGGGGTTATGGGCTGGTTTGGTTCGGTTATAGCCTAGTAAGTTACAGTTATGGTCTGGGTTAATATGGTTCCGGGCTGGTTAGGGAGAGGTTTTAGGTTGGTCAGCTGTGGTCTAGGCTGATCTGATGTGGTCTAGGCTGGTTTATGTTGGAGTAGTTTGTGAGTTCATCCCACATCAATGAGGAATACTTAAAATGAGTTGTGTATAAGTTAATGTGTGAAAGATTTATTAAATAAGTAAAGTAGGCCATTAGTGAATTCACTAGGATGGGCCTAGAAGTTAAATGAATATTGTATCCTCGAGGAATTACCCTAATAGTGGGGGATAAATTCCTTAAGATTGTTAGAACAAATTACTTGAACGAATCTGCAGTTAAATGAATCAAGACTAGGCACTTGGGGCGCTTGGGCGTTGGGTGAACCCGTACGAGCCCAATCTCGTTTATCATTTTGCTCGGATTAACAGAATCAGATAATTGGGCCAAACAGAATGTCGACACATTCATGAACCCAACGAATTGTTGCCTCTATCTCGTGCCTCTTCAATATCTATAAATAAACATCGCCGCACACATTTCAATCATCGAAAAATCCTCAAACACAATTCACTCATCAAATCTCTGTTTTAATAAAGGCAAAACTTCGCAGTATTGTATCCTCGGGGAATTACCCTAATAGTGGGGGATAAATTCCTTAAGGAAAGTATACGTTACGCCTTACTGCAGATTCGTTCAAGTAATTTGTTCTAACAGTTTAGGCTGCTCTGATGTTGTATAATATTAATAAAAGAATTCATAGTTCCCGCCTATTATGAATTACATTTTCAATACTTTTAGCGAATGTTTTTCTTCCCCATCCCAAAATAATTGGCTCCTTTCTATTTTTGGTGGATTTAAAGAGTGATAATGAATTTTTTTTTTTTAAATCATTTGTTAAAACCTACTATAAATAGAAAGGGCACAATTAATTTGGGAAAAATTTTAGTGGAAATGAGACAATTATTTTAGAATAGAACGACTATATTATTAAAAAAAAAAACTTAAAAAAGTTTAACAAATAACAATTGTTTGCTTTATATTTAAATTTATAATTCGGTTAGAACTTTGGCTTCACAACTTTTACCCAACACTTACTTGTACAATACAATACAATACAATACAATTATTAATATGAAAAAGCTACGGAGTATTCAAATTAAAAATGCCGTGACAGGCCTACTGAAGTACTGAGTCCGATTTCACGACACGGTTAGGTGTTAGCGCACCTGTCACGACACGACACGTTTTCTGATTACGGTAGCTAGTAGCCAATTAGACATGTCCATAACGCCGTGACTTATGGAGCAGAACCCGTGCGTGTTTAATCTTCGACCAATCCTCTCCCGTGTGCTCTCTGCAGCGTTGCATTAATTCTGGACACTCCGTAATTTCAACCTTCATAAGGGATTTGACATCCTTAAAACCTTCTGGTAGACTTTTCAGAGCTCGACAGCTCTCGATTCGAAGGTGTCGTAGCTCGGTTAGTTTACTTATCCATTCTGGCAATGATCCCAATGACGGGCATGCTGATATGCACATCGTTTTGAGAGATTTTAAGTGCTGCAGACCATCAGGAAGAGTCTCCATTTTCTTTATTTCTCTGAGTTTCAGTTCCCTTAGAGATTTCAAATTCATCCACGGGGACCCCTGCAAGCATGCAAGTCTACGGGCAGCCTGCTGTCGTAATGTTCTTTGTGTCCCTGAATCTTGAGAAAGATCGAGTACTTTACAGTTGGAAATCACCAATTTTTTTAGTGAGGTTAGCTGCGGAATATCAGACGCTAGCGATATCAATTCGTCGCAGCTGCTGATCACGAGTTCTGTTAGTAGAGGAAGGCCTTGTAACCCTTCTCTGACGACCCTAAAGTCCTTTAAGCCGACACATCCCTTGATACGTAGCTTACTGGTGCATAGCTTACCTTTAGGCGTGTTACCTGTTTTCTTACTTTCTGTAAACAGTGAGTGGTTAACGTTGCGCAGGTCAATCTCTGAGACCCCAACGAACGAAGGGAACGATATTAGATTCGGGCTATTCCATATCCTTAATTTGAAAAGACACGGGAAGGATCGAGGTTTTGCTTGCTCTATTGATGCAACGTCTTGGTGCCACCCTAATAACTCGTAAAAGTTGTGGAGCGAAAGTTCTTTTAAAGATTCAAAGAACGTATGCTTTTGCTCGGGTTCTTGGCTGCTTCTAACTTGTACCTCTGCCAAAGCTGTACCCTCGATGAACTTCACGTTAGTCATGTTTCGAAGGGTGAGTTTTTCAAGATGTTTTAGTTCACTAAATGGAGGTAGATACTCACATTTGCTACATCCATCGATGCTGATGGTAACTAAATTCGGAAGATGAAACGTAATCTGTTGATTTGCCCAACTCGGAAAGTCACACCCTTTGTACCCTTCTATATGCAGGCTTTTGAGGGCCTCGTTTGGTTTGAGATCCTCGAGGGTTTTCACATGAGCTGATATTTCCTCCTTTGACGGGCCTTCATCGTCTGATGTTCTTTGAGCCCAAATAATCTTCACCTCGACGAGATTTTCTTTCTTGTATAAAACTTCTGAAACTTCGGGTACTCTTGTCTTCCAATCTCCTGTAAATTGAATCGCTAGTCGTCCTCTCAGCTTATTTAGCTTACTTAACGCCTGCAATCCAACTGGAGCGGGTTCCTTAGAAGATCTCTCGCCAACGACAAACCGTGTGAGCGTCTCTAGCTCAGTTAGTTTCTCCAGACCTATAGGCATGCAAGTCAACCTCTCACAGTCGTCTACCTCAAAATGTCTGAGGCTAACCAGTTGTCCAAAGTCGATATCTATTTGGGTCAACTGGGGGCATGAGTTGAGTTTTAGCTTTTGCAGGTTGTACAGTCGTGAGAATGACTTGGGAAGGGTGATTAGACCGTCGTTCTTGGATATATCCAGGTATCTCAAATGAATCTGGTCACCGATTGATTCTGGCAATTCATTCATCCCGAGATCATGTAAGTCTAACACCCTCAGACTTCTATAAGTCGATATCAACTGATCTGATATCGAACTATCCACCTCTATATCACAATCATGCTCTTTGACGAAAATAAGTGTCCGTAGGCTTGGACTTTTAAGTTTGGCAGGCGTTGGTTTCAGTGACGAGCCACTTCGGCAGAAGACTGACACGTGTTTGGTTGTTGGATCCTTAATTTGGATCATACCGGAATCCGTCAATTGTAAGTTGCTGATTCCAGCTGCGAATTCAGTGGCGAAACTGTGCACAATGTGATGCATCTTGCAGGTCAAAATATTTCCCAAGTCATCAGTCCTCACGTCCTCGAATAACCATCGTCGTGACAACTCCATGAAGTACATCTCCGCAACACGCTCTGAACTCATATGATCTTGATGCTCGACAAATCCCTGGGCAATCCAGAGACTAATAAGATCACACTTGTTGAACACAAAATCATCGGGAAACAGAGAACAGTATACGAAACAAGCTCTCACGTGCGGGGAAAGGTCCGTGTACGTGCGATATAATACATGGTCCATGATGTTTTCCCCTGCACTCCGCCTCAACCTTAGCCCTTCGGTAAAAGTGAACCACTCATCCCTACGTTTGTCGTGAAGAAATCTTGCAGCGATTTTGATGCTGAGTGGAACTGATTGGCAGATATCTACAATTTCGTCCGCTGCCTCCATCACTTCTTTATCCCAAAACTTTTCTTCTTTTGACGCCTGTTGTTTAAATAAAAGCCAGGAAAAGTTTTCTGGCGGACCTTTCAACGAGTAAGGTTCAGAATCGCTGAATTCTTGTTTTACAATTCTTGCCACCTCATCTGACCGAGTCGTCATCAAAATCCGACTTCCTCTAGCACCTTCCGCAAACAAGTCTCTCAAACATTTCCATTCTTTGAGACAAACATCGTCCAAGACGAGTAAGTAATGCTTCTGATTAGTCGTATTTAGTATAGGTTAGTAGTGGAGTTTTAGGCTTAATATAGGGCGTCTTCATGTGATTTCATGGCGTTTTGTTTACTTAGGATTGATCGCGTACTATGGCGGATTTATGGCGTTTTAGTGTGTGTTGAAGGTGATTACGGAGAACACGAGCACAAGACGAGTTTTAGGAGAAGCTACGGAGGAAATATTGAAGAGGAGCTAGCATTCGCGACCATAGCTCGCACACGAGTCGCGCGGAAGTAAGAAGAGTAGCAGAGTCGAACCCGCGAGCGAGCCGCGACCCACCCGCGAGCAAGCCGCGGACACTATGTTTCCATGTGTCGTTGGGCTTTATTTTCCGGAAGTCTTTATTATTTTGTTGGGCTTTGGAGGAATGTGATTGTACGGAACCTAATTGGTTAACCTAAGTGGAGCAGTTTTCATTTTCCACGCTCTTCATACATTATCATATTTTTTAGTTTTAGATTTTAGATTTAGCTTTAGCTTTCATTAAAAATAGGGGGATTGAAGATCGAGCTTTCCAAGCATTTTGTAACTGTCGGTATGATTAACTAATCTCCCTTTTCTCGGTTTAAGTAATTGAAACGGTTGGTTTAATTGTGAGTTTGAAAGTTCTAGTCTTTATTTTGATTATTGATTATTGCTCGGTTTTGAATTATATTTTGCGTGATTAATTTGTAATTGCTAGGTGCGCAACTAGTCGTCTTATTAATCGCGTAATTGTTAGTTTTGTTAATTGAACGGGATACGTTGATTAACTTAACACTCGTAACAACTAGGTTTGATAATTGAACGGGATACGTTGATTTTTATTCCTAGGAGCGATTTTCATAACATCTAAAGTACAACTGGATTGTATGTGCTATTTGTTCCTTATCGATTCTCTGTCATTAAAGCTGCTGATTGATTAAATCTTGAACGGGATACGTTGAGATTATCTTTTGGTTAGGGTTAGTTAAGAACGGGATACGTTTTAATTAGCTAAACATAAGGAGAATTAGAATTGTATGATTCACGATAAGGTAGTCAAGAGTATAAACTAGAACCGGATAACCGTGATCGATTAACTCTCAACTGCGGATATTAGCTTGAATCGAGATTCTTTTAACATCTTATTTTCCTTTCCTTTTTACTCTCTGCGTTTGTTTTAGTGCTAGGTTTTTAGTTTAGTAATTCGTCAACAAAAACCCCCCCTTTATTAGTTATCTGTCACTCTGTTACTTTATTTTTGCTTTCATCTGCGCTTAACTTGAATTCGATTAGCCTTATTCCATGTGGTTCGACCCCTTACTTCCGCTTTACTATTTGTTTAGTATTAAGATTTAAGTGTTATAAATTGTTAATTTGCGGCATACGACTTAGGACCGTCAAATTTTGGCGCCGTTGCCGGGGAATAGGCGTTAATTGTGTTTTATAGCGTAGTGTACATAGTCCTTATTTTTCTTGTTATTTTAGTTTTAGTTTTACTTTTGTTTTTGTTTAATTTTAGGGTAGATGGCTAGTAAATATTTCCCCCAATATGAGCATGAATTATTTTATAAATACTTTAATAGGCTCCATGAGTACGTTATTCGTTGTCGTCATCCTTATCAAACATGGGAACTTTGTCATGTAATTTTTAACGGTTTGAATGAGGAAACTGCAGGTCATATTTATACTATGACTGAAGGGAGATTCATGTATGAGATGAACTATGATGAAAAGTGGGACTTTTTCCTCTATTTGGCTCATGATACAGAACAATGGGAGTTGCATAATTCCTCTCCAAGGAGACCTCAACCGAGACCTAGTGAATCATCTATGTCAACGGAAGAAATGATTAGAGCATTAGCTAGCACCCAGTTGTCCTTTCAAACTACTGTGGCTCAAATCCAACTAGAGACTAAGGCTAGTATCGATAACCTTGAGAGTCGGGCTGCAGAATTAGGGGAAGCTATAGCTAGACTTGAGGCACGAGAGGATCATGTGCTCAATTTTGATGAATCTGACTGTGAGTATGATCATGAGCTTGCATTTGATACCCACTCTCCCGTTGAACCTGAGGTTAGTGACTCCCATAAGACTTGTGATGATGATAGTGATGATGGTTTTTGGGATGATGATGAGGAGGATGAGGATTGTGATTCGAGTGTTTGTGTTCCCTCTCCCGATTTGAGTGATAATGTAATTCTGGAGGACTCATCTAGTGTGATTGTGGAGGATGAGCAAGCGGGGGAGGAATGTGAGGAAAAAGAGGCAAGGAAAGAGATAATTGAGCCAATTGATGTTTTCTCACAGATGGATACGCCAAAACACGATCCTCTAGGCGATTCTTTGGTCCTGATACCTAATATTTCTTGTCGATTTTTATCTCGTCACCCGATTTCTTGTACACAGTACTCCACGTATAAAGAGCCATATTGTGATGTAGACTCGACGTTTAAAAGCTTGGAGAAGTGCGTGAGTTGTGCTAGCTATAATAATTTTAACCTTGCATGCTCGAGGTTAATATTTATTTGTTATTATCACTTTTCCGGTGTGTTTGCAAGCATGTTTGACAGGTTACTCCGAGCGTTGAGTTGTTCCGCTCGTACCATGACACTTGAATTATGAAGTTTGGAAAGGCGTCGAGCGAACGACGTTAAACAAAAGCGCTATCGGGGAGGCAACCCTTGATTTATCGTTTTCATTTCTGCATTTTTAGGTTAGTTTTATTTTCTTAAATGGGTGCTCGTGACGGTTCGTTATTTGTTTCAGGACATTTGAGCGTGAAAGTGAAGACCCGAAGACCCTTGTACTTGAGTGAAAAAAAAAAAACGTGTTGTAATTTCCATACTCAAATTCGCGGACATGGGGCGAGGGCTCCGCGAGCAGCACACGAGAAAAAAAAAATGAGTCTCTCCTTCAACTTTACAAACAAATAAACAAATAAAATAAAATAAAAAAAAAACAAGAGAGGAGAGCAGAGAGAAGAAGGAGCAGCACCACCACGCCGCCGACCACCACCGAACCCCCTACCACCGGAGGCTGATGCTCCGGCCACTACCACCTGCTCATAGCCATCATCTTCTCCTATTTTGACTTATTTCAGAAACCCTAATTTCAGATTTTGGGGGTTTCTCGCTCACAAACTTTTCGGTCAAATTGATGGTGCACATAGGTCGGTTTTGAAGCTCTTATCTCGTGTCAGGTGTGTACTCGTCAATCTCCGCCTTAATTTTTGCTTGGTGAGTCGTTTTCAGTGGGTTTTGGTGCGTTATTAGGCTATACTCGGTGGTGCTACGTTTTATTTGTCTTTGATCGCAATTGTTGCTGAATTTGGGTCGTATTCCGGTTCCTAAGTGCACACCACGAGTTTTGACGCGAGTTGGCATCCTCGATATTGATTAGGTGTGCGTATACTGATATTCGTCGAGATGGTGAGTTGGTTCGTGAAGTGCGTTTGTGCCGTTGAATTTGACTGCTGAATTGCAACTCGTGCGCTCCTATTATTGTTGCTGAAGATTGATTGTTATTGACTGTTGTGGGTGTTATCAGTAGACTTGTTGTCAGATGGGGGCACTTCTTTGAATAGTTTAGTGCTTTACTGCTGTTTTGAGGGGAAGCTGTATTGCAGAGTGTGTGTTGTCGAGTCAAAATCTCGTGTTGGTATGGTGCTGGTGTTACTATCGGGTGAGTATGTTGTTGAAGGAGTTATGTTGGAGTTGATTTGAATTGTGACGTTGTCTTTGCTGGTCTGGTGATCGCAAGGGGAGGGAGTTAGTTGATGTAAGCTCGAGCTCGAGCTTGTGCTAGTGAATTTTCTTGTCGACAGCGTAGCACGTGAAGTCTTCTATTTACTTTGTCTCATGAATCACGAAAACACCACGTGGAAAGAGCTATCAATCCAAAGTTTGCCCCTTTTATTTTGTCTCAATTCATCACATTGAGGACAATGTGTCGATTAAGTGTGGGGGGGAGAAATACGTTGTGATGTGTATATATTTCCGTTTTGTAATCTGTGTTTGCTTTTATTTTAAATGAAAAAAAAAATGAAAAAAAAAATGAAAAAAAAATGAAAAAGAAGAAAAAATTCGAATAAAGTGAATCCCGGCTAGGTGAAAACCCGAAAGGGCGCCTAGGCAAAATTGAGATATGTGGCCGAGGGCGGAGTGAAACCCGCAAGGGCGGGCGCTCCGAGTAAAATGAAGAAACGAGATGCGTGCCACGAGAGTTAGAGTGAGGAAATAAGCTAGAGTGAAACCCGCAAGGGCGGGCACTCTAGGCAAAATGAGAGATTTAGGAAATAAAATGTGCTAATACTTCCTATTTTACCGGCGTGGCGACATAAGAAGGCTGACAAAGAAGGACGGAAGGGTAGGTTAGTGGCTACGATGAGAAGTAATCGCGGTGCACGGAGTAGTGGGCACCTCTCTTGCGATTGGGTTTGACTTATTTCCGGAGTAGAGGCGTTTAGGAGCTTGCTTGTGTGGGTTGTTTGTGTGGGTTGTTTGTGTGTGTGACATACGTTTTTTGTCACAAGGAGAACGTTAGTAACACAAGTAAGCCGGGCTAGGATGGAGAAATAAGGGGCGTAGTTGGGCTTCTGTCATCATAGTCACGTTTGTCGTTGAGTCGATGGGTTTGCATTTCCTAGATTTCGAGGGTTTCTGTCATTTTGTTGCGAGATTGAGTGAAAATGGCTACTACTCAAGCCATCCGAGGGAGTTGGAGGTTGTAGTTTTTGATGCGACTTGCTTTGATTTGAATCCACCACGTTTCTTGAGAGCTAGTGTAGGTTTGGAGTGGATGGCGTTCGTTGAGTTTACTCGAGGACGAGCAAAAGCTTAAGCGTGGGGGAGTTTGATTAGTCGTATTTAGTATAGGTTAGTAGTGGAGTTTTAGGCTTAATATAGGGCGTCTTCATGTGATTTCATGGCGTTTTGTTTACTTAGGATTGATCGCGTACTATGGCGGATTTATGGCGTTTTAGTGTGTGTTGAAGGTGATTACGGAGAACACGAGCACAAGACGAGTTTTAGGAGAAGCTACGGAGGAAATATTGAAGAGGAGCTAACATTCGCGACCATAGCTCGCATACACCCAGTCGCAAGGAAGTAAGAAGAGTAGCAGAGTCGAACCCGCGAGCGAGCCGCGACTCCACTCCGCGAGCAAGCCGCGGACACTATGTTTCCGTGTGTCGTTGGGCTTTATTTACCGGAAGTCTTTATTATTTTGTTGGGCTTTGGAGGAATGTGATTGTACGGAACCTAATTGGTTAACCTAAGTGGAGCAGTTTTCATTTTCCACGCTCTTCATACATTATCATATTTTTTAGTTTTAGATTTTAGATTTAGCTTTAGCTTTCATTAAAAATAGGGGGATTGAAGATCGAGCTTTCCAAGCATTTTGTAACTGTCGGTATGATTAACTAATCTCCCTTTTCTCGGTTTAAGTAATTGAAACGGTTGGTTTAATTGTGAGTTTGAAAGTTCTAGTCTTTATTTTGATTATTGATTATTGCTCGGTTTTGAATTATATTTTGCGTGATTGATTTGTGATTGCTAGGTGCGCAACTAGTCGTCTTATTAATCGCGTAATTGTTAGTTTTGTTAATTGAACGGGATACGTTGATTAACTTAACACTCGTAACAACTAGGTTTGATAATTGAACGGGATACGTTGATTTTTATTCCTAGGAGCGATTTTCATAACATCTAAAGTACAACTGGATTGTATGTCTTTATTTGTTCCTTATCGATTCTCTGTCATTAAAGCTGCTGATTGATTAAATCTTGAACGGGATACGTTGAGATTATCTTTTGGTTAGGGTTAGTTAAGAACGGGATACGTTTTAATTAGCTAAACATAAGGAGAATTAGAATTGTATGATTCACGATAAGGTAGTCAAGAGTATAAACTAGAACCGGATAACCGTGATCGATTAACTCTCAATCATGGATATTAGCTTGAATCGAGATTCTTTTAACATCTTATTTTCCTTTCCTTTTTACTCTCTGCGTTTGTTTTAGTGCTAGGTTTTTAGTTTAGTAATTCGTCAACAAAAACCCCCCCTTTATTAGTTATCTCACCACTACATTTTTATTTTTGCTTTCATCTGCGCTTAACTTGAATTCGATTAGCCTTATTCCATGTGGTTCGACCCCTTACTTCCGCTTTACTATTTGTTTAGTATTAAGATTTAAGTGTTATAAATTGTTAATTTGCGGCATACGACTTAGGACCGTCAGCTTCCCTCCTATTTCATTCCTCAGTTGCCGCTCACATCTGTCATTTTTGTCATGACAAGTGACCTTGATTATAGAATTTTTAGACATACTTGTAGTTCGACATCCCAAAAGATCTCGAAATGTGTTCCTACCTCTTGGATCCACATCACAAACCGTGGAATTTTGATGATTAGATCTACGAGTACAAGCCTTGACAATGCAGCGTATAATTTCCTTTTCATCAGTGATACCCGACACTGAAATCCACAGTCGAAGGTCAAAATGACTCTTAATCTTCTGATCATCATACACGTCCTTAGCTAGAGCGGACTTCCCAACTCCAGCTAATCCAGTCATGCAAACGACCGATACCATTGGTTCTTCACCACAACTATGTGGTAATCCCAACAGTTTTTCGATTTTTATCTTGTCATCCCTTCGCCCCAACAGCCTGCCACGATCTGGCTGAACCGACTCAATACGTCGGGAATCTCTTAAATCAGACCTGGTGCTGCTGTTGGGAACATCCAACGACCTATCAACCACGTTTTTCAACTCTTCCATAATCTTTTTAACTCGCCTAGCCATTACCTTACGATAACTATACTTGTTGGACGCAATGAAAAAAGCACTTACCCGATTCTCCCTTCGGCCTCTGTAGAGCCTAGGACACTGATTGAACGTCAGGATTTCATCGAGTAAGTCGTCGGCCTTGTAAAGCAAAGTCGAAAGTTCCTTGAGCAGACCACGCATGACAACATCAGAGATGTTATCATTATCAGAACGAAGATGTATATCTGCTGTGTCGTCACATGTATGGTGAATTTTGTCGCGACCTTCTAGCACCCCCACCAGTCCTTGAGCCTTCCTCACTAGATCTACCAGTCTTTCTGGTTCCTCGGTACGGGCCAACATGCTCTCGAGTTTCGCCCACATCACCACCTCTGCAGCCATTTTTTTTTCTTTTCTTTCTCACTTTTCGGGTTTTCACTTAATGTTTGAACTGACAGTAAAGAGCTATGCCGCGTGTTCTACGAATCACATTGAGGTAGTGATTTGAATTCAAGAGGCGTACAACGCAGAGTCGGACTGTCCAGAGTTGTTTCGACATTAAAAAAGAATTGACCGCCGGAATAAAATATTTGAGATCAATGCAGATTAGCATTGTTAATTTCTCCGATCTGTTCCTACGGAAAACTGGCAACGACATATAAAAAATGACTAAGTTGAGATCGTGCAGACATTCGATTTAAATTATTCGGAACTTAATTAGCTCTAACATGGAGTAAATTATTGACTCGAAATCGGCCTCATTACTCTATTGCCAAATCTACTTGATGATGAGGGGCACATTTGAATTGATTTAAATTAATTTCTGAGGGTTAAATTGTTCTTAAAGGTGAAATTATCATTTTTTATTCATCAAGCATAGTTGCTTCGAGCGATAATGTTTGAGAATTTGAGTAGAATATAATGTGATGTGCAATCACATTATTGAAATCGGTTTGAGGACAATAATAAGAAAGTAAACAGCCGAATATGTAGGAAACAATAAACTGTTCGATACCTCACCGACACCGCATAATACCCGATACGGCGTTACTTCATTAAAATAAATAAATAAATGAAGTGAGTCAGCTTGCTTAGCACGACTGAATAACAAAAAAAAAAAATATATAATGTGACTTTGTAAAACAAATTATTTGTCATTTGTAAGATTTTGTACTCTTTTTAAGTTAAAATGACGTCATAAAATAAATTAATTGTCATTTTGATGATTTTGTGGTCTTTTAAATTGCCAAATTTTTATATTTGTCTTAAAAGAGCTTCAAATTTTTATTTTTTTTTTCAATTATCGACGCAATCGTCACCTTGGGTTATTCGAAACGGCCTCTCTGTTTAACACAAGAGTAATGCTGCGCACATTCGATCCCTCTTACCTCGCAATTTGCAGGAACCACTCAGGCAGTAGGGTAATGATGATGTTGTTGTTGTTGTTAATGATGTTGTATATATTTATAATTTTTTTTTTTGCCGTATCGCGTATCCTAAATTTTAGCAGGCATATCGCGTGTTCGATACGTATTCGTGTCGGGTGTACGTATCAGTATCAGTGCTTCCTAACTGCTAACACATGTAATTTTGTTGTCATCGTCTTCAAGCACCTCAATTTGATGTGCCTATGTTGTAGTATTCCGTATTTGGGTTTTAACAATTTGGTATTCGATTTAGGATTATGAAAATGAAAATTATAGTTAAATTTGATTTTTTATTTTGAAAACCCCAGAGGGTGGTTAAATTTGAAATTTTGAGAATGTAGATTATTTATAGATATTTTTCTTATCATAAGTATAACTATTTATATACGGAGTACTCCGTATACTTATTATGCATACGATCCATAGGGCTATAGTAACACACTAATACCATATTTATCATACTGGAAAAAGTACAAATAAATATAAATAAAGACAGAAAAACTTTAGGGAAAGGAAAATCATGGAGAGTTGGTGGGCTTTGGTAGTGTTTCGAATTTTCTTCGCACAACATATACTTGCCCAGTTGCCCCCCAAGAAAGTTACCTGCGTAGTTACTGCGTGTGTGGGTAATGTTGGAGTATGATGTAGGGTTAAGATAGATTTTATATTTTAACATGTCTTTTGAATGCTCTTTGAATTTGAAGTGGGATGTAACAAGTGGTGGATGTATGTATAGGGTCAAGGGGTACCAGGACATTGTATCGTAAATTATTTCGGAATATTTTGTCCAATTTTATTTTGAAAAAGATATTTTATTAGTTTTGTGTAACAAAAATATGAACGAAAATATTTTTAGGACTCCATAATAAAATATTTCTTGGTCCGTCATTGGATGCAACAACATGCACGTCATAGTTTAAGCTGATGGTTGAAGATCCAAGATCAATTATATATTCTAACACGCCTCTTCACGCAAATGTCTTTTGGGCTTGAAGCGTGGACGCAACTCAGGCCCGCCTACCTGGTGCGTTATATACCACTTTGAAAGTGAAGGGTGGTGAGATTCGAACACGTGACCTTTAGTTACAAGGCTCTGATACCATGTTAGGAAGCAACTTAACCAAAAGTTTAAACTGATGGTTGAATGTCCAAGGTCGATTATATATTCTAACAGTGAGATTCAAAGTCGTGACCTCTTGTCAAAAGGTTCTCATACCATAATAGGAAGTACTCCATAACTCAATCAAAAATTTAAGTTAATGGTGTAAAATCTATTGTATACACATAGGTATAGATTAAGATCAAAATTGTACGTGTTGATAAACCACTTCAATACTTTGTATGTACATTTCAACATTTGGTTTGCCCAAACTTGATCTAGAGCAATATTTTAATAGGGAGTACAGGGTCATACAATTGGGGAGGAAGGTCGAACTTGCAACCTACAGTCATAGGGTATTTTTATTCTGAATTTATGACCATTAGATTAGAACGAAATAGGCCGGGTACACTTACATCCTTTGCAACATTGTTTGAGGGAAAATTAGTAATCGATTTCAGACTACGATGAATGTTATAGTTCACCTAATTATATTTTGATTGATTTGTTTCAAATTGATTATTGATGAACATACTTTTATATCGTATCAATTGTCATCCTTTTATCGGTCCAATAACGGTTATATACTTATATCCAATTGATTACGTGTCCTGACTGCCTCTGCTTGCTCCACCATTACCTACCCACCGGTCACCACCAACTTATATTGATGATAAGAAATGAATAAATTGGAGACAATCTCATCTTATCGTCGTCAATTGAAGATAAACTCTCATCCCACCAATTCTAATGACCACCACATAATAAAATAAAATAATAATAAAGTGGCAAATTATTATGGGAGAGGGGAAAAGAGTTTAGGTTAGAAATCTAGAAGAAACCACAAGTGTTATGGGTAGGGGCAACCATTGAAAATGACTTGACGATCAAATATTATGGACATTAATTTGAAAACATATCACTATTCTGTTTTATTAAATATTTTAGAAAATGTTAGAATGTTGAGCCACAAAATGTGGTCAGTATAAAAATTCTTAAATGAGATTATTATTGCATGTAAATATCTTACTTTTTTTGAGTTTCATTCGCTCAATTTACTATTTGCACATACTGAATAGTAAATACTACGAGTAATAATTGTGAGGAAAAGCAAAAGTAATACTCCTATAAATAGCTAGTACATGCTTTCTCGCAAAATCTTATAAGCACAACTGCACAAGCACTCAAATAATTTTGACAAATTAATATGAATTGGACTATATAATAATTTCGTGGATATAAAAACATAAAATAAAATAAAATATATCTATTATTATTAATAATATAGCTATTGAAAAAATAGGTACAATAATCAATTAAATGGATACTAATATAATAAAAATGAGTATAATAATCTAATATTACCATTGTAACTAAAACGAATTTAAAAATCATACTTCATAAATAACTACTAATGAGGGCGATTTTACAATATAATCCTATATATTATAAAATCGTCTCATACAAAAATTCGAGAAACACTAAAATGTTTGTTCATTCAAGCAACATTACTAAGAACATCTTCTATGAAATGTTCTAAATTATTGTGAGACGATCCTCCTTCTTCCAAAGCTTTTCTACCTTCCTCGCTCATTTCCGTTACTCTACTTCTTAGCTTTCCATCCGCATTCATCAATGTTTTAACTCCATTTTCGATCTCCTCGGCGGTCACTGCAAAATTACTTTTTCCCACTACCAAGTCCCTTTTATAATCCATTCTTATCTCTACCGCTAAATTCAAATCTTTCACAAGCTCAAACGCGTTCATCTGTTGCTCTGCATACATTGGCCACGTTGCCATGGGAACCCCAAACCACAAACTCTCTAACGTGGAATTCCACCCACAATGTGATACGAATCCACCTACAGCACGGTGCGCTAACACCTCGACCTGTGGGGCCCACGCTACGATTTTCCCACGACCACTCGTTCGCTCAAGGAACCCTTCCGGAAGGGCTTCTACGTACGGCTCGTTGTCGCTAGGAGCCGCTAACTTTCCCTTGGGAGGCGGCTTTCTTAGGGCCCACAAAAACGGATGTCCCGATTGTTCTAGACCATTGGCTATCTCTTTAATCTGCTCCTCATCGAAACTTCCCCAGCTTCCAAAACACAGAAACACCACCGACGACTCTGGTTGAGTATCGAGCCACTGAATCACAGACTCATCCATACTGGCAGTCTCAGGACCGCTCTTTTTATGTAGCTCCAAAATGGGCCCTACGGGATAAACCGACGGAATTCTTTTACTGTCACCTTGGGCCAACGCCTGGAGACCAAACGGTTCCAATTCCGCATACGTGTTCACCAAAATACCCTTCATTTCCCTAAACTTCCTTGCAAAGTTGAGAAGCAACTCACACCCGCTCTTCTCCTGCAAGAGCGCGGGGATAACATTGCTCGTGACCGGGTTCTGAAACCCGGGCACGAGCGCAGAAAAATCCCGCCTACTAAACTCCCTCACGATATCAATCTCAGGGTGGTCATCCGCCAAGGACTGAGCGTACAACAAGAAGTTCAAAAAACTCGCACCCGAAGTAAAGAAAAGGTAGGTGGGAACATTCATCTCATTAGCAAGATCAACCATTTCAGCGCAAAACATGTCGACGACAAACCCGACAGGTTTAAATAACCCGTCCCTAACACTGTCCTCAATGGCTTGCTTAACGATCGGCTCGTGAAGGTGGATGACCGACGAGAAGTGCGGGGTACCAGACATGTCGGGCGGGTCGGATAAGGGCGGGAGGGTGACAAATGTTAAACGAGTCGGGTACGGGTTGTTACGTGATTGGGACTCGACGAAGCCCGTAATTTTGGAGGAATGGCTGGGAATGTTGAGAATAAGAATGGAAATTGAGATGAAATCGTTGGTACGAAGGATGTGTTTGGCGAGCTCAATGGCGGATACAAGGTGACCCATACCCGGTGTCGGAATGAATATTAACCCTGCAGACATGTTCCTCTGTTTTTTTTTTTTTTTTTGGTAATTTTATTGATTAATAAAAATTTGTATTATTGTTGTTATTTTTTTGTGTAATTGATGTTTGATGTTTGATGTTTGAAGTTTGAAGATATGTGGCGCACATATATATATATATATATAGAGAGAGAGAGAGAGAGAGAGAGAGAGAGAGAGAGAGAGAGAGAGAGAGAGAGAGATAGTGCAGCACGAAATATGGCATAAAATAATTCTATGGAATTTCTAGAATAGAAGTTTCGTTTGGGACTTGTACGTGGCCACGAATGGTTCTTTCACTTGATTTGATCAGCGTCTATAAAGATTGAAGTCATGACATTTTATTTAGTTGATGGAGTACCAATTATTATGCATTTAAAAATAATTAATGATTAGTTGTGTACTTAATATTTATTTAAATTTCAAAGGTAATTGATTTTTGGGTTTTTTCTACACGGTAACCCTGTGTTTTTTCAAATTATACGCGGTAACCATACTTTTAGGAAGATATACATCGTAACTCTGTACTTTATTAATACCCATCAGCATGACTCAAAATTTGTATTCTGTCAATTTTTCCGTTACATAATTAACGAAAAGTAATGTGCCGGAATTGATTATGAGTTTTCTACGTGGTAATCTCGTGTTTTACAAAATTTTACATGGTAACCTTATTTATTTTTATTTTTATTTTTTTTAAAAAAATGCACGGAACACACTCATTAAGTTTAATCAATTTTCCTCGTTTTCACTTGATTACACCATAAAATTTTAAATTTCACCCATTGAATCACATCTTTTTTTTTTCTCTCTTACTTTTATTTTGAATTGAAATTTTGATTAGAAGTTGTTAAGGAGGTGTTTTAAATTTTTAATCTTGTTTATGTGAAAGACATCGATAGAATGTGTTTGATAGAATTAATTTTCTTCGGGCGACTCCCTTTCACATCTTCTTTTGTCTATAATGTGATTAACTTAGTTTCTAGCCTAGAAGCTCGTTAATTCGCTGGTTATGAAACTTTGACCGAATAAGTACACCTCAACCTAGAAGAGGCGGATGTATTGTTCGGGCGTTGAAAATAATTAATAATGTAATCTATAATATCGAGAGGGTGGACGTGAAAACAATTCGTTAACATGCCCTCAATCACAAGGATGTAAAAAATAAATATTACATATAATATAGTGAAAAATGAGCGAAAACTAATTAATTTAATGACTATTTTTTGAAGCATGAGTGTTATGTACAAATATAAGGTTATCATGTAGAATTTTTTTAAATCACGGGGTTACCATATAGAAAAACACAAATTTAAATCCGCCACAACACTTTCCGTTAACTACTTAACGGAAAAATTGACGGAATACAAGTTCAGGGTCACGCTGATAGGTATTAATAAAGTAGAGGGTTACCACGTGAATCTTTCTGAATGTAGGGTTACCACATAGAATATGAAAAAACATAGGGTTACCATATAGAAAAACCCTTGATTTTTTATATACGAATTTTACTCAAATTATATACTTTTTTTCATTATTTTTCCCACCCTACCCTTTTTTACTCCAAAAATATACAGAATTCTCTCTTTTTAATTTTCTAACTAATCTTACATCAAATTTATTCAATTTTCTAACTTTTCAATCATGAACTTCGATAATAAATTCATTGAAGTAATAATCGATTTTTAATTTCAATTTTGTGTTTAAATTATTAAATTTTATTAATTTTAATAAATTTAAATATAATTTATAATTAGGATTTGTGAAAGGTTGATTATGGCGACAGTGAGGTCAGCCAAGAATTCAGATGGGACGACTCCCACCGTGGATCGTGCCCACATGGTAGGTAGGGTATGGCGGCAAATGTTTTATGGTGGTGTGTATAAGTTTGTGGTTGTTTGTTGGTGGTAGAACGTGGGAACGGGGTGTACGGGTGAGGCAGTGGATCTGCAGTGTGGTGGCCAAGGTGGCACGCCGATGGCCGCCAGATGTGGCTGCGGTGAGAGGGTAAGGTAGCATCAAGTTTATTTTTATTTTTTTTTTTTTTAAAGTACAGCATGTTTTATTTTGTTTTTCTTAATTGTTTTTCTTTCTTTTTTTCTTTCTTGAATTCTTTCATTTGAATTTTTACTTCAATTTTTGTTTTTTATGGTTTTAAATTTAATAAGGCAATATTTTTTAATGTAAATTTCATTTTTGGATTATTATTGAATTTCAGTTTAAATGATATCATTTAAGATAAAATCAAATAATAATTTAAATGGACTCTGTTTTCTTTGTGGAGTAGAGAACGAAACGTGCACACACCTTTTCTTCGAGTGTCGTTTTAGTTCTCAGTGTCTACAGAGAATGGAGGCTTGGCTTGGATGGCAACTAATGCACGGAAAATGGAAGAACCTGACAAGAAGACGTGGCATTACAAAATTTCAGGCTAGTGTATGTGGTGCTACAATACATGGACTGATCTACTTGATATGGCGATGTCGAAATGTCTGTAGATTGGAATTGCAAGTCTCTCTGCCCTCGGTGGTGGTCAATCAAGTGAAGTCTCTCATCTTATTACGTCTTAAGAGTTTGGAACTTGGAAAGTTAACTGCTAGGGATGATGTATGGTTGACTTCTTTAAGTAGAGTATGAATTGTCGATTACTTCCTCCTTATGAGTCTGGTATGTAATACATTGGTGATGTAATGGTTTTGGTTTTATTAATATAACTTACCTTTTACCAAAAAAAAAAAAAAAAAAAAAAAAAAAACAAATAATAATTTAAAAATAAAATTTACATTAAAATAAATTGATTACAAAAATGTTAAAAAATAAAATAAAACATGAAACTTAATAAAAAGAACACTAATTCTTATGTGAGATGGGACTTACAATAAGTTTATTGTAAGTCCTCTCACATAAGGGTTAGTTAAAATAAATTGATTACAAAAATGTTCAAAAATAAAATAAAACATGAAACTTAATAAAAAGAACACTAATTCTTATGTGAGATGGGACTTACAATAAGTTTATTGTAAGTCCTCTCACATAAGGGTTAGTTATTTTATTTTTTTTATTTTTTATTTTTTATTTTTTTGATTTATTTGCTTGTGACTTACATTAAGTTAGTGTAAGTACGGTCTTTCAGGAGAATTACTCTAAAAATAATTTAAGAAATAAAAAAAAATAAAAAAAATAAAAACAATTAAGAAAAAGAAAATAAATAGAAATTGAATAAAAAATTTAAGAAAATACAAAAAATAAATAAAAACTAAACGTGCAGTTAAACTAAAAAAGAGATAATTCTGTATATTTTTGGAGTAAAAAAGGGTAGGGTTGGAAAAAAAAATGAAAAATGTATTTAACTTGAGTAAAATCCGTATATGAAAAATCAATACCCATTTTAAATTGTTTTTTTTTTACGATTTTAATGTAATATTTGAATTAATAATATTATTTTTGACATTATTAGACATTAAATTATAGATATTTATAAAGTTATAATTATTTTCTATGTTATTTAAATGAAACAATATTTTTGATAAATGTACAAAGTATAAATTTTGTATAGTTAACATTATTGAGTTTATGTTCTTTTTTTTTTTATATTTTGACTTCTTTTTTAAACTATCTTTATGCAATATAACTTTGATCAAATTTAGAATAAATGCGCTAAAATATTAAAAAAATGTTGTGTATCTTTTTTTTTTTGGTACACAGAAACGTTGTGTATCTCAAAACATATTTATACTCTACTTTCTAACGAATATGTTGTAACACTTACGCCATTAACATGTAAAATAAATTATATTAATATTCATGTATTTTTTGCTCTAATATGAAATACAAATGCTTACATTTGATCAAAAATAAAATAAAAGCATATGATATTTTTTTTCTCAAATATTTAAGTATTTTAATGGAAAAAAATTAGTTTATAAATTTATCATAGAGAATTTTAAAATATATACTTTATAACACAATTGACATTAATGAGTATCTTTGATTAAATATTTAAATAGTGATTTTATCGAAATAAAAAACATTCTAAAATCATTTTATAAAACACATATTATCATGTATCAGTTTACGTTAGCTATATTATGTGACATATTAATTTTGATTTAATATGTTTGCACAATAATTTTTTTGCCACAGGATAAATGAGCTCGTGGCAGATAATCACTGGTGCCACGAATAAAGTTATAATCATGGCTAAATGAACGTTCTTGCACATTTATAACTTTTTCCGTTACACAAGTGATTATTTGCCACGAAATCTTTCTTATGTGCCATAAAATTTTCCTATGGCCAACTAAAATAGTTTTTCTCGTGGCTACATGATAATTTGCTACGTTTCACCAATTTGCATGACATAAATCGTGGCCTAAATGATCAATAGTTGTAGTGATGTTATAACTGAAATAGACAAAAATAAACACTCTATTTATTTCAGTAAATTGTTTACAATTTTCATTTTGGTGTGTATGGGTAATTTGTTTATATTTTATACATCAATACTCCATTATTTTCATTAATGTTTTTTTTACCTCTCTCCTCACCCAAATAGTTGTACATAAATTAAACGTAAACAACTCGCCGAAATGGATGAAGTAGTGTTAAGTAAACTTGAAATAACGAAAAAGAAAAATATGTCAATTGGTTGCAGATGGATGAAATATACACTACTACAAATATGAGCATCCACAACGGCAAAGAAACAACACCAATTATGGTTTTGCGTTGTTTATAGTATTAAAAATAACGAACAATAAATATCCGTTGTTAAAAGTAAGGGCGCCAAATCAAACTCATCATCAAAAACAACGCAAAAAAACTATAAACAACGGTTCAACTAAAAATAACGGTTTTTGTAAAAAAATGCGTTGTTTTTAATGTGGACTTTAAATAACGGTTTTTCCAAATAAACCGTTATTTTTGATTAAAAACTAAAAATAACGGTTTTTGTAAAAAATGCGTTGTTTTTAATGTACTTTAAATAACGGTTTTTTCTAAAAAACCGTTGTTTTTTACTTGAAAACAAAAAAAACGGGTTTTTAAAATATGTGTTGTTTTTAGTGGAGACTTTAAATAACGGTTTTTTCTAAAAAAAACCGTTATTTTTGACTTAAAAACCAAAAATAACGATTTTTCAATAATAACCGTTTTCTTATTCATTCATTCAGTTTATTCATTCATTTTCATTCATTCAGTTTATTCATTCATCCCCTCATCATCCTCATCCTACATCACTGACCTCGCCATTCATCCTCATTCGTCCATCATTCATCACTCAACATCATCAATCATCATCTTCACTCGCCTCGATCATCGTCACTGTTCTTCGTCCTCGCTATGTTGTTCTTCGTGCTGCTGCTCCTATTCGATTCTCCTTCTTAAGGCTGTGTTAGCCTTCAAATTGTTGTGCTTTCGGCTCAAATTCGTTGGGTTGTTGAGTTTAGAGTTATTCTATTATTATTCAAGGTATACTTTGTATTTAATCGCTTCAATTCGATTTTCAGACAAACCCTAACCCTAAGATTTGGGGCTTTTCTTTTTTAGTCGAATTTGGTGACTTTAGTAGTCGATTAGGCCGTATTTTAGTAGTAATTAACAGGGGTATCATTGTTTGTAGAGTTCGTGCTGTTTCGGCACAGTTTCGGCATGGTTTTCGACCGTGAGCTCGAGTTAGACGGGCTTCCACTTGTACTCAAGCCGCTGATTTTGTTCTTCTCTTCATTTTTTTGGTGCGGATTATCCTTAGTTACCTTGTGTGTGTTAGTGTGTGTGAATGGTTGAATGTATGCAATCATTTTGATTTTTTTTGAAGTATTGTGAAAGTTGGGTGTATGAATGGTTGTGTATCTGTGTTGCTACTGTTTTTCCTCCCGAGTCCTGCTGCTGTTTTTCTGGCCGAGTTTGGTCATTATTTCACCTTTATAAGGCTCTTGTTAAAGCGGTCGCTTCCGTGATGTTGGCCAGCCGTGGTTTGGGCTATTGTGAGGTAGTCGTTAGGGTCGCTTATTGTCTAATGTTCTTCCGCCGCCAGAATCATCGTGTTACTACCCTTCTTCGCCGGCCAGACCGCCCGTGGCGGGTCGCTAGTCGCCGTGTTGTGGCGCCAGGCACCTTCTTGTTGTAATTGTTGTCATACGTGTTGGGGCCGCTATAGATCGTGTATAGGACTGCTAGTAGCCGTGTAATCCCACTATTTCCGCCAAGTAAGCGCCGCCGCTTTCGCCACGTAATTGCGCATCGCCGCTTTAATCCGCTGCTTTAATCCACTGTTTTTGCTGTTGTCTCTCTGTTGTTTCAGGGCTGCTATTCGCATGCCGATGTCAGCCAGATTTTGCCGAGGTCGTTCGCTGCTTATTGTGTAAGGCGTTATAAGGCTATATGTGGTGTGTATTGATGATTTCAATGTGCTAATTGTTCCATGAATGTGAGGGTGAGGTGAGTGTCTTTACCGTTAACCAATGAGTGAGTCCTGGCCATTTCCCTCGATCGAAGCCGGGCAGAGCGTTCGCCGCTTTTCGCCACCGTTACTACCGTTTGTGTCATTCTCGTTGCTGCTATTATGGGGCTGAGTTGCCAGCTAGTTGTTATTATATCTCCTACTATTGTATACACACGTTATGTGAGTCAATGCTCCAAATATCCGCATCCTTATTTGTCTAAAAGAATGCTGATCGTGATCGTGCACTCGTTGAGGTTGTTGAGTTTTTTTTTCTCTTTATTATCTTGTAGGCTTATCATTGTGCTTTTATGCACTTGCGTTTAAAGTGGCGCTACTTTTAATTTGCGCAGGCAGAGAGGCTAAAGAAAGCAAAGAAAACAAAGAACTCGCATGTCAGGATCTAAAAGAGACACTGAAACGAGGTAATCCTTATATCTCATCGAGAATTTTGTGTACTAATTTCATACATATTTCAACGATGCTAGGTTTTATTTGTATTGTTTGAGATTTCAGCTCAATGAAAGCATTGAATCGTTTTATATATTATTGTGGATACCCATATCCGTACCCTCCCACACAAAACCCTATGATGTAACACGGACTTTTATTACGCATGTTTTAACGCTAACTTAAACGGTTCTAACTAATGTCGAATTCATTTTGAGTCGTTTGAAATGTTAAATGAGTCAGGTCGCATCACATCGCATTTAAATACACGTTCATTTTGTCCATTTGGAGTCTAGCTTGGTCATCGTCCTGCTTCATTTGGCATGAGCTTCGCATTTGCACCACAATTAGTCCTTTTACATTAACAAGGTCTAATTCAGCATTCCTAAATTCCTAAATTTAGGCCTAGCGGCTAAACCTTCCCTTAGCCTCTCCCTACACAAAATACGGCTTCACGTCTTGCCTCGATTCACAAAATGCAACACAATACACCTTTTTCATTTTTCCGGTCTCGCCTAAACCGAGCCCAAACCCAAGCCTTGGCCCGCACTCCAAAGCCCTGGCCCTCACAAAAACCCTAGCAAAATATCCCAAAGAAACCCTAGGCTCTTTCTTGACGAAAGCAAGGATTATCACGTAATCTTGCAAAGATTGTGAGCCAAACTTGAAATTACGCAAAAACCATTCCTTCAAACCGCATAAGGCTATGCGGTTTGAGGGAAACCGCATAAGCTTATGCGGTTTGCCCGCAACCGCATAAGCCTATGCGGTTCCTGGCCTGTTTTTATCCCGTGTTTCCTAATTTCTCCGAAGTCTTTTAGTATATATAGAGCCCTATACCCCGACCTCGAGGAGCATTCATTCACATCTTACACATCTCTTACACATCAATTCACACCCTTCTTTCACACAAAAACTCTCTCAAGCCTCAAGCACCCAAATCCTTGGGTTCAACACACCATCCTGTGTTGAATTCATCCTCCTTTTTAGTTCAAGAAGCGAAGCTCTGCCAGATCCAAGCATCCTGACCAGTAGGTACCGATCCACTTGGATCAAAGCTTTTTCTTATCTTTTATGGACTAACAAAGGGGACTACACTCTAGCGCCCCCCCCGGCTTTGGCACCCGAGCGCGCTTGCCTTCCAAGTGTTCTTATTACTTCGGGTACACTCCATATCCGATGACACGCCAAAGTCGCATAAGCAACCGACCCTTATAAAATAAACCAATGGACAATTGAACTTTATTTTATTTGCATGCATCTTGCACCCTTTCCTTTTGCATTAAATCAACTTAAACAATGAATTCGACCTTTAATCGAACTGCTGTTAACAAGTTAAACATGCTAAACTGAGGGTTTTAATCAATCTTTTTGCATCTGCATCTGCATTATTTTACAAACTTATCGCACTTGTACGTAGCGATAACATTGGCTCAATTATCATCTTACAAGGATTGTTCTAGGTCAGTAGAGGCTATTTTTACATAGGCTTTTCTAAAAGGTTTTCATAAATCATTATTTGAATTAACTCTTTTTCTAAAGTAGCCTCACTTGAATCCAACTGGTTTCCCAAGCCTTAGATCTAGGGGTGTCGGCGTGCTCCAAAATCTAGGACATGTTTTTAGCTTAGAACATGGTAGCAGGTTCCTATTTTCCGCGATAAATAGGTGGCGACTCCATACAGTTCTTAAAGGTTTTTCTAACTTAATCTTTTTTTAACTTTAAATCCGCCCTTAAGCAAGACGCCGAGTTGGGTCCCTCGACGGCGGTTCCTGTTCCACAGGTTTGGCGACTCATGGGAGATCTTATTTTTAAAACTTAAAACTAGCTTTTTCTTTTTAAAAATAAAGAGTGAAACTCAAAGCTTAGAACAATCCAAGTATACATAATTGAGCTATGCACATTCGTTTAGAGTCCATTCCTTTTGGAATCTAGGCACCCTTTGCACCCTTGAGAGGTGGTTCCAACACGCAGGCTTGTCCACTCGATAAAGCACGTGCAGGACTAACTTTCCTCTCTCCTCCACTCACTGGCCAGAAACGACTATCTCGACCGCCTCTGCTCTCTAGAAAACCTATCGCTCGGCGTAAGGAAATAGAGGGGTTAAGTATCCGCCAAAGCTGCACTCGAGGTAGTTGGAGGCATCTGACTTGACCCTACCCTTTGAGTCGAGTCATACGCATGTTCGAGGCTATGCACTCCATGGTCTTTTTCAAATGAGCATATGCGTTCATATCTTCGAAAACTCGCTTAAACCTTTTCAAAGATAAACGAACCTAACATCTAACACCTTTTCAAACAAAACTCTCGCGAATTTTTGAAACAAGCCTTTACAAGATTCCCTTTTCATTAACAAGCAAAAACCCGAGCAAGGATTAAAACCCGAACTCGTGGATTTATTCCTCCAGGTCACACGGCCTAGACTCCATATTAACATCCTCGACTGACTTGCTAACCACTCGAGCCGAATCCACTCTCTTTTTACACATCCGACTCGAGCTCACCTCGCAGAAATCACCGACACCGCTCGACGGGTGCAAAGCAAAACACTTTAACATCGAGACGAGACGTGCGCGACGCCAGACGCTTTAAGCTTCCTTTTAGCTAAAACCTTTTCGAAAATCTCCTCTTTTCAAAACATAAAAGGGTCTTTCTAAACTAAGAAATGAGCTAAAATGAGTGCTTAAAATGAACGTGAGTCTAGTGGGTCGAGTCGAGTCACTAATATACGAAGTGAAATGCAGGCCGCAGCTGGATACTCGCCGCACTAAAAACCGCATTGTCATCCCCTACAAGAAACGAACCTACACCCGCAAAATGGCCGGCAACGACGAAGTTAACGACCTCCGTCAACAAGTCGCAAAGCTGACCGCTGACCTCAATGGCCTTTTGACCCACCATACAACTGAGGTAGAACGTATGGAACAAAAGATTAAGGAAGAGGCTGACAGGCACGCTAAGAAACTCCAAGCCATGGAGGAAAGGCTCTACGTCTCGAGCACTTACTCCATCCACAAGGAAAATGAAAACGTACCAACTAGCATCAAGGATGAGCTCCCTAACAAGCTCGCCCTCAGTGATCTTCCTATCTTCCAAGGACATGAGAGCCCGATCATTCACATCCGAGCTTTCAAGTCCCAAATGGCCATCAAGGGGGTTGACTCCAAACACTGGCTTACTCTCTTCCCGCACTCCCTAGCAGCAGTGCCGAAAACATGGTTCTACTCACTTGACCCACAGCGGGTCCCTACCTTTGAAGAACTCACAGTCGAGTTCGACCGACAATACCGAGACAACGAAGACACTCAAGTCTCAATTCGCACTCTAGAAGTCCTCGCTCAAAAGGACAATGAAGGCTTCACCGACTACCTTACTCGTTGGAAGAAGCTAAGCGCTCAGATCCCGAACCGTCCTCGTGAAGATGAGCTCGTGCCAAAGTTCATAAACAACCTGCGACCCGTGTATCAATTCTACATGAGGTACAGCAACATTCAAAACTTCAAAGAGCTAACTAAGGTCGGCACTCAAATTGAGGATGACCTTAGGACTGGCACAATGGCCAAATACACCGGCCATGCTTATCAAGGGAGCTCCTCTAAGTCCTCCCGTGCCATCAAAAATGAAGAAAATCGCACCGTCGGCAACCTCGACGACGATAGCTTCGACGCCTTCGCAACTACCTCCGCACCACCACCTAAAGCAAAAAGAAACTTCGACCCTCTCTTCATGTCCTACACTAAGGCATTCCAAAGGCTGGTCGAAAAGAACTACCTGCAACCAATCGGGCCTACTAGCGAGCCGCCCGAAGAAAAGAAGCCTAAATCTTGGAACCCCAATGCCTTCGCGGCATACCACCGAGGCAAGGGGCACGACACCGAGAACTGCTTTAGGCTTAAGAACGCTATCCAAGATCTCATCGATCAAGGAAAGCTCAGCAAACCATCTCAACCTACCAAGCCTTCAAACAACGAGAACCCACTTGGTAACCACGCAATTTTCGTAGGGTCGGTCCCTATACTAGACTGCTCCTACCTCATCACACCCTCCGACGACCAAATCAACGTGGTTTGTTGGTCCAGTGATGAGGAAAACGATGAATATTGGCTACCCACCGACGAGTTGATAAGCCACGTCAACCAACTTGCCAAAAACATCAACCACCTAAAAGCTCTACATCGAACCGCAAGCGAACGTTTGGAACGACGCATCAAGAAGGAGCTCGATAATCCAGCTTCACTTGATATCCTCGAAGCCTTTCGTCAAAAGAAAGATGAAGGTCTCGTCGAATACCTCGCCCAATGGCGGGGGCTACTTGCTCGTATTCCAGATCACCCACCTGAGGACGAGCTCATATCCACTTTCCTCTTCAGTCTGCGACCCGCTTGGCGATATTACTTTCATTTCTGCAACGTCCTGAACTTCGAGCAGCTCGCGGAAATTGGCACTCGCATTGAAAAGGATCTCACATCTAGCTATGCGGACCCGGCCTATCAAAACACTCATAGGACTAGGGGCCGAAAAAGGCACCACTCGAACAGCTCTACAAGGCGTTTTGATAAACTTTACATGCCTTACGCCGTAGCATTACAAAAACTGATCGAAAAAGACTATCTCTTACCAATCGGCCCTACTAATGAGCCACCCATGAGGAAAAGATCAAGATCATGGGACCCCAACGCCTTCTGTGCATACCATCGGGGCGTGGGGCATAGCACTGAAAGTTGTCTCAAACTCAAGCATGCCATCCAAGATCTTATCGATCAAGGAAGAATCAAGAAACCCAGGAGGAAGAACACAGTTTCCCCCAGCAACGACACAATCTACATCACAACCCAAGCAACCCAAGCAACCCAAGCAACTCAAGCAACTCAAGCACCTCAAGCAGCTCAAGCAGCTCCTCCAGCAGTGAAGACGACGAAGAAGAAGAAGAAATTCTTTTAGTCTCTAATAATCTTAGTGTCGGGTCATCTGTCGACCCATCTATCTTAGATTCTAGTTTCAATTTAGACTTTCTTTTTACGGAGGCTAGCTCCAAGCAATTTTCTAAGTCATTTAATATTTCTTCTCAAAGTAATGAAATGAATAAATTTGCTTACGTCTTGTCTCAAGCTAAAACAAACAACAAAGAACAAATAAACAAAAATCAACAAGCAACAAACAAATCACAAAACACAAAAGACACTAACTCATGCGATGAAAATGAACAAACTAACGAATCATTAAACAAATACATTGCAAACATTGTCTCTCCCAAAACACAAGACCCTATCATCGAGGAAACCATAACCATAAACGTGGAACCCCGAAGAACCAAGGGAATTACAACTAGGTGCCTCATCGAACGAAGACGAGCGCCTAATTTACACAACTCCTAAGCGAATTCAAGGACGATTCGCATGGTCATACAAGGATATGCCCTAATCGAACGAAGCATAGCCGAACACCGCATCCCTATCAAACCCTGCATAAACCAATCAAACAAAACTAAGGAGACTACGTCCGAATGGTCCCTTATGGTAAAGGAAGAAATCGAAAAACAACTACAAGCCGGTTTGCCATCCAAGTCATCGAATATCCTGAATGGGTCTCAAACATGGTCCCGCCTTGAAAAACAATGGCATAATTCGGGTATGCGTTGACTTTCGCGACCTGAACAAAGCCAGTCCAAAAGATGCCTTCCCATTACCCCATGTGGACGTCCTAGTCGACAACACTACCGACCACGCCCTCCTATCTTTCATGGACGGCTACGCAGGCTGTAAACAAATCAAAAAGGCCTGCGTGGACATGCCAAAAACATCCTTCATTACACCGTGGGGCACATACTGCTACACGGTCATGCCCTTCGGCCTAATCAATGCCGGAGCCACATACCAACGCACCGCTACAACCCTTTTACATGACATGATGCACAAAGAAGTCGAAGTCTACGTCGACGACATGATCGTGAAGTCTACGGAGAGGAGTGGTCATATCACTAACCTCCGCAGTTCTTCACTCGCCACGACAATACAAAATGCGCCAATCCTCAAAAATGTACTTTTGGAGTCAAATCCGTAAGCTACTAGGACACGTGGTAAGCCAGGAGAGGCATCGAGGTCGACCCCTCGAAAGTCAAAGCAATTCTCGAAATGCAACCCTCAAGAACCTCGACTTAAATTCGAAGTTTCTTGGGCCAAATTCAATACATCTCACGTTTCATAAGCAAGCTCACCATGATATGTGAACCAGTTTTCAAGAAGCTCAAGAAAACCGACCACGTTGAATGGGACGAAGAATGTCAAAAAGCATTTGACAAGGTCAAAGAATTATTAACCAATCCGCCAGTTCTACGACCACCTCAAAAGGATCTACCTTTATCCTTATACCTCACAACAACCCCTACCGCCATGGGCGCCATGCTCGCTCAAGAAACGAACGGCGAGGAACACGCAATCTACTACATAAGCAAGAAGTTTCTTGATTACGAAACCCGATATACACCCGTCGAGAAAAGTTGTCTAGCCTTAGTATGGTCATCCAAAAAACTCCGTCACTATATGCTAGCACACCAAACGAAGGTCTACTCCAAAATGGACCTCAAGAAATACCTCTTCGAGAAACCTGTGCTTAACGGACGAATGGCCAGATGGACATTGCTCCTAGCCGAATTCGATCTTAAGTACGTACCCCTCAAAGCAATCAAGGGACGAGCAGTCTCCGATTTCCTAGCCGAAAATGCAATCGACGAGGAACCAATCACCGACACAACATCCCTTCCAGACGATGGGATTTACAACATTGATCAAGAACAATGGGAATTATACTTCGATGGTTCATCCAACTATCGAGGATGTGGAGTAGGAATACTTCTCATATCCCCAAATGGCGAACACACACCCTCATCCATTAAACTGGACTTCGACGTAACAAATAACGCCGCAGAATACGAAGCATGCTTGCACGGTCTGCCAAGCGGCCAGTACTCAACGCCCGCAACATAAAGGTCTATGGGGACTCCTCCTCATAATCAACCAAGTGTCCTGAGCATGGAAGATACTTAATGAAAACCTAGCACTATACCAAAGCAAAGATACAAGAGCTCATCAACGAATTCTATCAATAGAGTTCATACACCTCCCGCCGAAGAAAAACCACCGGCCGACGCTTTATCCAAACTAGCATCACTAATCAACATACCCACTGAATGGAAACCCTACCCATTGTCGTGGAACGACTGAACGAACCTCGCATTCATCTGTGACATCGAAGCCGAGGAAGAACAAACCGATCCTTGGTACCAAGCAATCATCAACTACAAAACAAACGGTGAATACCCACCAAACACCGACAAACGGGGCAAAAGAGCCCTCACGCTCAAGTTATCATCACAATTCGTGATGGAAATGGGCAAACTACTCAAAGACGCCTCAAGGCACACTACTCTTGTGGCCGACCACAAAAAGTGGACACGAGATCATATCCCAAGTCCACGATGGCGAAAAGTGACCACACATGAACGCACGAGCCATGTGCAAACACATCATAAGGCTAGGATGGCATCGGACCACCATGGAAGCCGATCAGTGCAAAATACGCCAAACACCGCCACAACCGCCAAATCTTCGCAAATGTACAACATGTACCCCTTCACCACTTTACGCCTAACTTCGCCATGGCCTTTCTCGACTGGGAATTGACGCCATTGGCAAGGTACAACCCGTGGGAGCAGGAGGACATCGCTTCATCCTCGTGGCTATCGACTATTTCACCAAATGGGTCGGCCGCATCGCATCAGACGCCGGGCACAAAAGAAGTTGCAAAATTCATACAAAACAACATCATTTGTCGCTACAGATACCCCACGAATTTATAAGCGATCAAGGCACGCGACTTCCAAGGGGAAGTCGAACCACTTCTCCTTAAATACAAAATACAACGACACAAATCATCACCCTACCGACCACAAACTAACGGCGGCCGAGGCAAAGAACAAAACCGCTGATCAATCCTCAAAAAGATGATCGACACCGCCACGACGCCCAACAAAATCCCATTTGCATTATGGGGATATCGCACCACCATACGCACACCCACCGTATGACGCCTATTTCCTAACCTACGGAACGGAAGCCGCTCAACCTGTAGAAATCGAAATGCAATCCCTTCAATCCTCATGGAAGCAGACATTCCCCGGTCGAATGGGCACGAGAACGCCACGAACAACTTCATCCTTCTAGACGAGACGCTTACATTCACTAAGTACAAGATTTAATGTACCAATCTCGCCTACAACGCCAAGATACAACAAACGGGTCAAGCCACGAAATATCAAAGTGGGTGACCTAGTACTCAAATCACCCGAGCACCATTACCAATCGACCCAAGAGGGAAATTCAAACCCAATTGGGCTGACCGCATTTGGTCAAGGAAATCCTTCCTGAGGAGCCGCGAATTAATCGACCTCGACGGTCAGGATTTCCGTCTACCAACAAATCTTGATCAACTCAAGAAATACTACCCTTAAACTTAAACAACTTTGCAATGTATTTCACATGAAAAACAAAACTCACTCTCGCATGGGTGAACTACGCTCGGTTTGATTCCACGCACTGTGGATACGTAGGCAGCTTTGCAAAAGGCTCAACCGAATCACACGAACTACGCCGGTTTGATTCTGTATTCAAAACGCAAATACGTAGGCAGCTCATCAAGAGCACAACCGACCTTCCTAGCACGCACGCCCGAAGCTTAAAAAGGTCGAGGGCTTTGCACTCACAAAATGACACGCTCGAAGCTTAAAAAGGTCAAGAGCACAGTCAACACAAAAAAAGAAGAGCAAATCCGAAGCTTAAAAAGGTCGAGGATTTAAAGCAAAACAACTTAACAACACGCAAATCCGAAGCTTAAAAAGGTCGAGGATTCTAAACAAAAGACGAGTGTTCGAAGCTTAAAAAGGTCGAGAACATTCTAAAGCAAAGCAATACAAAGGCAACGAGACAAGACAAAGGCAAATGAATTCTATTTTATTACTTTATTTAGAATTTTTCACAAATTAGGAATGAGTTAGGAGCAACCCTCCTTAACCCTTTATTCGAATCTAAAGACATGCATTTGAATAAAATAAACTTCCTAAGCAAAACAAGCAAACTCCTAAGCTTTCCTCTGGCGCTTCGGATTAGCCTCTTCATCTTCAAGAGGCCGATCCGCCACGATCTTCGAGCTAATAGCAGGAATGGTCCTCTCAAAACCTGGGGGCTCGATGGGATCCTCGTCCAGCTCGACTGGGGGCTCCTCGACCTTTGACCCTAGGCGATCCTTAACCGTCACCTTTGGCCCAAGCCTTTCCCGCGCCGGTCTCGAAGTAGAAGCATCCGCACCAACAAGATCACCATAGTCTCTCCTATCGCGCACTGCCTCATACGACAGGGAAGGCTTTGGCCCATTCTTTTCCCTCCTCCGCTGGTTCTCTCGCTCCCGAGGATCATTGGAACGATACCAACGCGTATAGAAGTCCGTGACACGAGTAGACTCTATATGCGCTGAACCGCCAAGTAACACGATCCGACCATCCCTGATCCAAGCATCCTTCATCCGGTTGTTTAGCACAACAACCCTCCAACCTCGAGTATCCCGCCGGAATGGTCTGCGCAAGCCCGATTTGCCTCTTCAAGCGAAGAGGATGAATCCAAACACCTCGTTCAAAGCCACACAACATCAACCTACGAACCGCATGACCCTATGCGGTTTGAGCCCTAAACCGCATAAGCCTATGCGGTTTGCACCCCAAACCGCATAAGGCTATGCGGTTTCAGGGGCTGGTTTTCTTACAAATTTTCCTAATTTCGTTTGTCCTAAGCACGAAATTCTACACTACGCCACGACATTCTCTTGTTGTTCCCCAAGAACAAAGATTATATTACCAACTACGATTCACACCACGCGTCAAACACATAACATTTTAAACACTCACGCAAGCTCATTTCGCACTTAAAATGAACTTTTCAAACGACGTTTTAACACACCTAAATCAACATCAAAGCATCCCAATCGGGAATCACTTCAGTTTTCAAAACAAGCCTCCTAAACAGGCCCGCAAGCTACAAAGACAAGTTCAAGGTTCAAGCTACAAGTTCAAACTGCAATCAAACAACAACAACATGTAATCAAAGGTTCATACAATCTTTATTACACAAACTCATTCAGGATGACGACGCCGATACTCGTCAAACTCCCGCCGACCGAGCTGCCTCAAGACGACTCGACACAATTGAAGCGATCGCTCACCTGTGCCATCCTCCACCTAAGTACTGTCCTCCACAATTTTTTGTGCACCTCCTGGCCACCGCAACACATTACACAAACACATCGTTATAACTCTTCCCATTTTGCCTTAATTTCACTCAAATTAAGCCAAACTTAGGGGGAAATTTCAAAACCTATCACAAGACCCCATTTTGCCCTAATTTCACTCAAATTGGGACAAACTCGAGGGGGAAACCACAAAAACCGACTCACTAGTTTGATCCTCGCTATATCTTATACCTCGATCAAACTGGGGGCTCATACACATACAAACACAAAAATACATACCTTCTTCACCTTGCCCGCCCAAATTGCCCATCCCCGCACACAAGAGTCACCGGCGAAGTACGTAGGGCAACGCAAAGGTACGACGACACCGAGTCGCCATACTCGATCGTGGTAGGAAGTCTTGAGGTCGCCCGCCATCTCGGGATCAAACTTCGCAAAACAAATACAAAACAACACGCCAGTGGAAATTTTTCGATTTTTCGCAAAATTTTATCCTACGACATAGCAACAACAAATCTAACGTGACCTCGATCGGCCCACAAGCAAGCCGAGACTCAAAGAAATGGCCGTAGTCTTCCCAAGACAGAAGACTCACCGACTCCCTCTCCGCACAAATGCGCCACCCGATCTCGCAGAAACCCTCGGCCGAACAGACACTCGGCGGATCCTCAGCACCATCTGAGTCGCCATCCGCCCGATAGACCAAGCGCTCCCCGAGATACCAAACCGGCCCGTACGGCGTCTCCAAGTACAGACGCTGGGTGTCACGCACCGCAAACCTAGCTCCAATGCCCTCAGGAATACCCGCATACTGATTCCACTTTAAGGGCACGAATCGCAAATGTAAGCAATAACATCACAAAGCACATGTAATCATTTCAAGTACATTCTATTTAAAATGATTCAAATACAAACCTCGCTAAACTCCATTTGGTTCAGACGCGACCAACCTCATCAGACGACCATTGAACGCAAATGGCCACGCACGCATTCTGGCACGCACCACGGTACTCCTCACAATCCTCGTGGCATGCGGGGGAAGCAGAAATGGAAAGTGGCTCAGAATCCACGACTGCACACGCAAGAAGCAAATACACGTCACGAAAACAACAAAAACAAGCAACAATGCACCTAAAACAAACACAAAATCAATACGCACTCTCCATCAAGAATCCAGCGAGACCAGGGGCGGTCTCGACCCTCGGTTCATCACCCGCGCCTCACCGCTGGCCCATACAAAACCGGATACACAAACCCAAAGACGGCGTCACCCAATCGAACGCCCCCATTGCATCCCAATCTAGAGATGCATAAGTGACCGAGGTCGATGCCCGCCGCCTCTTATCGCCAAGTACACTACCGACAAACCACCACAACCACATACGAGCATTCCCGCTGCCGCTTCCACTCCGAGGGGCCATACTGGCCTTCCCTCAAAATACTCCAAGATGTAGCTCGCCTTGAAGGTATATGGTGGTGCACCACAAACCACCTCCGCATCGCCGCCAACCGCAGTTAGCCACAATCTCGCCCACAACCCGACGGCAAAGTCAAAGCTCATATCACGGTCCCCAAACGGCCCGTGATAACCGTGATACTCAGACAAGGTAATACCGGCCAAGCCGCATACGGAACGCCGCCGTGGTGTCCCAATACTGTCTAAGAAAGCCCTGACAAGATCGTGTTCGCCGTCTGCTTCTTCCTTGCGATCTCCCTCCAATGGCCAACCAATCGGCCAAAAGCACTACGCAATACCCAAGCTTGCGCCCCAAGCCTCTCCTCAAACACACACATCACGGACGAGACGCTCGAGAAAGTCCTCATCTGACCTTTATCCCAACCCATCGCCGCCGACAGAAACGTGTCTCTCTCGAGCAAGCAAAGGTTGTGGCTATCCCAACCCTTCGCGAAGGCCCTGCTTCCGCTGACCTCCGCGGCCTAGAGCCACTCGCCTAGGTGCGGCCTCTCCTACCTCTTCACCTCCTCCTCGACAACATCCATCTCCGCTTCTTTCATCTACCACCTCCCGAGCAAGCGCGTCCTCCTCCTCAGGGATCGTGCACGTGGACATTCCTCGCCCCTACCCCGTGGATCGACCACGCCTCGCGGCAAGAAGTCACGAGGGTCAGCCTCCCTCTCACTATAAGAACGCCTTATACGACTCGAACTGGGGGCTTCCTCCGGTCTCGAGCCCGTGCTTTTACGAGCCCTTGACCTCGTAACATAACCAGAACTCTCTCCTGCAACAAACATGACAAACACATGCAAACATTATACACATACACACACACACAACAATAATATATACATAATACATACATATACACCCTTTACACATGTAACACCCCGTGTTTTTGAAACACATTTTTATAAAAGAATTTAATTCCTTAGATTAAATTCATCCTTTTTCCTCATAATAAAAATGCGACTAAAATTTTTTCGCTAAACATATAATACTCCTTGCTAATTTAAGCCAAGTAAAATTTGCGCAATCTTTAATTAGACAATCTCGCTCAATATTTTATTAACACTTTGCGCTACAAGTTCCCTCGCACCTAAACTAAAACCATTTTGAATTACTCCGAATTTGAACTTTATTCTTTCATTTTCAAACTCGATAAATCAAATAGAGTCTATACGACAAATTTCTCAACGACAAATTTTGGCACGCAAATCGAGGTCAATGTTGACCTAAAAATGCCGAGCACTTTAGGATGATTTAAATCACCTAATCTTTTTCAATTTCACTTACTCCTAATCCTAATCTAACAAAGAATGATTAAAGCTTAATCAAATTAGATTATACTAACAAAACATATTATAATAATATAAGATTACTATTCACTTTTGATTTAACTAGCACTTTCACTAAAACTCGATATATTGAGTCACACTTATTCAAAACTGAGAAATCTTTTGACATTTGAACATTTTGATTTATTTCAATAACACTCAACCAAAAAAAATATATATTTCGATCAAATAAAATTTTATTTCAAAGCTACGAGGAGCTAGTACCCAATTTTTATTTTGATTTCGTTTCGACTTTTGTTTCATTTTTATTTTCGATCCTACTTCAAAATATTATTTCAAGACTATATATTTCAACTCGAGACTTTTCGCGTACGCGTAAATCGAAACTTTCGAAAACAAAAACCGATGCACAAAGGGGCCAAGTAGGCCGGCCTCTTCTTGAGCCACCCTAGCTCATGTGCTCTCTTCCTTGTTGTCTCTCCTTTTGCACCTTGTCAGGTCCATCTTACACACCTACATTTTGATCTTTACCCCTAGTTAGCTTATTTACATTTAACATTTTTAACAAAACTAATTTACTTGTTGAATTAATGTAACCCGTATAAACTTTTATGGCTAACTTTAGAGGCTCGAAAAAGTGGTCATACTGGACTGAATTTAACGAAACAAAAGCCTAAACCACCTAACTTTTCGAGACGGGATTTAATGGTACGCTTTTCATAACTATCAGACAGACCAAACTAAATTTATTTTTCTGTTTTCTTTCAAAGGTACAAGGCTCAAGAATTGCTTTCCATTTTTCTTCCTCATTTTACTCACCCATCAAATGTCTTAGCCACCCTAAAATTTCATCATCAATTTATTCTTGACCAAGACTAATGACTTGCTTTATACAACTAGTTTGATCTTTGCTTTCACATTCTCTACATAATGCAAAACATACAATTACTTTACTACTACTACTTTACTACATAACACAAACACAACAATGACTACTACTACTACTACATTTCGTATACACACACACACACAACACCAACATGCCTTAGTCTTCCCCTATGCTCTTACACAAGCCATCCTAAGCACATGCCCATGTGCATCCTCCTCCTACTTGTCTACCCTTTACCACCAAGTCACTTCAAGCCACCCTAAGTTCTCCTTACACTTCTACACTACTACATCATTACACTTTGCTTTTAACTTAAGTGATGATGAATCTAACACACAAATACATTCACACACATTACATTTCATTTCATAATACAAAACACAACAATCACAAATACTACATACTACTACTCGGTCCAACAACAACAACAACATCAAATTTCTTTTCTTTCCCTTCTAAGTCTTTCTATTTTCTCTCTAAATAAATCAAATACAAGAGCACAAGTAAGCAAAGTCTATCTTCAACCTCAAGATCTTCATCTTCTTCCTCTAGCATTTCTCCTTTAAAACTTTCAATTCTTGTTTCTTTTTAAAATTTGCTAGAACACTTATATTTATTCACCACTTATATTTATTTATCACAACATGTTTTAGCTAGCTAATGAACATAAACATAAATCAAAATCACTTACAATCTTAAACACCACCTAAACCTAAAATCACTTTTACACTTTAAACTTTTAACTAACTAGTTTAGTTTTAATAAATTTTCTAACTTGTTTATTTCACTCTTATGTACTAACCTACCAAAGAAGAGGAGCAAGGTGGTGAAGTCGACTTGAGCCGGTTTGATCATATTGTCGATCCCGACAATCGCAGTGAGCCTTCCATCTAACCTAACCTAAGGTGCTTCCGCACACTTATGTGATAAGCGCCTGCACTTGATTTTATTATTTTTGATTGTTTGTATGATGTTTTATATCACCTAGTATTCATATGTTAAATTAGGAGACAAAAATCGAAAAATAAAACTTGGTTGCTCACCTACAAACCACACGACATTCCCACCATTTGTCACTTAATTTTTCGTTTTAATTTTTGTTAATTGCATGTTTAAAATACTCTTAACAAGATGAACATGAATATATAATTAGTTTTTGTTTAGGACCTAAAATGAAATTGTTATGAAAATTTGATTATGTTAATACTTGTATGTTCTTGAATGAAATGTTATTATTCTTGTATGGCAAAGGGTTTACTTTTGTATGTAAATGTTTGTATATGATTTTGCACTTAGTTAAATATATAAATGATAATAAGTAAATTAGTTGTTGAATTAGAAGTGTAAAAATCAAAAATAAAACTTAGAATACATATACATTCCACACGGCATATCCATTATTTTATGTACAAAATTTTAGTTTTAATTTTTCTAAATAACATATTATGATTAGTTTAGTTAAAATGGACTTGTAGGAAAAATTTGAGGAAATTCCATAAACATATAAAAATTAGACTAATTAGGGTTCATATAAACTAATTAGATTAAAATATCAAAATATAAAAGTTGGAAACTTAAAAGTGAGCTAATAACACTATTCTTAAATAAAAGAAAATGTTAGTAAAAATATTAAACTAGTTAAATTATTTTAGTATAATTTAAATAATTAGTATATAAAAACTCTAAGTTAAAAACCGATAAAATTTGAAAACAAAAATAAATTGACATGTGCAAGGATGCCACGGCATTAGGGTTATTTTTGGACCTAAAATGATTTTGTCACTTTTTATTTTTATCACTTAAGTAATTAAAATAGTTAAAGTAATGATTTATTAATAAAAACAAAAAAAAAAGAAATAAATAGGATAGTGTATAAGAAGGCCACGGTTTTTCTATAAAATTTGGGTCAATTTTGGTCAAAATGAATTTATCACTTAATCACTAAATTTGATTAGTCATTAGGATTATATTAGATTGTATAACGAATCATTAATAAAAAGAATCAACAAAACCGATTAAAATAAACGTTACATATATTAAAAATGAATTGGTCGTGTGTTACTACCCTTGCTTAAATTTGGAATGGACATACGGACTAATTAAAATGAACTACTGACGACCTCACTAAAAATGGGAACCACTAAAGTATTAGTTGAGTATACGACTAAATAAAACCGAGACTTACTTTTGAAATTACTAATTAAAAACACTAAGTACAAAATGAACCTAACGACTTGAAACTAGAACCTTACACTTAGGAGATAAAATTGATTTTGATACCTTAATAAAAATATCCTAAGTATAAAAAGAATACTAAGTATAAAGATACAAATAAAATACTAAGAATAAAATACGAATAAAATACTAAGTATAAAAATACGAATAAAATACGAGGAATAGTAAAAACGATGAATAGTAAATACGTGAATAGTAAAATACGTGAATAGTAAAAATATTTTAAATTTACGAATGGACTTCAAATAAATTACTTAAGCTTCCTATATGTTTCCGTTACTAAAAGAACCACTTGAACTAAACTTTGATTATACTGATTACGCTGGACTATTACCGAATAATTTGAGAATAAGAGAATAAGAAAGGAAGTACTTGTTGTATACTCGGGTGTCTGTCATGTTGCGAATCTATTGTGCCATCGTTGGAAGGGTAGCCGCGTATGGGGACTCTTACACTCTCAGTGCTGTCTGAGGCGTCCTAATGACTCTCATAGTCTTTAGGCAAGCGGCGTTTACATCCCTTGAATGGGCATAAATGTGGCGACCTGCGGCCCATACGAGGTAACGGAAAATGACCATCCCATCCGGGGACCTTGTCATTAGGTATTAATCGTTTCGATTAGGAAAAGCATACTCTCTCGGATAGCGAGGATTGTGTCGTTTCTAAGAGGAAGTGTGTGCACACATTAGATAAGGGATTGAATCGTCCTTCTTACCTAGTGGTATCCTAAGCAGTGAAGTCCGTTGATGTGCCCGGCAGCTTTTGCGCAGGCCTTGCTTTTGTAGGGTTTTGCATGCTTCCATCCTGACTGGTTGTGGCTCATAGGACAACGTATGATAGATTATCCATGTTGTATTGAATATTAGGTAGTTATCACGTACGCTACTTAGTGTTTGATCTGATGTACGAGTCTGAGCAGCTAGTGCACTTTGATAATTATCTATGAGAGTACACAAGCCGCTCTGTAGTCAAGACTCGCGAGTTATGTTACCATTTGAATAATTGAAAAGGGTCGACTACCCCGAATATGAATGAAAGGATAATGATTGATTGAGCAAGATTAATTATGAGTGTTGTATGACACATTGTTTGATTTATACTCATGTGTGAATCATCTGATTTTTTTTATGTGTTGTACCTGTCTACTTGCTAATCGTTTTATTTATTTATTATTCGTTATTTATACTACATATTGCTTTAGAATTGCATGTGTCGAAAGGTGTGCGGGAAAATGATGATGAGTTAATGCAAAATTTTGAGATTGCATTTATAAACATCTTTGGGGATGGTTTAATTTTATTTTGTACTCCTTTTGAGAGAATGTAATCGAATATTTCTGTTTATCTTGAACTCATATTATGAATATGGAGTTTGTATTGCGATAACAGCTGGTTTTATAATATATAGACTTAATTAATTTTCCGCCTTAGTTTAATTAAAGTCACGAAAAACCAGGTTGTTACAGTTGGTATCAAAGCTGTCTTGCGACCGTGAATAACTTAAAGTTATCTCATCTAGCGAGACGACACCTGGGCCAGACATACATATTAATATATATGTCAGGCAAAGACTTATAGGATCAAATAATGAATTAGATTTTTCTTTAATTAGATCACTTAAAATAATAACTTAAAATCGCTTTAAAGTGTGAGGATGGGTAGAAACATTAAGGACCGACCATAGGCTATGAACTTTTTAAATAAATGAACTATTACCCTCAAAATAAAATACACTAACTATCGTATGCTTGCTTGCCTGCTACTTGCTGAGGTGACTAACTAAAACTGACAACTATCCTCGGATATAAAATCTAAGTAATAAGTTAATTCTCGAAGATCGAAGCCTTCAATCAAATACATGCCGACAAGACTCAAGCACTTACAAATGGACGCATCAAGAGTCGAACAATCTGAAGTGACGCTCTGGACTTTGAAGAATTCAATTGCTTTGAAGACGTATATAACTTCCTCAAACATCCCAAATTAAATAGATTATCATTTTCTCCTCGAAAATTTTTAAATCTATTTAACTTACTTTCTTCTTCGAAAATATAACTTTCCTAACTTATACTCCTATACTGAATTTATAAAATAAATTTTTACCTCTTTCCATTTCCCGCAAATGCAAGACTAGAAGACAAGACCTGAAGAGCACACAGAAAGACGCGTCAAGAATCATGCCATCTGAGGCAAACTCCAACATGTCGGAGACTTTTTTAGCGTTGAAGATTCCTACAGTCATATCAAAACCATTCTTTAAATTTAAATATTCTTAACTTGATCAGTTTTAAAAATCTTAGCCTTACCAGCTCGATTTTAATTTTTAACATCATAATTTCCTAACTACCTTCGAAAATCTACCTTCGTATTTCATCTTAAAGACACATTCGAAAATTATCTATTTGCTTCGTAAAACTTTCATTTCAGAGTTGAAATATCTTTGATGTTTAGTTATTTTAAATTGCTTACTCTTTAATTCATACCCTTTTAAACCTTATTACTTTTCAAGTTTCTTAAATCTATTATTACCTTTCGAGAGTTTTCATCCGTTTCAAAACTTATAGTTACTACGTATTAATCATTAAATTGGATTTCGTATTTTCACTTCGTTTCATGAATTTCTTACTTCTTAAATTTAGATACTTTCAAAACCTATTGCTTCAACTTTCTTTTCCTTAAATTTTAAAAGTTTATCCTACCTATTATAATTATTCCTATTCGAAGTATATATATACGTATATCATTTCCTCCTCTTTATATACCCCTTATTATCAATTTCGAATCATATTCTAAAGATGATTTATAACCTTTCCGTTTCACCTAATAACATTATAATAATAATGTTAAGAAAATAAGCTATACCAACAAGGTTATCCGTAATCCTCTGGAAATTTTATTTAATCATTCAACGATAGCCTATATTTCCTTAATATCATTAAAGCTTATATTTTCTTTATGATCACTACGACTTTTACATATTTTCCCTAAATGCCGATTCTCCTAAGCCTATATATCTTATGCGTGATCATTAAAATTAACAATAATAATATTGTAATGTATATACGTTTAAAACTTCTTAAGGGGGTAGGATAATGATTTGATTATATCTCCATCTTAATTAAATTTTAAAAGTCTTTATTTCAACCTATTTTAAGACTAACTTTTCTTTCTGAAATTTAAATAAACGGTTTTATTCCTAAAACGCTTATTATTTTAATTTCATTTAATTCCGTACAAAACTTCTAGGCCCTACCTTTTTAGTGAAGCCCTTTCGCGTCATTTTCAAAAATAACATTCTAGCAACATTTCTACATTTATTTAAATATCTCACAAATAAATCAAACGCGATTTCATTCTCCAATATTTTCACTCTATCTAACACTTCTATGTTCATTAGAGAACTCAAGCTTTCAAAAAGTCTTATTCCCATAAAACCAAATGTTATTATCCAAATTTGTGAAATCTCAATATTTTCTTTAACTGCCTTGTTTAACCTCGAGCAGATATCCACTCTTTTCAAGTTTCGGGGACGAAACTTTTCTTAAGGGGGTAGGATTGTAACACCCCGTGTTTTTGAAACACATTTTTATAAAAGAATTTAATTCCTTAGATTAAATTCATCCTTTTTCCTCATAATAAAAATGCGACTAAAATTTTTTCGCTAAACATATAATACTCCTTGCTAATTTAAGCCAAGTAAAATTTGCGCAATCTTTAATTAGACAATCTCGCTCAATATTTTATTAACACTTTGCGCTACAAGTTCCCTCGCACCTAAACTAAAACCATTTTGAATTACTCCGAATTTGAACTTTATTCTTTCATTTTCAAACTCGATAAATCAAATAGAGTCTATACGACAAATTTCTCAACGACAAATTTTGGCACGCAAATCGAGGTCAATGTTGACCTAAAAATGCCGAGCACTTTAGGATGATTTAAATCACCTAATCTTTTTCAATTTCACTTACTCCTAATCCTAATCTAACAAAGAATGATTAAAGCTTAATCAAATTAGATTATACTAACAAAACATATTATAATAATATAAGATTACTATTCACTTTTGATTTAACTAGCACTTTCACTAAAACTCGATATATTGAGTCACACTTATTCAAAACTGAGAAATCTTTTGACATTTGAACATTTTGATTTATTTCAATAACACTCAACCAAAAAAAATATATATTTCGATCAAATAAAATTTTATTTCAAAGCTACGAGGAGCTAGTACCCAATTTTTATTTTGATTTCGTTTCGACTTTTGTTTCATTTTTATTTTCGATCCTACTTCAAAATATTATTTCAAGACTATATATTTCAACTCGAGACTTTTCGCGTACGCGTAAATCGAAACTTTCGAAAACAAAAACCGATGCACAAAGGGGCCAAGTAGGCCGGCCTCTTCTTGAGCCACCCTAGCTCATGTGCTCTCTTCCTTGTTGTCTCTCCTTTTGCACCTTGTCAGGTCCATCTTACACACCTACATTTTGATCTTTACCCCTAGTTAGCTTATTTACATTTAACATTTTTAACAAAACTAATTTACTTGTTGAATTAATGTAACCCGTATAAACTTTTGCGGGCTAACTTTAGAGGCTCGAAAAGTGGTCATACGGACTCGGAATTTAACGAAACAAAAGCCTAAACCACCTAACTTTTCGAGACGGATTTAATGGTACAGTTTTCATAACTATCAGACAGACCAAACTAAATTTATTTTTCTGTTTTCTTTCAAAGGTACAAGGCTCAAGAATTGCTTTCCATTTTTCTTCCTCATTTTACTCACCCATCAAATGTCTTAGCCACCCTAAAATTTCATCATCAATTTATTCTTGACCAAGACTAATGACTTGCTTTATACAACTAGTTTGATCTTTGCTTTCACATTCTCTACATAATGCAAAACATACAATTACTTTACTACTACTACTTTACTACATAACACAAACACAACAATGACTACTACTACTACTACATTTCGTATACACACACACACACAACACCAACATGCCTTAGTCTTCCCCTATGCTCTTACACAAGCCATCCTAAGCACATGCCCATGTGCATCCTCCTCCTACTTGTCTACCCTTTACCACCAAGTCACTTCAAGCCACCCTAAGTTCTCCTTACACTTCTACACTACTACATCATTACACTTTGCTTTTAACTTAAGTGATGATGAATCTAACACACAAATACATTCACACACATTACATTTCATTTCATAATACAAAACACAACAATCACAAATACTACATACTACTACTCGGTCCAACAACAACAACAACATCAAATTTCTTTTCTTTCCCTTCTAAGTCTTTCTATTTTCTCTCTAAATAAATCAAATACAAGAGCACAAGTAAGCAAAGTCTATCTTCAACCTCAAGATCTTCATCTTCTTCCTCTAGCATTTCTCCTTTAAAACTTTCAATTCTTGTTTCTTTTTAAAATTTGCTAGAACACTTATATTTATTCACCACTTATATTTATTTATCACAACATGTTTTAGCTAGCTAATGAACATAAACATAAATCAAAATCACTTACAATCTTAAACACCACCTAAACCTAAAATCACTTTTACACTTTAAACTTTTAACTAACTAGTTTAGTTTTAATAAATTTTCTAACTTGTTTATTTCACTCTTATGTACTAACCTACCAAAGAAGAGGAGCAAGGTGGTGAAGTCGACTTGAGCCGGTTTGATCATATTGTCGATCCCGACAATTGCTAGGAGCCTTCCATCTAACCTAACCTAAGGTGCTTCCCGCACACTTATGTGATAAGCGCCTCGTACTTGATTTTATTATTTTTGATTGTTTGTATGATGTTTTATATCACCTAGTATTCATATGTTAAATTAGGAGACAAAAATCGAAAAATAAAACTTGGTTGCTCACCTACAAACCACACGACATTCCCACCATTTGTCACTTAATTTTTCGTTTTAATTTTTGTTAATTGCATGTTTAAAATACTCTTAACAAGATGAACATGAATATATAATTAGTTTTTGTTTAGGACCTAAAATGAAATTGTTATGAAAATTTGATTATGTTAATACTTGTATGTTCTTGAATGAAATGTTATTATTCTTGTATGGCAAAGGGTTTACTTTTGTATGTAAATGTTTGTATATGATTTTGCACTTAGTTAAATATATAAATGATAATAAGTAAATTAGTTGTTGAATTAGAAGTGTAAAAATCAAAAATAAAACTTAGAATACAAATACATTCCACACTGGCATATCCTTTATTTTATGTACAAAATTTTAGTTTTAATTTTTCTAAATAACATATTATGATTAGTTTAGTTAAAATGGACTTGTAGGAAAAATTTGAGGAAATTCCATAAACATATAAAAATTAGACTAATTAGGGTTCATATAAACTAATTAGATTAAAATATCAAAATATAAAAGTTGGAAACTTAAAAGTGAGCTAATAACACTATTCTTAAATAAAAGAAAATGTTAGTAAAAATATTAAACTAGTTAAATTATTTTAGTATAATTTAAATAATTAGTATATAAAAACTCTAAGTTAAAAACCGATAAAATTTGAAAACAAAAATAAATTGACATGTGCAAGGATGCCACGGCATTAGGGTTATTTTTGGACCTAAAATGATTTTGTCACTTTTTATTTTTATCACTTAAGTAATTAAAATAGTTAAAGTAATGATTTATTAATAAAAACAAAAAAAAAAGAAATAAATAGGATAGTGTATAAGAAGGCCACGGTTTTTCTATAAAATTTGGGTCAATTTTGGTCAAAATGAATTTATCACTTAATCACTAAATTTGATTAGTCATTAGGATTATATTAGATTGTATAACGAATCATTAATAAAAAGAATCAACAAAACCGATTAAAATAAACGTTACATATATTAAAATGAATTGGTCGTGTGTTACTACCCTTGCTTAAATTTGGAATGGACATACGGACTAATTAAAATGAACTACGACGACCTCACTAAAAATGGGAACCACTAAAGTATTAGTTGAGTATACGACTAAATAAAACCGAGACTTACTTTTGAAATTACTAATTAAAAACACTAAGTACAAAATGAACCTAACGACTTGAAACTAGAACCTTACACTTAGGAGATAAAATTGATTTTGATACCTTAATAAAAATATCCTAAGTATAAAAAGAATACTAAGTATAAAGATACAAATAAAATACTAAGAATAAAATACGAATAAAATACTAAGTATAAAAATACGAATAAAATACGAGGAATAGTAAAAACGATGAATAGTAAATACGTGAATAGTAAAATACGTGAATAGTAAAAATATTTTAAATTTACGAATGGACTTCAAATAAATTACTTAAGCTTCCTATATGTTTCCGTTACTAAAAGAACCACTTGAACTAAACTTTGATTATACTGATTACGCTGGACTATTACCGAATAATTTGAGAATAAGAGAATAAGAAAGGAAGTACTTGTTGTATACTCGGGTGTCTGTCATGTTGCGAATCTATTGTGCCATCGTTGGAAGGGTAGCCGCGTATGGGGACTCTTACACTCTCAGTGCTGTCTGAGGCGTCCTAATGACTCTCATAGTCTTTAGGCAAGCGGCGTTTACATCCCTTGAATGGGCATAAATGTGGCGACCTGCGGCCCATACGAGGTAACGGAAAATGACCATCCCATCCGGGGACCTTGTCATTAGGTATTAATCGTTTCGATTAGGAAAAGCATACTCTCTCGGATAGCGAGGATTGTGTCGTTTCTAAGAGGAAGTGTGTGCACACATTAGATAAGGGATTGAATCGTCCTTCTTACCTAGTGGTATCCTAAGCAGTGAAGTCCGTTGATGTGCCCGGCAGCTTTTGCGCAGGCCTTGCTTTTGTAGGGTTTTGCATGCTTCCATCCTGACTGGTTGTGGCTCATAGGACAACGTATGATAGATTATCCATGTTGTATTGAATATTAGGTAGTTATCACGTTCGGTACTTAGTGTTTGATCCGATGTGCAGTCCGAGCAAATAGTGCACTTTGATAATTATCTATGAGAGTACACAAGCCGCCCTGTAGTCAAGACTCGCGAGTTATGTTACCATTTGAATAATTGAAAAGGGTCGACTACCCCGAATATGAATGAAAGGATAATGATTGATTGAGCAAGATTAATTATGAGTGTTGTATGACACATTGTTTGATTTATACTCATGTGTGAATCATCTGATTTTTTTTATGTGTTGTACCTGTCTACTTGCTAATCGTTTTATTTATTTATTATTCGTTATTTATACTACATATTGCTTTAGAATTGCATGTGTCGAAAGGTGTGCGGGAAAATGATGATGAGTTAATGCAAAAATTTTGAGATTGCATTTATAAACATCTTTGGGATGGTTTAATTTTATTTTGTACTCCTTTTGAGAGAATGTAATCGAATATTTCTGTTTATCTTGAACTCATATTATGAATATGGAGTTTGTATTGCGATAACAGCTGGTTTTATAATATATAGACTTAATTAATTTTCCGCCTTAGTTTAATTAAAGTCACGAAAAACCAGGTTGTTACAACACATTGCATTATACACCACACAGAACATTTTTAGGCCTAATTCATAATTAAGCCGAAAACCGTTCTTTACACTTCAAATTCGCAACTTTATGGTTTCAACACGCCATAATAGTCCCCAACAACAAACTACTACAAGCAATTGCATTTTGGTCACCCCGATCAAAAACCCCCAATTTGTCCTAATTACTCCGTATAACTACGACTTAAGACGGCGAATTGAAAGCCTTAGCTCAACATTTTCGCAAAATTAACGCTATAGGCATGCTATACACACTATGGGCATCCTACACCGAAGTTTAATTGAAATTCCGGGTCGGAAAATCCGGGCTCGTTTTCGGGCCCGAACCCTAGGTTGCACGTTTTGGGCATCAAGACGGTCCAAATCACAATCAATTCACACATACATGTTCACATGGCATAATGCAACACAATGACGGCAATTTCAAGCATTCAAACGGCAAATTTCAAGCAAAACTCGGGTTTTCACTCAAAACCCGTCTTTTCAACATTTCAAGGCAAAACTAGCTAATCACAACGACAAATAACGAAAAAGCAAGTTAAAATGGAGCGTTACCTCGTTCCATAGCAAGGCAACGCAACGAAAATGAGCAAAATCGGTCGAGAAATCGAATTTTGGTGTTTTTTAGTGTTAAAAACCGTAAATGAATAATGGAGCAAGTATACGGCTGAGCTCGAGCCTTATATAGCCCCTGCAGCCTTCAGGGGAAACCGCATGACCTTATGCGGTTTGCCCCATGAACCGCATAAGGCTATGCGGTTTCAGCCCTTGGTTTTTTCTGGTTTTTCTCGTTTTTACGCCTACTTTTCGATTCCTAATTCATCCTAGCCCTAATGCAACTCCAAGTACGTCCCGTGCTTGGGTTAAGGCTTCACCCGCAGGCCGCCATACGCGTATATTAAGCATTTAATGTACTGCATGTAAGGTATACCTAACGCTCTTCACGAGCATTTACATCATTTCCTCCCCAAACGGAAGGCAATCATATGCAACTACGACTACATAAACACTCCTCGGCGAGCCCAAGCATAGACACCCTGCAGTATACTCAACTCCAAGCACCCTACTCTACATAGACGCTCCTCGGCGAGTTTAAGCACAAATGCCTTACAAAACACATCCAAACACAAGCATCGCACCCCTACATACGCTCCTAGGCGAGATTAAGCACCTCTACATCCTTGCACCCTTGCACATGCGCTCTTTCACGAGACCTACACCGACACCTACATAAACACACTTCAATCAGACACCTCACAAGCACATGCACCCCTGCACTTTAACCCCTTTTACACATGCTATACATGGAGACACTACGAGCATCGGCATCAGCATCAGCAACGGCATCAGCACAGGACACTCCGCAGGCCGGCAGGCCCTTATAGTATGCACGGACCGCCAAGTCCTTAAAATGCGCACGTCCCTCCCCGCATAGCCCGGTTCGAAGTCCTCGTCTTGCCCATAGACACATGCTTCGTTCCGCTGACTGTATCGAGACTGTAATGGTCCGGATATGGTCGAAGGAGTTTGACTAGCGCTCTAGTCCGAGCTCAGTCAAACTGGGGGCTCTGTGGATACCCATATCCGTACCCTCCCACACAAAACCCTATGATGTAACACGGACTTTTATTACGCATGTTTTAACGCTAACTTAAACGGTTCTAACTAATGTCGAATTCATTTTGAGTCGTTTGAAATGTTAAATGAGTCAGGTCGCATCACATCGCATTTAAATACACGTTCATTTTGTCCATTTGGAGTCTAGCTTGGTCCTCGTCCTGCTTCATTTGGCATGAGCTTCGCATTTGCACCACAATTAGTCCTTTTACATTAACAAGGTCTAATTCAGCATTCCTAAATTCCTAAATTTAGGCCTAGCGGCTAAACCTTCCCTTAGCCTCTCCCTACACAAAATACGGCTTCACGTCTTGCCTCGATTCACAAAATGCAACACAATACACCTTTTTCATTTTTCCGGGTCTCGGGCCTAAAACCGAGCCCAAACCCAAGCCTTGGCCCGCACTCCAAAGCCCTGGCCCTCACAAAAACCCTAGCAAAATATCCCAGCAAACCCTAGGCTCTTTCTTGACGAGCAAGCAAGGATTATCACGTAATCTTGCAAAGATTGCGTTGAGCCGAAACTTGGAAATTACGCAAAAAACCACCCCTTCAAACCGCATAAGGCTATGCGGTTTGAGGGGGAAACCGCATAAGCTTATGCGGTTTGCCCTGGCAACCGCATAAGCCTATGCGGTTCCTTGGCCTGTTTTTATCCCGTGTTTCCTAATTTCTCCGAAGTCTTTTAGTATATATAGAGCCCTATACCCCGACCTCGAGGAGCATTCATTCACATCTTACACATCTCTTACACATCAATTCACACCCTTCTTTCACACAAAAACTCTCTCAAGCCTCAAGCACCCAAATCCTTGGGTTCAACACACCATCCTGTGTTGAATTCATCCTCCTTTTTAGTTCAAGAAGCGAAGCTCTGCCAGATCTGAAGCATCCGGACCAGGTAGGTACCGATCCACTTGGATCAAAGCTTTTTCTTATCTTTTATGGACTAACAAAGGGGACTACACTCTAGCGCCCCCCCGGCTTTGGCACCCGAGCGCGCTTGCCTTCCAAGTGTTCTTATTACTTCGGGTACACTCCATATCCGATGACACGCCAAAGTCGCATAAGCAAATCGAATTCTTATAAAATAAACCAATGGACAATTGAACTTTATTTTATTTGCATGCATCTTGCACCCTTTCCTTTTGCATTAAATCAACTTAAACAATGAATTCGACCTTTAATCAACTGTTTTTCGTTAACAAGTTAAACATGCTAAATCGAGGGTTTTAATCAATCTTTGCATCTCAGATCTGCATTCTTTTACAAACTTATCGCACTTGTACGTAGCGATAACATTGGCTCAATTATCATCTTACAAGGATTGTTCTAGGTCAGTAGAGGCTATTTTTACATAGGCTTTTCTAAAAGGTTTTCATAAATCATTATTTGAATTAACTCTTTTTCTAAAGTACCCTCACCCCGAATCCAATCTGGTTTCACAAGCCTTAGATCTAGGGGTGTCGGCGTGCTCCGAAATCTAGGACATGTTTTTAACTTAGAACATGGTAGCAGGTTCCTATTTTCCGCGATAAATAGGTGGCGACTCCATACAGTTCTTAAAGGTTTTTCTAACTTAATCTTTTTTTAACTTTAAATCCGCCCTTAAGCAAGACGCCGAGTTGGGTCCCTCGACGGCGGTTCCCGGGTTCCACAATTATTTGTATGCAGATTATGAGAACTTACGGAGGAGATTGAACATGGAAAAACAGCAGCATGAGATCGAAGTTTACAAATTGGTTTTGTATATTATTTAGGACAACATGAGATCGAAGTATGTACATGTATATCGTTATTGGTGGATCGAAGACGCTAGTTACGATTATTGTATTATTTGTAGGAATTTTTGTTTCGCGGTTAGGAAATGCTAATTCAAATTTTTTGTGGAATATTTCAGATTGTGCTTCTAATGAACTGCTTGAATCTAATTGTATTTATATAAAAATATAGTAATTACCAAAAAAAAAAAAAAAAAAAAAAAAAAAAAATCTCAAAAATAACGGTTTTTTCAAAAACCGTTATTTTTTATAGACCAAAAATAACGGTTTTTTCAAAAACCGTTATTTTTTATAGACCAAAAATAACGGTTTTTTCAAAAACCGTTATTTTTTATAGACCAAAAATAACGGTTTTTTCAAAAACCGTTATTTTTTATAGACCAAAAATAACGGTTTTTTGAAAAACCGTTATTTTTGATAGATCAAAAATAACGGTTTTTTTAAATAACCGTTGTTTTTAATCAATTATAACGGATTTTTTAGAGCGTTGTATTTGATTTTATCAACGGTGTTTCTATTTTTTTTGGCGTTGTTTATATTATTTGCAACGGTCGACTATAAAACGGAGCTTATTTTTATTTAAAACGGTTTTCACCCGTTTTTAAAAGCTATTTTTGTAGTAGTGTATATTTTACGAGAGTTGCTCATTGAATGACTTCGAGTTTGAATTGGCTTAGTTTTTTTGTCGAATCAAGTTTGATTGATCATATCTATTTAGTCACGGCGAGTTACAAATCTAGTACATTAGAAATTCGAATTGATTGTATTAAACAAATATACAATATAGGAAAAATATTTATCAATGTCTAAAATTGCAATATAGTTATTGATGGTCCTAGGAGTGTCACGGGCATGTGCCCTCCAACCCTTTTCTAAGAAAATAAGTTAATTACTAAAAATAAGGGTATTTGTCGGTTGCATTAAGTCATTAATTTATATATCACACAATTATTTAATTGTAACAACCTGGTTTTTCGTGACTTTAATTAAACTAAGGCGGAAAATTAATTAAGTCTAAATATTACAAAACCAGTCGTTATCGTCTTACAAACTCGGTATACATAATACGAGTTTAGGAATAACAAAACAGAGTATTTAAATTACAAATCTCTCCAAAATAACAGTGTACAAAATAAGGCAAACCATCCCCAGCAGTTGATAAACATAAGTCCTCGGGGTACCTGCGTTTTTATATATTATCATTTTCCCGCAACACTCTTTCGACACATGCAATTCTAAAACATATGCAATATATATAATAAATAAGGAAAATAAAAATTAGCAAGTAAGCATGCAACACATAAGAGAATTTTGATGATCTAAACAGGAGTACAATTCAAATCATATAATACACAACACCCATCAATGATCATTCTCAACAAGTCGTATTTCAAAATTCATGAAGCCAAGTCATTCAAGCCAATAATCAATCAAAAACAAGACAAGGAAATACATTCTTCATACGTTAACTAATGATTGTTCGTTAGCGAGGCGGAAGCATGCAGACGTAAAACGCAATAGTAGACAGGGCCGAACAGAGCGGACGTGGCTGACATACTAGACGTCCGCGAAGCGTTTATCAGTATTTAACAAAGCTGACGCGTGTCCGACAAAGCTAAAGATACCTAAAGCGATAAGGACACCAAATCCCGAGTCTAATGTATGCATACACCACTATAGATAGGATCGTATCATACTCGCCTCGAGTAAGTAGTCACCTAATAATACGACTATCACCTTAGACGGCACTCAAAGTGGGCCGGAGTTTCCAATTACCGTAGTATGGGCTCACGGAGATATCAAGTATGCCCCATCCCTGAGGTTGAATATCCCGCACCGAAATAATACTTTATAAAAATATTAGATCGCCTTTAGCAACTCTGGGAGGGAGCTAAAGTCCCCATAGACGGCTACCTCATTAACTTTGAATTCAAGAGTCGCGACATGGCGAACAATCCAAGTATTTTATTCAAGTATTTCATTTTCTCCAATTCTTATTTCCTTGTTCAATCGTAGCTAAAGATAATTCTGTAACTTAATTATATCGTCGAACTTTATATAATGAAATTTTAGTTCTAGCAGTTCTTCAGGTAGAATAGAATACATAGAAAAACTTAAATATTTATTTGGAGTCCGTTTGTAAATTTTAAATATTTTTCACTATTCATTATTTTACTATTCACCGTATTTACTATTCATCGTATTTACTATTCATCGTATTTACTATTCATCGTATTTACTATTCGTATTCGTATTTCGTATTTGTACGTATTTTTATACGTATGTATATTTTTATACTTCGTATTTTATTCGTGTTTTGATACTTAGTATTTTTATACTTTAGGATATTTTATTTAAGTATAAACCAATTTATTTTCTAAGTATAGGATTCTAATATCAAAATTGTTAGGTTCGTTTTGTACTTAGCGTTTTTAGATAATATTTTGAAAGTACAACTTAGTTAAACTTAAGTATAAGATTCTAGTTTTAAAGTGGTTAAATTCATTTTGTACTTAGTGGTTTTAAATAACATTCCAAAACTAAAACTCGATTTTATTTAGCCATGTGCTTAACTAATACTTTAACGGCCTCCATTTTTAACGAGGGTGTCGTAGTTCATTTTAAATAGTCCGTATATCCACATCCAAGTTTAAGCATAGGTAGTAACACTTGACAAAGTTCATTTTAATACATGTAACATTTATTTTAATCGGTTTTGTTGATTCTTTTTATTAATGATTCATTATACAATAAAATATGAAACTAATTACTATTCAAATTTAGTGACTAAGTGATAATTTCATTTTGACCAAAATTGACCCATCAAAAAGGAAAATGCCGTAGCCTTTTAATATATTGGCTATTTGTTTCTTTTTTTGTTTTTATTAATAATTCATTACTTTAACTAATTAAATTACTTAAGTGACAAAAATAAAAAGTGATAAATTCATTTTAGGTCCAAAATATACACCAAAACCGTGGCCCTTTACACTTGTAGTATTTTATTTTCGTTTTCTAATTTATCGGTTTTTGACTTAAAGTTTTTATATACTAATTCTTTTAAATTATACTATAGTGATTTAACTAGTTTAACATCCTCACTAACCTCTTATTTTATTTATGAATAGTGTTATTTACTCACTTTAAATTTCTAACTTTTATATTTTGATGATTTAGTCTATTTAACTTATATGACTTTTATTAATATTTTTCACTAATGTCTTTAAACTAGAAATAAAATAACGCTTTTAATTATTTGAATTAACCTAGTCTTTTGAATTGAAGAACACTTTGAATATGTGAAGGACTTTTATATTTTTCATATGAACCTTAATTAGTTCAATTTTTATATGTTTATAAAATTTTCTCAAATTTTTCCTACAAGTCCATTTTAACTAAACTAATCCTAATATGTTATTTAGAAAAATTAAAACTAAAAATTGGTCCATAAAATATTGAGAATGCCGTGTGTAGTATGTGTATGTTTTAAGTTTTATTTTTGGTTTTTACACTTCTAATTCAACAACTAATTTATCTCATATACTTTATGTATTTAACTAAGTGAAAAATCATATACAAACATTAACATACAAAAGTAAATTATTTTACACACAAGGATAATAACAACATATTCAAGAACACAAATACATTAAGACAATCAAATTTCATAATAATTTCATTTTTAGTCCTAAACATAAACTAATTATATTTTCATGTTCATTTTTTTATAAGTATTTTAAGCATGCAATTAGCAAAATTTAAAACGAAAAATTTAGTGAAAATCAAAGGGAATGCCGTGTGATGTTAGTGTGTTACACTAATGCTATTTTTCGATTTTTGTCTCCTAATTTAACATATGAATACTAGGTGATATAAAACATCATACATACAATCAAAAACAATAAATCAAGTACGAGGCGCTTATCACATAAGTGTGCGGGAAGCACCTTAGGTTAGGTTAAATGGAAATGCTCCTAGCAATTGTCGGGGTCGACGATATGATCGAATTGGCTCAAGTCGATGTTCCCACCTTGCTCCTCTTCTTTAGTAGATGAGTACATAAAAGAAAAATAAGAAGTTAGTAAATATTTCTAAAGACTAAACTATCTAAACTAGAATTTAAAGTGTAGTATCATTTTAATGTTTAGGTGATGTCTTAATATTTTTCATTACTTAGATTTATGTTCATGCTCATTTGTAAGTTTAAAAGAGAAGGTGATTATAAGAACATAAATGTGGAGAAGTATATTAAGAGTTTAGGTGAATTATAGACATGAAAATAAAAGTTTTAAAGAAGGAAGTTTAAGGGAGGAGATGAAGATCATCAAGGTCCTTGAGCTTGAAGATGAAGATGGCTTACAAGAGTATTTTGAGGATGAGTTTATTAGAGAGAAAAGGAGTTGAAAACTTAGAAAAAAAAATGATGTGTGTTTGTGTTGTTGTAAGTAAACCGTAGGAAGTAGTAGTAGTAGTAGTTTGTTTGTGTTTTGTTGTTGTGTTTTGTACGTTGGTTTGTAGTAGTAGTAGTATAGTTGTATGTTTTGCATTATGTAGCAAGCTTAAGTGAGTTGTGTGTGAATGCATATGATTAAGTTGTGTAAAGCAAATCCTTAAAGTCAAGCTTAGCATGAGGTATTACAACATAGGGTGGCAAGACATTTGATGGAGTAGTAAAATGAGGAAGAAAAATGGAAAAGCAATCCTTGAGCCTTGTACCATGACTCACGGCTCAAGTGGCTCAAGTTGAGTCGGTTTTGTTTTCTTAAGTTTTTCGATTTACGCGTACGCGAAAAGTCTCGAATTGAAATATATAGTCTTAAAATAATGTTTAGAAGAAAGATCGAAAATAAAAATGAAAATAAAAGTCAAAACGAAATCAAAACAAAAATTGGGTACTAGCTCCTCGAAATTTTGAAATGAAATTTTATTTGCTCGAAATATATATTTTTTTGGTTGGGTGTTATCGAATTAAATCATTATATTCAAACGTCAAAACATTTATCAGTTTTGAATGAGTGAGACTCATTATTTCGAGTTTTACCTAAAGTGTTAGTTAAATAAAAAAGGAATAGTATCTTGATAGTATTATAATATGTTTTGTTAGTAAAAATCAAAATGATTAAATCTTAACTAACCTTTGTTAGCCTTAGATTATGAGTAAGTAGATTTGAAAAGATTAGATGATTAAATCATCTTAAAGTGGCTCGGCAATTTGGGTCAACATTGACCTCGATTTGCGTGCCGGAATTTGTCGTTGAAAAATTTGTCGAGGATTCATCATTTGATTTATCGAGTTGGGATATGAAAGAATAAAGTTCAAATTCAAAGTAATTCAAAATGGTTTTGGTTTAGGTGCGAGAAAAACTTGTAGTGTATTGTAAATGTTGACTTTTATAAAATTTTGAATTGTGTTTCTTTTTGAATCTTAAAGTTAATACAATATACTTTATTTTTCAAAAATTTTATATTTGAGTTTAGGAAGTTTAGTATAATTTGGCGAAAAAAAATAAATTCAGACGCATTTTTATTAAAAGGAAAAATGATGAATTTGATTTAAGGAATTAAATTCTTTTATAAAATTGTGCTATAAAAACACGGGGTGTTACACTAATATTTTCGAATTAAATCATAACTACCTACAGTTTGAGACTTTGTTAACAACTACCAAATTGACATTTCTTATCATCGATTTTAATTGTTTCTTTACATAGATGGTAAGTATGTGCAAGGACAAAAGTTAACGCTCGAAAAGATTAAAATAGATGGTAAGAAATGTCTTTTAGGTAATTGTTAACAAAAAGTCTACAGCCAAAAAAAAAAAAAAAAAAACTCGTTTTGCGATAACAAAAAATCGTCTCAAAACACTCAAATCCGTCGCAAAATTACCTTTGCGACAGATTTTGCAACGAAAATCGTCTGTCGGTAAATTTTGTCACAACATTTTGCGATGAGAGTTTTCCCGCAATTTTTCTTTTTAATTTTTTTGCAATTTTTTCTTTTTAACGGGATTCCCTCGCAAATTCTGTCACATTATTATTATTATTATTATTATTATTATTATTATTATTATTATTATTATTATTATTATTATTATTATTATTATTATTATTATTATTATTATTATTATTATTATTATTATTATTATTATTATTATTATTATTATTATTATTATTATTATTAATGTTGTTGTTGTTGTTGTTTTTGCCATAGAATTTCATCACTAATAAAGGCGCCAAATCAATTTTTCAGCCCGCGAAAACAATCAATCGCAAATCCCCATTTTCCGTCGCAATTTTTTTCTTCTACGATGAAATTTTTTCGCCGTCCCAAAAAACAACGCTAATATTGTGTTTAATGTAGTATATATCGAATACTATAGGTAGCTAGGTATGATTTAATTCAGAAATGTTAAATAATCGAATGACAAATAGCTTAAATTTTAGATAGCAACTGACAAAAGACTCAGCAAACAACAATATCAAAACAAATGTGCTCCAGTAGCAGAGATGGTGTGAGCTTTTAACTTTGAAATGAGAGATCAAGGGTTCATTTAAGCTTTCCAAATGAATTAACCAACGATATGTTTAGACCCAGATTTCTTTATTTTTTAACTTGTAATATTCTTCTATATATTTTGTATAATAATACTCCGTAATTTTTAATCTTCTATACCTTAGCATTACTTATATATTTGACACACAGAAATTAATACGTAGTACATAATAATGATATTATACCTAGGACTTGCGATTCATTTTTTATTTGTTTTTCTAAGTTATGAACATAAATTTATGAAAATTTAAAAATTGTTTTGATATTTTTTTTCCACATATTAATGAACCAAAAATATGTTTTAAACTATTCCCTCTGTTTCAGTCATTTGTTTACACTTCTCTCAAATTTTATTCACAAAAAAGTTAAAGTGTAAACAATTCACTAGAAGTCTGGAACAGAAGGAGTAAATTTTTTGTTATATTTGATATATTAATATTTTTTTCTAGTTATATTCTTTGAATGTTTTACTCGCATGTCTTAGCATCACCTACGTACTTTGTATTAGACACATAATAATTAATGCACATAAAATAAAAATATATATCTTAATAAAGATTACAACTTTTTAATATTGCAATAAATTTATACGTATACATAACATTGTACGATGTCCCCTGATACAAAATTCTTGTTCCACCACTGTGTAGAGTTAAGATCAGGTCAAATTTTTAGTTCGAAGAAAGGGGTAATGTGGATAAAATGACAAGCCTTGAGGCCTTGAGGATATAGTGAAAAATATCCCTAAGAAATTTAATAGGTACGAAATATATTAACAATACTCCAATTTAAAAAGATTAATTCGGTCTATTTTTTGGTGTAAAGACCAAAAAGTTCATTATTCCATTTATTATGTAAATAAAATTAAAAGAAAAAAATACGAAAAATCCGTATAAATTCTTCTTTGTGAGTAGGAGAAAATATATTCATAAACTCAAAAAAATAGCCAAAATAATGAATTTATAAAAACAAAATAACGAACTCGGTTTAGGTTTTATTAAAAAAAACAATAAAAACAAATAAAAAAACGAATGAAAAAGTGAGCAAATAATATAATAAGATAAAAGTCAAACCATAAAACTAACCCTGAAAATAGGTATACTTTAAAGTAGAGTTGTCAAGCTTAACCCAACCCGAGTGATCCGACCTAATCCTGAGCAACACCAGACCCGATGAACCCGAAAATATTATGACTCGAAACCGGTCGGCGCGACGATGACCTGTAACCCGACATAACCCGATAATCAGTGATCCGAACCTGACCCAAACCAGATTCAGTATTGACCTGAATAAATTGATGTCCCGATAATTATTAAGCTTAAAATTAATTACTAAAAATAAATTAGTGGTTAGTTTGATATGTTTGGCTTAATCATGATACATAGTAATCAAATAATGGTCGAAATAATAATTTTAGTTGCTAAAAATTGAAGCAATTCGATAAAATTGCGAATATCCAATTATGACCCGACCCGACCCGAAATACTATTTGACACGAAATGACCTGAGCTGACCAGATAACGACCTGAATCCAACACGACTCGACCTAAAAGAGAATGTTAACCCGATATAACCAAAGTCAATATAACTCAATCTGACCTAACCCGACCCGATTGTCAGCTGTACTTTAAAGTGCAAGTAAAGGAGTAATATGTTGCACTTCTAGAAGTTATGGGTGGTTAGTTGGACAACATTACTAGAACACTAGACGATCATTGTTTGGCGCAAGCGAGGAAGATCACATGAATCAAATAATTGATTTTTTCTCTTTTATATAGTGACTTAGTTGGTGGGTGCCCAATTGCCCATGTTGGTTTAATTTATTCTTAATAAACTATTGCCTAATAATCAAACTACTCACGCAAGAAGATTTCGAGTAACAAAACGTCACATTTGATTACGAGAGGATTTGGGTCACGTATAGACCTTACAAAACAGACCCGAATCGATTGACCCGATCCAATGAAGCTGACCCGAAACGCCGAAAGTGACCCGATAATCACAACCCGAAGTCGACCCGAAACTCGAAATGACCCGACTCGACGCAGACCCGACCCGCAATGCCTTGACCCGAAACCCGAATTGACCAGATACAAAATACTCTTCCATGACTTCAAAAGACTCAAAAAGAACTTATTTGATATCGTGAAATCAATTAACACCAATTATATACATAAAAACTTTAAAAAGTAACCATTTGACAAAAAAAATAATCTTTTCTTACCAAAAATTTACACTTTGACCCGAAAGAGACCTGACCCGACCCGACCCGAACCAAATTGACCCGAACCCGAAACGACCCGATAAAAAGTGACCCGAAATGGACCCGCAACCCGAAATGACCCGACCCGACCTGAATCAATACATCGATCAAATTCGAAATGACCCGACCTAAATTAACCCGACCCGATTGACCCGATTGGCTCACGTAGATCGCCCAACTTGCGTACATTTTTAAACAAAGTCAATTAGGTCATGGCAATATAAAAAATTTTATATCACTTTGTGTTTCACCCTGTGTCTTAGTAGTTACGTAGTACTAGAGGTGGCAATCGGGTCAGTCGGGTCGGGTTTGGGTCGGGTCAAGTCGGGTCGGGTCGTGTCGGGTTCGGGTCATATCGGGTCAAAATGCTCTTTCGGGTCGAGTCGGGTCGAAGTTCGGTCGTTATTCTGCCTGGGTCGTTGTCCGTTACATAGTGTCTCGGGTTAGGTCGGGTTGCCCGGGTTGTTATCGGGTCGAGTCATTTCGGGTTAAATAGTATATCTGCCTGCCTGCCTGGGTTTGGGTCGTCACATCGTTCGCGGTTTTATCGAATTACTTCAATTTTTTGATGCTAAAACTAGTTTTTCGACCATTATTTGATTTAATTATTTCATTATTAAGTGTAATGTATCAAACTAAATACTAATTTGCTTTCGATTTAATCAATGCTGAGATTAATAATTACCGAGTCATCAATTTAATCGGGTTAATATCGGCCCGTCCGTCATCTGCCCGGGTCCGGCCTGATTCGGTCACCGACATTCCGGGTCGTGTCGGTTCTGGTCATCGTCGGGCCTGCCTGCCTGATTCGGTCAGCCGACATTCGTGTCGGGTTGCGGGTCATCGCTTGCCTGGGTCGAGTCGGTTTCGGGTCACAATATTTTCGGGTTAATCGGGTCGGGTTTCGCTCGGGTTCGGGTCGGGTCGCTCGGGTCGGGTCAGCCTTGCCAGCTCTACGTAGTACGGAGTACTATCTTTTCTTTTTGATATATTATTAATATATACTCCCTCCATTCATATTCAGTGACATTTCTCCCTTTTTGACACTATTCACATACATGAATAATATTCGATATAACTTGTAATGTATAAATAAAAATATTGTCATGTGAGATCTTATTTTATTCGTCTTAATAATTATAACATTCATATCAAATTTTTATATTTTTATACAATTTAGAATTATATATATTGTTGTTACAAAATGCGTCTCGACAAATGTGAAAAAGTGGAGGATGCCTTTGAATTTGAATGGAGGAAATACTAGTCTTATACCCATGCAAATTGCACGGGTATGTTGTTTATAAAGTTCAAATAAGAACGTACGAATAATGAAATCGTTGTATATATAATAAGTTTGTAAAAGCGTCTTTTAAAAAGATCAAATGTGTATCTATATAAGTGAAAAGCGCTTAAAACGTACAACAAAATTATATGACAAACAACCATAAACAATAAAAAAAATTCAAAGCATTACAGTAAAAGTTAATAAAAGGAAATAATACAACAATAAAATAATACACGATATTATAATTTCTCAAAGAATTCTTTATAAATTAGAATTTATAATTTAAATTTCATACGAAGTGTTTTAAGAAGATGACAATAATAGTTAAAACGATGTTTTTTTAAAAAAAAAGTGCATGTAAACCCGTACAAATTGCAAGGGCCATTATTATTTGTTGGTAGCCTATAAGTTGTAATATGCTTAGGTAACTTTGGCACTCTATCCAGATCTGAGGGGATTTTGTTCAATATTATTATTATTATTATTATTATTATTATTATTATTATTATTATTATTATTATTATTATTATTATTATTATTATTATTATTATTTATTATAAACGCAATTATTATTGATATTAAATCACAGTTTACATGAAATTGGTGGGGAGCCGAGAAACAATCTGGACCCCTACCCCCTTCGCTACAGCAAAGCCAAGTCTAACAAAAATGTAAGCGGACATCCGAGCCCTCAAGCATGATGAGGCAGAGAAGTTCAATCCGCTGAGCAAAGCTACGACCCGAATCCACTCCCAACGTGAGAGAAAGAGAATCCAGTAGGAAACCATACCCCACCGGCCGCACACGTATCCTCGCATTTAGCACACTTTCGCCGAGCTGCATCAGCGACAACTCGTCCGGACACGAACTCAGCTAACCCAGCCTGAGTCAAAGGCGAAGATCCCGTCAGGTCCACACAGACGTCCCGTCCCCTGTCCCAGGAGTAAGCAAAGAAATCACAGGACGAAGAGAGCCGCCGTGGTCATCAACAAGACCAATGTCAACCTCCTTCCCAGCCGAGATGCCAGACCTGTAGCAGATGTCTAGTAACGTGTCTCGGACAAGGTTATGCCGATGCTTAACACCCACAGTACCAGTACACGAGACCGCATGATCCCCATAAACGTCCTCAATAACACCCGAGAAAAGTGTAACAAGGCCTAGACACCGAGAATAACGGAATACCCAACCGGTAACCAAGCACACACCGGTAAGTTCTGCTATTCATAGTCTGCCCAAGCCCCGTGATATATAACCGCAATTATTATTATTATTATTATTATTATTATTATTATTATTATTATTATTATTATTATTATTATTATTATTATTATTATTATTATTATTATTATTATTATTATTATTATTATTATTATTATTATTATTATTATTATTATTATTTATTTTTTTTATTGAACCGCAATTATTAATGATATATAAACACAGTTTACATGAAATTGGTGGGGAGCCGAGAAACAATCTGGGCCCCCACCCCCTTCGTTACAGCAAAGCCTAGTCGAACAAAAATGAAATTGTTATTATTATTATTATTATTATTATTATTATTATTATTATTATTATTATTATTATTATTATTATTATTATTATTATTATTATTATTATTATTATTATTATCATATGTATAATAGTATGTTAGAAAAAAAACTAATTATGATATTATAATATTCATCTATAAGATTTTAATTATGCCCGTGCAAATTGCATGGGATAATTGTTTAGGACAACGGATAATGAATGAACTTTAAAAGGAGTTTCTTAAAGGCGTCTTTTAGTTTGCATAACTTCAATTTTTAGCTACTAAAATTACTATTTCGACCATTTTTTGATTGATTACTCACTTATTAAGTCAAAAATATCAAAATAAACACTAATTCAGTTTGAATCTAATAGATTTTAAACTTAATAATTATCGGGTTATTAATTAATCGAGTAAATATTGGGTCGGTCGTCATCGGGTCGGGTCTGGGCCAACTCAATGATTATCGGATCGTTTTGGGTTATGAGTCGTCGTCGGATCGGACGGGTTAGTTTCGGGTCCTATCTGGTCAGGTTTGCTCTGGTTCAAATCGGATCAGGTCAGACTTGCCAGCTCTAGGTACAAGCATTCTTGCATCTTATCTATTAAAGCAACAACCACAGTGCTGCTGTGTTAGCCTGTGGTTAAAAGTTGCGTTTTCAAATGGGTCCCTCCATTTTCTCTATGACTTTTAATTGAAAGCAGCAAAAAAACGTACTCAAAAACAAAACCAAATTTACAATGTAAAAGAACAATTAATTTCAACTCAAAATTAATCAAAAAAGAAAAGAAAAATTAATAAAAATTCAATTAAATTAAACTCATACCAATGACAATTTCAAAAATTAAATTTCAAAATAAATGGAAAAAATAAATCAATCAAAACCTATTATATTTGATTAAAAAACTCAATTGAACTCAAAATTAATTGTTTCGGGTGATAACTCGGGGCCTTCGGATGACGTGGTATGCCCCCTAGGCCGGCTAGGTTTGCTCCGTGGGTGGACCTTCAAAATAACTCCGAGCCCGAGGGTTTGCCCCCGGGGAGAGGCTCTGACGCCCAAGTTAGTACCGAGACTAGTATAAATGTATGTATATGTGTATGTATCTATGTAAGATTAGTAAGGGAGAGTAGAGTTTAGAGAGTAGTAGAGAATCCCTCTTACCTTGCCCCTAAAGGGGTATTTATAGGGCTCTTGGGCCTTTGGGCCTTAGGGTCTAATATTTGTCGTTTTATACTCGTGAGTATAGTCGGGTATTCGACCTCCAACATTTATTATACACAAAAATAATTAGCAAATTACATTGAAAGTAGGATTTTATTTGGCGTGAGTTTAATTGATTTTAAAATTTTAAGAAAAACTCAGTTCGATTGATTTTTTTTTTAACAAACCGAGATAGCTTTGCTAAAGTAGGACTATTTTTGTGGAGGCAGAAGGTGGCTTGAGAAAGAGATTTAGGTTTCGAGAAAGCAGAGCGGTTGAGGAGCTTGGACCAAGGGCGGCGTTGAGAGAGGTCGGAAGAGTGGTAGAGGCGGGAGGTGATGGCACGGACGGACGGTGGTTGGCGGTGGTTGAGTGCTGTGGTGGGCATGGTAGGGACGGTGGTTGGGAGAATTGGTGGGGCAAAGGATACCATGGTGTTTATGAATGAATAAAAGAGAGGAGATATATGGAGAAAGAAGGAGAGTAAATAATAAATTGTAGGGTTGGGTTAAAAGTAATTCACTTTTTGAGGGATTTTTGGTGTTCGATTAAAGAGCTTAGAGAGATTTTTTTTTAGGAAATATTTAAAGGAATTTGCAACTAAATGTAGATGGAAATTATTTTTAAAAGATAAGTAATATAAGAGATTAAAAAATAACATTGTAAAATAAATTGAATAAAACATTTCTTTACTGTGAGGATATTATGAGATATATATCTCATAATATCTCATAATATCCTAACATATCTATTCTGCCAATATTAATATATTATTCTATATGATATATTTCTATATGCCACATTTCCTAAATACGATATGTCGATATCTCGACATATCTCATAATATCCTAACATTTGCCTTAAAAACCTATTTTATAATTCCAACATAGCTTAAGATTTAAAATTAGGGTATTGATTTTTTATATACGAATTTTACTCTCGTGGTATAGCTTTTTTTCCTTTGTTTTCCATAATTATTCTTTTCTTACTCCCACAATATACGTAATACAAGTTTCTCTTTTCTTCTTCCTTTTTTTTCTTTTTATGTTTTCTCAATGAAAATTCAATCGATTTTTCAATAATTCAATCATGAATAGCGATAATCTTTTTAATCACCTAATAATCGTTTACAATTTAAATCTTGGTCTTAACTTATCAATTTTTAATTATTTTTTTTATTTAATTGAAAACTAAGACTAGGGTTTGAATAAGTTGCGAGATTGATGGGTTGCGGCGGGAAGTACAGCGGGAGCGGTGCATGCAAGGGCGGCCAGCGACAGCTGCTACGGAGGAAGGTCGGCGATGATCGTGTTTGTACAAATTTTATTGATTAAAAAATAAATAAAATAAATAAAATAAATAAAAAAACAACACTAATTCTTATGTGAGACATGTCTCACAATAATTTATTGTGAGACATTCTCACATGAGGGTAGTTATTTTTTTTTTTTAACAAATTTTCATGTATGACTTACATTAAGTTAACGTTAGGCCGGTCTTACACAAGAACTACTCACAAAACAAAAGAAAAAAACCTAAAAACCAACAACAACAAGGCAAATACTTGTGTGAGACAAGTCTTACAATAAACTTATTGTAAGACCTCTCACACAAGGGGTGGTTACTTTTTTTTTAATAACTTTTGTGTGTTGTGTCTTACGTTAATTAACGTAAGGCCGGTCTTACGTAAGAATTACTCCAACAACAATACTACAACACGTACTACTGCTGTACGCGACCCCCCACCCAACCTCACTTTCCCACCACCGCACGTCCGCACCGACAACCCACGCACGAGGTCAATCTTTGCCAAGGTTGCCACACACAGCGCCATATATTCAAACCATAATCTTAAGTTTTACGGAGTAATTAAATCAATTAAAAACTATTAGAAATTGATAATTTAAGATTAAAATTGAAATTAAACTAGATTATTATGTGATTGAATCGATTATTGCAGTTCATGATTGAATTATTGAGAATTTGATTTAATTTTGATTGAAAAAAAAAATTAAAAAAAAAAAATTAAAAAAAAAAACTTGTTTATTGTGGGAGTAAGAAAGGGTAGCCGTGGAAAAACAAATGAAAAAAGTATATCATTTAAGTAAAATTCGTATATGAAAAATCAATTACGTAAAATTAAGTACTTATTTTAATAATTACGTACAAATATAAATTACATACAAATATAAATTACATACAAATATAAATTACAATGCTAATGATAATTTCAAAATTAAATCAAAATGACAAAACTAAATGATAAATAATAACAGGAAAAAATATAAATTATAATGACCATTACAGATTACAATTACAAAATATAATATCATAAACAAATGCTTATTATTCACTTCATCCACTCGATTGATCTGTTTAAAATTGATTTGTTTAAAATTTGCATTTTGTTATCGATATAATTTTATATACACGGGTACAAACAACTAAAATGTGCATGAGCATTAAAGGTTTACAATTATATGCCCCTGCAAATTACACGGACATAAACAACTTTTATCGATAACAACTATTTGTTGTTTAAAATTTAAACGAATAAAATGTTTGCACGGGCATAAACAACTTTTATCGGTAACAAAAGTGCAAATTTGCACGGGCATAAGGATTTCATCGATTACATTCCATCTACCATCTTATCGTTGTATTATTTTCTTTTATCTTAACCTTTTCCTGTAATGTTTTAAAATTTTCTATTACTTATGATTGCTTGTCATATAATTTTGTTGTTTTAGATGTTTTTCAGTGATATATATACACATTTTATCATTTTAAAAGACGCATTTATTAAACCTACTATACATGACTTCATTGTTTGTACGTTCCTACTTGAACTTTATAAACAACCTACCCATGTAATTTTATAATGATTGTACAATGTACCATCTTATTCTTATATTCTTCCCTTTCATCTTTACCTTTTCTATAGCACCAAAAAAAAAATTCTTTACCTTTTCTATAATGTTTTGAAGTTTTCGATTAATTATTGTTGTTTGTCATATAATTTTAAACAACACACCCGTCTCTTTGAGAAATTATAGTGCCGTTTACCATCTTATTGTTGTATTATTTTCTTTTATCTTAACTTTTCTGTGATGCTTAGAATTTTTAATTAACTATGGTATAATTTTGTTGTTTTAAGTGTTTTTCAGCGATACATATACACACATGATCATTTTAAAAGAAAAACTCATTTATTAAACTTATTATACAACGACTTCATTATTTGTACATTCCTACATGAACGGGCATAAGAGTAGTATGTTATGAATAGCAACAACTCAAATAACTTAGATAAATTAATATGGGAAATTGCTAAGTGGATATATATAATTATATATATATATATAAAAGATCTATTAAATTTAAGGATTTATTGTTATCTCCCACATTTTCTAAATACATTTTTAAAATTTTTCCACCTTTTATGAACATTTTCTCCCACCTTTTCTATTTTTTTTTAGGGGTTTTTCCATCTGTACCCTCGTACTTTTCACTTTTCCCAGTTGTACCCTTGTGTTTGGCGTATTCCCAGTTGTACCATCAAGCTTATAAAATTAGCCCCAACTGTAACCACACTTGAATAATCCGTTAAATTTAGCCGTTAGTTTTGTTTTATATGAATTTTTATCCTTTTTTTATTTAGTTTTTCCTTCAATCTTTTCGCATTAAACACCTTGTTTCTTATAATGGAAGGTAGAATAGGGTATTTAATGCAAAAAATGTAGTAAAAAACTGAAAAAATAAGGGTAAAAGTTTATATGAAACATAACTAATGGTTAAATTTAACGGTTTATTCTAGTTTGGTTACGGTTGAGACTACGTTTATAAGTTTAAGGATACAACTGGGAATACGCCAAACGCAGGGGTACAACTGGGAAAAGTGAAAAGTACGAGGGTATAGATGAGAAAAACCCTTTTTTTAAAAAAAAAAAAATTTGCCACCTTTTATAAACATTTTCTCAAAAATTTCTACAAAAACCCCCATTTTCACCATATTAAGCGTGTATTTTCACTTATGAAAACATCAAATTATCGTTTTATCTATATTAATTATATATAACAAAAACCATCCTACACAAATTTTCCCTCCAAATTTTTTTTACCCTTTTATTATTTATTTATTTTACCCCTTTTATTTTATTTCCTTTTTGAAATTATGTCATATAAGTAAGTCAATATCTTCTATGTACAACAGAATTTTCTTTTTGAAATTATGTCATATAAGTAAGTCAATCTATCTATCTATATTAATTATATAAAACAAAAACCATCCTACACACATTTTCCCTCCAATTTTCCTTCCAACTTTTTTTTACCCTTTTATTTTATTTTATTTTATTTTATCCCTTCTATTTTATTTCTTTTTTGAAATTATGTTAAGTCAAGATCTTCTATGTACAACAGAATATTTTTTTTTTTTATTTTTATCTCTTAAACTGTCCATTTTTATTTGATGTGTTTTCAATATAACATTTTAAGCGCGTTTTACCATATTATTATAATAAATGATGAATTTTAAGACAGTGTATTGCAATACTTTGATCGGTTTTTGCCACATTATGATATATTTCAAAATAAATTTATAACTATATTTGTATAAAAAAAATAATTAGATGTTCCATTATTCTAATTGTTTTGTTACAATTTTCAACGATTCTATCATCTAAATTTTGATAGTTAATTAAGAAAAATCAAAATTGACACTTTTAAACAAATTAAACGGGTTAATTAGAAGACAATTACGGGTCGAATAAGCGGGTTACATGTTAAATAAATACGCGGTCGGCTAAAATACAGTTTGTTATATTTTGGGTCTAAGAATACATGTTTATTTAGGTTGTGTTTATATTATTACTACGAAGTCTTTTTATATTAATTTAATATTTAACTCAATTACCAATTCAATTAACTATTAACTTATTTTTGTATATCCCGTGCATTTATGCACGGGTATTATGCTAGTTTTTTCATATTTTGGTTTTCGGTGTACGATAGATTTTATTAGTAATGAAAATATTTTTAAAAAATTCTTTAATTTTCACAAAAATTGCATTTTGGTGGAAGTTTTACTAAAGAAAAAACTTATAAAAGGTAAGAAATTTTAAGAAAAAATTACAAAAGGTGAAAATTTTTAAAATGGTAATTACAAAAAAGGTGAAAAATATTAAATTACCTTAAAATTAATGATATGGCTACCGAAAAACTAATTACCACAATCAATTAAATGGATTCTAATATACGTGACTACTCCGTAGTAAAAATGATTACATTAACCTAATATCATCATTACTGTAGACTAAAAAAACATACTCCCTCCTACCCATATCTATTGTCCCTTTTGGGATAAAGTAGAAAATTTATGGGGTTGAATAGAATAATAAAAAGTAATGGGTAGGGGTAAGATAATAGGAGAGAGGGTTGAATAGAATAATAAAAAGTAAGATTAGGGGTGGTAGGGTGGGTAAATAGTTGGGTGAGTTGGGGGTAGATAAGTCCAAATAATTCCAAAAGGGACAATTTGATGGGTAAGAAATTTGGGCAAAAGGGACAATAGATATGGGTAGGAGGGAGTAAAAATTATCAAAATATCTACAAATGAGGATGATTTATTGAAGCCCCTTGTTAATTCAAGCGACATTACTAAGAACATCTTCAATGAAATGTTCCAAATTGTTATGCGAAGATCCTCCTTCTTCCAAGGCTTTTCTACCTTCTTCGCTCATTTTCGTTACTCTACTTCTTAGCTTTCCATCCCCATTCATCAGTGTTTTAACTCCATTTTCGATATCCTCGGCGGTCACTGCAAAATTACTTTTTCCCATTACCAAGTCCCTTTTATAATCCATTCTTATCTCGACCGCTAAATTCAAATCTTTCACAAGCTCAAACGCGTTCATCTGTTGCTCTGCATACATGGGCCACGTTGCCATGGGAACCCCAAACCACAAACTCTCTAACGTTGAATTCCACCCACAATGTGATACGAATCCACCTACAGCACGGTGCGCTAACACCTCGACCTGTGGGGCCCATGCTACGATTTTCCCACGACCACTCGTTCGCTCAAGGAACCCTTCCGGAAGGGCCTCTACGTACGGCTCGTTGTCGCTAGGTGCTGCTAACTTTCCCTTGGGAGGCGGCTTTCTTAGGGCCCACAAAAACCGATGTCCCGATTGTTCTAGACCATTGGCTATCTCTTTAATCTGGTCCTCATCGAAACTTCCCCAGCTTCCAAAACACAGAAACACCACCGATGACTCCGGTTGAGCATCGAGCCACTGAATCACAGACTCATCCATGGGACCGCTCTTTTTATGTAGCTCCAATATGGGCCCCACGGGATAAACTGGCGGAATTCTTTTACCGTCACCTTGGGCCAACGCCTGGAGACCATACGGTTCCAATTCCGCATACGTGTTCACCAAAATACCCTTCATTTCCCTAAACTTCCTTGCAAAGTTGAGAAGCAACTCACACCCGCTCTTCTCCTGCAAGAGCGCGGGGATAACATTGCTCGTGACCGGGTTCTGAAACCCGGGCACGAGCGCAGAAAAATCCCGCCTACTAAACTCCCTCACGATATCAATCTCGGGATGATCATCCGCCAACGACTGAGCGTACAACAAGAAGTTCAAAAAACTTGCACCCGAAGTAAAGAAAAGGTAGGTCGGAACATTCATCTCATTAGCAAGATCAACCATTTCAGCGCAAAACATGTCGACAACAAACCCGACAGGTTTAAACAACCCATCTCGAACACGGTCCTCAATGGCCCGCTTAACGATCGGCTTGTGGAGGTGGATGACCGACGAGAAGTGCGGGGTACCCGACATGTCAGGCGGGTCTGATAAGGGCGGGAGGGTGACAAATGTTAAACGAGTTGGGTACGGGTTGTTACGTGACTGGGACTCGATGAAGCCAGTAATTTTGGAGGAATGGCTCGGAATGTTGAGAATAAGAATGGATATGGAGATGAAATTATTGGTACGAAGGACGTGTTTGGCGAGCTCGATGGCGGATACAAGGTGACCCATACCCGGTGTAGGAATGAATACTAACCCTGAAGACATGATCCTGTATTTTTTTTTTTTTTTGGTAATTTAATTGATTAATAAAGAGTTGTTGTTGTTGTTTTTTGTTGTTGTTTGTTACTCTGTGTAATTGATGTTTGATTGTATGAAGATGGTAAAGAGGTGATAAAATTAGTGTGTATATATATAGCGGCAGAGATAGGGATGGTGCAGCAAAGAAATAGTAAAAGAATGGGCCCATACAATCGAATTTGTGTTTCTGGAATGGGACTTTCTATTGGTACTTGTACGCGGTCAATCTGAAACCACGAGGTAACCTCCATTTCAATTCAATTCAAATCTTAATTTCTTTTTCACTAATTCTTAGGTGGTATATATGCCTCACACAATTTATCGCGGTACATTTCTCACAATGAGTGTAGCTAATTTTTTTTTTTAATAAATTTTCACGATACTTACGTTAAGTTAACGTAAGTCCTGGCCTTACACAAAACTACTGCTTTTTTTTTGGGTAAATGGTTTATATTCGTTTCAGTAAATTGTTTACGGTTTTTTGGTTTTGTGAATTGGAAACAAAACAAGCGTAAATAAATGACTTGAGTGGGACTTTTTATTGGTACTTTGGTTTTGGTTTTATTGCAATTTCACATGAAAGCCTCACAATAATTTATCAGAAATGCACTCATTCAGACTAATTTTAGTTTTTGTACCATTTTAGTGATAATTATTAATTGTAACTAAATTTTTTAGTGTTCCTAAAAGTGACTTTAATAGATTTGTTTCATATTTTGTACCCTTTTAATTACAATTTGTACTTTGATCTCGCATTAATTAAATGTAAGGCTAGTCTTACAGGAGATTTACAGTGGTTTTAAATATAATTAACTTTTTTTTTTTATTATTTTATTAGAAGACATCCAACATTTACGTTCTCCGTAAGGGGAAAAAAACACAACAAAAAGGCATTTTAGGGGTTAGACTCGACCCGATCGGTTCATCCTAATGAGTCAAGTGTAATTTCGTGTAAAAAGACTTATTGAAACTATAAATGGATATATCATGGACAAATAATTTTATAATACTCTCTTTATCCTAAAATAAGTGTCCCCTTTTCTATTAGAATTATATAAGAAATGGAATACTTACTTATTTTGAAATTATTATATCATGGACAAATAATAATTCTAATTTAATACTCTCTCTATTTCATTGAATAAGCCCATAGATTTTGTACAATTTTTAAGGGAAGTGAAAAGTTAACGGTAATGTTGGTAGTTTGGTTGAGTGGGGTTTATTTTAGAGGATAAAGTGTGTGATATTTTTGGTAAAATAAATATATTAGTGGGGGTAGAAGTGTTATTTTGATTTAATAAAGGTGTCCTAAATAGTAATAGGGCTAAATGAGTAAAATTTTCGAAAAAAAAAGTAGGGCTAAATGAGTGAAATTTTCGAAAAAAGAAAGTGAAGTTGATTGAGTAAAATAGAGGGAATATTAATAATTACGAAGTGTATATCATGGAAAAATACCAAATGATGAAGTTTAAAAACAAAAATAACTAATGAAAAAGAGAATTAGAAAAAATATGGTCCAACCATAAAATTACACTTTTACTATTTTACGCATCCTAATTTACTATTTTTTGCCTCGAAATTACCATATTACCCTTAAATGTTAAAAAATGAGTTATTTTAAGAAATAAAATTAAGGGTATTTTAGTCTTTTTACTTAAAATAAGGAGACGATAAATAGCAAAAAGGATGCATGAAATAGCAACTCCCTAAAATTAAGGTGGAATGATACATAACCTGGAAATAGGTAAAGTTTGGAAATTCTAGAACTCTTGAGTGGGTTTGATAAATTACTAGAAGTACAAGTTAAGGAGTAGTACAAGACACTGGACTTCTAGAACTTACTATGGGTTGTTGGACTACATTACTACTAGAACACTGCACAATTATTGTTTTGTGCAACCTAAGAAGATCACTAGAATTCTTTTTATAAAGGAAAGTATTGCTCCAAATAATTGAAAACATCACATGGATTATTACGAGAGGAATTGCGTCACATACTTCACCCAAGTTGCGTACTTTCTTAAAGGCAGTTACTATATCTCGCCCCCTAATTACATAGTTCACCCAAGTTCCTATTCCTTCCGTCTCGTTGATTTGTTTATATTTACTTCATACACATTTATCGATGTGAGGAGAGATGTAGAGAAAAAACTAATAAAATAATAATATAAGTACAAAGGAGGTTCCGCTTGCTTAAAATTATCAAACGTAATTGATTAAGGGAGTAGGGGTTCATCTCCCAAATGAGTCAACTATGATCATTTATGGAAAGGGCAAACAAATGACCCGTACACCCCAAAATAGAAAGTGTAAACAAATGACCGGGACGGAGTGAATACTTTTTTGCTATCCAAACATACCCAAATGAACAAATTTAGAAACGTTTTGTAGAATGGAGTAAATTCACTGTTGGAAAATGCACCACCATTATCATTTTAATACTCTCTCCATTATGTAATATTTGTCGTTTTTGTTTTACGAGGTAAGCCTTTGACTTTAATTTTTACGAAAATATAAAAATTGTACCAAAAAATTCCTTACGAAAAGAGCTTTCATATAGTATACATTGGATAATATTTTACCAAATATTTTGAGAGGTATCGAAAAGAGAAATGAATGTCTCGAAATATGAGAAAGTCATATATTGAATAATAGAGGGAGTATTTAAAGGGAAACTAAATTTATATGCAATGTTTATTCCTTATAAGTTCTCTTGTCGTTAATTCTGTATTTGAATTGAACTTTGAACTAGATTGCTAAGATTATTTGATAGTGAGAGTTAACTACGAACTAGATATGTTTAATTGACTAATTTTAAGGAGAATTATTTCACAATTCACATTAAGATAGGCAAAATTATAAGTTAGAATCAGATAACGATAATCAAATACTATAAAATCGTGGATGTTTAGTTGAGTCGAGACCTTTATAAGTTATAATACGGAGTAATTGACTTTTCCTTCCATTCTTTCACTTACTTTGTACTTAAAATAAAACATTAGTAGTTTTATATTAGTCGATAATAACTGAAACCCTCACAAAACTGGTTACCACACTGTCTTTAATTCTAAATGAAACCACTTTACTTATAGTTCTTGCACGATCACAATTAATCTAATTTCCGTCAAGTACGACCAATACTTCCACTATTCTATTAGTTTGGTAACATGGAATAAGTAAAATGGAAAATATTTTTAGTTTGCTGCATATGACATTGAACTCGTCAATGGTTCCACAACATCAGCTAGTGAATCTATAACAACTCGAATTTTTCAATAAAATAAAATAATATAAAAAGAAACAAAATAGAATAAAATAAACGAAGTAAGGTATAAAAAAGGGGCCACGGTGGCGGATACGCTGCGGTATCCGGATCATCACAGAACTTAATAAACAACTAAAGTAGGACTACAGTCTAAAAGGTGAACCAAAATAAAAAGGTTTTATGCTCGAAAAGACCAATGACAATGTGGTTCGACTCCCAATATACGGTCTAGCGTGTGTTCCTCACTCGTTCCATGTAACACCCCGACTTCTTTAATTTAAAATGTAGACAACCGGGAATAAATACCCGTACATAAAAACCAACATAAGTCTAATCGAAATTAAACAAGTTTAATAAATCCAAAGGCTAGTTATGGGTTCTTCTCACACAGCATCCTCACACTTTACCCATCCCCGCATATACCTAAAAACATTTTCAGAAAAACCACAATCAGTGGGGAGTAACCAGGTGCTCCCCAGTCATACTTCAACAGAACCTATATAGCAACCACCACAACAAGCTTACCTGGCCTACGACATATAGTCAGAGTAATAACAACCAGACAAACACACAAGCCATACGTGCAATCATACGGTATACCATTCTTAATTATTTAAACTCAAATACCGTCAACAACTTGATGACTTAACAACAAACAAGGAATGATCACAAAAGTAAGAGTAGAGCACTGGGTGAAACAACTAGAATCACCCCAGATGAAACAACTAAAATCATCCTAACCTTATGGTAGAATAACAACTGAAAGTTCTAAACAACTGTCTAAATTTGGCTAAATCCCACTGAACATTTGGAACGGTGACAACATAATAACAAAGTCATAGACTCTAACCGAACAACTAGAACGACCGAGTACTCATAGAAGCTCTAACTGAGCAACTGAACAGCCGAGATATCTATGAGCGGTTGTAGATACCTGTATCCGTACCCCCACAAACACACACCCTGTGATGAAATGAATTTTTCACAAAAAACATGTTTTTAACGTAATGTCAAAACGGTACATTTTGTCAAAAACATTTTAAGTCATTTAATGCATAAAATAATTTATTTGCATGTCGTGTAAAATGAGTATTCGTTTATTCATTTTATTCAAGCCGACCCTTAATAAAACAAGCCTTTTTCTGCACAAAAAGCTCATAAACAACCACAAAAACAAAATCCCGAGACGTCATACACTCAAGTCGAGCTCACGTCAAAACACACCTCACAAAAATAATTCAGTTCAAGACAAATATTTTTCGGCCCGAGACCCAAAAAAGTACGAAACACGAAACGGCAAAAACTGACCAAAACAACCCATCACCCGTCAAAACAACCCAACAACAAAATACAATCATGACCTAGCCCATCCGCCTACGGCCGAAGTCACTTGACAGTAGCACATACCACACACCAAATCGCCAGTGAACTGGCGATTACTTTGAAATCGCAAGTCCACTGGCGATTTCATAGTCTGTCTGACATTAACTGGCGATTTGTTCTGTTGTCTGGAACTAACGGGCCATTTACTTATCTGTCTCAATTTAACCTGCGATTAACATACCTAATCGCTTGTTAACTGACGATTTACTTCTTAAACTCACCCATTCTCGCACCAACCACTATAAATACCACCACATTTTCGACATAAAAAGAGGGGGCTCCCCTCTCGAGCCCTCTGTCTCTCCTCTTCTTCTTTCTCTACGGACAACAACTCGGACAAACGGGTTACAATTACCCAACCCGATATTGGTATTGCGATCTGGTATTCGTAATACGGTTATAGCAATTCGGATTCCATATCCATCTTACCTCGCCAATATCGCATAAGTAACGACTCAAATAAACGAACAAACGAACACCACTTTACATTTAAGCAAATTTTTATTCATGCATTAAACTCGACTAAAAATGATTTCGACAAAACTTGTACCGTCTTCATCAGTCTTTAAACATGCAAAACCGAGGGTTTTTAACAAACTTTTACGCGCACATAATTCGGAAAATAGCATTTAAAAGATAATTCAAGCAATAAATTATCGCTTTATGCAAATTTCCCAAAGCACCCCGTCATAGCTTTAATGTTTACATTTACTTTTACGCATATTTATCAAGTCACATATCGCACTTGTACGTAGCGGTTTGCATTTGCTCAAACATCGATTTATACACTGTTTTCAAGCTAGTAGATGCTACTTTTACGTAGGCTTTTTCAATTACAGTTTTTCACAATGCATTTTGAAAAACTTTCAGAAAGTACCCTCACTTCGAATTCGCTCTGGTTTCACAATTGCCTTAGAAGGATAGGTATTGACGTGCCTTGAACTCTAAGATTCACGTCTTCGAGTTCAAGACGCGTTAAACGGGTTCCAAATTACCTCATAATTTGGTGGCGACTCTGAAAGCAGCTTTTAAAAGATTTTTGACATTTCTTTAAACATATTAAGCAATGACATCCCCCTTTTACAACTCTGGCGCACTTCACGTGCGCCTTACGTTTTTCTCGCGTAGCGTCCGCCCCTATTCAGGCGGGCCCGCGTAAGGCGTCGAGGAGGTGACCCGCATCCCGGTACCTTCAACGGTATACGTCCAAAACAAGACGATGTAGCTCTTTACACACAAGCCAAAATAGTACCTGTACGCAAACTTAACTCAAGCATCCAAACAAGGTCAGTTTAACATGAACTAAACTTATTTAACTATTATTTAGCCATCTTTTAGTCAAACATCAACTTATCCATGCATTTTAACCATACTCAACAATATTATGATGAAAATATATAGATATGAGCTAAACATGCTAACAAAGTTGTCGCTATAATCAAAACTCAACAATACTACCGCATTATAACAAAAATCATCACCTTTAGGTGTCCTAGCATCATCCGACTCGTCAAATCAAGCATCCAAACGTCCTAGTACATATTACTAGACACAATAATAGTGTGAGACCGACTCCAATTCAACCGTTTAACTCTTCCTTAAGCACATGCATGAAAACGAGCACAACCGTTTCCATCGCATCATCAAAGCACCCTCGATTCGAGTAGCTCATCACTACCTTGGATCGACTTTCGTTCTGCACCACACCCCAACGACAAGGCCATCGGGTTCAAGCTGAGGACATCTCTTGCACAGAGTCGAAATGTGACAATGCATTTCAGCTCGAAACACCCCCTCACTTTCATCAAAACAAAACCGTTTCAAAGACAAAATCGGGTCAAAGTATGCGTTAATCGAGTCTCGACACTAAGGGCATCAACGTGCACCCACGACACGTGCGTCACAAAGCAACCGACTAGGCGTCCACTCAAGCACCACCGGCGATCTTGCGGACCTCAAGCAACTCGAGTCTTTTCAATATGGGTCGAGTTTTTAAGTATCGAGTCAATCTCCGTCAGTCTAGGACGATCGAGTCTTCGACGTACGACATAAGGGAATAAGTTTGCCTATAACTCAGCTTCCTTTTACCCACTTTTCTCATACAAAAACATTTTGCACCAATATACATTGCATCCTAGGAGTAACTACCCGAAGGAGATTTAGGCCGGGTACGAAGGTCCAAGTCAACATCAATACAAGACAAGAACAAGAAGGCTTTCGACGACTAGACACCTAAAGTCCGGTAGTCTGCTTGTGGTCTACTACTCCGCTTCTTTTGGAGGAGGATCCATTAATTTGGAGCTCCACAGTGGTCATGAATTTGATCGCGACCAAAAGTACGAGTATTCCTGGATCGCCCTCCGCGTACTCGATCGCATGCCTAATAAGCAAACGAACTTGTCAGAGGAATCCGGTGTGATAGACACATGATCACATGCAACCTTCCCACCACAGGGTCTAGCAAAGTCGAAACTCGAGCCCAAGTCACAAAGGGCGCGACAAATTTTCAAACACAATAATTTCACATCAGAATTTCATAATAGCCTTAGACGGATGGGTGTCGACGTGCCTTGAACTCTAAGACGTGTCTTTGAGCATAAGGACACGGAGGCGGGTTCTAAATTTCACTCATAATTTAGTGGCGACTCCAAAGCAGTTTTTAAAGGTTTTTCCTACTTAATCTTTTTCAACTTTTCGCCCCTTTAGCAAGACGTCGAGTGGTCTCATTTAACCCCGGTACCTACAGTTGGCGACTCCGCTGGGGAACGAACACAAAGCAAAAACGAGGATACAATCAAAAGCAAAAACAACGGCAAAAGAAGCAAAAACGAAAAGCAAACAAGTCTCAAAGTCTTTAAGAAAGGGACAAAACAACACTCAAAAAGCCCGAAAGTCAACAAAGCAAGTGGCTCAGCAAACAAAGGTCTACTCAAAAATGGACACAGTCGAATACCTTTTCGAGAAACCCGTGCCAAATGGACGCATGGCACGATGAACATTGCTCTTAGCCGAATTTGACATCAAGGGACGAGCAGTCTCCGATCTCCTCACCGAACACGCAATCGACGAGGAACCCATCGTCGACACTAAATCATTTCCCGACGAAGGAATTTACAATATCAACGACGAGCAATATACTTCGATGGTTCATCCAATTATCGAGGTTGTGGAATAAGAATACTCCTCATTTCCCCAAACGGCGAACTCACACCCCTCTCCATCAAATTGGACTTTGATGTGACAAGTAAGCGGCCAAGATCAACTAAGGAGAACATACCCTTAGGATGCAATGTATCGACATTAAACACATAATTCATGGACCGGCGGGTCCTTAAACACGCACCTTTCCACATAAACACCTCATGGACCGTCATGTCCTTAAACATGCGCCTTCGAACTACGCTAGGTTTGATTCCGTACCCACGGATACGTAGGCCGCTCTCACGAGCCCAACTAGATATCACAAAACATTCCTTTGTCTAAAGCTTCCAAAGCCAAGGACATCCTCACAAAAATCAAAGGCAAACAGTTTCTTTATCAAGGCGTTAAAACGGCTACGTCGAGACAAAGTTGTGCTAGACCTAGGAGTAGTACTCTGCTTTTTCGTCTAACCTTGTTCGTTTTTCAGGAACAACAACATGCCACTGAAGCAACCATGCGTCGCCAAGCCGGGGGCTTTACCGATCACGTGTCACAGTCACTTACATCCCTATCATTGTCGAGTCACGAGTCACGCATACGATTCATCGTTGTCTTTGAAACATCTCATCCACATCCACAAGGAGCATCTTTCAAAAGTTAACTCAATACTCGAGTTAATGCACTTTGAAAAAAGCCTGTTGTGAACTGACTCAACACCCGAGTCAATGCACTTTAGGAAGCACTTTCTAAAAATTAACTCAACGCTCGAGTTAATGCTTTTTAAACAAAAATACCCCTTTAAGCATTTTCAAAATCTTCTTTTGCAAAAACGGTTTTTCCTTCGAACAAAAGGCATTTCCAAAAGCGCGAGAGCATTTTCAAAAACTTTCTTTTTTCGAGTACTAACTATGCAGGTACAAGCAAAAGATGGAGAAGACATCAAGCACGACGTAAACGAGCATTCACAATGCTCAAAATGCAGTCAAGCCCATGGAGTACGTCCGACGACACTGGATACACTATACCCCAAAATGACTAAACCACACAAGACAAACTCTATCCAACGACATTGGATACAGCTTATCCAACAACACTGGATACATCACACTCTACGAAACTGGATACACCTAATCCAATGTTCTAGACACAATCTATCTGAAGACATTGGATACACCTTATCTGACGGTACTAGATACACTGTACCCAAGAAAAACAACAAATGAACAACCATCGTTCACCCTTTACAACAACAACCTGGTGGAAATAACCCATCTTTTTGCACCAAACCCCAAAACTAGGGGCTTACCTACGATATTCCCAATATCTACAGATAGCACATGCACCTCCTTAAACTAGGAAGCCACACATTTTTATCCCGCAAGCGTTATGATCGACTCGTGCACCATGAGTGCGATATACATCTCACACTTACAACGAAGACTGGGGGCTAGCACTCCATTTTAGGATCATACTTCTACACAAAGCACAACAAAACAGATGTTTTTCACAAACGTCCCAAAACTCTACGAACCGAAGCAAAAGCCCTACCTTGATAGGCCCGCACACCAAACAACCCTCAAAACAATAACACCCCAAAAGCAAAAGCGAGTCAAATTCACAATTCGACTTAGCTCAAGCACCCCGCGGGCCGGCATGCCCTTAAACGTGCAATACCGAACTACGCTGGTCTGATTCCACACGCCGTGGATACAAAGGCTGCTTTGCAAAAGGCACGACCGACACCCCAAACAAAAACGATGCACCATGCAAGGACGAAAGCAACATTTCCAGTTTGACTTAGTTTTTACACTAAAACTCAACCAAACTAAGGGGGCAAAATTAAAAGCATAGTCACAGTCTTGGCTTTACTTTTACACTAAAGCATAGTCCTAATTGCGAACAAGGCTTTGATTTAAGCTTTACACTAAAGCTTCATCAAAGAAGGCAACACCAAAAGCCAACTCCACTTTGCCTTAATTTCAAACCAAATTAAGACAAACTACGGAGGGTATCTCCAAAACAAAGCACACACTCTTCATTTTGCCTTAATTTCACACAAATTAAGACAAACTCGAGAGACACAACCAAAAACGAAGCACATGCTCTTCATTTTGACTTAGTTTCATACCAAACTTAGTCAAACTCGAGGGGGTAACTCAAGAACACTTTCACTCGAACAGCTTTATCACCGAGTTTGACCATCGTTATACACTCTAAATCGGTCAAACTGGGGGCTCACACCCATACACCCCAAGCTTCCGTCAAACGAAAAATAGGGTAATTTTTCGCGAAATGACGCCCGTAAAAGAACAAATCACGCTACATACAAACATCTACGGTTGAGCGACACCTCCAGAACCGCTACAAACACGGGCATGCACACTAAAAGCATAACACTTCCACGTGTGCATCATACAATAAACATCCGAACGTGGGTCCAAGCACTAAGCGCTCATACATGAGTCCAAGAACCAAACATCCCAAGTCCGGGAGATGAGTATCACATGAATCCAAATGAATCGCAATGGTACCGGTTTCATGGTCAAAGCAAGCGAAATACGAAGATTTTAGAAGAGAAAATCGCGAGATTCGATTTTTTCCGGGTTTGAAACTGCGACATGTGCGAATGAGTTCACGCTTAAAATCGCCAATTGATAAGAGATTCCCCGGAAGAATCACTAGTCGACAAGGCAATTTCTGAGGCATGTTTCGTTCCACGTTTTCTCTCCATTTTTCTTCACACATGCAAGCTTTCATGGTTAAGGCGTCACCTACAGTCCGCCACAAGCACTTGCTCACGTCACGTCGCTCGGTTAAGGCGTCACCTAAAGTCCGCCACGCACGTATATTTAATATACTGCACAAACGCAGGAATGCGCAGCACGTTCCTTTGCTTTCACAAAATCTCCTAACAGAGTTCAAGACATGTACATGTGCACGCCACATTTTACATCCCTAGTGGATCACAGACATTTTCACTACACACGTTCCCCAGCGGATCACTCTCAGCAAATCTACGTCCCTAGCAGCATTATCCTCGACGGGTTGTACGAAGTACACTTATACATAAACATCCTGAACATCCTAGACGGATTATCCTTGACTTCCCCACCGAGTTAAGCATCTACATGAGCACATACACTCTTTAACGAGTTTAAGCATTATACAATCACAGACGCAAACGCCTTTGCAATTACACATAAGCACTAAGCATATACACTTTCCCTCGGACGATAATTCCCGGCGGGCATACACCTGCACTCTTTACGAGACGAAGCACCTGCACTCTTTACGAGATGAAGCACCTATGCTTTTTCACAAACCAAGCACCAGCATAAGCACGAAGAACAAGCATAAGCACTAGCACGAAGCACAAGCACCTGCGCTCCTCGGCGAGACCAAACAACAGCAACAGCACGCAAAGGCATTCAGCAGGCAGACATGCCCTTACAGTATGCGAGGACCGTCATGTCCTTAAACATGTTTGTCCCGCCCCGTATAAGCCCGGCTCGAAGTCCTCGTCTCACTAACGGTCACATACTCCGCGCCACTGATAGTATCGAGACTATAACGGTCCGGATGCTGTCGTGTAGTTTGACTTTCGCTTTAGTCCAAGCTCGGTCAAACTGGGGGCTCTGTGGATACCCACATCCGCATTCTCCCACCAAAACCGTTGATGTAACCAAGGACTTTTACATTCATGCTTTACGTTAACTTAAACAAGATTACTAAGCGTGGTCGAATTCGAGTTAAATTGTTTAAAATGCAAAATGAGGTTTTTATGGGTCATCACGCTTAGGTAAGTGTCCTTAGGATAGTCTAGAGTCAAGCTTGTCTTGAGTCGGTCCTAATCGGTATGCGCTTCCCCTTTATAATTTGCAATTGATTGACCTTTTTACATTAACAAGGCCCAATTCAATCTTCCTAAATTCCTTACATTTAGGCCCAGTGGCTAAAGCCGCTACTTAGCATCCTCAAACACAAAAGACGGTCTCGCGGGCCTTCCTTTTACAAAATATACAACAAAATGTACCCAACATGCGTTTTCGGGTCTCGGGCCCAAACCGAGCCCAAACGAATGCTTGGCCCGCTTCCCAAGGCCCAAGAACTCACCCACATAACTTCTAGAAGATCATACATGGTCTACTTGGAGCACAAGCAACGAGATAGCAAAGGATATTTCAAAGATATTGCAATTCGGATTAAGGAAATACGAAACCTGGAGACTTTGCCCGCCTGAGTATCCGAAACAAGCCTTGCGGCTCATGGGGCAAATCGCAAGGGGCCTTGCGATTACCCTAGCAAATCGCAATCCTTCTTGCTGTTCGCTCAGCGGGCATTTTTCCGAGTTTTCCTAAATCTCCTCGGCTATTCTACTATAAATACACCCCTTTGTACAACCCCTCTGCACAAGTTTTTCATAGGTTTTCCACACATGAAAACACAACTTTAAAAGCATGGTTTCACACCAAGAACACCCACACATGGGTTTTACACACACACACACACACACACATATACACACAGCCTCACGCATACAAATCCTTTGAATTCTTCATTTTCTTGTGTTGAATTCTCACTCTTTGAAGCGAAGCGCTGCCGGTTTCCTAGATCGAGACAGGTAGGTCTTAATCCTAGCATGGATTAAGGTTTTCTTTACTTCTTTGACTTACAAGGGTCTACATTAGGCTCGCCCCGACTTTGGTACGCAAGTCTGCTTTTCATAAGGCGGTCATGCACCTCGAATAATTACCCTATTCGTAACACCTTTCCAAAGTGGCATAAGCAACTGACCCCCTTAAAATAAACCAAATGGACTTTATTTCATGTATACATTTAGCAAATCCTCTTCTTGCATTTAATCACTTAACAATGAATTCGACATTAACTGAACCGTTTTCGTTAACAAGTTTAAGCATGCTTAACTGAGGGTTTTAAACAATCTCTTTTGCATTTGCATTTGCATTTGCATTCTTTTTACAACTTAAATCGCACTTGTACGTAGCGAATTACTTAAGCTCACATGTCATTCCTTGCATTGTTCTCAAGCTTAGTAGAGGCTATCTTTGATAGGCTTTTCCAAAAGATCTTTCATAAAACATTATTTGAACTATTCTTTAGAAGAGTACCCTCACCCGAATCCGAATCTGGTTTCACAATAGCCTTAGACGGATGGGTGTCGACGTGCCTTGAACTCTAAGATGTGTCTTTGAGCATAAGGACACGGAGGCATGTTCTAAATTTCCCTCATAATTTAGTGGCGACTCCAAAGCAGTTTTTAAAGGTTTTTTCCTACTTAATCTTTTTCAACTTTTCGCCCCTTTAGCAATACGTCGAGTGGTCCCATTTAACCCCGGTACCTACACACTCCGGTCTCCCTCGACAAATAATCCTCCAAACATAAGCCAACTCAATCTCCAAATCGTAGGAGAAATGTCTCACCTTAGCCAAAGCATTCCTCAAGTTCACCTCCTTATGTCTCCCCATTTGGTGAGTGCCATGAAAAACAACACAACCCTTCTTAGCATCCAAATGGCCTCACCAAATGCTCCTACCCTATCACCCTCCATACTCCACAACTTATACCTCCGTACATGTCATAAAATAAGCAAATTATACGATCAAAGCCCATAGTACGGGATATTACTACTAGCCCCATACTAAGGGGGTAAATATGGCCCATTTTTTTTCATTTTGTGGCTCTTTTGACCTCGATTTTTCTTGCAAAAAAGGACACATACTAAGGCATCCTTAAGGCGAGGCCCCCCAAGTTTTGCATAGGTCGCCCTTTTGGGTTTTAAACCTATCGGGGTTTATAACACCCCGTGTTAATGTAATCTAATTATAAATAGGAATCGATAATTAGATAATCCAATCCAATCATTTCCCTAACAATGTGCACTTTAATTCCAATTACTATTTCAATCCTATTTAACTAACACTTTTGAAAACTATCGAGATTTCGAAGCACACCTAACCTAAACTAATAAACGTTTTGACGTTTGATTCTAATTATTTAAATCATTAACTTTCATCCAAAAAAATATATATTTCGGACTAGTAAATTTTTAATCAAAATTTCGAGGAGCCAAAACCCAATTTTTGTATTAGTTCTCTTTCGAGTTTTATTTTCATTTTTATTTTCAATCTTACTCCTAAACATTATTTTAGGATCATACATTTTATTTCGAGACTTTTCGCGTGCGCGTAAATCGAAATTTCTGAAAACGAAAATCGAGCCCATGTGAGCTCACCTTAGGCCGGCCTCCTTAGCTCACCATGACCCATTTTGTAGCCCACCTTTTCTCTTACACAAGCCACCCTAAGTTCACCTACAACATCACTTCTCTTACACACATCTAAGCCATCATCACATGCTATTAAAATTAAATAAAACATTACTTCTTAATTAAACTAACAACTTACACAATACTCTTCCAATATCATTACAACTTATTTTCATTATTTCACAAGTGAAAAACACCCCCTTTTCTCTCTTCATTTCAGCCGAAATTTCCCTCCTATTCTCCCTTTTATTTTTCTTTCATTATTTACTAAAACACACTAAATTAAAACCCTAATATATTACTCTAATATTTCACTAGTGTTCTTAGTCATTCTTGGGTATTTTGAAGCTTATTATTTCGGGTTTATTTGAAGGTGAAGACGGGTTTGTGGGGGAAGCTCTTGATCTTGATAATATTTTCGATCCGGATAACCAATAAACTTACCGATTAAGGTGACTAACTATGTCTTATATTATCCTCTTAGTAAATTAACTTGTTTTGTTATTATGATTTTATGAGTATGAAAATTATGTTCAATATGTTAAACATCACTTGTATGTACTTGTGTGCTTATGTGAATTATAATAAAATGATAATAACTAAATAATATGTTAAATAGATTATTGTAGTAATATGTTCATATGTGTAGTTAAATGTATTTTGAACATTTTTAATTATAATCCATATGATTTTTATGTATAGTTATGTTTTAGTTAAGTAGTATTATCATATAAAAATTATGTGAAATATTAACTTTGAGTTTAAAGTGATTAAAAATCGAAAATAAAAATATATAAATACACATGCTATCTCACGGCATTTTGCCCTTTTTATTTTAATTTTTCACTTTTAATTTTTGCAAATAATATGTAGTGTTAAGTTGGTTAAAATAGATGTTACCTTGTGAAAAGAATTAAATTAGGAAAACAAATTATAAATTGTTAAAATCAAAAATGGTGTTCTTGAAGTATGTTTATGTATTCTTGAAAACTCATGTTGGTGTTCATATGATTCCTGATTAGTAGCTTATTTTGATTTATATTGTTTTTATGTTTATTGTTATTTATTGTTTTATTTAACTAACAAGTAAATATATTACTAACTATATAAGTTAAACTAGCTAAATCATTTAGAATAAAAAGTTAGAAAGTTAAAGTGTTGAAAAACACTATTCATAAATCAAATGAAATTTTTAGTAAGTTTCATTTTAGTTTAATTAGAATAATTAAAATATAAAGACTTTAGGCTAAAAACCGATAAAATCGAAAAATGAAAATTTAGAACACTACTACATTAGCCACGGCATTTTGGGCTATTTTAGGTCCAAAATTGTTTTTATCACTTTTAGTTTAATTGTTAAAATAATTTAATTAGTAGTTAATAAATTGAATTAAGAAATTAAAAGAAATAAATCAATTTTATACATATACAATATCACACAGCATTTTCATTTGAAATTGACTAAATTTGATCAAAATGAAATTATCACTAAGTCACTAAAGTTAAATAGTAATTAGAATTGAAATTTTGTATAAATCGTTTTACTTATAAATAAAATATAATAGGAAAATTTAACAAGAATAAACCATCCTATTGATGGTATTCCAAAAATAAACCATTCTTTATCTAATCCCACAATAAACCAAACTATCATCTATCTCTTCTATTAACAGTCTGGGTTACCTACAACCTTCTAAATAGGTCATCTTGCCATTTTCCTTTTTGTAAAAAACTGACTTTTCTAATATCCCACCATTAACATGAAAATCAAAACTCCTCTCACCTCCACCATTCATTACCACCATTGTTCACCCCCAACCACTCACTCTGCAAACTCCACCAACATTGCCGCCTTCTTCAACCACCATGACCATCACCGCCATCACCAACAACGACCAAGATCAATTCATGTGTCAGTTAAGCCACCTACACAAACACTCCCAGTAGATCTCCAAACCAATCCTCAACTTTTCCACCGCCGCCGCTTCCTTCGCCGCAGCAACAACCACAACCAGCAGTACCCGCGCTCCCACCCTCACTCATCACCAACTCCACCACCGCAACAACCACTGTATCCGGCCTCGTCATCCTATCTCCTTCATCCTCCACTATAGCTCCCCACAACCATCACTAATTCACACACCCCTCTCAAACAAGCTCCGAATTCCTATACGTCGGCACCACCATCGAGACGTCAGACTTTCAACTCCTTACCATACCCATATACCCATTCACTTTTTAATTCTAAATCTAATACGGAGTATATCAAATACAAACTAATACGGAGTACATAAAAAAAAGGATAAACATTGAAACATTCCTTGACAAAATCATACAAAAATCCAATCATCACCACCAAAAATATATGCTTAAAGTTCAATTGAACACATAATTTAAACGAAGGAATGAGAAACTAGAAATGGGTAGCTTCAAATTCACTCAAGTATGCTTCAAATTCACTCTCAAGTATGCTTCACTCTTGCTTAAATTCAAGTGGGTATTCTTCAATTTAGCATAATGGCATTTTCCATCAAAGTTGGGAGTCAAATTTGTCGGGTTTGGGGCTTTAGTGGTGGCGGTGGGTTGATTTATAGTGGTTGTGTGAAGGGTGAGTAGAGGGCGTCTTTAGTGGTGGTGGATACCTTGAAGGTGGTAGAGAGGATGATGGAGGTGGAAGAAGAAGAAGGTGATAATGAGTTGGTAATGGTGGTGGAGAAATAAGAAGTGGCAGTGGCTGCTACATCTTTTGAATAAGGAGGAGGGATGGTAATGACCTGCTACAACAGGTTAATAGTAGGTAAAATTTAGGACCAGTTCATTTATGGAAGGTAATAATAATAGTTCGGTTTATTTTGGGATTAAATGTAGGACGGTTTATTTTTGGAAGATCACTAATAGGATGGATTATTCCTGTTAAATTTTCCAATATAATAAACCGATAAAAATGAGTAACCGTTATAAAATTGAATTAAATCGTGTGCTACTACCTTTGCAATTGGAGTGATGGATTTGGACATACGGACTATTTAAAATGAATTACGTCAACACCGCTAACAATTGAAACCGTTAAAATTTTAGTTAAGTATATGACTAAATTTAACCGAGTTTTACATTTTAAATATTTTCACAAATCACTAATTACAAAATGAACTTAACATTTTTAAAACTAGACTTTTAAAATATTTTCAAAAATCACTAAGTACAAAACGAACTTAACGACTTTAAAACTAGAATTTTATACTTAGCAAATAAAAAGGGTTAGTTTTATACAATAATTATCTTAAGGATAAATACCTAAAATATCCTAAGTATAAAAATACATTTAGAATACGAAGTATAAAAATACGGATACGTATAAAATACGATGAGTAGTTAAATACGATGAATAGTTAAATACGTTGAATAGTAAATACGATGAATAGTAGAATATGATGAATAGTAAAATACGATGAATAGTAAAAACGATGAATAGTAAATACGGTGAATAGTGAAATATTAAAAATAATTGAAAATTTTACTAAGTATAGAAAATTGAAAATGAATAAGTAAATGACTTAAGTGTTTTGAAAAGCATTTAAATAAAATTGGACATACAAATTAACGTATCAAAATAGAAACTTAAAAATGTTAATAATTAACAACACTTCAAATAATAAACGAATATGTTATGTGATCATATGAAACCGAATAAAATACTTAAACGTTTGACGATGAGACTAGGAGAGTCTAGTAACATGTGATACGTAATATCAAATAAATAATAAATCTTGAGTAAGTTTAAATAAAAGGTCAAGCTTGGGCCTCAGATAAGGGAACGTCAATCGTGAGTGAAGTGGGGTTAAGATAGTCTTGTAGCGGACGCCACTATCTCGGTCTCTGACATGGGTCATCCCGGTTAGTGTGGTTCAGCCGGTAGCATTATGTGCTTATGCGCTCTACCCATGCCGTTACGCCTTAAGTCGTATAGCCTGTTCCGTACAAGATAATGAATACGCCAATGCTTTTGTATCAGGCTTTAGGAAATAGTCGTTTTATCCAGAGTTAAGGTGCTCTATGAATAGCATAGCCTACTCTTAACGTGGATATTAGTGTACATGTACTAGACTAGGGTTTTATTCCCCTATTTCGCTAAAGTTACCAGGGCCACCGTGACATTATGTGCTTATGCGCTTTGCGGTTCTGTCTCCTTGCCGAGTTTCGTCTTTATTGGACGCGACACTAGCATTCGTTCTTACCACATGTACAGATCACTTGACCAGATTGTATCTGAAGTTCGAATCATTTCGAACACTAGAAGATGAGATGCAAGTATTATAGTATTCGGCGTGGTTTATGAGTCGAGTAAGCCGCTGCACTATGGTCACGATGTAACACCCCGTGTTAATTTAATTCAATAATTAGCCATCAAGTTCTAATTTCAAAGCTTAAATTAAATCCTAACCGTTTAACCTTTCAAAATCACACTTCTTGCAAAACTTTCGTTTTGTAAAATTTCTCGACTTCCTTAATACTTTTTAAAATTTTTGAATAATGAAATAAATATTTCAATCTTAGAATTCAAAAGTAGAAAAATTTAGAAAAATGGTCAAACGCACATACTTTGACTTTTATCGCTTTTGACACCCGACCTTTTTAAAACTGATAAATTTCGAGGAAAACTTTTAAACATCAAAATATCCTTAAGAACCTTCCTAGATGAGTCAATATTGACAACTTGACTTCATGACTCATAAATCTAATTTAATTAAACTTTATTTATTTTCTAATTAAAACAAAACAAAACCTAATAACTTAACCTAAATTATACTAGTGTTCCCTTTTATTTCTAAGTCAAAAAAATACACTTCTTGCTCTTCAAAATAGCCGAGCCACTTACTCCATTTTACTCCCTTTATTTTCTTCCATTTTATTACTAAAACACACTAAATAAAACCTCTAATATTACTCTAATAATTCCTAATATTATTTAGCTAATTAGTGGGTATTAAAGCTTACTATCTTGGGTATATTTTTGAAGGTGAAGACGAGGACTTGGGTGAAGACATAAACCTAGATAATATAATAGACCCGGATAACCTCTAGCTTACCAAAACCGAGGTGACTAACTATGTCTTGTATTATCCTTTTTAGTAAATTAATTTGTTTTGTTAGTATAATTTTATAAGTATGAAAATTATGTTAAAATAGGTTAAACATCACTTGTATGTTATGTGTAGTATAATAAAATGATAATAACTAAATAATATGTTAAATAGACTATTGTAGTAAATATTCACATGTTTAGTTAAATTCATTTTGAGTATTTTTAATTATGTTTCATATGATTTTTATGTTTAGTCATGTTTTAATTAAGTAGTAGTATTGATGAGGCTAAAGTCGTCACGCCTAATCAAAATAAACCTAGACAAACAACTAACAGTAGCTAGCGGTAAGTAGGGTCGAGATCCACAGGGAAACGGTGTAGTTATAGGTTAAGTCGGACGAATACAGGCTGACTCTAGGGTATGAAAGGGGTTGAATTGAGCTATAAACTAAAGCAATAAGGGAAATGCGTAGAAATCAATAAGGGGGAAGATTAGGGCATCGGGTTCATCATGACAATGATTCAGGAACTCAAGTTCATAAGAAGGAAGCAATAAACTGTGCAAATTGAGTAGGTTTAGAAAACGCTCTCTCGAGTCAATTTTAGCCTTAAGCAAATTTAGCGGGCTCTCGCTACGAACTAAATTCAACTTATCAATCTCGCGTAAGTCTAGTTCTAACTCGGCTTTCGATCTTAAATTAAAACTTACTCAGGTTCAATTAAACTTAGATGAATTCGTTGATCAGGCGAAGAAATCCTAATTCAATTGCATAAAACGCGTAGAAAGAACTCAATTGCACAAAGTATTCAACCAATTTAATCTAAAAACATGTTCCCGAATCAAGGGCACAAATTCCCCTCAAACCCTAATTGAGAATTAGCTAGACATAATTGAAATTAATGCAAAACAATAATAGTAATAAGACATGATGAATGAAATAGAAATTGGATTAAACCTGAAATAAATCTTGAATGGAAGTAAAGACCGATCCTTGCAAAGTAATTAAATCTAAGTCTAAGAGTTTTTAGAGAGTTTAAAAGAGAGAAACTAAGCTAAACCTAAAGCAGTAAAAAAAAATAGCATAAAAGATCCCCTGCTTCGAGACACTAAGTCTCCTATATATACAAGTTCTCAAAATTAGGCCCAAAACGAGTTGGCCCATCCGTCAGCAGACCTGGGCCGGATTTACCAGAAATCCGGCCGGATTCATCAAGAATCCGACCCAGGTCAAATTTCGTGTATTGACTTGAGCTCACTTCTTTCACGCGTAGCTCGGATTCTCCACTTTTCTACTCGTATCTCTTAGCCTTTCGGTCCTTGGTCTCATAGTCTCGAGCTCTTGCGCATGCTCGGGATTGGTCTTCTCGGTTCAGTTCTCGAAATGCTCCTAAAGCTCGGGTTTTGGCTCAAAACCACCAAAACCTGCAAAATGTAAATGAAATGCAGCAGTAACGAGAAATACAACAAATAGCTTATAAAATCATAATAAATACGAATAAATACGAGCTAAATGCGACTGAACCGGGGGCATAAAATGAATATAAATAACATGTATCAAACTCCCCCAAACCAAACCTTTGCTTGTCCTCAAGCAAACAGCATCGAAGAAAATCAAAGTGACACGAACTAATCACGCTAGTATCTCAAAGTGGACGACCTATGCACATAAACAATACAACCAAAGTCTATTTCACCGAGAATAGAGCACAAGTCTCAACCATTCACACCACATCGCATTACTAGCCTCTAACGCTTACGCAAAAGTAATACTAACGACAAATCAATTCAAGCAAGGCCATCCATACTAACCACTTCCCGACCAACCAATCTTTCCAAATCATTTCCTTTTTCTCTTTTCTTTATTCTTTTTTTTTTTCTTTTCCGCAAATGTGGAGCATCCCTCGTATGTAATACCGTTTAGCTTGACGTTCACTCGGTAAAAATCGCGCTCGGGAATACATTTTTCCTTAAGGGTTACAATTGCTCATACTCCCGGTCGCAACCAAATTCATGGCCGCTGTGGTTACTCAAATCAATGAGTCCCCTCCGAGAGCATCGAAGCATTGCTCCAACATATATAAGATCTTTCCAATCAAACCTCAAACCAATCATACCAAACATTCCACAACCAATGCCAAGCTCGAACGTCAAAGTCGAAAGTAAACAAGCGAAAAGCAGAAAGAATTAAGCAAATACAAGTGGGTTAGAGGTTGAGACTCGCAATCTATTAACAGGAAACAAACCAATCGTGCAAGCTAAGGCGATAGAAAGTCGACTCGGAGATACTAAAGATCAAAGTAAATGCACTAATCAATTCCCCAAACTAGATAAAGCAGGACAAAGCAGACCAAAAAGACTCGTATTTTTGCAAATTTTTAAATTTTTCAATTTTTTTGGGTTTTGTTTTGTAATAAATGCACACGAAATGAAAATGCAAAGCGCGATAGAGCTTTCCTCCCCCAAACCAAATCACACATTGTCCTCAATGTGGAAAACAGCATAACCACACAAGCAGAGGAGGACACAAAACATATGGGAGTAGGTAAGTAAAACGAGAAAATGAGGGTAAGAAGGGGGTAAAGAGTGCTCACAATATGAAGTCGGAGCTCCCCCAAACCGAAGTAAAGCGTGGAGTGGGGCTAAAAATCCCCGAATATGCGTCCAATTCAGTCCAGCTGTAAGATACTTCGGAGTAGCATGCGAGAAAAAGCAAGGCCAACAGCAGAGGGGCCTATTCCCAAGAATACTAAGGACAAAAGTCCTTGAGTACCTGCATGCTAAAATCATTCATAAAACCCTCGTCCTCTCGCGCTCAAGGTAAAACCAGAAAATGTCAACAAAACAAAGCAAACCAAAGTACAAAGTGCAATAAAATAATACAACGTCATCGGGTTGCCTCCCGGAAAGCGCTGGTTTATAGTCCCGCACGACTCTTCAAAGCTTCAAAGATCATGTATAAGCAGGCCAAGGTCGTTGGCCGTTTGCTACAGCTTCACTTGGCGAAATAGCATTCATTCGCCATAAAACTTCTCCTCCTCGAGGTAGCGCAGCATAATCATTCATTGTGGGGCCTGGATCACGAAATGGCTCGACTGTAGGCCCTCTATCCCCATCACTCGCGTCGTAGACGTCAGCTTTTAGCAGCTTCCTCTCCCCCAAACCATCCTTGCAGCTATCCTGTGAAGAACCTGCAAAAGGAGAAGAGACATGCAAAACCTCCCAAGTGTCTCCAAAGAGAGCCGAGACTTGAGGTACAGAGTCAATAGACCAAACTGACTCGAGACGCATAGGAGACCGTGGGGTATCCGAATGAGTAAATGTGATCTTTTCACCCCCCACCCTAAAAGCTATCGTCTTACTACCCACATCAATAACTGCACCAGCAGTGTGCAGGAAGGGTCTCCCTAAAATGATAGGAATGTGGGCATCCTCGGGCATATCTAAAACTACGAAGTCGGCGGTGGATAAAGAACTTTCCAACCTGTCTGGGGACGCCGTGTAAGATTCCTAAGGACGCTTTAATCGAGCTGGTCACCATTTGCAAAGTGATGCTAGTGGGTTCTAAAGTCGACAAGCTCATCTTTGATAGAGGGAGTAGGGAGGACACTAACGCCGCTCCTAGGTCACATAGTGCATTACGAACCACAAATCGACCTATAGAGCATGGAATAGAAAATGTCCTGTGGTCGCTAAGCTTAGGGGGCTTACTACCTCGTAGCTCAGTACTAGCTTCCCCATTAAAGGCCACTACGACACGTCGTTCAACGCACGCTAAACTACGAGCTAAAACATCTTTCAAAACTTAGGCGACGCAGTATTTGAGTCACAAGGTCAATAAAAGGACGTTTATCAAGAGCTTTAATGACGCCCACGAACTTCCCGAACTTGGCCTCGGGCTCGTGACTCGGCGACCAGGAAATGGAAGCTTGACTTGAATGCGGTGGTGGAAGCGATTACCTTAGCATCCTTTTTAGTGGCGTCAGCATTATCAGAGTTTATAACCAAAGGACTTGAATCAAGCGAAACAGAAGAACTCGTAGGGGCAGATTTTGTACTGGGCCGGATTTCTGAAGAATCCGGCCGGATTCCTGGTGAATCCGACCCAGGGGTGTCTGCCGTAGTTGATTTATCCGCCCCGCCATGCTCATTCGGGTGCCTAAGGCCATCGTAATGCGTACCACTTCGCAGCGTGATCGCACATGCAGTGTCGTGCGGAGGTCTAGGAGGGTTACCTTGTGGTGGAAGAGTACCCGGTTGTCGAGACGCTTGCGAAGCGGCAAGTTGAGCCACTTGATTCTCCAGCAGTTTAAATGCAGCGTCCCTAGCTTGCCCATCCTTTTGCATTTGCTGCATCATCATCTCTTGTGACTTCTGCACGCCCATCGTTACCTGCGACATCTGCAGCAGCATGGCTTTCATCTCGGCCATAGGATCGGGTACCGGTGCAGTTGGAGGTGGAATGAAGGGTGGTTTTTGGTAGTTGGGTGGGGTTGGTTGATTTTTGTAGGGAGGTTGATAAAGGGCATTTTGTGGTGGTGGGGGAGTCGGGTTAAGTACATTATTGTTACGGTAGGATAACAGTGACCGATCGTAACCTGGTTGATTCTGCATGCAGGTTCGAGGATAGGATCGACACGCATAAACTCGCTCTGGGCGCAAAGATACCCGTAGTATAACCTGAGTCGTGCCCTCCAACAGCATTAACTTGGGCACTAGAAGAGCCACCACCATGCATCATATCGAACCTAGCATTTAGCGCAAAGAATCCGACTAGTCGGTAGCGCTTAATGCTCTCCTTATCTCTGGCCACTATGCAGACCGTGAATTTCCCTTCCTAAACTTCCCAACCGAAATTTGTATGGATGACCATTTCCTCGATTGTTTGCCACGCTTTATCATCATCCGTGTTATTAGCAAATCGACCTCCCGCGGCCGAGTCAAGAATAGCGCGACTTTCAGCATATAACCCGTTGTAAAAGGTCATAATAATCAACCAATCACCCAATCCGTGATGTGGACACTCACGACCAACCGCTTGTAACCCGCCCCACGCTGACTAAGGTCTCATCAAAGTGTTGCTGAAACCCCTGAATCTGACTACGGAGTTGGTTAGTCCGCTCTGGAGGATAGAACTTGCGATAGAAGGCAAGAGCTAGACTTGGCCAATCCGTTATACCCGCAGCAATCTTGTCAAGGTCCGTGATCCAATCCCGCGCTCGATCACGTAAAGAAAAAGGGAAGAGCATCTCCCTAATTTGGTTTTGGGTAATCCCAGTCTGCTTAATTGTAGAGCAGTAGTCAGTGAAAACCTGCATGTGTTTCCCGGGATCCTCCGTAGGACTGCCACCGAACTGATTACGCTCCACCAAAGTAAGAAAGGCGGGGCGAATCTCGAAGTTCCCCTGGACCGTGTTGGGTATTGTGAATCCCTGCGGGATCGCCTCGGGCTTGGGTAGCGAGTGACTATATAATTTAGGCATAGTCACGCGCGGTGGAGAAGAAACTGGAGTGATAGGAGGTGTGTCCTCTTCGTAGGACGATTGCGCTGCACTGGACTCCGAATGCGACGCTTCCTCAATATCAAGATTTGCGATTTTAATCGCTTCCTTGCGTAGTCGGTGAAATGCGCGCTCAGGTTCAGGCTCAAATGGAACTAAACCTGTAGGTGACCTGTGCATAAAACAAGACTACAAGGAAACGATAAGAAACGGTCTCAAGGAACTAGGTTCCTTGAGACTAAGAGAAAAACCTGTAAGAACAACAAAAACTAAAACTAACTAAAGCCGTTTCCCCGGCAACGGCGCCAAAATTGATGAGGCTAAAGTCGTCACGCCTAATCAAAATAAACCTAGACAAACAACTAACAGTAGCTAGCGGTAAGTAGGGTCGAGATCCACAGGGAAACGGTGTAGTTATAGGTTAAGTCGGACGAATACAGGCTGACTCTAGGGTATGAAAGGGGTTGAATTGAGCTATAAACTAAAGCAATAAGGGAAATGCGTAGAAATCAATAAGGGGGAAGATTAGGGCATCGGGTTCATCATGACAATGATTCAGGAACTCAAGTTCATAAGAAGGAAGCAATAAACTGTGCAAATTGAGTAGGTTTAGAAAACGCTCTCTCGAGTCAATTTTAGCCTTAAGCAAATTTAGCGGGCTCTCGCTACGAACTAAATTCAACTTATCAATCTCGCGTAAGTCTAGTTCTAACTCGGCTTTCGATCTTAAATTAAAACTTACTCAGGTTCAATTAAACTTAGATGAATTCGTTGATCAGGCGAAGAAATCCTAATTCAATTGCATAAAACGCGTAGAAAGAACTCAATTGCACAAAGTATTCAACCAATTTAATCTAAAAACATGTTCCCGAATCAAGGGCACAAATTCCCCTCAAACCCTAATTGAGAATTAGCTAGACATAATTGAAATTAATGCAAAACAATAATAGTAATAAGACATGATGAATGAAATAGAAATTGGATTAAACCTGAAATAAATCTTGAATGGAAGTAAAGACCGATCCTTGCAAAGTAATTAAATCTAAGTCTAAGAGTTTTTAGAGAGTTTAAAAGAGAGAAACTAAGCTAAACCTAAAGCAGTAAAAAAAATAGCATAAAAGATCCCCTGCTTCGAGACACTAAGTCTCCTATATATACAAGTTCTCAAAATTAGGCCCAAAACGAGTTGGCCCATCAGCTGAGACACGGCCTGTGGGATTTACGTAAAATCCCTGGGATTCATCAAGAATCCGACCCAGGTCAAATTTCGTGTATTGACTTGAGCTCACTTCTTTCACGCGTAGCTCGGATTCTCCACTTTTCTACTCGTATCTCTTAGCCTTTCGGTCCTTGGTCTCATAGTCTCGAGCTCTTGCGCATGCTCGGGATTGGTCTTCTCGGTTCAGTTCTCGAAATGCTCCTAAAGCTCGGGTTTTGGCTCAAAACCACCAAAACCTGCAAAATGTAAATGAAATGCAGCAGTAACGAGAAATACAACAAATAGCTTATAAAATCATAATAAATACGAATAAATACGAGCTAAATGCGACTGAACCGGGGGCATAAAATGAATATAAATAACATGTATCAAGTATCATATAAAAATTATGTGAAATATTAACAATGAGTTAAAATGATTAAAAATGAAAAATAAAAATATATACATACACTTAAAGTCACACGGCATTTACCCTTTTTTTTAATATATTTTCACTTTTAATTTTTGTAAATAATGTGTAGTATTAAGTTAGTATAAAATAGATGATCCTATGAAAAAAAAACTAAATTGGGAAAACAAATTATAAATTATTAAAATCGATATTAGTGTTCTTGAGTTGTTCTTGAGTTCTTCATGTGTGTTCTTGATTGTTCATGTTGATGTTCATCATTTATGTTTATTTTGATCTTGTTTTAATTTATGTTTGTTAATAATTTGTGTTTATGTTTAGTTATTATTTATGTACATACTTAGTATTATACTATAAATCAATTTAAACATCATAAATCACTTAGATTAAAAAGTTAGAAATTTAAAGTGTTGAAAAACACTATTCATAATTATAAATGAAATTTTTAGTAAATTTCATTTTAGTTTAAATCGTTTTAGTATAATTAGAATAATTGAATTATAAAGACTTTAAGTTAAAAACCGATAAAATCGAAAAATGAAATTTTAGAACACTACTACCTTGCTCACGGCATCCTTGCCATTTTAGGGTTAATTTTTGTTTTTATCACTTTTTAGTTTATTGTTAAAATAATTTAATTATTAGTTAATAAGTTAGATTTAAGAAATTAAAAGAAATAAATCAATTTTGACATATATATTAAGTCACACGACATCATCACTTAAAATTGACTAAATTTGACCAAAATGAAATTATCACTAAGTCACTAAAGTTAAATAGTAATTAGAATTGAATTTTTGTATAAATCGTTTTAATTATAAATGAGTTATTATAAACCGATAAAAATGTGTTAACCGTTATAAAAATGAATTAAATCGTGTGATACTACCTTTGCTATTGGATTATTGGTTTTGGACATACGGACTATAAATGAATCATCCACGATACTATCACTAACTTAAATAAATAGACGACTAAATTTAACCGAGTCTTGTTTTAAAATAAATATCATTGATCACCTTTTATAAATCGAACTCAACGTTTTTAAAACTATGAGTTTAGAATATTTTCATAAATGACTAAATACAAACCAAACCTAACATTTTTAAAACTAGACTTTATAATATTTTCAAAATCGCTAAGTACAAAAACTAACTTAACGCTTTTTGAAACTAGAATTTATACTTAGGTAATAAAAAGATTTAGTATAAATACACAAAATATCTTAAGTATAAATACCTAAAATATCTTAAGAATAAAAATACGATAGAATATAGAATAAGTATAAAAATACGATGAATAGTAAATACGATGAATAGTAAATACGATGAATAGTAAAAATACGATGAATAGTAAAATACGGTGAATAGTGAAATACTAAAAATAATTGAAAATTTTACTAAGTATAGAAAATTGAAAATAAATAAGTAAATGACTTAAAGTGTTTAAATAACACCTAAATAAAATTGGATATACTAATAAACGCTTCAAAATAGAAACTTGAAAACGTTAATAACTAACCACACTTCAAATAAAAAACGAATGTGTTATGTGATCATATGAAACCTACAATTCAAATATAAACGTTTGACGCTGAGACTAGGAGAGTCTAGTAACATGTGATATGTAAATATCGAATAAATAATAAATCTTGAGTAAGTTAAATAAAAGGTCAAGCTTGAGCCTCAGATAAAGGAACGTCAATCGTGAGTGAAGTGGGGTTAAGATAGTCTTGTAGCGGTCGCCATTGCCGTACAAGATAATGAATACGCCATGGTTTTTGCCTCAGGCTTTAGGAAATAGTCGTTTTATCCTGAGTTAAGGTGCTCTATGATTAGCATAGCCCATTCTTAAATTGGATACTAGTGTACATGTACTAGACTAGGGTTTTATTCCCCTATTTCGCTAAAGTTATCAAGGCCACCGTGACCTTATTGCGATTGTCATCTCACGGTTTGTCTCTTGCCGTGTTTCGTTCTTAGTGGGCGCGACACTAGCATTCGTTCTTACCACATGTACAGATCACTTGACGAGATTGTATCTGAAGTTCGAATCATTTCGAACACTAGAGGATGAGATGCAAGTACTAGAGTATTCGGCGTGGTTTACGAGTCGAGTAAGCTGCTGCACTATGGTAGTGAGATGTAAGCGACTAGAGTACAATAGCCTACTCAGTGGTCAGGCTCGTAAGCAGTATGTGTTGTTTGTTGTATGATTAAATGAGAATGAGTGTGTAACATCTTCGAAAACTAAAGACCACAACTTTCCTCAATGAATCAGTGCATGATGAGAACATTACAATACGTATGTTTGTTTGCGATCTGATATCGCTTTGTAATCCTGTTGAATTATTGTGATACTATTGTTATGACATTATATGTTAATTGCTTTCATAACTGATTATCATGCTTATGATTTATCGCTTTAACCGCATGCTTATTAGGACATATATGTCTCTACATGCTAATTGTATTACGCATGTTTATGTTTTATCATAATGTTATGTTTATAAAGCGATAGTAATAAACCAAAATGATTGAATCCGAGGGTAAGTATGAGCATAGCTAGTCATCACCGGGCCAATGGGCATCCCCCCACAGTTTATTGTGCAGGACGTTCGTGGACCAGGAGCTGGATTTTGAATGGGGCCACGAGACGCTATTTATGCTTTACTTTAGTTGTGTTCCAAGAGAGATGTAATATATATGACGCTACTCTTTTAAATTCCGTACTTAGAGTTGTTTTATTCAACTCTTGAACGATGTTTGTAATATTTGGATTTAATGTATAATTAATGACGCTGGTTTAAGACTTAATTAATTTCCGCCTTAGTAATTAAAGTCGACTAAAAACCAGGTTATTCTGATTAGTATCAAAGCTGACTCGTGACCGTAACATAAATGGCCTAATGCGATTTATGATTACCTAACGAGAGACACCTGGGCGGTACAAACATATTAATATGTTAAACCGCAAGACTACTAGGATCAAATAATAAATTAGAATTTTTCTTTTATTAGATCACTTAAATAATAACTTGAAATCGCTTTAAAGTGTGAGGATGGGTAGAAACCATAAGGACTGACCATAGGCTAAGGACTTTTAAATAACGATCTTCTTCCCTCAAAATAAAATACACTAACTATCGTATGCTTGCTACTTGCTGAAGTGACTGACTAAAACTAACAACTATCCTCAGATATAAAATCTAAATAATAATTCAATTCCCGAGGATCGAAGCACCGAAGGATTACCAGACGGCACGGAGCGAGGACATCTGTTAAATCTTAACCAAACCCATAAAAATACATTCTCTCTCTCCTACCTTTTATATCCTTACCAAGAAAATGTACAAGGTACATTTTTTAAAATCCTAAAACCGATGTAACCAACAATTACATCTCATATGGAATAAAATACCTAACTTCTGTGCTTACTTGCATGACTACTGTCATCACTTCTATTTTCAAATAAATTCTATCAATGTCAAGCATGCTATCTAACGCCTTGCAAGACTAATAAATTTCTTCGCTTCCTTATTCTTTCAGAATGGCTGCACCTCCGATGACTGGCCAAGTGAAAGACAAATTTTGGCCGAAGAATCCCTGATCCGTTTGGCTGAGATAGCCACAGAGAATGCTAATCGCCAACATCAGCCGAGCGCGTTTGATCGTGTCTCTCGTCACCGACCTCAAGAATACTCGGGTTCAAATAACCCTATTGATCTCACGAATTGGCTAGAGGAGATGAAAAAGCTGATGGACCTAAGCAGGACACCTCCAGAGGACAGGGTAAACATCGCCGCCTACTACTTGAAAGGCGAGGCGAACGATTGGTGGAACGTGGTCAGGACCAACGAGCCTGACGCCACGTTCACATGGTACGAGTTCGTGGCAAAAATCAAGGAGAAGTACTTTGGGTATGAGCTCCGTTGTCAGAAAGAAGAGGAGTTCATAGCTCTTAGGATGGGAGACATGACACTCCAAGAATACACTGCAAAATTCCAACAACTGGCCAAATTCGGGGCTGCGATCGCTCCCAACGAAAGGGCCATGACACAGAGGTACTTGCGCAACATGTCCAACACTATGCGTACCCACATGAGTACCAACACCTACAACACCGTCGCTGCAGCGTATGAATGCGCATGTAGACTATGGGCTTCGCTGGAGTTGGAAAAGGCCGAAAAGAAGAAGAAGGCATTTGTGCCTTCCGTATCACAGTCGAGCTTCATTCAGAAGCCGAACTACCAACGTCCTGTCCATCAGAGGCCCAACTTTCCAAGGTCTGCGTTCCAGAACAGACTTCCTGCGGGGAATAATGAGAGAGCTATGGTTGCAGGAAGGGCTCCTCAACCAAGAGCCATACCGGGGATTTGTCGTATATGTCGCAAGACATCACATGAAGGGAGACAGTGTAACGGTCTGCCGATTACATGTTACAAGTGCAAGATGGTAGGACATAAGTCAAATGTGTGTCCCAACAACCCGAACCCGACTCCTGTTGCCGGGGTACCGCAATCCGTCGTGGTACAGGGGCGAGTTTATGTACTCACAGAAGCGGAAGCAGAGGAGTCACCTGAGGCTGACGTCATCACGGGTATTTTTCTCATAAACTCTGCTAACGCTGTCGTTTTGTTTGACACTGGGGCATCATTGTCCTTTGTATCTTCTAAGTTTGTTTCAAAGGCTAATCTCATAAAATCCGAATCAATCAACGCAAATATTTCTTTACCAAATGGAAAAATTTTCAAATGCTCCAAAATTTACAAAGAAACTCCGATCACCATTCATAAAACAATCTTTCCTTCCGATCTTATTCTTTTCGACATGCCGGAGTTCGACGTCATTCTAGGGATCGACTGGCTAACTAAATATCATGCTATGTTCGAGTGCCGAGACCGGAAAATTCGTTTAAAGCATCCTACGGGGACTAGAGTCACGTATCAGAAGACTTCACCCAGTAAGGGGGCGAAAATCATCTCGGTGCTACAACTACAACGGTTAGAAAGAAAAGGGCATCAAGTGTACCTATGCAGTGTCAGCGAAGTAAAGGAAAGCGTGAAAATTGAGGATATTCACGTTGTACGAGAATTTCCTGATGTTTTCCCAGACGATTTACCAGGTTTGCCACCTGCGCGTGACGTTGAGTTCTCCATCGAACTTGCGCCAGGCACGGCTCCAATCTCTAAGGCACCTTACAGAATGGCACGGTGGAACTGGGCAGGAGTCAAGAAGCGGCTAGAGGAAATGATTGAGAAGGGATTCATAAGACCGAGTGTCTCACCCTGGGGAGCACCGGTTCTCTTTGTGAAAAAGAAGGACGGCAGTATGAGACTCTGTATCGACTACAGGGAATTAAACAAAGTGACTATTAAGAACCGCTACCCCTTGCCCAGAATCGACGATCTCTTTGATCAATTGAAAGGCGCGGGAGTATTTTCAAAGATCGACCTAAGGTCGGGTTACCATCAGATTGCGGTAAGAGAACAAGATATCCAGAAGACTGCTTTCAGGAGCAGATATGGTCACTATGAATTTAAGGTCATGCCTTTTGGTTTGACGAATGCTCCAGCAGTGTTCATGGATCAGATGAACAGAACCTTCCACGAATACTTGGATATATGCGTGGTTGTTTTCATTGACGATATCCTGATTTACTCCAAGACTGAGGCAGAACACGAGGAGCACCTCCGTATCATTTTGGGGATACTAAGGGATTATAAGTGGTATGCTAAATTTTCCAAGTGCGAATTCTGGCTCGAGAAGGTTGCATTCCTGGGTCACGTCATATCAAAGGACGGAGTCATGGTAGATCCTGCAAAGATCGACGCAGTGAAAGAATGGAAGGCCCCTACAAATATAACTGAAATACGCAGCTTCCTAGGACTGGCAGGATACTACAGAAGGTTTGTTCCAGACTTCTCCAAAGTAGCACGACCTATGACCAAGCTATTACAGAAGGAATCCAAGTTCATATGGAGCGAAGAGTGCGAGAATGCATTCCAGGAACTCAAGACAAGGCTTACCACAGCACCGGTCTTAGCTCTCCCTACGGACGGTGACGAGTATGAAGTCTACAGTGACGCCTCACTGAATGGCCTGGGTTGCGTACTGATGCAACAGGGGAAAGTCATCGCATATGCATCGAGACAGTTAAAGGTCCATGAGCGAAACTACCCAACTCATGACCTAGAACTAGCAGCTGTGGTGTTTGCTTTGAAAATATGGCGTCACTACCTCTACGGAGTAAGTATCAAGTTCTACACGGACCACAAAAGTGCAAATATATCTTCACGCAGAAGGAACTTAACATGAGGCAACGCCGGTGGTTAGAACTGATCAAGGACTACAAGATTGAACTACTGTACCACGAGGGTAAGGCAAACGTCGTTGCTGACGCTCTGAGTAGAAAAACTACGCATACACTAAGCAACATCTGGGAAATTCCTACCGGGTATTGTCGGAGACTTTAAAGAATGAATTTAGAGTTGGTTCACCGATGATGCCGATTTGAACGCAATGATAGCAGAGCCGGAGTTATATCACGAGATAAGAGCTCTACAATGGGAAGATGAAGAGCTTGTTAAGATCAGACGGGAAATTCCTTCAGGAAACCGAGAGGGGTTTGAGATTAAACCTGACGGGAGTTTAAGATTCAAGGAAAGGTGGTGTGTGCCCGACGTACCAGTATTAAAGAGGAAGATCCTCGACGAGGCACATAGTACACGATATTCCATACATCCAGGGTCCGATAAAATGTATCAAGACTTAAAACTGAGATTCTGGTGGGTAGGGATGAAAGCAGAGATTAAGATGCGTTGCAAAGTGCCTAATCTGCCAGAAGGTGAAATTCGAACATCAACGCCCTGGAGGACTACTACAACCCTTGGACATTCCATTAGGGAAATGGGACTCCATTTCCATGGACTTCATAACGGGATTGCCAAGGACACACAGAGGAAATAATGCTATCTGGGTGATAGTGGACCGCTTAACAAAGTCGGCTCATTTTCTACCGATCAAAGACACCTGGAGCCTTGAAGAGCTAGCCAAGGCTTATGAGAAGGAGGTGATTCGACTACACGGTGTACCACTAGACATTATCTCGGACAGGGATCCGAGATTCACCTCTCATTTTTGGGACAAGCTCCAAGCAGCATTGGGAAGTCAACTGAAAATGAGCACTGCTTTCCACCCTGCGACCGATGGTCAAACTGAGCGGACTATATAAACGCTTGAAGACATGCTCAGGGCATGTGCTTTAGAATTCAACGAGAATTGGCAGAAAAGTCTATCTTTGATTGAATTCTCCTACAACAATAGCTTCCATGCTAGTTTGGGTTGTGCACCATTTGAGGCACTCTACGGAAGGAAGTGTCGTAGCCCAGTATGTTGGGACGATGCTAGTGATAATGTGGGTACCGGACCACAGGTTATTCAGGACCAGATCGAACACATCAAAATAATTCGTGAACGCCTGCAAGCGGCACAAGACCGACAGAAGATGTATGCTAACAAGCATCGCCGACCTATTGAATTCGAAGTCGGTGATCATGTGTTCTTGAAAGTATCACCCATGAAGGGGGTTCGACGTTTCGGTTTGAAAGGAAAGCTAAGTCCTAAATACGTTGGACCATACGAAGTACTTGAAAGGATTGGTGAAGTAGCCTATCGCCTAGCACTACCCCCCAACCTCTCCAAGGTCCACAACGTGTTCCACGTATCTCAACTAAGGCGATACAGGAGTGACCCAAGTCATATCATTACTCCCGACGTGATCGCAGTCGAGCCTAACCTACTCTATTCCGAGAGACCTGTCAAGATTCTAGCACGAGAAACCAAGAGGTTGAGGCGGAAGACGGTTCCCTTGGTGAAAGTTCTATGGAAGGGTCAACTGACTGAACAAGCAACTTGGGAGACCGAGGCCTCAATGAAGGAGAAATATCCCGAGCTGTTTACCTCAGGTGAAAATCCTATTCTTCATTCAAGTTTCGGACTAAACTTTCTAAGGGGGAGGTTCAGAACACCAGTGTTAATTTAATTCAATAATTAGCCATCAAGTTCTAATTTCAAAGCTTAAATTAAATCCTAACCGTTTAACCTTTCAAAATCACACTTCTTGCAAAACTTTCGTTTTGTAAAATTTCTCGACTTCCTTAATACTTTTTAAAATTTTTGAATAATGAAATAAATATTTCAATCTTAGAATTCAAAAGTAGAAAAATTTAGAAAAATGGTCAAACGCACATACTTTGACTTTTATCGCTTTTGACACCCGACCTTTTTAAAACTGATAAATTTCGAGGAAAACTTTTAAACATCAAAATATCCTTAAGAACCTTCCTAGATGAGTCAATATTGACAACTTGACTTCATGACTCATAAATCTAATTTAATTAAACTTTATTTATTTTCTAATTAAAACAAAACAAAACCTAATAACTTAACCTAAATTATACTAGTGTTCCCTTTTATTTCTAAGTCAAAAAAATACACTTCTTGCTCTTCAAAATTGCCGAGCCACTTACTCCATTTTACTCCCTTTATTTTCTTCCATTTTATTACTAAAACACACTAAATAAAACCTCTAATATTACTCTAATAATTCCTAATATTATTTAGCTAATTAGTGGGTATTAAAGCTTACTATCTTGGGTATATTTTTGAAGGTGAAGACGAGGACTTGGGTGAAGACATAAACCTAGATAATATAATAGACCCGGATAACCTCTAGCTTACCAAAACCGAGGTGACTAACTATGTCTTGTATTATCCTTTTTAGTAAATTAATTTGTTTTGTTAGTATAATTTTATAAGTATGAAAATTATGTTAAAATAGGTTAAACATCACTTGTATGTTATGTGTAGTATAATAAAATGATAATAACTAAATAATATGTTAAATAGACTATTGTAGTAAATATTCACATGTTTAGTTAAATTCATTTTGAGTATTTTTAATTATGTTTCATATGATTTTTATGTTTAGTCATGTTTTAATTAAGTAGTAGTATCATATAAAAATTATGTGAAATATTAACAATGAGTTAAAATGATTAAAAATGAAAAATAAAAATATATACATACACTTAAAGTCACACGGCATTTACCCTTTTTTTTTTAATATATTTTCACTTTTAATTTTTGTAAATAATGTGTAGTATTAAGTTAGTATAAAATAGATGATCCTATGAAAAAAAAACTAAATTGGGAAAACAAATTATAAATTATTAAAATCGATATTAGTGTTCTTGAGTTGTTCTTGAGTTCTTCATGTGTGTTCTTGATTGTTCATGTTGATGTTCATCATTTATGTTTATTTTGATCTTGTTTTAATTTATGTTTGTTAATAATTTGTGTTTATGTTTAGTTATTATTTATGTACATACTTAGTATTATACTATAAATCAATTTAAACATCATAAATCACTTAGATTAAAAAGTTAGAAATTTAAAGTGTTGAAAAACACTATTCATAATTATAAATGAAATTTTTAGTAAATTTCATTTTAGTTTAAATCGTATTAGTATAATTAGAATAATTGAATTATAAAGACTTTAAGTTAAAAACCGATAAAATCGAAAAATGAAATTTTAGAACACTACTACCTTGCTCACGGCATCCTTGCCATTTTAGGGTTAATTTTTGTTTTTATCACTTTTTAGTTTATTGTTAAAATAATTTAATTATTAGTTAATAAGTTAGATTTAAGAAATTAAAAGAAATAAATCAATTTTGACATATATATTAAGTCACACGACATCATCACTTAAAATTGACTAAATTTGACCAAAATGAAATTATCACTAAGTCACTAAAGTTAAATAGTAATTAGAATTGAATTTTTGTATAAATCGTTTTAATTATAAATGAGTTATTATAAACCGATAAAAATGTGTTAACCGTTATAAAAATGAATTAAATCGTGTGATACTACCTTTGCTATTGGATTATTGGTTTTGGACATACGGACTATAAATGAATCATCCACGATACTATCACTAACTTAAATAAATAGACGACTAAATTTAACCGAGTCTTGTTTTAAAATAAATATCATTGATCACCTTTTATAAATCGAACTCAACGTTTTTAAAACTATGAGTTTAGAATATTTTCATAAATGACTAAATACAAACCAAACCTAACATTTTTAAAACTAGACTTTATAATATTTTCAAAAATCGCCTAAGTACAAAACGAACTTAACGTTTTTTTGAAACTAGAATTTATACTTAGGAAATAAAAAGATTTAGTATAAATACACAAAATATCTTAAGTATAAATACCTAAAATATCTTAAGTATAAAAATACGTATAGAATACGAAGTATAAAAATACGATGAATAGTAAATACGATGAATAGTAAATACGATGAATAGTAAAATACGATGAATAGTAAAATACGGTGAATAGTGAAATACTAAAAATAATTGAAAATTTTACTAAGTATAGAAAATTGAAAATAAATAAGTAAATGACTTAAAGTGTTTAAATAACACCTAAATAAAATTGGATATACTAATAAACGCTTCAAAATAGAAACTTGAAAACGTTAATAACTAACCACACTTCAAATAAAAAACGAATGTGTTATGTGATCATATGAAACCTACAATTCAAATATAAACGTTTGACGCTGAGACTAGGAGAGTCTAGTAACATGTGATATGTAAATATCGAATAAATAATAAATCTTGAGTAAGTTAAATAAAAGGTCAAGCTTGAGCCTCAGATAAAGGAACGTCAATCGTGAGTGAAGTGGGGTTAAGATAGTCTTGTAGCGATCGCCATCACAGTACAAGATAATGAATACGCCATGGTTTTTGCCTCGGGCTTAAGGAAATAGTCGTTTTATCCTGAGTTAAGGTGCTCTATGATTAGCATAGCCCATTCTTAAATTGGATACTAGTGTACATGTACTAGACTAGGGTTTTATTCCCCTATTTCGCTAAAGTTATCAAGGCCACCGTGACCTTATTGCGATTGTCATCTCACGGTTTGTCTCTTGCCGTGTTTCGTTCTTAGTGGGCGCGACACTAGCATTCGTTCTTACCACATGTACAGATCACTTGACGAGATTGTATCTGAAGTTCGAATCATTTCGAACACTAGAGGATGAGATGCAAGTACTAGAGTATTCGGCGTGGTTTACGAGTCGAGTAAGCTGCTGCACTATGGTAGTGAGATGTAAGCGACTAGAGTACAATAGCCTACTCAGTGGTCAGGCTCGTAAGCAGTATGTGTTGTTTGTTGTATGATTAAATGAGAATGAGTGTGTACCATCTTCGAAAACTAAAGACCACAACTTTCTGAATTGAATCGAGTCTGCATGATGTGAACATTACAATACGTATGTTTGTTTGCGATCTGATATCGCTTTGTAATCCTGTTGAATTATTGTGATACTATTGTTATGACATTATATGTTAATTGCTTTCATAACTGATTATCATGCTTATGATTTATCGCTTTAAACCGCATGCTTATTAGGACATATATGTCTCTACATGCTAATTGTATTAAGCATGTTTATGTTTTATCATAATGTTATGTTTATAAAGCGATAGTAATAAACCAAAATGATTGAAACCGAGGGTAAGTATGAGCATAGCTAGTCACTGTCCGCTCAGCGGGCATCCCCCCACAGTTTATTGTGCAGGACGTTCGTGGACCAGGAGCTGGATTTTGAATGGGGCCACGAGACGCTATTTATGCTTTACTTTAGTTGTGTTCCAAGAGAGATGTAATATATATGACGCTACTCTTTTAAATTCCGTACTTAGAGTTGTTTTATTCAACTCTTGAACGATGTTTGTAATATTTGGATTTAATGTATAATTAATGACGCTGGTTTAAGACTTAATTAATTTCCGCCTTAGTAATTAAAGTCGACTAAAAACCAGGTTGTTACACACGAGATGCAAGGGACTAGAGTACAATGGCCTACTCAGTGGTCAGGCTCGTAAGCAGTATGTGTTGTTTGTTGTATGATTTAAATGAGAACGAGTGTGTACCATCTTTGAAAATTAAAGACCACAACTTTCTGAATTGAATCGAGTCTGCATGACATAAATGTTACAATACGTATGCTTGTATGCGATCTGATATCGCTTTGTAATCCTGTCGAATTATTGTGATACTATTGCTATGATATTAATTGTTATTGCTTTCCTAATTGAATATCATGCTTGTATGACTTATCGCTTTAATCGCATGCTTATTATGACTTATATGTCTTTACTTGCTGTATGTAGTAAGCATGTTTATATTTTACCATAATGTTATAGTTATAAAGCGATAATAATAAACCAAAATAATTGAAATCGAGGGTAAGTATGAGCATAGCTAGTCCTTTGTCCGCTCAATGAGCATCCCCATCAGTTTATTGTGCAGGATGATCGTGGACCGAGAGCTGGATTTTGGACGGGGCCACGAGACGCTTTATTGCTTTACTTTCGTTTATTTTGAGAGATTTGTAATATATAACACGTTACTCTTTTAATTTCCGTATTTAGAGTTGTACAAATCAACTCTTGAACGATGATGTAATATTTTGGGTTTATGTATAATTAATGACGCTGGTTTAAGACTTAATTAATTTCCGCCTTAGTAATTAAAGTCAACTAAAAACCAGGTTGTTACAGGGTTTCATATTTTTGTATTTTTTTTTTATAAGATGAAATCTAACATCATGCAAAGCAAAATATGTACAAATATTACAAGATAAGCTCACTACAACGCTCTTTGCCCCTCCCCCATGCTTAGTCGTTGCTTTGTCCTCAAAGCACATGTATAAAGTGGTGGAACAAGCAAAAAGGGAAGGGGATGACCAACTCAATCACCGCCTCCCGAGCCCGAAGGCTCGCCTCTCTTCCTCTCTTCTCTCCGTCTCCTCCTAGCTTCCCTCTTGGCCGCCCTCCTAGCGGCAAAGGTGATCTCCATTGCGTTAAGGTCATCAAAACGGGATTGAGGGGGTGGGTCATAATTAGGTGTAGCATTGGCAATGTGCATGTTATGCATTGCCGTCGTCAAATCAAAGGTGAGACCCACCTTGCTCTCCATAGTAAACATTCGGTCTCTATACTCGGGCCACCATGAGCCCGGGGTCGGCTGAAAAGGGGGCAAATCGTAGTTAGGTAACCCATCCATACCCCACATTCCCGGTGTCTCACCCGTGTAGCTCGAATGTCTAGGAGGAGCAAACCCATATCCCCCAAACGCACTCCCACCACCTCCACTCAAGTGTTGTTGTTGTTCAAATTGTTGAAATTGTTGAAAACGGTGGTAGGTCTCGGATTGATCAAAGGGTAATTGAGAACGTACCCCGCTTCCGCTAGCTTCATCCACTCTAGGTGGAACATCCCTCATCACCGAGTCTCCGTCTCCGCCATCCTCACCATCATCGGTCTCATCATCACCCTTCTCTTCATTGTAATCCGTGTCATCATTATCCTTATCAACAAACTCGGGCTCCTCCTCACTCGGTAATCGCTCTTCATCCTGAATTAAACCACGAGCCTTGCGAATATCATATCCGTACTCATGGTCCGAGGGCATGTAAAGTTCGGGAGCTTTCGACCCCTAAGCTAAAGGCCGAGCGTTCCGTGGCCGCGGGAGCCACATGTAAGGGAGACTTTTGCCTCAAAGCCATAAGCCACCGCTAAGCAAGCACAACTCTCGCAAACCCGGCATATCAAACAAATACCCACCGGGGACCATCTCATTGTTAGGGATCGGAATATCAAAGTGTTCAGCGATTAGAGTAACCATACCCCCCATAGGAATTTTGCCGGTCTTAGAAAGGGCATACTGAGCTCGACAGTTTGCAATAAATAACCCCGCCCAATCCGGAATTCCCTCTCCCGGTGGACTCATGCACCATAAGTACTTCACACTCGAATTGGTGGCCTTAGTCGGCTCACCTTGACCTAAGAAGGCCATGTTAAGGAACCGGTGCAAAAGGCGAAGAGAGGGATGGGGGATAGTGGTGTTCTTGTCATTCTTATTCTTACGATCCCCATCCGTAATCGCCATCCAAAAATCGAAAGTATTGAAACTAAGTTCTGCTTGACAAAAATTGGACGAGGGAAGAGTGACGCCTAAGGATTATATTCCCTTCGACCTTACCCGAATAAATGAATTGAGCCCATATTATTATTTGTACTGCTTGTTTTGTGAAAGGATACAACCTTTGGTAATTAACTACCAAAGTTATATACAAATGAATTAACGTTATCTGTTGATTCATTCATATGAAAAGTCAAAAGAAAAGCAAAAACACACAGTAACAAAAGAAAAGAAAAGAAAAGAAGGGTTATTCTACAGAATTCTACTCCATCTTATAGAATTAATTAAAGAAGGGTTAAGGAGGATAATAATTATTGGTCTTTTATTACTATCATCATTGAAATTTTATCATGGATCAAGGTATGCTTCTTATTGTATTTTATTATTGTTCTTTAAGGTTAAATTGATTCAGTCTAAATCGATCTATTGGGTTAATTTCATTATAGAAATTATTAAATTACACTTACACTTTTGGTGCCAATGAGGTCGTTGCCTAGTGGTAAGGACTGAGGTACTGCTGACGATAGGTCGCAGGTTCGATTCCCCCCTCCCCCTTATTGTATAAAGTCCACCGGGGACTCTAAAAATGCCGGTCCTTCGATGTACCAAAAAAAAAAAAAAAACTTACACTTTTGGTTTTCTAACTTATTGCAATTCATGTAGAGCCTTTGTTTTAAAGTTGTTTTAATATTCACATAATAAATACTTTAAAATATGAATTACTTATACTTTATATGCGTATGATTTACCTTTTAAAAAACATTCAATATATATGTAGGTCGCCCGGCCACGGGACGTCCACCAAAACTAGTATATAACAATAACAATAAACATCATCAAAATAAAATTGAGAGAAGGGAATAAGAAAACTTAATCTTGAATTAAATCTTGAAGGTTAAACATCGATCTGGTAAAAAGGAGGAACTTGAATGAGAAACTGACTTTTTCCTAAATCTAAAATTGACTTGAAACTAACTTACTGTATACTAGAACTAAAATTAAAACTCAAACTAACAGTAATTCTCCCGTGAGACACAACTTACGCAAAATTAATGTGTGACCAAAGTACAAATTGCAGTTATAAGGGTACAAAATCATGAAACAAATCTACTAAAGTCAGTTACAGGGGTACTAAAAAAAATTTAGTTACAATTAATCATAATTATCACTTAAATAGTACAAAAACTATATAAATGGGTACAAATGAGGTGGACTTACAATAACTTATTGTAAGTTCTGACTTACACAAGAATTTGTGCAAACCAAAAGTCTATTCTTTTATTTGATTCCAAACTAATTATGATTTGGTCTTAAATCAAGTATTAGTCTTTCCGGCCCACTTCTTTATTAAACTATCCGATCCATCATGCTCCGTCCTACTCGGGTTTTATATTTGATATTCGTAATTTCTTCAAATTCACGATCCGCATTTGCTCCACGATAACTTCAGCTCATAAAATATTCATCCTGCAAATAATGTTATAAATTCGTAGTAAACCGCAAAAGGAGATATAATATTATCCAAAACTTACTAAAAATATAGTGATATGCATAAGTTAATTAACGGAGAATAAGTATATAAAATATAAGTAAAATATCGACTATCACCCACCATTTTTAATAACCACCCCATGTGAAATAAATAGATAATGTGGCAAAGAAAAAGAGATAAGGTTAGGAATCTAGAAGAAACCACAAGTGTTTGGGTGTGGACAATGACGGTCTTAATGTCGTATGCCGCAAATTAATAATTTATATCACTTAATTCCTATTACTAAACAAATAGCAAGTGGAAGTAAGGGTCGAACCCACAGAGAATAGGACTAACTATAATCGTGTAAAAGTGTAACTAAATATCGTAATAACTAGGATTGGGGGGGCTTTGATTGAAATCTACTAAAACTACTAAAAAGACAAATGAAAAGACAAATATAACAAATAACTACGATGAACTCAAATAATACTAAATGTCTCGACTCAAGCAAACATCCACGGTTTAAAGACAATTGATCACAGTTACCCGGTTTAAACTCGTATTCTTGACTACCTTATCGTGAATCATAAAATTCTAATTCTCCTTATGTTTAGTTAATTAAAATGTATCCCGTTCTTTAACTAACCCTAACTAAAAGACAATCCCACAATCCAGTTAAAGATTTAATCAATTAGCAGCTTTAATCACAAGAGAATCGACAAGGAATAAATAGCACATACAATCCAGTTGTACTTTAGATATTATGAAAATTGCTACTAGGAATAAATATTAACGTATCTCGTTCAACAATTAAACCTAGTTGTTACTAGCGTTAAGTTAATCAACAATCCAGTTAAATTAACAAAACTAACAATTACGCGATTAATAAGACGACTAGTTGCGCACCTAAAAATCAAGATCAATCTCGCAAATAATAATTATAACCAAGCAATAATCAATAATCAAGAATAAATTAAAGTAAAGAACTTTCAAACTCATAATTAAAATCAAACCGGTTAGTTGCTTGAATCAAGATGAAAAGTCTAGCCTTCCATAGTTTTCTTGAGCAAAATAGAAAATTAGGTCTAAACTAAATAATGAAAAAGAAGTAGTAAAAATTATAGTCTAAGTTCTAATAAAAATAAAGCAAATCCTATATATAAGAAATTTCCTAAAACTAATTAATTACAATAAAATAATTTACAAGTCTTCCTTATTTCCAAAAACAATTCTTCGACTCGGTCTTTTATTCTTCTTCTTGAACTTTTTATTCTTCACATCCCGGCTTGACACGCACTTTAAACTCATTATATTTCAACTAAAAAAAATCAAATCATTCAAAAAACCACATTTAATCATTAATCATCACAACTCCGAATGACATCAAAACACACCTAATAACCCTTCCTAGGTGTCTCAAAACTACATAAAATTAACTCCAAAGCACCTACTAAATACATTCCATCAAATTCTCCCACACTTGAACCTTTACTCGTCCTCGAGTAAACTCAAAGAACGCCATAAAAACTGAAACATCACTAGCTCAACAAGAAACGTAGGGGACACAATATCAAAACAAGTCGTGCTCTCAACTCCAACCTCCAACTCCCTCGAATGGCTTAAGTGGTAGCCATTCGCACTCAACTCTCATTCTCGTGACAACAACTCTCGAAATTTAGGAAATACATACCCATCCACCAACGACATATAGTGTAAACAAAAGATGACAGAACTAGCTACGCCCCTTATTTCTCCAACCTAGCCCGCTCACTTGTGCTACTAGCGTTCTCCCGTGACAAAAAGCATATGTCACACACACATACAACCCACACAAGCGAGCTCCTAAACGCCGCTACTCCGCAAATCAAACCAAATCGCAAGAGAGGTGCCTACAACTACGTGCACCGCGATTACTTCTCACCGTAGCCACTAACCTACCCTTACGACCTTCTTTGTCACCCTTCTTATGTCGCCACGCCAGTAAAATAGGAAGTAGTAAAACATATTATTTTTCCTAAATCTCTCATTTTGCCTAGAGTGCCCGCCCTTGCGGGTTTCACTGTAGCTTATTTCACCTCACTCTAACTCTCGTGGCACGCAACTCGGTTCTTCATTTTACTCGGAGCGCCTACCCTTGTGGTTTTCACTCCGCCCTCGGCCACATATCCTAATTTTTCCTAGGCGCCCTTTCGGGTTTTCACCTAGCCGGGATTCACTTTTTTTTTCTTCCTCGTATTTTTGATTTTTTCTCATTTCTTTCAATTTTTTTTTTTAATTGAAACAAAAGGATAATACATATATAAAAAGTATACACATCACAGTCCACTCCCCCACACCTAATCGACACATTGTCCTCAATGTGATGAATTGAGACACATAATATGAGCGGGGTAAGTATAGGGACCCAACATTTGTTCCTAGCCTAATGTATCAGCACAAACTCACAACATGGAACTTTCTCAATTTGAAGTTACCGTCATCAGCAAGACGGTGTTAACAGACCAAAATCAAAGCTAACATGACACAGCTCCAAGACATATTCACCAACAAGACTTGCTCAATAACAACGTCGGCACCATAACGACGCAATAGATTTTACTTGACTACACAAACTCACCACAACGCTCCCTCAATCGGGACAAAACCGTCTACAGAAAAGGTCGTTTACCATTCAACTCAACCCCAACAAAACCAAATCTGATCACGTTCCATAATAATAACCATTAAATAAGAACAATCAGCAAGACCATGTAGAGATAGGAAATTTTGATTTCTGAACACATCACACACTCACCCCTACATCACACTCGAAGTTCAATCGGCAATAGAAACACCCTCTTATAAGTTATAACCCGAGACGAGCTAAATTAACAGTAAATGTCAACAACAAACCCCCAGCAATTAACAGTAACATTAGCAATTAGAGCCATATATACCAACCCACGAGCGAAATTCACCGAGAAAAATTATGAAACCCGTTTCAGCAATAGTAAGGCACAATCACAACCCAAAAGAAACCAAATCCGAGCAGGAGAGGAGAGAAAATCGCAACACTGCCAAGTATATGGCGGAAATGCACCAAAACCGAACTAAAACTGACTTACCAAGCAAAATCGAGGATGTAACTCGCTTCACAAATCTTAAGTGCACTTAGAAGCCGGAATTTGACCCAATCACAGCAACAATTGGGATCAATATCAAAGAAAACGCAACACCTTCGAGTGTGGACCGTAAACGCACCGATATCGAGTGAAAATTTACCCAGCAAGTAAAATTGAGGGAGGAAACTTGCGTTCAGCACCCGAGGGGCGATCTTTGACTCCAAAAATGAATTCAACCCTCCCACAACGCAGCAAGAGGCCGAGTATAGGGCCGAAACACACCAAAACTGTAAAAAGATCGACTGTCCACGCAAAATTGAGGAGGAAAACTGGCATAAGCTCACTTGAAACGCATTTAGAACCCTGAAATCGACCTTATTACACCTCAAAATCGACCCAAAAACAATGGAAATTGCAAAACCCCTAATTTGGAGTTTGAGTGGGGAGTGACCGGAGCTCCGGTGGTTGCACGGCGAGGGTGGACGGACGGCGGTAGTCGTGAGGTGGCCGGCGACGCAGGAGGAGGTCACCGGAGATGTCGAGAGAGATGATGTCGTGGTGGTGCACCTGCTCTCCTCTCTTATCACGCTCTTCTCTCTCTCTCTCTTTTTTTTTCTTTTTTTTTTTGTTTTTTTTGTTTTTTTATTTTGTTTTTTTTGTTTTTTTTTTTAATTTTTTGTTTTATTGTTTTTATTTTTGTTTGGTTGAATATAAGGGAGGGGAAGAGAAGGCCTGCGACAAGTTCGTCATTCTTTTTCTGTTTGTGAGTCTTTTACTTTCTCTCCCGCGCCTGGCCCGCGCCCAGGTCGCGTATTTTGGCCTGTAAGTTTCTCGCTGGTTTTTTTTTTTTTTTTTTTAATACACTAGTTACAGGGGCTTTGGGTCTTCATTCGTGACTACGAATAACCTGAAACATGTAACAAACCGTCACGAGTACCCATTAAAATAAATAAAAACTAAACTAGAAATGCAAAAAATAAAACGATAAATCAAGGGTTGCCTCCCCGATAGCGCTTTTGTTTAACGTCGTTTGCTCGGCGCCTATTTTTTTCCGACTTCTTTACTCAAATAACATGTCAAGAGCGGAGCAGCTCAACGCCCGCAGTAACATGTCAAACATGCTAGCAAACACACCGTAAAAGTGATAATAGCAAATAAAAATCAAACTCAAGCATGCATGATCGAACAAAGTATAAGCAGATGACACATTTTTCTTTGGGCTCCTAAAAGTAGGCTCTATGTCACTAAACGACTCTTTATACGATGAATAACATGTAGAATAAACAGGTTGACTAAACAAAGACTGAAACGGAACCTTAGGTATCAACTCTGGTGAATCCCGTAACGGATTTAGGATTGGTGTAGCTGTTGATACGAACACATCAATTAACTTACTTTCCTCTTCCTTTTCCTCACTCTCTTCAAACTTGTTTCCCTCTTGGTCATTCTCTAAAGTCATACTCCGTGAATCCTCTAGAATCAAATTATCACTCAAGTTGGGACAGGGAGCACAAATGCTGGAGTCACAATCATCCTCCTCATCATCATCCTAAAAACCATCATCGCTATCAACATCACAAGTCTTATGGGAATCACTAACCTCAGGTTCAACGGGAGGGGGAGTGTTAAATTCAAGCACATACTCAAATTCAGATTCATCAAAGTTAAGTACATGATTATCCCGTGCCTCAAGTCTAGCTATAGCTTCCCCTAATTGTGCAGCCTGACTTTCAAGGTTCTCGATACTAGCCTTAGTTTCTAGTTGGATTTGAGCCACACTAGTTTGAAAGGCCATCTGCGTACTAGCTAAAGCTCTAATCATGTCTTCCGTGGACATAGATGATTCACTAGGGGTGTTCAAAGTTTCAATAGGTCGTGGTTGAGGTCTCCTAAGAGATGAATTGTACAACTCCCATTGTTCAGTGTCGTGAGCTAAATAAAGGAAAAACTCTCACTTCTCGTCATAGCTCATCTCATAAATGAACCTCCCTTCAGTCATAGTATAAACATGTCCTGTAGTTTTGAGGATACCGGGTAGGTGATCCCTTCTCGACGCCCCGCTCGCGCCCGCCCTCGAAAAATGTCATGGGGCGGAATGCACGGCGCGAGAAAATTTTGCAAGAAGCTCGCTCGCGGGAGCCTCGCTTTGGTGCTTGGCTCGAGCGTTCTATTGCTTATGGGGGAATGTCATTGCATGTGATTATAACAAAAGAAATATAAAAGTCCTTTTGAAATGTATTTTTGGAGTCGCCACCAAATATTAAAGGAATTTGGAACCTATTCAGCGGCGTCTTAAAATATAAGCCACGCGTGTCTCAGATTTCAAGGTGCGCCGATACCTATCCATCTGAGGTTATTGCGAAACCAGAGAGGATTCGGAGTGAGGTTACTTTTCGAAAGTTTTGACAAAATGTATTATGAAAATCAGAATCAAAAAGCCTACGTAAAGTAGTCTTTACTAATTTGAAAACATGTGCTTTAATTTCGATATTTGGGCTAATAGACGCTACGTACAAATGCAAATATATGACTCGACAAATATGTAAAAATAAATGTAAGCCGTCATAGCTATGACGATTTGCTATAGGAGATATACGTAAAATTACTGATTCATTGTATTTGAATCAATAACTAAACATTATTCTCCGACTTGTGTTCAATTCTAAGATTTTGTAAAAACCCTCGGCTTTGCATGTTTAAAAGACTATATGAAACGGTACAGTTAAATGTAGAATCCGTGATCTAGTCGTAATTTAATGCATGAATCGAGAATTTGCATAATGTAAAAGTGGTGTTTAATTTAGTGATTTGAGTCGTTTGTTTATGCGATATTGGCAGGGTTTAGACGAATCTTTGATTCGAATTACTACAACCGAATTGCGAATAAGGGTTCGTTAATGCCAATATCGGGGTGGGGTTAAAGTAACCCTGAAAGTCTCGAACGTCTAACCTGAAGGTAAAATTTCTTTACCTTGGAGTGCAAAGACGGCCTTTTTTGGAGTGGAGGTTTATAAGCGCGAGAGGCTTTATATATGTGTATTAGTATTGTATTTGTATTAGTTATAAGTATTATTATTGTGATTGTATTGTGAATGTATTAGATGATGAATGTATGTGAATGTGTATATTATGTAAGTTGTGTAAGTTGTTGATATGGATTGTTGTTGAATTGTTGTTATGTAATTGTGTTGTAAGTTTGGTTCGATCAAGGGCTGCTATTTATAGCAAATGCTTCGTGTTTTATGCCCAATTGATCAGAAAATCGCCAGAGAACCAAATGATTCTTCAGAAAATCGCCAGAAGTGCCAGAGGAGGACCATAAAATCGCCAGAAGACTGGCGATTATATGGTAAATCGCCAGAGGACTGGCGATTTTATGGTAAATCGCCAGTTTTCTGGCGATTTTCCCTTTGTCTTCTGACAGATTTGCAGCGCCGTATTTCTTTTTCGTAGGTGTGAGGCTATGGCTGACATTGTCGAGCGTGTTGGCTGTATTTTGTGGACTTTAGGGGCAGCAATTTGATCAATTTGATCAAGTTGTTTCAACAACTTGGTTTTGTTTCGGTTCTCGTATTTCGGTTTTTCGTCGTGTTTTTCGATCTTGACTCGAAGTAAAATAATATTGTAACGTATTATTTTACGACTTTGTGGGTTTTTGTTTTGTAAGAATGTGACCTGGGACGCATTTTGGCCCGCTCGGGTGCTTGGGCGTTTTGTGTGTGTGTGTGTGGGTCGTTTTTGTGGTCTCGGGCCATTTTTGTGAGGCGTCTTTTGTGTAGTGCATGTGCGTATTGTGTCGACTTACGATTAAAATGACTAAATTAATATTCATTTTTACGAAATATGCAAATTCAGATTAATACGTTAAAAATGACTAAAATGTTTTAGACACTAATGTACCGTTTCGTCTTATTTAAAACATGCATAAAAAGTCCTTTTCGTCATCGGGTTTGCTTTTGGGGGAATTGATACGGTATCTAGAGCCCCAGTTTGATCGAGCTTGGACTAAAGCGCTAGTCAAACTTAGAAGATAGTATCCTGACCATTACAGCCTCGATACTACCTCGGCGACGCTAAGTATGTGTCTCGGGGAGAGACGAGGACTTAGTGTATCGGGAATGCGGGAGGGACGGCATGTTTAAGGACATGACGGTCCTGCATGTTTGGTATTCGCTTGCCCGCTTGCTTAGGCGTGATTTGATGGCGTTTCGGGACTTGGCCATGTCTTGCGTCTTGCGTGCCTGCTGCGTGCTTGCTCGTGTATATGCATCTTGATTTGAATAAAAATGTGTATTTTGTTTTTGTTTTATGTGTAGTTGAGAAATATACGTATTCAACTCGTGAGGAGTATACGTATTTTGATTTGTAGCTCGTAAAGAGTGTTTTTGTTTTTTGAAAAATACACGTATTAAACTCGTGAGGAGTATACGTTATTTTTGTTTGTGACTCGTAAAGAGCGTATTTGTTTTTGAAAAAATATACGTATTAAACTCGTGAGGAGTATACGTATTTTTGTTTTTGTGACTCGTAAAGAGTGTATTTGTTTTTGAAAAATATACGTATTTAACTCGTGAGGAGTATACGTATTTTTGTTTTTGTGACTCGTAAAGAGTGTATTTGTTTTTTGAAAAATATACGTATTTAACTTGTAGGAAATATACGTATTTTGGTTTGTGACTCGTAAAGAGTGTATTTGTTTTTGAAAAGTATACGTATTTAACTCGTGAGGAGTATACGTATTTTGATTTTTGACTCGTAAAGAGTGTTTTTGTTTTTGAAAAGTATACGTATTTAACTCGTGAGGAGTATACGTATTTTGATTTGTGACTCGTAAAGAGTGTATTTGTTTTTTGAAAAATATACGTATTAAACTCGTGAGGAGTATAATGATTTTTGTTTTTGCGACTCGTGAAAGAGTGTATTTGTTTTTGAAAATATATCGTATTTAACTCGTGTGAGGAGTATACGATTTTTGTTTTTGTGACTCGTAAAGAGTGTACTTGTTTTTGAAAATATAATATTTAACTTGTAGGAAATATACGTATTTTTGTTTTTGTGACTCGTAAAGAGTGTATTTGTTTTTGAAAAATATACGTATTTAACTCGTGAGGAGTATACGTATTTTTGATTTTTGTGACTCGTAAAGAGTGTATTTGTTTTTGAAAAATATACGTATTGAACTCGTGAGGAGTATACGTATTTTTGTTTTTGTGACTCGTAAAGAGTGTATTTGTTTTTGAAAAATATACGTATTGAACTCGTGAGGAGTATACGTATTTTTGTTTTTGTGACTCGTAAAGAGCGTATTTGTTTTTGAAAAATATACGTATTTAACTCGTGAGGAGTATACGTATTTTTGTTTTTGTGACTCGTAAAGAGTGTATTTGTTTTTTGAAAAATATACGTATTTAACTTGTAGGAAATATACGTATTTTGGTTTGTGACTCGTAAAGAGTGTATTTGTTTTTGAAAAGTATACGTATTTAACTCGTGAGGAGTATACGTATTTTGATTTTTGACTCGTAAAGAGTGTTTTTGTTTTTGAAAAGTATACGTATTTAACTCGTGAGGAGTATACGTATTTTGATTTGTGACTCGTAAAGAGTGTATTTGTTTTGAAAAATATCATTATTAAACTCGTGAGGAGTATACGATTTTTGTTTTTGTGACTCGTGAAAGAGTGTATTTGTTTTTGAAAATATAATGATTTAACTCGTGAGGAGTATACGTATTTTTGTTTTTGTGACTCGTAAAGAGTGTACTTGTTTTTTTTGAGAAATATACGTATTTAACTTGTAGGCAATATACGTATTTTTGTTTTTGTGACTCGTAAAGAGTGTATTTGTTTTTGAAAAATATACGTATTTAACTCGTGAGGAGTATACGTATTTTGATTTTTGACTCGTAAAGAGTGTTTTTGTTTTTGAAAAGTATACGTATTTAACTCGTGAGGAGTATACGTATTTTGATTTGTGACCCGTAAAGAGTGTATTTGTTTTTTGAAAAATATACGTATTTAACTCGTGAGGAGTATACGTATTTTGTTTTGTGACTCGTAAAGAGTGTATTTGTTTTTGAAAAATATACGTATTTAACTCGTGAGGAGTATACGTATGTTTGATTTGTGACTCGTGAAGAGTGTTTTTGTTTTTGACGTGTAAGACGACTTCGGATGGCCTTGTTGTTTTTGAAACGTCGTTGTATGCTAATGATGGGGCTTTGGGTGTCTTGTGTGCGAAAAACGGTTTGAAAATCCGTAATTTTCGTGTGTTTTTTGTATGGAGACGGCTTTTCGGGTCGAAATTTTCGGTTCCGAAACTTGTCGAAAACTTTTGTCTTGGGTCATGATGACTTGTATGGTGTATGGTTTGCTCATTTTTGCTGATCATGCGTCATTTGGAGGTGTTTTGGAGTGTTTTGGAGCGTTTTTGTGTAGTTGAGCTAGGCTTCTTGAACTCGTTTTTCTTGCTTCTCGTGCTTCGAGTCTTGGATGTACTTTCATGCGGGGTGTCTGGGTTGGCTAAAGTGTTGGTTCGTGAGAGGTTAGGGCTTCTCTGGTCACGAAAAGGTCATGAAAAGGCCGTTTTTGTAGTTTGTGCGTGTTTTATAAAAGCGGTTCAGTCGGGGTGTTTGGGATATGATTTTTGTACGAAACTTTTTGTGGGTGTTCACTATGATTTGTGTGTCGTATGCGTGTCATGCACTGGGTATTCCTGTGTCTCTGCGCTGTTTTAGCCTTATCTGTCAAAAATAAGCCTAAAGCGTATTCTCTGTTGTTTTGCTTGGTTTCTTGTCGTTTTTGTCCCTCCTTGCTCTTCGTATTGGTTGTGTATGACGTATATATCGCATATGTGTCATAATATACGCATTTCTGTGTCTCTGCGTTGTTTTGGCCTTATCTGTCAAAAATAGGCCTAAAGCTTTTTTTTTTTTTTTTTTTTTTTTTTTTTTTTTTTTTTTTTACTGTTTCGTCTGCTTTTTCTTTGCTCTTGTATATCGTTGCTCTTCGGATCTGTTGTGTATGCTGCATATGTTGGGTATGTGTCACCAGGTGTGTGATTTCGGGTCTCTGCTTTGTTTTAGCCTATCCTGTCAAAGATAGGCTAAATGCTTGCTTTTTGCTGTTCTGCTTGATTTTTCCCTGTCTTTGTGCATCCTTGTTCCTTGGATTAAATGTGTATGACGTAGATATTACATTTGTGTCGTGAGATATGCCGTTTTGCGTCCCTGTTTTGTTTTAGCCTTTTCTGTCAAAGATAGGCTAAATGCTTGTTTTTCTGTCGCTCTTGTACGTGTGCCTTCTTCTGTTGGTCATGAACTTGCTTTGACTGGATTGTATTTTGTCTCATCATATGGCTGTGTTGCTTAGGAATGTTTCTTGAATTTGTGCAGATGATGCTGAGATCGTGATACCTACGACCAGTGCAATGCAGGATGTCATCGAGAGCATTGATTTTGATCCTACAGGAGAAGAGCGTACGCCGATATCTGAGTTGCGTCATCACTTAGCGACTTCTGAAGGTCCGTTGTAGTCTGATCTGTTCAAAACTCCTCCTATTTTGACGCCAGGAGGTGAGGTACAGGGGGCTGTTCCTGAGTCTCCTATGCCTTCTATTAGTGAGCACAGCACTACTGTGGAGCCGACAGGGCCTCCTGTCTGCGATGTAGGTCGTACTGTAGAGATGACTGGAGTTACCGTTGGGCCCGCTGTGGAGTCACCTATGCCTTCCGTTGGTGGGCGTGGGGCTGCTGTTGAGTCGACCGGGCCAGCTGTCAGTGAACGTGGTGTTGGGTCAGTGCCTTTGGAGGTGCGTCTTCGAGCGGAAGTGGAGCGACAGCGCGAGCAGGAACTAGCTGGTTACCGTGCTGAGATTGATTCATTGCGCGCAGAGCTTAGCCGTCGAGATCGTGTGAGCTGATTTGGGATGTATGCTAGGACCGTAGGCTTATTTTATGGACTTGTTTTTGTCTTGTGGTTGTATTCGTATGTGTTTGGATATGTAGGAGTTGACGTGAGGTCCATTTTTTTTCGTGACCGCGGCTTGACGCGATAAGGCCTTGCGGCCTCGTGTGCGTATTTTGGTATTTGGTATGGTCATACATGCAGGAATCGTATGACGTTGATCTGCGTCCTTGGCTTGATACGAGCAGGTTATGCGACTTCGTACGCGCGCTTTGATTATGTAGCAGGTGTATTTGCGGACTATGGTAAATGCCCCTATTGGCGTAGCTTTTGCGACTGATGGCCGTGCGCACTATGTCATGAGTTTTGTTGATCATTTTGGCTTGTTTTGTAGCATGACCGCTCATGTCATTCTCCGCGTTTGAAGTCCTCGCGACTTGCTTAATCAGTGTTCCTGCATTAGACGGTTAGTCGTAAAAAGAACACGAATCTCGATTGAGATTTTTCAGACCCGTAATAAGAGTATGCATGCTTAAAATATTTTACAAAATATGCTATTTTGAGAAAAAAATGTTTTGAGTCCGTGAAAGACGCTTTTGACGTTCGTAAAATGTGAATTAAGAACGTCGTGCTTTAACGTAAATTTACGAAACGTGACGATTAAATTTTGTGAGACCGTAAAAGGTGTTTTTGACGCTCGTAAAAATGTGAATTAAGAACGTCGTGCTTTATCGTAAGTTTGTGAAATGCGACGGTTGAATTTTGTTGTGTTGGCTATACCCTTAACCTTAGATGTCTCGGGCGTGCCGTTTTGTGTTGAATGTCGGTTGTGTTTTTGAAAAGCTGCCTACGTATCCATGTAAATGGAATCAAGCCGGCGTAGTTCGGGGTTGTGTTTTTGAGTGCATGTTTAGGGGCATGCCTGCTCATGGAATTGTGTTTTGCTTTTTTTTTGTGGTGGAAGTGCACGTTTAGGGGCATGCCGGCCCGGAGTTGTGTTTGTTTTTGTAGGGATTTTGAAGGTGCACGTTTAGGGGCATGCCGGCCCGGGTTTGTGTTTAGTTACATGTTATAAATACATTGCAAGCGTTTCAGGGGTAGTATTTCTTCAGCTGATCGAGGTTGGTCGCTAGGTTGAACTCTTGACCGTCGAGATCGGCTAGTTTGACTGCTCCACCTGTATAGATCTCCTTGACGAGGTAGGGTCCCGCCCAGTTAGGTTTGAACTTTCCTCGTGGGTCGACTGGTAGTGGTGCACGTACTGATTTCAAAACTAGATCTCCCACTTTAATGTTTCGTGGTCGAACTCGTTTGTTGAATGCTCTTTGTAGACGTGCTTGGTACATTCGCACAATGCTTAGAGAATTCAGCCGACGTTCGTCTAGGAGCATGAGTTGCTCGTAGCGCTCGCGGGCCCATTCTGCTTCTGGAATGCTACTTTCCATTAGAATGCGCAGGGATTTCATTTCTATTTCCACTGGCTGAACAGCTTCCATGCCGTAAGTGAGGAAGTAAGGTGTCATGCATGTGGGTGTACGTATGGTGGTGCGATATCCCCAAAGTGCAAATGGAATTTTGTTAGGCCAGTCTCGGCAACTGTCGATCATTTTCTCCAGGATGGTGGCCACATTCTTGTTTGCTGCCTCCACGGCTCCGTTGGTTTGGGGTCGGTAAGGGGAGGATTTGTGATGTTGTATGTTGTATTTAACGAGTATAGCTTTTGCTTTGCCCTAGAAATGTGACCCTTGGTCGCTTATGAACTCATGCGGTATGCCGTACCGGCATATGATGTTTGTTTGTATGAATTTGGCGACTTCTTTTGAGCCGAGGGTGCGAAAAGACGCTGCTTCTACCCATTTTGTAAAATAGTCGATTGCTACTAGCACGAAGCGGTGTCTTCCTGCTCCGATGGGATGGACTTTACCTATGACGTCGATGCCCCAAGTTGAGAAAGGCCATGGAGATGTGAGGCTGTAAAGGGGTGAAGGGGGTACATGTTGTACGTTGCTGAATATCTGACAATTATGGCAGTGTTTGACGTAATGAATGCAGTCTGCTTCCATGGTCGTCCAATACCATCCTAGTCGTAGTATTTGCTTACACAGGGCTCTCGCGTTCATGTGTGGGCCGCATTCGCCGTCGTGTACTTGGGCGATTATTTCCTGTCCTTTTTTGTAGTCGACGCACACAAGTAGGGTGCCTTGTGGTGTCTTTTTGAGTAGTTGTCCCATTTCTAGTACGAATTGGGACGCAAGAAGTCGGATGGCTCTTTTACCGCGCTTGTCGGTGTTGGGTGGGTAAGAGTTGCTTGTTTTGTAGTTGAGTATGGCTTGGTACCATGGTTCCGTTTGCTCAGCTTCGTCGATGTCAATGTTGTGGGTGTATGCGGGTTCGCCACGTCTTTTGACGACAATGGGTAGCGTGTCAACATTTGGTGGCATGTTGAGAAGGGATGATAGCTTTGACAGCGCGTCGGCAAATTGGTTTTCTTCTCTTGGGAGGTGATAGAATTCTATGCTGTCAAATTCTGTCAGGAGTGTTTGTATTTTCGCTTGGTATTTTGCGAGGGTTTCGTTCATGATTTTCCATGCTCCCGTGACTTGATTTATGATGAGGAAGGAGTCTCCATGTACGCGTAGGTGCTTTATCTTGAGGGCCATGGCCGCTTGTAGGCCGTAAATGCAGGCTTCGTATTCCGCGGTGTTGTTGGTGACGTTGAAGTCAAGCTTGATTGAGATGGGTGTATGATCGCCGTTAGGAGATATTAGGAGTATTCCTACGCCGTAGCCTCGGTAATTTGAGGCTCCATCGAAGTAGAGTTGCCAGTATTCAGTTTCGATAGTGAAAATTCCATCGTCCGGGAATGACGTTGTGTCAATTTTGGGTTGTTCAATGATGGCATTTTCTGCGAGAAAATCAGAGACAGCTCTACCTTTGATGACTTTCAAAGGTAGGTATTTGAGCTCATACTCTGCTAGTAGTAGTGTCCATCTGGCCATACGGCCGTTTAGTACTGGCTTTTCAAACAAGTACTTGAGTGGATCCATTAGGGAGTATACCCTGGTTGTGTGAGCGAGGAGGTAATGTCTGAGTTTTTTGGTGGCCCAGACTAAAGCGAGGCAGCTTTTCTCCACGGGTTCGTAGCGAGTTTCGTAATCTTGGAACCTTTTGCTGATGTAGTAGATTGCTCGTTCTTCGTTGTTAACCTCTTGGGCGAGCATGGCACCCATGGCGTTTGGTGTAGTTGTTAAGTATAACGATAGTGGTAGGTCTTCCTGGGGTGGTACCAGAACAGGTGGGTTTGTAAGTAGGGTTTTGACTTTGTCGAATGCTCGTTGACAGTCGTCGTCCCACTTCGTGTGTTCTTCCTTTTTTAGTTTCTTGAAGATCGGTTCGCAGACCATTGTGAGTTTGCTGATGAATCGGGAAATATATTGGACTTGTCCCAAGAAACTCCTGATTTCGTCGATGTTGCTTGGAGGTTTCATTTCCATTATTGCTTTGATTTTGACAGGGTCGATTTCGATTCCACGTTGGCTTACGATATGACCTAATAGCTTGCCTGACGTAACCCCCAAAAGTGCATTTCTGTGGGTTTAGTCGCATTTTGTATTGTCTGATTCTGGTGAAGAATTTACGAAGGTTGGTAATGTGATCCTTCCTTTGCTTTGATTTTACAATCATGTCGTCGACATAGACTTCTACTTCCTTATGCATCATGTCGTGAAGCAGAGTAGTCGCGGTGCGTTGATACGTGGCGCCTGCATTGATGAGTCCGAAAGGCATGACAGTATAACAGTATGTGCCCCAAGGCGTCACAAAAGTTGTTTTAGACATGTCGTCTGTTGCCATTTTGATCTGGTTGTAGCCTGCATACCCGTCCATGAATGACAGTAGTGCGTGGTCAGCTGTATTGTCCACAAGTATGTCCATGTGGGGTAATGGGAAGTCGTCTTTCGGGCAAGCTTTGTTTAGGTCACTAAGTCCGCACATACCAGATTTTTCCGTTTTTCTTCATGACTGGGACCATGTTTGATACCCAATCTGAGTATTCGATGACTTGGATGAAACCCGCTTGTAGTTGCTTTTCGATCTCTTCTTTGACCATGAGAGACCATTCTGGTTTAATGCGGCGCAGTTTTTGCTTAATAGGTTTAGCACCTGGTTTGAGTGGGATGCGGTGTTCTGCTATTTCACGGTCAATGCCAGGCATATCCCTGTAGGACCAAGCAAAGACGTCTTTGAATTCTGTGAGTAGCTCGGTGTATGCAGCTTTTTCTTCCGTGCTCAAGGAAGCCCCCAGTTGTAGTTTTCGGGGTTCTTCGGGTGTTCCCACATCGATGATTGTCGTGTCTTCAACGATGGGGTCCTGTTCGGGCTTTGAAACGATACTTGCAATGTATTTATGTAATGCAATGCTATTATGTTTAATGTTATCGTGAGCATTATAATATGCAGATTTTAAAGGAAAACAAGGCAAGTAGTAGCCAGAAACGTTGTTGTCATTAGTTTTCTCGAAAGCAGTTACATTTGAAAACAGCTCGGACAGGGGAGCTTTAGACAACCTTAGAGACTCTAATTTTTTATCTATGTCTATCACATCAGGAACGTAACCCGGGGACTTAGTTGGGGAAGGCGCTAGTTCTTCCAGAGCGTTGATGCAGTGAACTGGTTCAGTTTTGGTGACGGCTCGTGATGAGCTACCCTGGTAACCTCGGCTTGCAACCTTAGTCTTTTCCTTACGGAGATCGTCTTCGATTAATTGACCCACCGTACTGAGCGAAGCAAAACTGTCAAAGTTGCTGTAGCGCAAATGTTGCTGATATGCAGGGGTGAGATTATTAATGAACTTGGTGATCAGTTCTGCGTCCTTGGGACGGTTAGATATCTGGGCACTGAGTTTTTTCCAGCGTGTGAGGTATTCACTGAAGCCTTCATTGTCTTTTTGTGACAGAACTTCCAGAGTACGTAGCGAGACTTGAGTATCGTTGTTGTCATGATACTGATTGTCGAACTGGACCGTGATTTCTTTGAAAGTAGTAATCTTGTGTGGGTCCAAGGCATAGAACCAGGCTCTAGGTTGTGCATCCAGGGAATGTGGGAATAGAGTAGCCCAGGCTGAGGGATCGACGCCCATGACGGCCATTTTAGCCTTGAAATCCTTGATGTGCACAAGTGGACTTTCGTGACCCTTGAAGATGGGGAGATCGCTGAGTGAGAACTTGGCCGGTAGTGAGGACTTAACACTTTTCGGGACATTTTCCGTCTCCTCATAAATGGAATACCCCTTTGAGTTGGTGAGGCGTTCTTCCATTGAACGGATTATTTTGGCATTTCGTTCAGCCTCTTCAGCAAGGTATTTGGCATTTTTCTCGGCCTCGAGTTTTTGCATTGTGGCCATCTGTTCGATCGCGGCAGTGAGGCTAAGGATTTTGCTGTTGAGCTGTTGAACATGTTCTGTAGTGACTGTTGACGGAGGAGGAGTTGGGATTCTCTTCACTGTTAAGTGCCATGGTAGTTTTTGGTTTCGATCTGTTGTAGGTACGTTTCTTTGGAGGTGGCGGAGGGTTCAGATGACGGTCTTTGGTACGTCGCGTATCCAGGGCTTTTTAGGGAATGGACCTGCGGGGTTTTAAACCTTAGTGACCTCCGAAAGAAAATAAAAGACTCAAAGAAAAGTCGCATTTGTAGTAAAGAAAAAGTGTGAAAAGCGTGTGCAGGACTCGACTCGTGTTTTTAGCTTAAAAAGACACGGGAAGCTTTTGAGATAAGGATGCGTTGGCACGTCCTATTCTCGATGTAAATAAAAACTTGTATGATCACAATCTGATTAACCCAAGTTAGCGATATGTTGCTAGGGGTTTATCGTTTAGATTGTGATATAAAAAAGGAATCAAACCGAAGTAGCGATAGGCTAGTCGGCCTGAAGATGTTAAATTGGGTAGAAAGCGGTCGTGGTTCGCTTTTTACGTGTGACACAGGGCGTCAAGCCGTAATGATGATAAGTCACCCGACCTGACATGTAAATCAACGGATTCGTACTTGAATGAACCCGCGTTTTGTTTATTTTTGAGAGAGATAGTTCGTTTAAGTCGGGGTGACTAGCAAGTCACTCGACTTAGAGCTATCTCAAAAATGTAAAGGTGTACGTTTTATTGAAATATCCGAAATGCATTGACATATTCGGGTTTTGCTTTGCGAAATGTTTTTGCGATAAATGTATTATGCCGATACGTCAGTCGTATAATGCATTTATGTTTTGTAAAGGATAGGAAATGTAGTGATTATTTCCGATGGGTTTTGAATATCGTGGTGTAAGGTTAGTCAGGTTCAGTTGACTATAGGTCAATGATCCTGACTGTATGCTTAAAAGTATGCTTTTTTGAAAAATGTTTGAAAATGTACTTTCAAAATTGACGTCTTTTGAAAGTATAATGTTCTATGAAAATGTTTTTGCATGCATTTGTTTGGAAGACGACCATAGCGAGGGTGCTATAGCTTTGGATTTGTACGTATAGACGCGGGTTTTTGGCTTTAGGGTAAGGTTCCTTCCAGTCATTCCCGCAACGTTTGTGTAGAGTTATCCGCAAGATCACGCACATCAGTGCGGATTCAATACGGGGTCTAGAGCGTTCGGGTTTGACCTGCTACGATTCACTTGTACGGACATCCAGTACTTGTGATCGTGGAAGGGTGAGAGATCGACGTGTCCAGAGGATACAAGCTTAGGATGCTTGATCTTACTGGGGCCGATCCTCGAGAAGGGTGTGGTTATGAATCAGGAGGATTCGACTCAAACGTACTATTGCCCAAATATCGAAAGCAGACATGTTTTCAAAGTTTCAAGTTTCACTTCTTTATGTTTTTAAAATAAAATGAAAAGCAAATTTTCAAAATAATAAAAAAAACATGCTCGTCCCCAGCGGAGTCGCCAACTGAGGATACCGGGTAGGTGATCCCTTCTCGACGCCCCGCTCGCGCCCGCCCTCGAAAAATGTCATGGGGCGGAATGCACGGCGCGGGAAAAATGCGTGAATTTTGCAAGAAGCTCGCTCGCGGGAGCTTCGCACTCGTTTTAGGGTGCTTGGCTCGCTCGAGCGTTCTTTTGCTTATGGGGGAATGTCATTGCATGTGATTATAACAAAAAGAAATATAAAAATCCTTTTGAAATGTATTTTTGGAGTCGCCACCAAATATTAAAGGAATTTGGAACCTATTCAACGCGTCTTAAAATATAAGACACGGGTGTCTCAGATTTCAAGGTGCGTCGATACCTATCCGTCTGAGGTTATTGTGAAACCAGAGAGGATTCGGAGTGAGGTTACTTTTCGAAAGTTTTGACAAAATGTATTATGAAAACTGTAATCAAAAAGCCTACGTAAAAGTAGTCTTTACTAATTTGAAAACATGTGCTTTAATTTCGATATTTGGGCTAATAGGACGCTACGTACAAATGCAAATATATGACTCGACAAATATGTAAAAATAAATGTAAGCCGTCATAGCTATGACGATTTGCTATAGGAGATATACGTAAAATTACTGATTCATTGTATTTGAATCAATAACTAAACATTATTCTCCGACTTGTGTTCAATTCTAAGATTTTGTAAAAACCCTCGGCTTTGCATGTTTAAAAGACTATATGAATCCGAACAGTTAAATGTAGAATCCGTGATCTAGTCGTAATTTAATGCATGAATCGAGAATTTGCATAATGTAAAAGTGGTGTTTAATTTAGTGATTTGAGTCGTTTGTTTATGCGATATTGGCAGGGTTTAGACGAATCTTTGATTCGAATTACTACAACCGAATTGCGAATAAGGGTTCGTTAATGCCAATATCGGGGTGGGGTTAAAGTAACCCTGAAAGTCTCGAACGTCTAACCTGAAGGTAAAATTTCTTTACCTTGGAGTGCAAAGACGGCCTTTTTTGGAGTGGAGGTTTATAAGCGCGAGAGGCTTTATATATGTGTATTAGTATTGTATTTGTATTAGTTATAAGTATTATTATTGTGATTGTATTGTGAATGTATTAGATGATGAATGTATGTGAATGTGTATATTATGTAAGTTGTGTAAGTTGTTGATATGGATTGTTGTTGAATTGTTGTTATGTAATTGTGTTGTAAGTTTGGTTCGATCAAGGGCTGCTATTTATAGCAAATGCTTCGTGTTTTATGCCCAATTGATCAGAAAATCGCCAGAGAACCAGCGATTCTTCAGAAAATCGCCAGAAGTGCCAGAGGAGGACCATAAAATCGCCAGAAGACTGGCGATTATATGGTAAATCGCCAGAGGACTGGCGATTTTATGGTAAATCGCCAGTTTTCTGGCGATTTTCCCTTTGTCTTCTGACAGATTTGCAGCGCCGTATTTCTTTTTCGTAGGTGTGAGGCTATGGCTGACATTGTCGAGCGTGTTGGCTGTATTTTGTGGACTTTAGGGGCAGCAATTTGATCAATTTGATCAAGTTGTTTCAACAACTTGGTTTTGTTTCGGTTCTCGTATTTCGGTTTTTCGTCGTGTTTTTCGATCTTGACTCGAAGTAAAATAATATTGTAACGTATTATTTTACGACTTTGTGGGTTTTTGTTTTGTAAGAATGTGACCTGGGACGCATTTTGGCCCGCTCGGGTGCTTGGGCGTTTTGTGTGTATGTGTGTGGGTCGTTTTTGTGGTCTCGGGCCATTTTTGTGAGGCGTCTTTTGTGTAGTGCATGTGCGTATTGTGTCGACTTACGATTAAAATGACTAAATTAATATTCATTTTTACGAAATATGCAAATTCAGATTAATACGTTAAAAATGACTAAAATGTTTTAGACACTAATGTACCGTTTCGTCTTATTTAAAACATGCATAAAAAGTCCTTTTCGTCATCGGGTTTGCTTTTGGGGGGGTACGGATACGGGTATCTACAAGTTTCCTCATTCAAACCGTTAAAAATCACATGATAAAGTTCCCACGTTTGATAAGGATGACGACAACGAATGACATATTCATAGAGACTATTAAAGTATTTATAAAACAATTCATGCTCATATTGAGGAAAATATTTACTAGCCATCTAATCTATATAAACCAAAAACAAAACTACTAAAACTATAATAAAAATAAAAATAAGAACTATGTACACTACACTATAAAACACGATTAACGCCTATTCCCCGGCAACGGCGCCAAAATTTGACGGTCCTAATGTCGTATGCCGCAAATTAATAATTTATATCACTTAATTCCTATTACTAAACAAATAGCAAAGTGGAAGTAAAGGTCGAACCACAGGGAAAAGGACTAACTATAATCGTGTAAAGTGTACCTAAAGACCGTAGTAACTAAGATTGGGGGGGTTTTGATTAAAAAATACTAAAACTACTAAAAAGATTAATGAAAAGACAAATAAAACAAATAACTACGATGAACTCAAATAACACTAAAGGTCTTAACTTAAGCAAACATCCACGGTTTAAGACAATTGATCATAGTTATCCGGTTCAAACTCGTATTCTTGACTACCTTATCGTGAATCGTGTAATTCTAATTCTCCGTAAGTTTAGTTAATTAAAACGTATCCCGTTCTTTAACTAACCCTAACTAAAAGACAATCTCACAATTCAGTTAAAGATTTAATCAATTAGCAGCTTTAATAACGAAAGTATCAATAAGGAATAAATAACACATACAATCCAGTTGTGTTTTAGGTATTATGAAAATTGCTTCTAAGAATAAATATTAACGTATCCCGTTCAACAATTAAACCTAGTTGTTACTAGCGTTAAGTTAATCAACAATAATCCAGTTCAATTAACAAAACTAACGATTACGCGATTAATTAGAAAACTAGTTGCGCACCTAGAAATCAAAATCAATCTCGCAAATAATAATAATAATTAAGCAATAATCAATAATCAAGAATAAAGTAAAGAACTTTCAAACTCACAATTAAAATCAAACCGTTTAGTTGCTTGAATCAAGATGAAAAGTCTAGAGCCTTTCATAGTTTTCTTGAGCAAAATAGAAAATTAGGTCTAAACTAAATAATGAAAAAGAAGCAGTAAAAGTTATAGTCTAAGTACTAATAAAAATAAAGCAAACCCTATATATAAGAAATTTCCTAAAACTAATTAATTACAATAAAATAATTTACAAGTCTTCCTTATTTCCAAAAACAATTCTTCGACTCGGTCTTTTATTCTTCTTCTTGAACTTCTTTATTCTTCACATCCCGGCTCGACACGCACTTCAAAATCATTAGATTTCAACTAAAAAAATCAAATCATTCAAAAAACCACATTTAATCATTAATCATCACAACTCCGAATTACATCAAAACACACCTAATAACCCTTCCTAGGTGTCTCAAAACTACATAAAATTAACTCCAAAGCACCTACTAAATACATTCCATCAGGCAACAATTGAAAATGACTTGACTACCATAGTACCATATATGATTGACAGAGGGAGCTACTAAATGTAGTCAGTAAAATGAAATTATGATAAATTTTGAAAGGGTCTGATCATGTCCGAGAATAAAGAAAATGTTTAACATTAAAGCGAGGAATTTATCCATATTAAAACTAATTGGTAATAGTAGAAGGGTCTATATGTCTTGATAAGGTGAAAAATTTTCATTGAATCTATCCATGTGAGACGATTTTACATGTCAAGACTCAAGACTTTATATTTTCTGACAGATTACTCTCTTCCTAATTTTATTTTATACGAGTACGTAGTAAAGCATTATAAAACTTGTGGACGAAGTGAAGCGACAAAATATGGTATGTACAAATATGATTACGATTCATATATATATATATGATTATCGAATAGAATATCCCATCATTTTACTCTTTACCTAAGAATTTTTTCATTTTATATTTGTCAATTTATCACTAGGTTTATTCAAACATGCAATTTACAAATTAAATTACACACACTCTTAATTGTGAGGAAAGGCAAAAGTAATACTCTTGTAGATAGGTACATGTCGAGGTGGCCATTGGATCAGTAGGGTTGGGTTTCGGTCGAGTTCAGTCGGATCAGGTTAAGTCGAGTTCGGATCATATCGGGTTTACACGTCTTTTCTAGTCGAGTCGGTTCATGTTGGGTTGATATCGGGTCTGGTCATTTTAGGTCAAATAGTGTATCGTGTTGGTGTGGATTTGGGTTTGGTCATTATCGAGTCAACGCAATTATTTCAAATAACTTCAATTTTTATCCATTAAAATTACTATTTCGACCATTTTTTGATTTATTACTTCATTATTAAGTCAAAAGTATCAAAATAAACACTAATTTAGTTTAAATCAAATAAATTTTAAACTTAATAATTATCGGGTCATCAATTTAATCGAGTTAATATTGGGTCGGTCGTCATCGGGTCGGGTCTGGGCCAAGTTAATGATTATCGGGTCGTTTCGGGTTACGAGTTGTCATCGAATCGGATCGGGTCAGTTTCGGGTCCTATCGGGTCAGGTTTGCTCAAGTTCGAATCGGATCACTTGGATAAGGTCAGACTTGCCAGGTCAAGGTACATGCATTCTTGCATCCTATCTATTAAAGTAACAACCACAGTACTGATGTGTCAGCCTATGGTTAAAAGTTGTGTTTTCAAGTGGGTCCCTCCATTCTCTCTATGACAATTTTAATTAAAAGCAGCAAAAAAAAATGTATTCAGTGTATTTTTTTCACCCAACAAAAAAAACCAAATTTACAATTGAAAAAGAACAATTAATTTCAACTCAAAATTAATCTAAAAAGGAAAAAATTAATTAATCCAAAAATAAATTTCAAACTAAATGGAAAAAATAAATTTCAAACTAAATGGAAAAAATAAATCAATCCAAAACCTATTATATTTGCTAAAAAAAACTCAATGGAACTCAAAATTAATTATACACAAAAAAAATTAGCAAATTACATTGGAAGTAAGATTTTATTTGGTCTGAGTTTAATTGAATTAAAATTTTAAGAAAAACCCAGTTCGATTGATTTTTTTTTTATCAAACCGAGATAGCTTTGCGAAAGTAGAAGTATGTTCGTGGAGGCAGGAGGTGGTTTGAGAAAGAGATTTAGGTTTCGAGAAAGGAGAGCGGTCGAGGAGCTTGGACCAAGGGCGGCGTTGAGAGAGGCCGGAGGAGTGGTAGATGCGAGAGGTGATGGCACGGACGACGGTGGTGTGCTGTGGTTGAATGGTGGTGGTGGGAAGGGTCGGGACGGTGGTGGGGAGAATTGGTGGGGCAGAGGATGTCATGGTGTTTATGAATGAATAAAAGAGAGGAGATATATGGAGGGATTTATAGCGTATGATTAGAGAGATTAGAGCGATTTTTTTGAGGGAATTATTTAAAGGAATTTGCAACCAAATGTAGATGAAAATTATTTTTAAACGATAAGTAATATAAGAGATTAAAAAATAACGTTGTAAAATAAATTGAATAAAACATTTCTTTACCTTAAAACATTTTTTAGAGTTCCAACATAACTTAAGATTTAAAATTTGCACGGGCATAAAAATGTTTGCGCGGGCATAAACAACATTTATCGGTAACAGAAGTGCAAATTTGCACGGGCATAAAAATTTCACCGATTACATATCTCTCTATTATCTTATTGTTGTATTATTTCCTTTTTTCTTAACCTTTTTTTGTAATGCTTTAAAATTTTCTATTACTTATGATTGTTTGTCATATAATTTTGTTGTTTTAGGTGTTTTTCAGTGATAAATATACACATTTTATCATTTTAAAAGACGTCTTTATTAAACCTACTATACACGACTTCATTGTTTGTACGTTCCTACTTGAACTTTATATACAACCTACCAATGTAATTTGTACTGGCATAGTTGTTTATTTGAATAAGATGGTACATTGTACAAATTAGCCCCAACATGTATCAATTTTGTGCTTTTCAGTGAAACTAATTCACACCAAGGATGTCTTGGCCTAGCGGTTAAGATTGAGGTACCCGTGACGATAGGTCACAGGTTCGATTCCTCCTCCCCCGTTGTATTGCCCTTGTGGCTTATATTGGACCAAAAAAAATGAAACTAATTCACAGTATATTTTAAAAGATGTCCGTATTAAACTTCTTATACAACAATGTACAATCTTATTGTTATATTCTTTACTTTTTCTATAATACTTTGAAGTTTTCGATTAATTATTGTGCTTTGTCATATAATTTTAAACAACATACCCGTATGATTGAGAAATTATAGTACCGTTTACCATCTTATTGTTGTATTATTTTCTTTTATCTTAACTTTTCATTAATGCTTAGAATTTTTAATTAATTATGGTATACTTTCGTGCTTTGAAGTTTTCGATTAATTATTGTGGTTTGTTATATAATTTTAAACAACATACCCGTATGATTGAGAAATTATAGTACCGTTTACCATCTTATTGTTGTATTATTTTCTTTTATCTTAACTTTTCTGTAATGCTTAGAATTTTTAATTAATTATGGTATACTTTCGTTGTTTAAGTGTTTTTCAGTGATGCATATACATACATGATTATTTTAAAAAACTCATTTATTAAACTCATTATACAACGACTTCATTATTTATACGTTTCTACATGAACTTTATAAACAACATACCAGTGCAATTTGCACGGACATAAAAGTAGTATGTTATAAATAACAACTACTCAAATAACTTAGATAAATTAATATGGGAAATTGCTAAGTGGATATAAAAAAAAAAGATCTATTAAAATTAAGAATGTATTGTTATTTCCCACCTTTTCTAAACACATTTTTAAAACTTTCCATCTTTTCTAACTTTTTTTAAAATTTGCTACCTTTTATAAATATTTTCTCAAAAATTCTCACCAATACCCCATTTTCACCATATTAAACGTGTATTTTCACTTATGAAAACATCAATTCCCGTTTTATTTTTTCATATTTTGGGTTTCGGTGTACGATAGATTTCATAAGTAATAAAAATATTTTAAAAAATTTCTTTAATTTTCACAAAAAATTGCATTTTAATTTAGTAAATTTTTTTGCGAAAAATCTTATAAATGATAGAAGAATTTAAGAAAAAATTACAAAAGGTGAAAAATTTTAAAATGGTAATTACAAAAAAGGTGAAAAATATTAAATTACCTTAAAATTAATGATATGGCTACCCAAAAACTAATTACCACAATCAATTAAATGGATTCTAATATACGTGAGTACTCCGTTGTAAAAATGAGTACATTAACCTAATATCATCATTACTGTAGACTAAAAAAACAGAAAAATTATCAAAATATCTACAAATGAGGATGATTTATTGAAGCCCCTTGTTAATTCAAGCGACATTATTACTAAGAACATCTTCAATGAAATGTTCTAAATTGTTATGCGACGATCCTCCTTCTTCCAAAGCTTTTCTACCTTCTTCGCTCATTTTCGTTACTCTACTTCTTAGCTTTCCATCCCCATTCATCAGTGTTTTAACTCCATTTTCGATCTCCTCCGCGGTCACTGCAAAATTACTTTTTCCCATTACCAAGTCCCTTTTATAATCCATTCTTATCTCGACCGCTAAATTCAAATCTTTCACAAGCTCAAACGCGTTCAATACATTTGCTTCTGCATACATGGGCCACGTTGCCATGGGAACCCCAAACCACAAACTCTCTAACGTTGAATTCCACCCACAATGTGATACGAATCCACCTACAGCACGGTGCGCTAACACCTCGACCTGTGGGGCCCATGCTACGATTTTCCCACGACCACTCGTTCGCTCAAGGAACCCTTCCGGAAGGGCCTCTACGTACGGCTCGTTGTCGCTAGGTGCTGCTAACTTTCCCTTGGGAGGCGGCTTTCTTAGGGCCCACAAAAACCGATGTCCCGATTGTTCTAGACCATTGGCTATCTCTTTAATCTGGTCCTCATCGAAACTTCCCCAGCTTCCAAAACACAGAAACACCACCGATGACTCCGGTTGAGCATCGAGCCACTGAATCACAGACTCATCCATGGGACCGCTCTTTTTATGTAGCTCCAATATGGGCCCCACGGGATAAACTGGCGGAATTCTTTTACCGTCACCTTGGGCCAACGCCTGGAGACCATACGGTTCCAATTCCGCATACGTGTTCACCAAAATACCCTTCATTTCCCTAAACTTCCTTGCAAAGTTGAGAAGCAACTCACACCCGCTCTTCTCCTGCAAGAGCGCGGGGATAACATTGCTCGTGACCGGGTTCTGAAACCCGGGCACGAGCGCAGAAAAATCCCGCCTACTAAACTCCCTCACGATATCAATCTCGGGATGATCATCCGCCAACGACTGAGCGTACAACAAGAAGTTCAAAAAACTTGCACCCGAAGTAAAGAAAAGGTAGGTCGGAACATTCATCTCATTAGCAAGATCAACCATTTCAGCGCAAAACATGTCGACAACAAACCCGACAGGTTTAAACAACCCATCTCGAACACGGTCCTCAATGGCCCGCTTAACGATCGGCTTGTGGAGGTGGATGACCGACGAGAAGTGCGGGGTACCCGACATGTCAGGCGGGTCTGATAAGGGCGGGAGGGTGACAAATGTTAAACGAGTTGGGTACGGGTTGTTACGTGACTGGGACTCGATGAAGCCAGTAATTTTGGAGGAATGGCTCGGAATGTTGAGAATAAGAATGGATATGGAGATGAAATTATTGGTACGAAGGACGTGTTTGGCGAGCTCGATGGCGGATACAAGGTGACCCATACCCGGTGTAGGAATGAATACTAACCCTGAAGACATGATCCTGTATTTTTTTTTTTTTTGGTAATTTAATTGATTAATAAAGAGTTGTTGTTGTTGTTGTTGGTTTTTTGTTGTTGTTTGTTACTCTGTGTAATTGATGTTTGATTGTATGAAGATGGTAAAGAGGTGATAAAATTAGTGTGTATATATATAGCGGCAGAGATAGGGATGGTGCAGCAAAGAAATAGTAAAAGAATGGGCCCATACAATCGAATTTGTGTTTCTGGAATGGGACTTTCTATTGGTACTTGTACGCGGTCAATCTGAAACCACGAGGTAACCTCCATTTCAATTCAATTCAAATCTTAATTTCTTTTTCACTAATTCTTAGGTGAGACATGTCTCACAATAATTTATTGTGAGACATTCTCACATGAGGGTAGTTAATTTTTTTTTTTAATAAATTTTCATGTATTACTTACGTTAAGTTAACGTAAGTCCGGTCTTACACAAAAACTACTCTTTGTTTTTTTTGGGTAAATGGTTTATATTCGTTTCAGTAAATTGTTTACGGTTTTTTGGTTTTGTGAATTGGAAACAAAACAAGCGTAAATAAATGACTTGAGTGGGACTTTTTATTGGTACTTTGGTTTTGGTTTTAATGCAAATTCTTGTGTGAGTCAAGTCTCACAATAATTTATTGTAAGTCAGACTCATTTGTACTCAATTTTAGTTTTTGTACCATTTTAGTGATAATTATTAATTGTAACTAAATTTTTTAGTGTTCCTAAAAGTGACTTTAATAGATTTGTTTCATATTTTGTACCCTTTTAATTACAATTTGTACTTTAATCTCGCATTAATTAAATGTAAGGCTAGTCTTACAGGGGACTTACTGTGGTTTTAAATATAATTAACTTTTTTTTTTAGTATTTTATTAGAAGACGTCCAACATTTACGTTCTCCGTAAGGGAAAAAACACAACAAAAAGGCAATTTAGGGGTTAGACTCGACCCGATCGGTTCATCCAGATGAGTCAAGTGTAATTTCGTGTAAAAAGACTTATTGAAACTATAAATGGATATATCATGGACAAATAATTTTATAATACTCTTTTTATCCTAAAATAAGTGTCCCCTTTTCTATTAGAATTATATAAGAAATGGAATACTTATTTTGGAATTATTATATCATGGACAAATAATAATTCTAATTTAATACTCTCTCTATTTCATTGAATAAGCCCATAGAATTTTGTACAATTTTTAAGGGAAGTGAAAAGTTAACGGTAATGTTGGTAGTTTGGTTGAGTGGAGTTTATTTTAGAGGATAAAGTGTGTGATATTTTTGGTAAAATGAATATATTAGTAGGGGTAGAAGTGTTATTTTGATTTTATAAAGGTGTCTTAAATAGTAATATGACTAAATGAGTGAAATTTCCGAAAAAAAGTGAGGTTAAATGTGTGAAATTTTCGAAAAAAGAAAGTGAAGCTAATTGAGTAAAAATAGAGGGAGTATTAATAATTACGACGTGTATATCATGAAAAAATACCAAATGATGAAGTTTAAAAACAAAAATAAGTAATGAAAAAGAGAATTAGAAAAAATATGGTCAAAACCATAAAATTAAGGTGGAATGATACATAACCTGGAAATAGGTAAAGTTTGGAAATTCTAGAACTCTTGAGTGGGTTTGATAAATTACTAGAAGTACAAGTTAAGGAGTAGTACAAGACACTGGACTTCTAGAACTTATTATGGGTTGTTGGACTACATTACTACTAGAACACTGCACAATTATTGTTTTGTGCAACCTAAGAAGATCACTAGAATTCTTTTTATAAAGGAAAGTATTGCTCCAAATAATTGAAAACGTCACATGGATTACGAGAGGAATTGCGTCACATACTTCACCCAAGTTGCGTACTTTCTTAAAATGAGTTACTATATCTCCCCCTTAATTACATGGATTATGACTTACGAAGGGAAAAAATTAACGTGGAAAGATTTGTAGCGATTCATTTTTCCCCCTTCATGCCTAATTAAATTTTTTTCTCAATAGGTAAGATTTGGAGGGAATTATTATCCAAACCCCCAACAATTCATTCTTTCTTCTCATTCTTCCCTTTATTTTCCTTTCTCTCACTTGTCTTTTCTCCATTTTCCTACTTTTTTGCTATTCAAACATACACTAATTCTTATGTAAGTAAGGACTTACAATAAATTATTGTAAGTCCGCTTCATTTGTACCTGATTATATAGATTTTGTACTATTTAAGTGATAATTATGATTAATTGTTACTAAATTTTTTTGTTACCTCTATTAGTGACTTTTGTAGATTTGTTTTATGTTTTTGTACCCCTTTAACTGCAATTTGTACCTTGGTCTCACATTAACTTAGTGTAAGTTCAGCCTTACAGGAGAATTACTGACATACATACTCAAATGAACAAATTTAGAAATGTTTTGTAGAATGGAGTAAATTCACTGTTGGACAATGCACCACCATTATCATTTTAACACTCCCTCCATTAAGTAATATATGTCGTTTTTGTTTTACGAGGCGAGCCTTTGACTTTAATTTTTACGAAAATATAAAAATTGTACAAAAAAATTCCTTATGAAAAGAGCTTTCATATGAGTATACATTGGATGATATTTTACCAAATAATTTGAGAGATATCGAAAAGAGAAATGAATGTCTCGAAATATGAGAAAGTCATATATTGAATAATAGAGGGAGTATTTAAAGGGGAACTAAATTTATATGCAATGTTTATTCCTTATTAGTTCTCTTGTCGTTAATTATGTATTTGAATTGAACTTTGAACTAGATTGTTAAGATTATTTGATAGTGAGAGTTAACTACGAACTAGATATGTTTAATTGACTAATTTTAAGGAGAATTATTTCACAATTCACATTAAAATAGTCAAAATTATAAGTTAGAATCAGATAACGATGATCAAATACTATAAAATCGTGGATGTTTAGTTGAGTCGAGACCTTTATAAATTATAATACGGAGTAATTGACTTTTCCTTCCATTCTTTCACTTACTTTGTACTTAAAATAAAACATTAGTAGTTTTATATAAGTCGATAATAACTGAAACCCTCACAAAACTGGTTACCACACTGTCTTTAATTCTAAATGAAACCACTTTACTTATAATTCTTACATGATCACAATTAATCTAATTTCCCTCAAGTACGACCAATACTTCCACTATACTATTAGTTCTTATATATAAGCTTAAAGAACGACTTTCTCGAGACAGAAATGCGAAAATCTAAAGGAAATATAAATAAGAATGAAATGAGGGTGTTACAGAATCACACTCCTATGAGACTCTTGATGACCCTCAGCTCTATTCTTGTCTCATTCCGACTAACCAACATTTCAATTGGTTAGATACTTGGTTAGATACTTGTTGTAACCGTGATCTATGTGGTGCTAGCTGCGAGCCTGCGACAATGTATCAAAAAGTTGGTCAATGGGACTTATCTAATGAAATACAGGGAGTATAAGATTTTTTTTAGGCAAGAAAAAAAAGTGCATTAGATCAAGCGGTATTCGACTTTTTCGTTAACTTTAAACGACATCTTATTTTATTCCTTTTAGAAGAAAAAAAAAAGAAAAGAATGGTAAGCACATTGTCAAGAAAAACAAAAGTAATTTTAAGCGCATGCGTCCCTCTAAATTATTACCATCAACACTTACAACATACTGTAATATTTAACATAAATCTCAATTATAGTAACAAATAAGAAACTCGTTCATCAATCTTACTACGGAGTATTTTTTTTTTGGATAAAAACGACCAATTCATTAATAAACATGCCGAACAGCACTTACAAGAATATAGATGATTAACAACCGATCAAAGAAAAAAAAAACATTGAGAATAATTTCTCTTTTACAACAGAGAAAACTATGATATAATAAGTCGGGACATCCAACTATTGCTATCTCTATATACCTTTTGAGGGAATCATTTGCTTGGATCAAAGTAATTTGAAAATTACCCTGAATTGATTTTAATGACAGTTGACGATAAACTTGTATCCATTGAACAGACGTGCATCGACCAATTAATGAACCAATCATCTCTAACACACACAAACTTAAAAACCATGAAATAAAGGACCGAATTAACTCTAATAAAGAGTACTGAAAAACCCCTATGAAAGAGACTGAACCATCTTACCTAATGAGAGATTATTGCAAAAACAATGAAATAACATACTCACATTGAAGAAATTAATCGATTATGAGGCTTACCATCGAGAAATCTATTGATGGTAGCTCCAAATTTTAATGGAAAAATGAGGGTTTATTTATTTATTTATTTATGCATCAATCATAATATTTTTGATAAGTTTAGAATCGTATTTAAGCGATATTGTTCAGGATATCTTCAATAAAACGTTCTAAGCAATTAAAGGATGAGCCTCCTTCCTCCAAAGCTTTTTTCCCTTGGTCACCCATCCTCCTTACTCTTGTTCTAAACTCCTCATCCGTATTCATCAATGTTTTAACTCCTTTTTCGATCTCCTCGGCGGTCACTAAAAAATTACTTTTTCCCATCATCAAGTCTCTTTTATAATTCATTATTAAATTTACTGCTAATTTCAACTCTTTCACTAATTTGAACGCATTAAACTGCTGCTCAGCATATATAGGCCATGTTGCCAAAGGAACTCCAAACCAAAAATAAAGAAACTGAAACACAAGTGATTTGAGAAGGCTGTAATTCTTATTGATAATCAAACTACGTACAGAGGAAGCTATATATACAACCAAAGGATCTCATTCTACCTTATTTAATAGGAAACTAAATATCTAATTACCTAAACCAAAGAAATACACATCCTAATTATAACAATATATTATACACCATATCTCCTAATAATAGGCAAGAAATATTTACATCTTAACATTCCCCCTCAAGTTGGAGACCGAGGTAAACCGAGTCCCAACTTGAACTGCAAATGATCAAACAATTCTCCTCCGAGCGCCTTAGTAAATAAGTCCGCTATTTGCTCCTTGCTTCGTACATGAGAAGTGCTGATCGTTTTGGCCAGTATATGTTGACGAATGAAATGACAATCAATTTCGATGTGTTTGGTCCGATCATGGAATACCGGATTCTTAGCAATATGAAGTGCCGCTTGATTGTCACAATATAAGGACATAGGTTTAGTGTGAAATATGCCAAATGAGCCGAGAAAGGACTTGAGCCAAATCAGCTCACTCGTGGCTGCTCCCATTGCTCTATACTCGGCCTCTGCGGTTGATTTTGCTACCGTCGCTTGCTTCTTGACCCGCCATGAGATGGGTGACTTTCCCAAAGAAACAAAATATCCACTCAACGAACGTCTCGTGACTGGACAACTCGCATAATCCGAATCACAATATCCCCGTAACTGAAAGTCTCCCTCTTTCTCGATCGTAATTCCTTTGCTCGGATTTCTTTTGATATAACGTACCACTCGAAGTGCTGCATCCCAATGCTCGACCTTTGGTTCATTGACAAACTGAGATAATGTATGCACCGCATAAACAAGGTCGGGTCTCGTAATCGTAAGATATACTAATTTCCCAACAAGCCTTCGATACTTCATAACGTCCTTGAGGACACTGCCCTTTGCCAATGCTAAGTTATGACGCGGCTGAATCGGCGTATACACCGTTCTTGCACCCGCCATTCCACTTTCTTCGATGATATTCAGTGCATATTTGCGTTGATTAAGAAATTAACCACTTGCTCCATGAGCCACCTCAATCCCCAAGAAATATTTCTATCGACCCAAGTCTTTAATCCCAAACTTGGAATTGAGGAACGCTTTAAAACGTATACTAGCATTATCATCATTACTAACGACAATCATGTCGTCCACATACACGAGAACTCCTATAAAAATGCCGTCACAGTTAAGCGTAAACAATGAATAATCCGCTAAGGATTGAACAAAACCATACCTCCTCATTGACTCCGTAAGTTTTGTAAACCAGTTCCGGGAAGCTTGTTTTAACCCATATATGGACTTCATTAACTTGCAGACTTTATTTTCTTTGTCTCGTTCGAATCCTTGCGGTATTCTCATGTAGACGTCTTCATCTAAATCGCCATGTAGAAAGGCATTATTAACATCGAGCTGCTCTATCTTCCATCCCTTCATCACGGCGATGGCAAGCATACAACGAACACTCGTCATCTTTGCTACTGGCGCATACGTCTCATGAAAATCAATGCCTTTCACTTGAGTAAAACCTTGGGCTACGAGTCTTGCCTTGTACCGTTCAACTTCTCCATTAGCTAAATATTTGATCTTGTAGACCCATCGACACCCAATGGCTTTCTTTCCCTTCGGCAGCTCAGCAATTTTCCAAGTTCCATTCTTCTCTAACGCTTCAATTTCTTTTCGCATGGCTTCTCGCCACTGTTCACTTTTGGCCGCCTCTTGGTAAGTCGTGGGCTCGTTCTCCGCATCAATCTTTCCTAGAAAAGCTTTGTGCGACGGTGAAAAACAATTAGTAACAACGTATTTAGATAAAGGATAACGAGTACCTGACACTGAAGGCGGTGATTTGTCCGGATGAGCAGTCGACATCGGAGCTATTATTTGCATAGACTTACAGTAGTAATCATTTGTCCATGCTGGCGCAAACTTCTCTCGCGCCCCTCTGCCCATTCTTTCTCCTTCGCTTCCTACAGTCGGATCTCTCGTCTCGTCGCCTGAATCCCTGTCTGTTACTGTACCGTCTCCGGTGCCTTCATTCATTAAATTCGTTTCGTCACTGTCACCCTCTGTTTCGTCACGATTGACCTCTGTTTCTGCAACTCTATCGTGATTCCCCCTTTCTTCATGCGTGGAATCGTCGAGGTGTTCATAATCAACAAAAAAATTATCTGGGATATGTGTATTAACTTCCTTGCTCTGTGTGTCCATGTCCTTCGAAACCATTAAAAAAGGACTCACATCCTCATAGAAAACTACATCACGGGAAACAAAAGTTCGTTTTTCTTTCAAGTCATACACTTTCCACCCTTTCTTACTATGCGGATAACCTATGAAAATGCACCGCTTCCCCCTGTCTCCAAACTTATCTTTCGGTCTCTCCTTATTGTGCACGTAACACAAACAGCCTAAGACTTTAACGTTATCAAAACGAGGCTGTCTACGATGCAAAATTTCATACGGCGTCTTTCCTTCTAGTAACGGTGTGGGTGTTCTATTTATTAAGTAAGCTGCTGTTAATACACATTCTCCCCAAAACAACAGAGGTAACCCACTCTCGAATCGTAAAGCTCGAGCCTTTTCTAAAATGTGACGGTGCTTTCTTTCTACTCTTCCGTTTTGTTGTGGTGTATCTACATTACTAGTCTGAAAAAGAATCCCATTTTCCTCATAATAACGCTGCATTGGACCTGATAACAATTCCGTCCCATTGTCACTTTGAATTTTCTTAACACATGTATCGAATTGAGTTTTTACCATTTGACAGAAAATTTTCAGAAAATCACCTGCTTCGCTTTTGTCTTTCATTAAGTACACCCAAACTCCCCGACTATGGTCGTCAACAATCGTTAAGAAGTAATGTGCTTGTTTCAAACTTGCGACTCGATACTTTCCCCATATATCACAATGTATTAATCCAAATAAAACGTCGCACTTCTTATTATTAATTTTGAAAGGGGATCGAGTTAATTTTGCTCGACTACAAGAATCACACACACTATCAAAATTCCAATGTAAACTACACCCAATTAAACTAGAAAAACGAGAAAAAATACTTTGCGACGGATGTCCTAATCTCCTGTGCCACAACCTTGCATCCTTAGTCACCGTTACTCTTTGCACCGTCTCTTTCTTCTTCAACTGATAATAATAGACTCCATGTCGATGCTCACCTCGTCCAATCATCGTCCTCGTAGTCGGGTCCTGCATTTCACAATAATCCGAATAAAACGTTATTACACAATTATTTTCACGTATTAATTGTTGCACGGAGATGAGATGACAAGTAAGATTTGGGACAAATAAGACATCTTTAAAGACAAAGTGTTCATTCAATTGAACTTGGCCGTGTATACTGGCCTCTACAACTCTCCCATCAGGTAAACTGATTTTTGACACTTCTTCCTTCCATTGATTCATCAACAAGTCTCGTCTTCCCGTCATATGATGAGAAGCTCCACTGTCAATCATCCATTCTAAATCAATCGTTAATTTCATACCTTTGAGTTTCTCATTACCACTTGGGCACTCGCCTAATAAGGCTTTGAGCCTCTGAATCTCCTCGCTCGTGAATGGCAGGTTCGATGTTGTACTGTTATTCTCCTTCGATGCGGCTTCTGTACTTACTGCATTAGCTTGGTAAGTTCCTCTTCCTCTGCCGCGTCCACGTCCACCACGACCACTGATCCCTCCGCGTCTACCACGACCTCTCTCTGGCTCTAACTTCTTCATACCCATGCTTCTCGTAGCAATTTGCCTCGGTGTGATAGTACTTACCGCAGTGAGTGCACTGTGGTGGAACATACTCTGCATCTTCACCATTCTTCCCTTTCCCTGCATATGCCCTTGTCGCCATAGCTGCTTCCTGACGATCTTCCTTGACTTTGGTCATCGATGTGTGTCGTTCTTCTCGTAAGACTAGTCCATATGCACGAGTAAGGGTTGCAATAGGATCTTCCATTAGCAAGTTAGTTCGAATATTTCCGTATAATTTCGAATCTAACCCCATTAAGAACTGATGGACCTTCTCTTCTTCTTTCTCTTTGGCAATGGAGGCGGCGGCTCCACAGGTACACTCTTTGACTTTGCTGTAATTCCCGAGTTCATCCCAAATTACCTTTAGCCGAGTATAATACTCAACCACCAAATCGGATCCTTGCTTACATTCATTGAGTTCACATTTTAATTGATGAACTCTTGGTGCGTTTCCCGCTGAATATCTGTCACGAAGTTCTTCCCAAATTTCTTGAACCGATACTGAAAAGGTGATACTGGGATGTAATTTAGGATCGATCACATTACTGAGGATACCGGGTAGGGTGATCCCTTCTCGACGCCCCGCTCGCGCCCGCCCTCGAGGAAAATGTGTCATGGGGCGGAATGCACGGCGCGGGAAAAATGGATGAATTTTGCAAGAAGCTCGCTCGCGGGAGCTTCGCACTTTTTGAGGTGCTTACTCGCTCGAGCGTTCTTTTGCTTATGGGGGAATGTCATTGCATGTGATTATAACAAAAAGAAATACAAAAATCCTTTTGAAATGTGCTTTTGGAGTCGCCACCAAATATTAAAGGAATTTGGAACCTATTCAACGCGTCTTAAAATATAAGACACGGGTGTCTCAGATTTCAAGGTGCGTCGATACCTATCCGTCTGAGGTTATTGTGAAACCAGAGAGGATTCGGAGTGAGGTTACTTTTCGAAAGTTTTGACAAAATGTGTTATGAAAACTGTAATCAAAAAGCCTACGTAAAAGTAGTCTTTACTAATTTGAAAACATATGCTTTAATTTCGATATTTGGGCTAATAGGACGCTACGTACAAATGCAAATATATGACTCGACAAATATGTAAAATAAATGTAAGTCGTCATAGCTATGACGATTTGCTATAGGAAATATACGTAAAATTACTAATTCATTGTATTTGAATTAATAACTAAACGTTATTCTCCCACTTGTGTTCAATTCTAAGATTTTGTAAAACCCTCAGTTTTGCATGTTTAAAAGACTATATGAAGAGTACAGTTAAATGTAGAATCCGTGCTTTAGTCGTAATTTAATGCATGAATCGAGAATTTGCATAATGTAAAAGTGGTGTTTAATTTAGTGATTTTGAGTCGTTTGTTTATGCAATATTGGCGGGGTTTAGACGAATCTTTGATTCGAATTACTACAACCGAATTGCGAATAAGGGTTCGTTAATGCCAATATCGGGGTGGGGTTAAAGTAACCCTGTAAGTCTCGGACGCCCAATCGGAAGGTAAAATTTCTTTACCTTGAAATGCAAGGACGATTTTTAGAGTGGAGATTTATAAGTGCGAGAGGCTTTTTGTGAGTATGAGTATCGGTTTTTTGAGTGTTGTTGTAATTGTTGTTATGATTTCCGATGTTGGATTGTTATGAATCTTGTGTATATTTGATATGAATGTCGATGTTGTGTTGTGATGTTCGATGATGAAAATGGTTGAACAAGGGCTGCTATTTATAGCAAATGCTTCGTGTTTCATGCCTAATTGATCAGAAAATCGCCAGAGAACCAGCAATTCTTCAGAAAATCGCCAGAAACGTCAGGGGAGGACCATAAAATCGCCAGAAAACTGGCGATTTTATGGTAAATCGCCAGAAAACTGGCGATTTTATGGTAAATCGCCAGTATTCTGGCGATTTTCCCCTTTGTTTCTGACAAATTTGTTGCGCCGTAATAAGTTATCGTAGGTGTGTAAGGCTATGGTCGCGCAAAGATGACTTTGGGGTTGCAATTTGATCAAATTGATCAAGTTGTTTCATCCACTTGGTTTTGTTTCGATTCTCGCGTTTCGTGTTTCGTGTTTCGGTTTTTCGTCGTGTTTTTCGATCTTGGCTCGAAGTAAAATAATATTGTAACGTATTATTTTACGACTTTGTGGGATTTTGTTTTGTAAGAATGTGACCCGGGACGCATTTTGGCCCGCTCGGGTGCTTGGGCCTTTTTATGTGTTTTGGGCCGTTTTTGTGTGTGTGTGGGTCGTTTTTTGTGTTCTTGGGCCATTTTTGTGAGGTGTCTTTGTGTCGTGCTTGTGCGTATTGTGTCGACTTACGATTAAAATGACTAAATTAATATTCATTTTTACGAAATATGCAAATTCAAATTAATACGTTAAAAATGACTAAAATGTTTTAGACACTAATGTACCGTTTCGTCTTATTTAAAACATGCATAAAAAGTCCTTTTCGTCATCGGGTTTGCTTTTGGGGGGGTACGGATACGGGTATCTACAGAGCCCCGCTTGATCGAGCTTGGACTAAAGCGCTAGTCAAACTTAGAAGATAGTATCCCACCATTACGCCTCGATACTACCTGGCGACGCTAAGTATGTGTCTCGGGGAGAGACGAGGACTTAGTGTCGGGAATGCGGGGAGGGACGGCATGTTTAGGGACATGACGGTCCTGCATGTTTTAGGGCTTGCCGGCCTGCTGTTGTTTAGATGTGATTCAATGGCGTTTTGTAGCTTGGCCATCTCCTGCGTCTTGCGTGTCTGCTGCGTGCTTGCTTGTGTATCTGCGTTTTGATTTGAATGAAAGTGTGTATTTATGTATATTTGAAAAACATACGTATTCAACTCGTGAGGAGTATACGTATTTTGATTTGTGACTCGTAAAGAGTGTTTTTGTTTTGAAAAATATACGTACTTAACTCGTAAGGAGTATACGTATTTTTGATTTTGTAACTCGTAAAGAGTGTATTTGTTTTGAAAAGTATACGTATTTAACTCGTGAGGAGCATACGTATTTTGATTTTATAACTCGTAAAAAGTGTATTTGTTTTGAAAAGTATACGTATTTAACTCGTTAGGAGTATACGTATTTTTGATTTTGTAACTCGTAAAGAGCGTATTTGTTTTGAAAAATATACGTATTTAACTTATGGGAAATATACGTATTTTTGATTTTGTAACTCGTAAAGAGTGTATTTGTTTTGAAAAATATACGTATTTAACTCGTGAGGAGTATACGTATTTTTGTTTTGTAACTCGTAAAGAGTGTATTTGTTTTGAAAAATATACGTATTTAACTCGTGAGGAGTATACGTATTTTGATTTGTGACTCGTAAAGAGTGTATTTGTTTTGAAAATATACGTATTTAACTTGTGGGAAATATACGTATTTTTGATTTGTAACTCGGGAAGAGCGTATTTGTTTTTGAAAAATATACGTATTTAACTCGTGAGGAGTATACGTATTTTTGTTTTGTAACTCGTAAAGAGTGTATTTGTCTTTGAAAAATATACGTATTTAACTTGTAGGGAATATACGTATTTTTGATTTTGTGACTCGTGAAGGGTGTATTTGCTTTGAAAAATATACGTATTTAACTCGTGAGGAGTATACGTATGTTTGATTTTGTAACTCGTAAAGAGTGTATTTGTTTTTGAAAAATATACGTATTTAACTTATGGGAAGTATACGTATTTTGATTTGTGACTAGTAAAGAGTGTATTTGTTTTGAAAATATACGTATTTAACTTGTGGGAAATATACGTATTTTTGATTTGTAACTCGGGAAGAGCGTATTTGTTTTTGAAAAGTATACGTATTTAACTCGTGAGGAGTATATACGTATTTTGATTTTGTAACTCGTAAAGAGTGTATTTGTTTTGAAAAGTATACGTATTTAACTCGTGAGGAGTATACGTATTTTTGATTTTGTGACTCGTAAAGAGCGTATTTGTGTTGTTATTTTGTAAAATTTAGGCTCTCGGCTTGTAATGAGCGTGTATATTGTCGTGTTTTATCATAGTAGTGCATAAAAGAGTGAATTAATAGCGTAATAGACCGTTATTACCAGTCAAAACTAAAAATTGACCCGCGCCTAACCACTTAATCGCCAGAGGTCTGGCGATTTAGTGGGTGTGTGTGCTGTTTTGTTCAAAACACGGGAAGGAGAGGGAGAAGAGCATAGCAGCCGCAACATACACAAACACCTCAAAATCGAAAAAGCTTGTTCTTGGCGATTTCTCCACCAAAATTCGTGATTCCGCCTCCTACGATTCGCAATGGACCAAGGTATGCACTCAATCAAGTTGCTAATTCGTGTTTTGAAGTCGGTTTGAGTCGGTTTTAACTGAAAACTCATTTTTTAGGGTTTATGTCGATTTGTTTTGCATGATTCGATTTTAGCCATTGTTGTCACTTGAAATCGATGCTTGAGAGTACTATGAGACTTGCCTCGCTATTGTTGGTGATTGTATGCGAAAAACCCGACTTGTAGGGCTGATTTTCGTGTATGTGGTTAAGGGTGTTTTGGTCATTTTTCGTTTTTTGTCTCGGAATACGCTCAAAATCTCAATGTAGGTTACCCATTAGTAGTATAATGCTTGGGTGAATTTGTTTCGTTGAAATTGGCGCGAAAGTCGGGTTTTTTGGGCTAAAAACCGTGTGTGAGGGTGTTTTTTCGGTGTTTTGCTCTGTTTTTGTCGTGTAAAACGGCACTGATTGGCTTGGTTGTCTTTGTAACGTCATTGTATGCTAATGATGAGGCTTTGGGTGTCTTGTATGCGAAAAACGGTTTGAAAATCCGTGATTTTCGTGTGTTTTTGTATGGAGACGGTTTTTCGGGTCGAAATTTTCGGTTCCGAAACTTGTCGAAAACTTTTGTCTTGGGTCATGATGACTTGTATGGTGCATGGTTTGCTCATTTTTGCTGAGCACGCGTGATTTGGAGGTGTTCTGGAGCGTTTTGGAGCGTTTTTGTGTAGTTGAGCTAGGCTTCTTGAACTCGTCTTTCTTGCTTCTCGTGCTTCGAGTCTTGGGTGTATTGTCATGTAGGCCGTCTGGGTTGGCTAAAGTGTTGGTTCGTGGGAGGTTAGGGCTTCATTGATAAAGAAAAGGTCATGAAAAGGCCGTTTTTGTATCTTGGGTGCGTTTTACAAAAGCTGTTCAGTCGGGGTGCTCGGGACATGATTTTTGTACGAAACTTTTTGTGGGTGTTCATTATGACTTGTGCGTCGTATACGTGTCATGCACTGGGTATTTCTGTGTCTCTGCGCCGTTTTAGCCTTATCTGTCAAAAATAAGCCTAAAGCGTATCTTCTGTTGTTTTGCTTGGTTTTTTGTCATTTTTGTCCTTTCTAGCTCTTCGTATTGGTCGTGTATGACGTATATATCGTATATGTGTGATAATATACGCATTTCTGTGTCTCTGCGTTGTTTTGACCTTATCTGTCAAAAACAGGCCTAAAGCTTGTTTTTTTGCTGTTTTGTCTGCTTTTTTCTTTGCTTTTGCACATCGTTGTTCTTCGGATTGGCTGTGTATGCTGCCTGCGTTAGAGATGTGTCACGAAGTGTGCATTTTCGGGTCTCTGCTTCATTTTAGCCTTTTCTGTCAAAGATAGGCCTGAAGCTTGTTTTCTGCTGTTTTGCTTTACTTTTCTCTGTCCTTGTGCATCCTTGTTCCTTGGATTAAATGTGTATGACGTAGATATTATATCTGTGCCGTGAAATATGCCGTTTTGCGTCTTTGCTTTGTTTTAGCCCTTTCTGTCAAAGATAGGCTAAATGCTTGCTTTTTGCTGTTCTGCTTGACCTTTCTCTGTCCTTGTGCATCCTTGTTCCTTGGATTAAATGTGTATGACGTAGGTATCGTGTCTGCGTCATGAAAATGTATCTCTGTGTTTCTGCTCCTCTTTTAGCCTTTTCTGTCAAAGATAGGCTTGAAAATTGCTTTTCTGTTGCCGTTGTGTATGTGCATCCCTCTGTTGGTCATGAACTTTCTTCGATTGAATTGTATTTTGTCTTATCACATTACTGCGTTGCTTAAGAGCATTTCTTGAATTCGTGCAGGTGACCCTGAGTTCGTGATACCTTCTACCAGTACTATGCAGGATGTCATCGAGAACATTGACTTTGATCCTACAGGGGAAGAGCGTACGCCGATATCCGAGCTGCGTCATCACTTAGCGACTTCTGAAGGTCCGTCGCAGTCTGATCTGTTCAAAACCCCTCCTACTTTGACGCCAGGAGGTGAGGTACAGGGGGCTGTTCCTGAGTCTCCTATGCCTTCTATTAGTGAGCACAGCACTACCGTGGAGCCGACAGGGCCTTCTGTCTGCGATGCAGGTCGTACTATAGAGATGACCGGAGTTACCGTTGGGCCCGCTGTGGAGTTACCTATGCCTTCCGTTGGTGGGCGTGGGGCTGCTGTTGAGTCGACCGGGCCCGCTGTCAGTGAGCGTGGTGTTGGGTCAGTGCCTTTGCCAGATGCCGGACGTGGGCGTGGTGGTGTTGCGGAGTCACCGGCACCTGTTGAAAGAGGTCGAGGTAAAGGTCGCGGGGACAATCGCAAGAATGATAGGCCTAGTAGGAAGCGCAAAGTGACTGCTGTTGCTGATAATGCTGAGGGTGGTGTTCGGACGCGAGGTCGCCGTGCAGCGGAGGCTAGCGGTAGTCGTGAGCGAGGTGAGGGTAGTAGTGTTGGTGTTTCTGACGAGGTGAGTTCTGACGAGGCTGAGGAAGATGATCTTGCTGTCGATAGACCGAGGCGTGGCCCTCCTCGTCGACTTGAGGGTGCCTTTGAGAGTGATCCTGAGTCCGAGGAGGAACAAGGTGATGAGGAGGCTGCGGTAGGTGGTGCTGACGAGGAGGCTGCCGAGGGTGAGGTTGCGGGTGCTGTGGTTGGCGAGGCTGGTGTCGACGCTGGGCCGGATGCTGCGCAAAATATGTTTATGGGCGTGGTTGATGAGCTAGGCTTGAGACCGTCGTTTCCTCATAGCCCGAGACTGTGGGCAAAGGTTGCTAAGGATTGGGATGGTGTAAGCTTGGTTTGGAACCCATTGGAGCATTTGTCTACTAGGGTTAAGGTTGGCTTCAAGTCGGGTAATATGAGGACCTTCTCTGGTTTTCGTACCGTCATAGATGCTTTTAACAAGAAGTTGTCCCCTGAGTCACAGAAAATAATTCTCGGCACGGCCTTTGGTTCGTTGGTGACGAAGTGGAGGGAGGCACGTAAGAAGAACGTGAATTGGCACCTTTCCGTGCTTCGAGCGTTGTTGGATAGATTCTGGGATACCACTAACACGTTCCATATGCCTGGGTACGAGGTTGGCATTACTTTCTCTTCTCTTGCGATTGTTTCGGGGCTTCCTCATGGAGAGGAGATGATTGAGTGGGACAGAGCGCGTCCTGCTATCTCGAGCCCGATGGTTGTTCGCTTGATCGGAGGCGGTATTAGGTGTGAGAAGAATGAGAGGAACACTTTTCAGCCTCGGACGTCATGGTTCGATGATTATTTTAAAGGCAAAGGAAAGAAGCAGGTGAGTGAAGTTAGCCATGAGCAGAATGCTCGATTGTGGTTGTGGTGGTTCCTGACATCCACCCACTTCGGGGATAAAGGCGAGCGGGCATCGACTGCCGTTTTAGTGGCGTTGAGGGATTTGTCTAGATTGGGCGATTTTGACTGGGTCACTCCCGCCATGGGTGTCTTGATTCGATTTTGCCGAGATGCGGTTCGTCCTGATCAGATCGACGATGGGTCTCATCCATCCTTGGTTGGCCCTGGCCTGCTGATGGAGGTATGATTGTTTTGCTTTCTCCTTTTTACGATGTCTTATTGCTTTGTTGCTGTTATTCCTTCCTTTGGTAATGTGTTTTCTGTTTTTATGTAGTCCTGGTGTTATGCTCATTTCCCGTCGCTGCTTCCTGACAAATTTGCTGTGAAGGCGAAGTATCCTGCTTTCCATGCCTATGCGACGGCAAATAGGAAAGGTATTCGCTTGACTTATGAGGATGCTCGAATGTGGTTCAACCGGATGACCGTTGATAAGGTAAAAGGGGTCTGTATTCCTTTTATGCTTTGTGTTCCTGCTTTGCTTGTGTTTGTGGATCTTGATTCATTTTTGTTTCTGTAGTTTGTTCCTAATCCTTGGGCGAATTATGCGGATGTGCCTGCATCGATTGCGACTCGCTTTGCTATTCGCGATACACAGAGGTTGTACATTGCGACTCAGTATGACTCGTACTGGTTCTTGGCGGCGTCATCGTATGACGACTAGAGGTGAATTTGTTGTACTGCGTCCTCCTAAAGTCCTCTTTGTTCAGACGCCGGACGCTGATGTTCGCCGTGATGTGTATCGCGAGTGTGAGTCGGATTCTCTACTGAGGCTGGATGAGGACTATCCGTCGTGGACGCGTCTTGCTTTGGCGCCTACTGTCATTGAGGTTTGCTGTTGTTTTTGTGTTTGCTTGTGCATGTTATTTGTTCAAAAAGCAAAAATTGATCGTGATTTTTGTATTTTGTAGCCACGTGACCCTGACCTTGAGGTTCAGCCTCCTCCTTTCTATGATCGTCTGGATTTTGAGCATGATGATGGCTGTCGGCACTCGATGCCCCTGCCGCAGTACTTATCTGCGGTGACTGATGCCGGCTTGGATAGTTGGAACCCTCGGGTGAAGCAGGTATGATTGTGTTTGCGTGTTATGTAGTGTATAGCCCCCAGTTTGAGTTAGATTTTATCCTAAAATCGTTAGTCAAACTTTGTAGAAGCTGCTTTTGATTATAGCCCCCAGTTTGAGTTAGATTTTGTCTTAAAATCGTTAATCAAACCTTGTTGAAGCTGCTTTTGAGTGTAGCCTCCAGTTTGAGTTAGATTTTGTCCTTAAATCGTTAGTCAAACTTCGTAGAAGCTGCTTTTGATTATAGCCCTCAGTTTGAGTTAGATTTTGTCTTAAAATCGTTAATCAAATCTTGTTGAAGCTGCTTTTGAGTGTAGCCCCCTGTTTGAGTTAGATTTTGTCCTAAAATCGTTAGTCAAACTTGAAATGAAGCTGCTTTTGATTATAGCCCCCAGTTTGAGTTAGATTTTGTCCTTAAATCGTTATTCAAACTTGAAATGAAGTTGCTTTTGATTATAGCCCCCAGTGTAAGTAAATGAAGGCGATACTTGCTTGCAGGTTACGGTGGACGTGCATAGGAGTTTGTGGAGGATGGCAAACCGGTGGCGAGTGGCGGTGAATGAGAAAGCGGTCGCGCTTTGCAAAGCGCAGAAGTACGTGTCAGAGTTGGAAGGAGCACTTGCGCAGAGCCAGATAGATCTAGGGCAGGCCCGGGCCGCGGAGACTCAACGTGGGCAGGAATTAGCTGCTCATCGTGCCGAGATCGACGCATTACGCGCAGAGCTTAGCCGTCGAGATCAAGCTAGCTGATTTGGGATGTATGCTAGGACCGTCGGCCTATATCCGTGGACTTACTTTATTTTGTGGTTGTATTTGTATGTATTTGGATATGTAGGAGTTGACGTGAGGTCCATTTTTTTTGTGACCGCGGCTTGACGCGATAAGGTCCTGCGACCTCGTGTGCGTGCTTTGGTATTTTTGTATGGTCATACTTGCAGGAGTCGTACGACGTTGATTTGCATCCGTGGCTTGACACGAGTAGGTTACGTGACCTCGTACGTGCGCTTTGATTATGTAGCAGGTGTATTCGTTGACTATGGTAAGCGCCCCTGTTGGCGTAGCTTTCGTGACCGATGACTGTGTGCGCGGCGTCGTATGCCTTGTTGGTCATGTTGCCTCGGTTTGTAGTACGACCACTCGTGTCGTCATTTTCATTTGAGACCTTCGCGACTTGCTTAATTAGTGCTCCTGCATTAGACGGTTAGTCGTAAAAAGAAAACAAATCTCGATTGAGATTTTTCTGACCCGTAATAAGAATATGCATGTTTTAAAATATTTGTACGAAATATGCCATTTTGAGAGAAATATTTTGAGTCCGTGAAAGACGCTTTTGACGTTCGTAAAAATGTGGATTAAGAACGTCGTGCTTTAACGTAAACTTGCGAAATGTGACGACTAGATTTTGTGAGACCGTAAAAGGTGTTTTTGACGTACGTAAAAATGTGAATTAAGGACGTCGTGCTTTAACGTAAGTTTGCGAAATGTGATGATTAAATCTTGTGAGACCGTAAAAGATGTTTTTGAGGTTCGTTATGTTCGTCATACCCTTGAGATGTTTTGGGTATGCGATTTTGTGTTGAATGTCGGCTGTGCTTTTGAAAAGCTGCCTACGTATCCATATAAATGGAATCAAGCCGGCGTAGTTCGGAACTGTGTTTTTGAACAACATGTTTAGGGGCATGTCTGCTCATGGAATTGTGTTTTTGCTTTTTGTTGTGGGAGTGCACGTTTAGGGGCATGCCGGCCCGGAGTTGTGTTTGCTTTTGTAAAGAGTTTGAAAGTGCATGTTTAGGGGCATGCCGGCCCGTGTGATGTTTTTAAATACATGTTATAAATACATTGCAAGTGTTTCAAGGGTAGTATTTCTTCAGCTGATCGAGGTTGGTTGCTAGGTTAAACTCTTGATCGTCTAGGTCGGTTAGTTTGACTGCTCCGCCTGTGTAGATTTCCTTGACGAGGTAGGGTCCAGCCCAGTTAGGTTTGAACTTTCCTCGTGGGTCAACCGGAAGTGGCGCGCGTACTGATTTCAACACTAGGTCTCCCACTTTGACGTTTCGTGGTCGAACTCGTTTGTTGAATGCTCTTTGTAGACGTGCTTGGTACATTCGCACAATGCTTAAAGAATTTAGCCGACGTTCGTCTAAGAGCATGAGCTGCTCATAGCGCTCGCGAGCCCATTCTGCCTCTGGAATGCTACTCTCCATTAGTATTCGTAGGGATTGCATTTCTATCTCGACTGGCTGAACAGCTTCCATGCCGTAAGTGAGGAAATAAGGCGTCATGCCTGTGGGTGTGCGGATGGTGGTACGATACCCCCAAAGTGCAAATGGAATTTTGTTGGGCCAGTCCCGACAACTGTCGATCATTTTCTCCAGTATGGTGACCACAGTTTTGTTTGCTGCCTCCACGGCTCCGTTGGTTTGGGGTCGGTAAGGAGAGGATTTGTGATGTTGTATGCTGTATTTAACGAGTATAGCTTCTGCTTCGCCTTGGAAATGTGACCCTTGGTCGCTTATGAACTCGTGCGGTATGCCATGCCGGCATATGATGTTTGTTTGTATGAATTTGGCGACTTCTTTCGAGCCGAGGGTGCGAAAAGACGCTGCTTCTACCCATTTTGTAAAGTAGTCGATCGCTACTAGCACGAAGCAGTGTCCTCCTGCTCCGATGGGATGTACTTTGCCTATGACGTCGATGCTCCAAGTTGAAAAGGGCCACGGCGATGTGAGGCTGTAAAGGGGTGAAGGAGGTACATGTTGTACGTTGCTGAATATCTGACAGTTATGGCAGTGTTTGACGTAATGAATGCAGTCCGCTTCCATGGTCGTTCAATACCACCCTAGTCGTAGTATTTGCTTACACAGGGCTCTTGCGTTCATGTGTGGGCCGCATTCGCCGTCATGTACTTGGGCGATTATTTTCTGTCCTTTTTTGTAGTCGACACACATGAGCAAGGTACCTTGTGGTGTCTTTTTGAGTAATTGTCCCATCTCTAGTACAAATTGAGACGCAAGAAGTCGGATGCTCTTTTACCGCATTTGTCGGTGTCAGGTGGGTAAGAGTTGCTTGTTTTGTAGTTGAGTATGGCTTGGTACCATGGTTCCGTTTGTTCAGCTTCGTCGATGTCAATGGTGTGGATGTATGCGGGTTCGCCACGTCTTTCGACGACAATGGGTAGTGTGTCAACATTTGGTGGCATGTTGAGAAGGGATGAAAGCTTTGACAGTGCGTCGGCAAATTGGTTTTCTTCCCTTGGGAGGTGATAGAATTCTATGCTGTCAACTTCTGTCAGGAGTGTTTGTATTTTCGTTTGGTATTTTGCAAGGGTTTCGTTCATGATTTTCCATGCTCCTGTCACTTGATTTATGATGAGGAAAGAGTCTCCATCTACGCGTAGGTGCTTTATTTTGAGGGCCATGGCTGCTTGTAGGCTGTAAATGCAAGCTTCGTATTCTGCGGCATTGTTGGTGACGTTGAAGTCGAGCTTGATTGAGATGGGCGTATGATCGCCGTTAGGAGATATTAGAAGTATTCCTACGCCGTAGCTGCGGTAGTTTGAGGCTCCATCAAAGTAGAGTTGCCAGTACTCAGTTTCGACAGCGAAGATTCCATCGTCAGGGAATGACGTTCTGTCAATTTTAGGTTGTTCAATGATGGCGTTCTCTGCGAGAAAATCTGAAACAGCTCTACCTTTGATGACTTTCAAAGGCAGGTGTTTGAGCTCATACTCTGCTAGCAGTAGTGTCCATCTGGCCATACGACCATTTAATACTGGCTTTTCAAACAAGTATTTGAGTGGATCCATTAGGGAGTATACCCTGGTTGTGTGAGCGAGGAGGTAATGTCTGAGCTTTTTGGTGGCCCAGACTAAAGCGAGGCAGCTTTTCTCCACGGGTTCGTAGCGAGTCTCATAATCTTGGAACCTTTTGCTGATGTAGTAGATTGCTCGTTCTTCGTTGTTAACCTCCTGAGCGAGCATGGCACCCATGGCGTTTGGTGTAGTTGTCAGATACAATGATAGTGGTAGGTCTTTCTGGGGTGGCACCAGAACAGGTGGATTTGTAAGTAGGGTTTTGACTTTGTCGAATGCCTGCTGACAGTTGTCATCCCATTTTGTGTGTTCTTCCTTTTTTAGTTTCTTGAAGATCGGTTCGCAGACCATTGTGAGTTTGCTGATGAATCGGGAAATGTATTGGACTTGTCCCAAGAAACTCCTGATTTCATCGATGTTGCTTGGAGGTTTCATCTCTATTATTGCTTTGATTTTGACAGGGTCGATTTCAATTCCACGTTGACTTACGATATGACCCAATAGCTTGCCTGACGTAACCCCAAAAGTGCATTTCTGTGGGTTTAGTCGCATTTTGTGTTGGGACCAAAAAACCAAGCTGGTCCAGACCTGTACAGGTTGGTCCAGGACCCTTGGCCAGGTTCAGACAAAAATCCAAGATCCACAAGACAAAGACAAAATGTATCAGATCGTCTGTAATCTACAAGTCCGTCCAGACCCGTGGGCCGTGACGGACAGTGCGCATGCGAAATGCAGGGGTGCAGGCCAGGAGAGGTAATGTCAAGTTGGGCCAAGCCCAACAAAAAGAATTAAAAGAGGAAAGCCCAAAGACCGCAGCAGCAACCCTAAAAGAGTCGTTGGAAGACTTGGTCAAGAAGCTGAACTGAAGCCTAAGAAATAGGAGCTGCTGGAGAAGAAAGGGGAAGAGGTTACCTACAAGCATGGAGATGAACGTTGGACCAAGGAACACTATAAAAGCAAAGGAGTTCAGAAGGGAAGCGACACGAGATTTCATTCAACTCAAGCACGCTACACTCATCACAACTTACAAGCATTCAAGCACTTTTTACATTTTAATTACGATCATATTATATCCTGTACCACCTGGTCAGGACTGCACTGCTATTCCAGAACTAGTGCATAACCTCTCCTGGCTTGGCGCCCGTGGTTTTTCCCTTAACATTTAAGGGTTTTTCCCACGTAACCATATCGTGTGACCTGTTCTATTTTCGCCATCTTTTACGCATTCTAACTCCTAAATCGCATACAACATAAAGCTCAACCTAAAGGATAGTACTAGTAGATCCACAATCACTAAAACGAACCGTGTGAGAAAATCACCCCGAACAGATTGGCGCCGTCTGTGGGGATACTAGTTTATTAATCCTTCAAAACGTTCCAAAGATCAACCAACGTGAAAGATGGAAGGCACAAGCGCAGAAGCCATGCGGAAACTCCAGGAAGAATTGCAACAAGCCAAGCAAGTTGCAGAGCAGGCCCAGAAAGCGGCAGAGGATGCCAAAGCTGAGGCAAAGAAATCAAGCGAGACCGAGGCGACCAAGAAAAGCGATTGGAACCCTCTGCTCAGAAGAAAGCCTCAGGATCCAGGATCCCACCAGGTACACCATTTTCTGATGTGATCAAGCAACTTGACTTCTCTACTTTCTCTTCTGCAGGATCAAAGGGATCAAAAGGCGACCCACTCAATGTGGAGGAGGATCCAGAGAAGAATGCTGCAGGCGGAGACCCAGGGACACCAGAAGGGCTCAGTGCAGGCCAGGTCATGCAGTACATGATGGGGGAGATGCAGAAACTCTCAGAGTTGGTGCGGAAAGTTCCAGGACTCCCTCCACCCATTGAAGAGGCCACACCAGGAAGCTACGCTGATTCACCTTTCGATGACTGCATTGCAATGGTGGAGATGCCAAAGAAGTACACAGCGCCCAACCTGAAGCTCTATGATGGGACAGCTGATCCTCTGGAACACGCGTTGCGATGACAGCAGAGGATGTTCAACGTTCTATCCCAGAAGAGAGAAGCCTGCATGTGTAAAAGCTTTGGTTCAACCTTGACTGGTCCAGCCCTACAGTGGTACATCAACCTACCGATCAAGACCATCAAGTCCTTTGCAGAGTTGATCAACCTCTTCAACATCCAGTTCGCCAGTAGCAGACTCTTGGAGAAGCAGACCAGTGACTGCTGCGTCGTCGAACGAGAATGAGTCTCTGAGAGACTTCCTGCACCGCTTCAACAAGGAGAAAGTGTCCATCCCCAGATGTGATATCGGCACAGCCATTGAGGCCTTCAGACAAGGTTTGGTTAGAGACTCTGATCTTTATATTGAACTAACTCGCTACCCTTGTTCTACTTTTGAGGATGTGCAGGCTAAGGCTCTGGCCCAGATCAGGGTAGAGGAGGACCAACAGTTCAGAGCAAGGCACCTGGACCAGGGCAGGACTGAACGTAAAGTCACCACCCAACTAAGACAACAACAAAGAGCCTGGTCCATATCGAGGCCAACCAGGAGGGAGGCAAACGCCGTGGATGAAACGGTGATGCACCCAGTGGTTCCACCTCCGGTTTAGCATCGCTTCTCCGTAGACCTGCCAGGACTGATCCACAAAATGGACAAGTTGGGCTCATGATCGGATGGCCAAAAGCAAGTGAAAAGCCCAATCCGAGGCGGGACCTGACCAAGTGGTGTGAGTACCATTCGATATTGGACACACCACGCAGGATCGTGCATAGCTCTCGGGAGGGAAGTAGCTCATCTACTAAAGAACGGCCACTGAAGGATATCCCGCCAGAGCAGGAGAAACAGAGATGAAAGAGAAGAGCCCAGAGATCTTCCACCACCACCGCCAACCCATGAGGTAAAGTTCATTTCTGGTGGTTCAGATATTTGTGGACTAACATATTCTGCTGCAAAGCGTGTGGCTCAGGAGAACAGGCAACAACCACCAGCAGGACAGGCAGGTCCAGCACAGGAAATCGTGTTTGATGAGTCAGATCTACAAGGAGTACATGGGCCACACCACGATGGATTGGTGATCAAGATCCAGATTGGGACCTGCATGGTCAGAAGAGTCCTGGTAGATGGTGGCAGTTCAGTCAACATCATCATGATGGAGGCGTTGGAGGCTATGGGACTGAAAGATTCAGATGTGACGAAGAAGTCCAGCGTCCTTGTAGGATTCAGTGGTGAGACGAAGCACAGCTTGGGAGAGATCACCCTGCCAACATATGTGGAAGGAGTCACCTCTTTCGAGAAGTTCTGCGTAATAGACTGCCTGTCTTCGTACAACGTGATCCTAGGGCGACCCTGGATCCACAACCTCAAAGCTGTACCTTCAACGTACCACCAGTGCATCAAGATTCCAACAAAGTGGGGGCAAAGAATCGAGAGGAGAAGCGGAGATCGCGGGAGTGTTCTGGGCAGACCACGAAACCTCCTAGTCCAGGTAAGTCCCTCGCATAGCAATTAAAGCAGCCTGTCAGGTCTGTAGAGAATCCTGTCCCACGCATGGAGACAGAGGAAATTATTTTGGCAAAAGAAAGACTGTGGGGAAGGTTACGGTTGGTTCGACGCTCCAGAGGTAATCGATTCGCTCTAATTGACTTTCTGGGGAAGAAAGAGCATTGTTTCGCCTGGTCCCATTTTGATATGACTGGTATAAGTTCTGATGTTATTACGCATAAGTTAAATATTGACCCAAGTTTTAAGCCTGTGAAACAGAAGCGCAGGAAATTTGCACCAGAACGTAACGAAATTGTGAACCAAGAGGTACAGAAATTGCTGGACATGGACATGATCAAAGAAGTAATGTACCCAGACTGGTTGGCAAATGTAGTCGTGGTCCAGAAAAAGAATGGCAAGTGGAGAGTATGCGTGGACTATCTGGACTGAACAAGGCCTGCCCAAAAGATTCATTCCCACTACCACACATAGATGCTATGGTAGATGCCACTGCAGGACATGAGGTGTTAACATTTATGGATGCAGCAAGTGGGTTCAACCAGATCCGGATGCACCCCCCAGACCAGGAGCATACAGCGTTCATGACCAGCAGGGGAATCTACTGCTACAAGGCAATGCCTTTTGGACTGAAGAATGTAGGTGCAACATACCAAAGGCTAGTCAACATGATGTTCAAGGACCAGATTGGAGATACTATGGAAGTCTACATTGATGATATGGTGGTGAAGTCAAAGAAAGCTGAAGATCACATCCTGGACCTGGAAAAAGCGTTTGAGATCCTGGAAAAGTATAATATGAAATTAAACCCTACTAAATGCACCTTTGGTGTCACTGCAGGAAAGTTCTTAGGCTATATGGTAACAAAAAGAGGCATAGAGGCTAGTCCAGAGCAGATCTCAGCAATAATCAATTTACAATCTCCCCAGAACTCAAAAGATGTCCAGAAGCTGACTGGAAGAGTAGCAGCGCTGAACAGATTCATCTCCAGGTCTTCCGAAAGGTGTAAGCCATTTTATGATCTTCTGAGGAAAAACAAACAGTTCAACTGGGGGACAGAGCACGAGAAAGCATTCCAGGACCTGAAAGCGTATTTATCATCAGCTCCACTTCTGTCCAAACCAGAACCTGGAGATCCACCGTCCTCAGACTGTCCGTAATGTGAAGCCTCTGTAAGTGCGATCTGGTGAGAGAACCAGGATGGACAACAACATCACGTGGTACTATGTAAGTAAGAGTCTTACGGATCTTTGAAACCAGGTATTCTGTGTTGGAAAAATTTGTTTTGGCTTTAACAGTTGCTTGTACCAAGTTGCGCCCTTATTTTGAGGCGCACCATATTATCATTCGTACTAATGTCCCTGTGAGATCGTGATTGTGTAGACCGTAACTTTCGTGTCGTATGTCAAAATGGTCAAGAAAGTTGAGCACCTATGATCTATCCTATGAGCCCAGGGCTGAATCAAATCTCAAGCTCTAGCGAGACTTTGTGGCCGACTTCACTCCCACACTAGAGGAGCAAGTCACAAAAGAGATCTTCCATCTGGACCAGAAACAAGAAACCTGGGAACTCTGGACAGATGGTTCAGCCAATATCAGGGGTACTGGACTAGGTGTGGTCCTGAAGTCGCCACAGGGGGACAAGATAGTACAGGCTGTATCCTGTGAATTCAGGACTACCAACAATGAAGCTGAGTATGAAGCACTGATAGCGGGACTGAATGTGTGTCTGGACATGAAGGTTCAGAATCTAAAGGTAAAAATAGACTCTTTGCTGGTAGCAAACCAAATCAATGGTACGTACGCTGCTAAAGACTCTAAGATGATTGCATATCTTGATTTGGTTAAAAATCTTTTTCAAAAATTTACTAACATTGAGGTTGAGCAAGTCCCTAGAGATCAGAATGTGCAGGCAGACGCTTTGGCCAACATTGGATCAGCATTTGAACCTCGTGCTCTGGACAGCATACCAATCGTACACATCCTGGAACCAGCAGTTCAGAAAGCTCAGCCAGTCTTGCAGAACACAATTCAAGCTACCCAGACCTGGACCAAACCATATTATGAATGGCTGGACCAGGGCAAACTGCCACAGGACAGAATTGAAGCAAGAGCATTCAGAATCAAGGCATCCAGATATACAATCATACAAGGCACACTATTCAAAAGGTCCTTCAATGGATCAGACTGGCGCTAGAACTCCGACGCCAGTCGACAAGATTATCGTAAATACACGATGGACACTGTGGAACCCACACAGGTGGTAGAAGCATGGTCAACAAAATCTTGCGTATGGGTTATTACTGGCCCACAATGAAAACAGATTGCATCCAGTATGCTACAAAGTGTGACGCTTGCCAAAAGCACACCCGTAAATACACCAACCTCGCATTAACCTCGTGACTCAATTTCAAAGACCATGGCCATTCATGAAATGGGGCATGGACTTGGTTGGCAAATTACGGTGGCTCCAGGGCGTAAGGTGTTCATGCTCATGATAATGATTACTTCTCCAAATGGATTGAGGCAGATGCATACAAGAACGTCACAGAAAAGGAAGTTATTGCTTTCATAAAGAAGAATATCATCAGCAGGTATGGGATCCCCTCAGAAATTGTGTGTGACAATGGACTTGCATTCGTGGGAAACAAGACCAGAGATTTCTGCACTAAGTGGAACATCAACTTGGTAACATCTGCACCAAGATATCCCCAAGCAAATGGACAGGCTGAGTCCAGTAACAAAATTGTAATCAGTTGCATCAAAAAGAAGCTAATGGAGAAACGAGGAAGATGGGTTGAAGAGTTGCCACTAGTGCTATGGGCAGACAGGACCACGCCAAAGAGAGCTACAGGCCAGACTCCCTACTCAATGGTTTATGGGTGTGAAGCAGTACTTCCAGTAGAAGTCCAGGTCCCAACAATCAGGTATGGTCTGAACTCGATTTCTGGGAATAACGAACTACTCTATGATAGCCTGGATGCAGCCCAGGAGCTCAGAGACCTAGCAGCAGTAAGGTTGGCAGCATATCAACAATCTGTGGCGAGCTATATGTAAACGTAAAATGCGGATGTTCAGGACAGGGGATCTGGTCCTGAGAAAAGTATTTCAGAACACAAAGGACAAGGCTGCAGGCAAGCTGGCCCCGACCTGGGAAGGGCCATACCTTGTTGATTCAGCGGTAGGGAAAGGTTCCTACAGACTACAGACTTTGGAAGGAGACATGATCCCAAGACCTTGGAATACTCTCCACCTCAAGCTCTATCACATGTAAAGTGCCCTGGACCAAGACATCTGGTAACCCACAAAACTCAAAACTTTTCCTTTACAGATTATCCTATACAATTGTAGATCGACTTGGCGTCGGAGGGCCGCTATTAACGCCAACGGTCGACCCCGACCTCTTCTGCAAGTGCAGACAAAGAAGATGCATAACCGCCCGCACCAGACCGTAACCAAAAACAAATACAAAGACAAAGACAAAAACTTGGGCTCCAGCCCCAGTACGACTGCACCAACGGGACAGGGAGTAATGTCCGTTAAGGGAGCCCCAAAGTGTAAGTCGCCTAAATTATCAAACGCATGCATGCTACTTTACAAATTCACAACAAATTATATGCGCATCATAACAAAAACATAACAAAAACATAACAAAACATAACATAGCATATATAACAAAAGATAGTCAACAGTCAGAACCTAGCAGTCAGACCATGCCTGTGCATGGATAACAGAATTCAGAAACAAAGTTCAAACCGAAAATAAAAGTCTAAATACTTACAGGCCAAATGTCTACAGGGGACATTCCCCCCCTGGCAAATCAAAAAGTTTGTTCAAACAACCATCAACAAAGCTCAATCAAATTCATTCCCCGGACTCACCTGTCTTCTCAGTATTCCCCCCTGCAGGATCAGCATTGGATGGCCCAAAGAACACTAACAAAGAAGACTGGATCTCCCCAAAGAACTACAAAGATTCGGACTCAGAGCAATCTTCGCACTGTGGTGCATGGCCGAAGTAACCTCAACCTCTTCCAGGATAGGCTCACCAGGAAACATCTGTTTGAAGGTGGCAATCTCTGCAGGTAGGTCCCAGGCTGCACGCTCCTCAGGACTGGCATTCATCATTTCCACTCGGGTTCGCAATGTCCAGTATGCACTCAGATCCCCTACCACGGCATTGTGTTTGCTGGCATCCTCCCTCAGCTCCATGAGTTCTTTGTTCAGCTTGGCAATGAGATTGTCCTGCTGCTGGATCCTCTTGAAGTGAATCTTATCCAAGGAAGTCGACCACACGGCGATAGTTCACGCTTTCGAGCTCCTTCTTGGCAATCTCCAGAGAAGACCGCAGCACCTCATTCTCGGTCTCTGCCCTGCTCCGACCGCTTTCCACTATTGGCAAAGTAGAGCCAAGACTGGCCGACATGGTCAAAAGCTACGATACAGAACGTCAAAACAAAGGGTCAAACATCATCTGAAAAGAAGGGGCAAAACAAAACCAGAACCACAAAAGATGCAGACCTGAGCACAGCAGCCCACCATCTTATGCGCCAAGCGTGTAGGGTGCAGGGCCGTTGGTGCAGAAGACAGTCCAGCAAAGGACTCACTCAAAGCCTTTCCTAAAGAAACATACTCAGACTGACTTTGGGCATTCAGAGGCACTTGCAGCACAGGATTCAATTGAGGACCCTTGCCCTTCTTGCGCTTCTTCTGCTCAGGGCTGGGCTCAGGAGGATCCGCCACCCTGCCTCCCCTGGTCAGGGTCCCTTCTGGCATCTTCCTCTTGGAAGATTCAGAAGTCAGAGCCACCTGACTCGTGGGGGTGGGAAGGCCACTCCCAGCCTTGACAGCCGCTCGAGCCTGGGCAATCCGGGCAGCTATGGTGTCCTTTGGAGGAAACAACCCCTTGCCAAGTACAGAAGCTGGGGACAATACAAAAGGTAAGCCATGAGGAAATGGTAAATACATCAATGCGTGAACTAAAGGAAATGTGCCAATACCAGTGCTAGGGGTAGAACTCTGGCCAGGGCCAGGAATCGTCAGGGGAGACAAAGCAGAATGACCTCTAGCCCCAGCTAGAATAGAACTCAACGGAGTAACATGAATGGCCGCCTGGTCGAGTGCACCAGCACCACTCCCACCAGGAACCTCAGGGACAGACTTTTCACCCTCTTGAGCACACCTCACCACGGGACTCTCACCTTGATCAGGGACAGCTTCATGGTCAACCTCCTCCTCCTCCGTTCTCTCCTCATCATCACTCTCGCCATCTACATCACCATCATCTCCTTCCTCCTCAGGGGGAGGAATAACCTCAACAACATCATCGTCATCATCGGGATTCATACATTTAGGCCAGGCCCTCTTATCAGCAGGCAACTTGAGAAACGCCTCAATTCTCTTCCTTGACTCAGGGTCATCAGGAGTAGGGACCCAGTCAGAAACTACAAAACAAAGACACGACAAAACTAAGCAAAAGACAGAGAAGAACATGCAAAGACAAAGTAGGCAGAAAATCCAAAGACTCTGAGCACATACCAGTCCCCTTCAGGGAGAATTCAGGCGCCCAAACGTCGGGGCCCAAGGAACTGCTCCTGATGAACAAATAATAGCTGGTCCAGTTCCTCTCATCACCCGCATCCAGACGGGTTAAGAGAGGCTGGCACCTATCCCTCAAACGGAAGAGAACTCTTTTCTTCTTGTGCATACGCAAATGATAAGTGTTCCTGATATCAGCCAGCTGGATTTCAGTCCCATATCTCCGGCAGAGGGACTCAATTCCATGAATCAATCGCCAGACAGACGGCATGACTTGACAGGGAGGCACTTGAACAGTGCCTAAAAACGAGGTCATCAACGGACAAAGCGGAAAGGTGGCACCAAACTTGAAAGAAGACTCGAAAATCGAGAACCAACCAGAACTCACCAGCCTACCCCGACATCCTTGGTGTCGGGGCCCCATTTCAGCGCTCTCAGGAATTTTACCATCGTCCTTGAGCCTGGTTTCAACTCCTTGAGCCAACAGATTTGGATAGATGTTCACATCCTTGATGATATCAGTTGCGTGGAAAATCGAGCCGCCATAAGAGTAAGTGACTGCTGTGGAAGGACCGGTATCATTACGAGCCATAATCGAGCTTGGAGAAGAAAGAAGAGATCTAGGGTTTTTTTTTCAGAGTAATTTGGGGATTTTTTCGGTGGTGTTTGAGCACAAAACAAATAAAATCAAAGAAACAAGGTAGAGAGAGAAAGGAACAAAAATAAAGAGTATTTATAGTGAGATCAAAGGAAGTTGGGTAGTTTTACAAAAATAAACGCGCGAAAAGAAGTGATGTGACCCATGATGGGACGTCTGATCCATAGAAGCGCCAAAAAGCGCAACTCCCACGAAAAAGGCAATCGCCTCATTAATTTCAGTCTGTGTTTGGGACCAAAGGCATAGCAAAGCAGAGAAAAGCCAGGTCCAGGCTCAGGCTTGGGCCAGAGTAAGGAACAAAAGCATCTCCTTACCCCCCAGTTCAGGACTGAGGGGCAAGGAGATGGGGGACAAACTGTTGGGACCAAAAAACCAAGCTGGTCCAGACCTGTACAGGTTGGTCCAGGACCCTTGGCCAGGTTCAGACAAAAGTCCAAGATCTACAAGACAGCACAAAACAGAACAGACTGATACAGAATCTACAAGTCTGGTCCAGGACCCGTGGCCAGGACCAGACGGTGCAGACAGAACAGAGGGGTGCAGGCCAGGAGAGGTAATGTCAAGTTGGGCCAAGCCCAACAAAAAGAATTAAAAGAGGAAAGCCCAAAGACCGCAGCAGCAACCCTAAAAGAGTCGTTGGAAGACTTGGTCAAGAAGCTGAACTGAAGCCTAAGAAATAGGAGCTGCTGGAGAAGAAAGGGGAAGAGGTTACCTACAAGCATGGAGATGAACGTTGGACCAAGGAACACTATAAAAGCAAAGGAGTTCAGAAGGGAAGCGACACGAGATTTCATTCAACTCAAGCACGCTACACTCATCACAACTTACAAGCATTCAAGCACTTTTTACATTTTAATTACGATCATATTATATCCTGTACCACCTGGTCCAGACTCTGTACCTGCTATTCCAGAACTAGTGCATAACCTCTCCTGGCTTGGCGCCCGTGGTTTTTCCCTTAACATTTAAGGGTTTTTCCCACGTAACCATATCGTGTGACCTGTTCTATTTTCGCCATCTTTTACGCATTCTAACTCCTAAATCGCATACAACATAAAGCTCAACCTAAAGGATAGTACTAGTAGATCCACAATCACTAAAACGAACCGTGTGAGAAAATCACCCCGAACATTTTGTATTGTCTGATTCTGGTGAAGAATTTACGAAGGTTGGTAATGTGATCCTCCCTTTGCTTTGATTTTACAATCATGTCGTCGACATAGACTTCTACTTCCTTATGCATCATGTCGTGAAGCAGAGTGGTCGCGGTGCGTTGATATGTAGCGCCTGCATTGATGAGTCCGAAAGGCATGACCGTATAGCAGTATGTGCCCCAAGGCGTCACAAAGGTTGTTTTAGACATGTCGTCTGTTACCATTTTGATCTGGTTATAACCTGCATACCCGTCCATGAATGATAATAGTGCGTGGTCGGCTGTATTGTCCACAAGTATGTCCATGTGGGGTAATGGGAAGTCGTCTTTCGGGCATGCTTTGTTTAGGTCACGAAAGTCTGCGCATACTCGTATTTTTCCGTTCTTCTTCATGACTGGGACCATGTTTGATACCCAATCTTAGTATTCGATGACTTGGATAAAACCTGCTTGTAGTTGTTTTTCGATCTCTTCTTTGACCATGAGAGACCATTCTGGTTTAATGCGACGTAGTTTTTGCTTAATAGGTTTGGCACCTGGTTTGAGTGGGATGCAATGTTTTGCTATTTCGCGGTCAATGCCGGGCATATCCCTGTAGGACCAAGCAAAGACGTCTTTGAATTCTGTGAGTAGCTCGGTGTATGCAGCTTTTTCTTCCATGCTCAAGGAAGCCCCCAGCTGTAGTTTTCGGGGTTCTTCGGGTGTTCCCACATCAATGATCGTTGTGTATTCGATGATGGGGTCCTGTTCGGGTTTTGAAACGATACTTGCAATGTATTTATGTAATGCAATGCTATTGTGTTTAATGTTATCGTGAGCATTAGAAAATGCAGATTTTAAAGGAAAACAAGGCAAGTAGTAACCAGAAACGTTGTTGTTATTAGTGTTTTCAAAAGCAGTTACATTTGAAGACAGCTCGGACAGAGGAGCTTTGGACAACCTTAGAGACTCTAACTCTTTATCTATGTCTATCACATCAGGAGTATAGCCCGGGGGTTTGGTTGGGGTGAGAGACTTGAAATGACGGCGCGGGGGCCTAAACTCTATCACAGGTTTGTTGTTAGGGTTCTCGCTCTCGTCTTCTTCGGAGTCAGTGTGCTCAAAAGTGTAGCCTTCTCCAGTAGTGATTCTGAAAGTGCGACCTTGCTCATCAGTCCATTGAAGAGTTTTTGACCATCCGTCGTGTGTCTTTTCCTCATATGGAACGATTAGGTCGGTAGGGTTGAAGTTGTGGTTGCGCAAGATGTCGAAGACAAGTTCAATCCCGGCGATGGTACAACAGAGGTAGTTCTTGGGCATTTTGCCTGCTCCTTCCTTGATAAAGTACTTGTCAGTGAAGATATGATATGGCTCTATGTGGAAGTCACGACCCCTCTTTCGGTCATTGAATGCTTGATTCCCATGGGTAACTTCACAGGACCACGGTACATAACTTAGGCCCATAGTAGGCCATTTGTTGTTGTTGTCCTTCACGTAAAGTGCAGTAATTTCCTCCTCGCGAGTTAATGTGCATATGTCGAAGTCGAAATCAAACCCGCAGGTTATGTCCGGGGTTTCGGTGCTGATTCTTGCAGTGTCATTGTTGAGCTTTTGTTGCTGCAGGGAAGCTCGAAAGTTTGAAGCATGGATGGTGACGACTTCATCGTTCAGGGGGAGCTTAACCTTCTGGTGTAAGCTTGAAGTGACAGCTTTAGTAGCATGGATCCAGGGCCTACCCAATAACATGTTGTATGCAGGGGGTATATCGATTATCTGGAATTCAGTTTCCCTTGTGACAGGTCCCGTCATGATAGGGAACGAGATGGTTTCTTTTATGCTGCGGCGGGTTCCGTCGTAGGCTCTGACGCCGTCTGCGCAGGGGATGAAGTCATTTTCCTTAATCCCTAGCTTTTTAGCTGTTTCTAGGGGCAGGACGTTGACTGCAGATCCGTTGTCGATGAGGACAACAGGTAGTGTCATGCCATGGCATTCTACGTTAATGTAGAGTGCTAGATTGTGCGTGCCTCCGAACGGTGGGAGGTCTTTGTCAGAGAAAGTGATGGCGTTAGCTTGCCACTCTCGAGTAATGTGACTGATGAGTTTCTCAGGAGACATCTCTGTTGTAATAGGGGTGACTTGCAAGGCTCGGTAAAGGGCTTCCCGGTGTCCCAGTGATTCCCTTAGGAGCTGCCAGATCGAGATATCTGCCTTAGTTTTATTGAGTTGTTTCTGAATCGAGTCTCCAATTTCGGGTATAGGCATTGGAGGAGTGCTTGATGATGCTATGTCAGTTTGTGGTTGACTTGGGGTAATCACAGGTGGTGATGTGGCGACCAGAGGTGGCGATGTAGTTGCCGGAGGTAGTGGCGTAGTCATTGGAGGCGGAGGTGTAACCTCGTTAAGGACTATGCCCTTGTCCTGGTTTTGGCTAGCTGCTTTAGATGGAAAACCCGGGGGTTCGAGCAGACTCAGTGAGGCTCTGTATGGACGTCCGGAGCGTGTCAAGTAGGCTATCTCATCGTCACTATCAGACAGCCTGATTGGGTATTTGTGAGACATTTTCCCGTATATCCCTGTGGGTTCTCGGTCTTCCTCTTCTTCTTCCGGAGGGAATAGGTAACCGTTGTTGTCTGTGTGGTTGTCTTCTTTATCAGAACTGTCCCAGATACCATTGATTTCGTGGTCGTTTGAGACGATCAGATGGGAACAGTCAATGATGGGATGTGTACCCACGAAAATGGCATGGGTATGCAGGGGATTGAGCTGATTTGAAGGCTTAGGACCAGGAGTAGGCTTCTCGATGGTCTTGTCATCGATCAGATCTTGGACTATGTTCTTTAAGCGGAAGCATTGTTCAGTGTCATGTCCTTTTCCCCTATGGAACTCACAGTACGCATTCTGATCCCATGATTTGGGCTTTTTATCCTGAGGGGGCTCGCTAGTAGGTCCCAGGAGTTGAAGCACGTTTCGGCTCACAAGTTTCTGTAGTGCTTTAGAGTAAGTCATGTAGATTGGGTCGAAGTTCCGGCGTGGCTTTGACGAAGTTTGACCCGCAGATGGGTATGATGCCGTAGGAGGAGGTGCAGTGTATTTTGCTGATGTGGTGTAAGTTGGGGAAGGCGCTAGTTCTTCCAGAGCGTTAATGCAGTGAACTGGTTCGGCTTTGGTGACTGCTCGTGACGAGCTACCCTGGTAACCTCGGCTTGCGACCTTAGTCTTTTCTTTACGGAGGTCGTCTTCAATTAATTGACCCACCGTACTGAGCGAAGCAAAGCTGTCAAAGTTACCATAGCGCAAGTGTTGTTGATATGCAGGGGTGAGATTATTAATGAACTTAGTGATCAGTTCTGCGTCCTTGGGACGGTTAGATATCTGGGCACTGAGTTTCTTCCAGCGTGTGAGGTACTCACTGAAACCTTCATTGTCTTTTTGTGGCAGCACTTCCAGAGTACGTAGTGAGACTTGAGTATCGTTATTGTCATGATACTGATTGTCGAACTGGACCGTGATTTCTTTGAAAGTAGTGATCTTGTGTGGGTCCAAGGCATAGAACCAGGCTCTAGGTTGTGCATCCAGAGAATGCGGGAACAGAGTCGCCCAGGCTGAGGGATCGACGCCCATGACGGCCATTTTAGCTTTGAAATCCTTGATATGGACTAGTGGACTTTCATGACCCTTGAAGATGGGGAGATCGCTGAGTGAGAGCTTGGCTGGCAGCAGAGACTTAACACTTTTTGGGACATGTTCAGTTTCCTCATAAATGGAATACCCCTTTGAGTTGGTGAGGCGTTCTTCCATTGAACGAATTCTTTTGGCATTTCGTTCAGCCTCTTCAGCAAGGTACTTGGCATTTTTCTCGGCCTCGAGTTTTTGCATTGTGGCCATCTGTTCGATTGCAGCAGTGAGGCTAAGGATTTTGCTGTTGAGCTGTTGAACATGTTCTGTAGTGACTGTTGACGGAGGAGGAGTTGGGATCCTCTCGACATTTTCTTCGTTGTTAAGTGCCATGGTAGTTTTTGGTTTCGATCTGTTGTAGGTACGTTTCTTTGGAGGTGGCGGAGGGTTCAGATGACGGTCTTTGGTACGTCGCGTATCCAGGGCTTTTTAGGAAATGGACCTACGGGGTTTTAAACCTTAGTGACCTCCGAAAGAAAATAAAAGACTCAAAGAAAAGTAAAAAGTGTGAAAAGCGTGTGCAGGACTCGACTCGTGTTTTTAGCTTAAAAAGACACGGGAAGCTTTTGAGGTAAGGATGCGTTGGCGCGTCCTAGTCTCGATGTAAATAAAAGTTTGTATGATCACAATTTGATTAACCCAAGTTAGCGGTATGTCGCCAGGGGTTTATCGTTAGATTGTGATTTAAAAAGGAATCAAACCGAAGTAGCGATAAGCTAGTCGGCCTGAAGATGTTAAATTGGGTAAAAAGCGGTCGTTGTGCGCTTTCTACGTGTGACACAGGGTGTCGAGTCATAATGACGATAAGTCACTTGACCTGACATATAAATCGACGGGTTTGTGTTTGAACAAGCCCGCGTTTTTCTTATTTCTGAGGGAGGTAGTTTGTTTAAATCGGGGTGACTAGCAAGTCACTCGACTTAGAGCTATCTCAAAAAATGTAAAGGTGTACGTTTCATTGAAATATCCGAAATGTATTGACATATTTGGGTTTTGCTTTGCGAAATGTTTTTGCGATAAATGTATTATGACGATACGTCAGTCGTATAATGCATTTATGTTTTGTAATGGATAGGAAATGTAGTGATTATTTCCGATCGGTTTTGAACATCGTGGTGTAATGTTGGTCAGGTTCAGTTGACTATAGGTCAATGACCATGACTGTAAAAAGTATGCTTTTTTTTGAAAAATGTTTGAAAATGTACTTTCAAAATTGACGTCTTTTGAAAGTGTAATGCTCTATGAAAATGTTTTTGCATGCATTTGTTTGGAAGACGACCATAGCGAGGGTGCTATAGCTTTGGATTTGTACGTATAGACGCGCGGGTTTTTGGCTTTAGGGTAAGGTTCCTTCCGGTCATTCCCGCAACGTTTGTGTAGAGTTATCCGCAAGATCACACACATCAGTGTGGATTCAATACGGGGTCTAGAGCGTTCGAGTTTGACCTGCTACGATTCACTTGTACGGATACCATACTTGTGATCGTGGAAGGGTGAGAGATCGACGTGTCCAGAGTATACACGCTTAGGAAGCGTGTTCTTACTTGGGGCCGTCCCTCGAAGGGTGTGGTTATGAATCAGGAGGATTCGACTCAAACGTACTATTGCCCAAATATCGAAAGCAGAAATGTTTTCAAAGTTTCAAGTTTCACTTCTTTATGTTTTTAAAATAAAATGAAAAGTTAATTTTCAAAAAATAAAAAAACATGCTCGTCCCCAGCGGAGTCGCCAACTGAGGATATCGGGTAGGGTGATCCCTTCTCGACGCCCCGCTCGCGCCCGCCCTCGAGGAAAATGTGTCATGGGGCGGAATGCACGGCGCGGGAAAAATGGATGAATTTTGCAAGAAGCTCGCTCGCGGGAGCTTCGCACTTTTTGAGGTGCTTACTCGCTCGAGCGTTCTTTTGCTTATGGGGGAATGTCATTGCATGTGATTATAACAAAAAGAAATACAAAAATCCTTTTGAAATGTGCTTTTGGAGTCGCCACCAAATATTAAAGGAATTTGGAACCTAGTCAACGCGTCTTAAAATATAAGACACGGGTGTCTCAGATTTCAAGGTGCGTCGATACCTATCCGTCTGAGGTTATTGTGAAACCAGAGAGGATTCGGAGTGAGGTTACTTTTCGAAAGTTTTGACAAAATGTGTTATGAAAACTGTAATCAAAAAGCCTACGTAAAAGTAGTCTTTACTAATTTGAAAACATATGCTTTAATTTCGATATTTGGGCTAATAGGACGCTACGTACAAATGCAAATATATGACTCGACAAATATGTAAAATAAATGTAAGCCGTCATAGCTATGACGATTTGCTATAGGAAATATACGTAAAATTACTAATTCATTGTATTTGAATTAATAACTAAACGTTATTCTCCGACTTGTGTTCAATTCTAAGATTTTGTAAAACCCTCGGTTTTGCATGTTTAAAAGACTATATGAAACGGTACAGTTAAATGTAGAATCCGTGCTTTAGTCGTAATTTAATGCATGAATCGAGAATTTGCATAATGTAAAAGTGGTGTTTAATTTAGTGATTTTGAGTCGTTTGTTTATGCGATATTGGCGGGGTTTAGACGAATCTTTGATTCGAATTACTACAACCGAATTGCGAATAAGGGTTCGTTAATGCCAATATCGGGGTGGGGTTAAAGTAACCCTGTAAGTCTCGGACGCCCAATCGGAAGGTAAAATTTCTTTACCTTGAAATGCAAGGACGGTTTTTAGAGTGGAGATTTATAAGTGCGAGAGGCTTTTTGTGAGTATGAGTATCGGTTTTTTGAGTGTTGTTGTAATTGTTGTTGTGATTTCCGATGTTGGATTGTTATGAATCTTGTGTATATTTGATATGAATGTCGATGTTGTGTTGTGATGTTCGATGATGAAAATGGTTGAACAAGGGCTGCTATTTATAGCAAATGCTTCGTGTTTCATGCCTAATTGATCAGAAAATCGCCAGAGAACCAGCAATTCTTCAGAAAATCGCCAGAAACGTCATGGGAGGACCATAAAATCGCCAGAAAACTGGCGATTTTATGGTAAATCGCCAGAAAACTGGCGATTTTATGGTAAATCGCCAGTATTCTGGCGATTTTCCCCTTTGTTTCTGACAAATTTGTTGCGCCGTAATACGTTATCGTAGGTGTGTAAGGCTATGGCTGCGTGCAGCATGACTTTGGGGTTGCAATTTGATCAAATTGATCAAGTTGTTTCATCCACTTGGTTTTGTTTCGATTCTCGCGTTTCGTGTTTCGGTTTTTCGTCGTGTTTTTCGATCTTGGCTCGAAGTAAAATAATATTGTAACGTATTATTTTACGACTTTGTGGGATTTTGTTTTGTAAGAATGTGACCCGGGACGCATTTTGGCCCTTTCAGTGCTTGGGCCTTTTTATGTGTTTTGGGCCGTTTTTGTGTGTGTGTGGGTCGTTTTTTGTGTTCTTGGGCCATTTTTGTGAGGTGTCTTTGTGTCGTGCTTGTGCGTATTGTGTCGACTTACGATTAAAATGACTAAATTAATATTCATTTTTACGAAATATGCAAATTCAAATTAATACGTTAAAAATGACTAAAATGTTTTAGACACTAATGTACCGTTTCGTCTTATTTAAAACATGCATAAAAAGTCCTTTTCGTCATTGGGTTTGCTTTTGGGGGGTACGGATACGGGTATCTACAATTACGGAGCCAAGCCCTAATCATCGCATTACATTGCCTCCATGCCACCGTCTCTATGGTTTCTTCTCCAGTGGTAGAGACGGGTTTCTTGACTTTCCCTTCAATAAAATCCAATTTATTTTTCGCATCCAATCCATTCTTGACAGCCTCTGCCCATAAATCGTAATTATTTCCATTGAAAATAATCTGTGTGACCATCAAGTTTGGATTATCAGAAGGATGGAGGAACAATGGTGAAGTCGGGGGAATAGTCTTTGGACTTCCCCCAATTCCCTTTTGTTTGTCGTCTCCAGACATACTTTGATTGATAAAAAATCAGGATCGTAAAGTGCTCACGATACCATAAAGAAACTGAAACACAAGTGATTTGAGAAGGCTGTAATTCTTATTGATAATCAAACTACGTACAGAGGAAGCTATATATACAACCAAAGGATCTCATTCTACCTTATTTAATAGGAAACTAAATATCTAATTACCTAAACCAAAGAAATACACATCCTAATTATAACAATATATTATACACCATATCTCCTAATAATAGGCAAGAAATATTTACATCTTAACAAAAAACTTTCTAATATCGAATTCCAACCACAATGCGATACAAATCCACCTACTGCTGGGTGGGCCAATATTTCAACTTGTGGTGCCCATGCTACGATTTTCCCTCTACCACTCGTGTGCTCAATAAAACCTTTAGGAAGGGCCTCTAAGAACGGCTCCTTATCGCCAGGAGCCCCTATCTTTTCCTTGTGAGAGGGCTTTCGGAGAGCCCACAAAAATCGATAGCCTGATGTATCTAAACCATTAGCAATCTCTTTAACCTGCTCCTCATCAAAAGTCCCACAACCTCCAAAACATAAAAACACCACAGACGATGTCGGTTGACCATCAAGCCACTCAATCACAGACTCATTCACATTATTGAGTCCACGACCGCTCCTTTTACCTAGCTTCAAGATGGGGCCCACGGGATAAATGGGTGGAATTGTGTCCCCTGCATAGCCAGTCGCCAACGATTGGATACAAGAGGTTTCCAGTTCCATAAACGTATTTACCAAAATGCCTTTCATTTCTCTAAAATTCCTGGCAAAGTCGAGAAACAACTCACACCTACTCTTCTCTTGCAACAAGGCGGGAATAACATCGCTCGTGACTGGGTTCTGGAACCCGGGCACAGGCACAGAAAATTCCTGCCTACTAAACTCCCTTGCAACATCAACCTTAGGATGATCATCCGCGAACGACTGAGCGTAAAACAGCAAGTTGAGAAAACCTGCTCCCACAATACAGAAAAGGTAGGTCGGAATGTGCATCTCATTGGCAAGATCAACGACATCAGCACAAAAGATGTCGACAACAAAGCCAACTGGTTTTAACAACCCGCCTGAAATCCGGTCCTCAACTGCCTGCTTAATGAGCGGCATGTGGAGGTGGAGGACGGAGAAGAAGGGTGGGTATTCGGGAACTTGGGCGGGTTAAACAGGGGTGGTAGGAAGACAAAGGTCAAACGAGTCTGGTACGGGTTGTCACGTGATTCAGACTCGACATAGGCGGTAATCTGGGGAGTTTCACTAGGGATGTTGAGAATAAAAATAGCTACGGAAATGAAATCGTTAGTACGGAAGACCAATTTCGCTATCTCGATAGCCGGTACCAAGTGACTCATACACGGTATCGGAACGAATACTAACTCCGCAAACTTACTCATGTTTTTTACGCTTTTTCTTTTAAAAAAAAAATAATTTTAATAATGATTGTTAAAAAATTAATGAATTATGTGTTTGTTTGTAATGGATGTTTGAATTTGTGTTCATGCCGCATGGGCGTTTTTAGTGCGGGTGCCATGGCAGGTGCCAAGGCACCCACACACTTTTTTCGGAGAAAAATTAATAAGTCTAATAAAAAAATAATAATATTCATTGAAAGAGATTTGAACCCCTAAGACCATCCCCATTGAAGGGTCACCTTAATGGTGGTCATTTATCCATTTATCACTTTAATTGTTTAAATGACCCTCACTCATACTAATTCTCCCATTCAAAAAATAATGACCTAGAGATACATAACCTTTTTTTTTGTAATAAAATAAGTTGAAAAAGTGGGTGTCATTTTGTATAAGCAAGGGTTATTTATTGACCCTCATGGAAAGGGTGTCATTTTAATTATGTGAGGGTCATTTACTAATTCATGTTTAAAGTGACACTCATGTCAAATGACCTAGGTCATTTTGTTCAATGTGGATGGTCTAACCAATCAATAACTCACAAATCAACTCCACTACCATTAAACCACTTACATTTTTGTAATTAATAAGTCAGTATTTATTTTATTTTATTTATATTTTTTTTCCAAATTCACTCCAATTTTACAACTTTTATCAAGACATTTATTTTACCTACTTTTAATTTAACAATTCATTTACTTTCTATTATTTAATAATTTTATTTATTTCTTTTAGGCTTTGATTTTGTCGAGACCAAGATAAACATAGTCTTATAACTTCAGAGAAACTTGATTCTGAAAACGCCTTTGGCAATGACGTTTTTTTGTTTCTTTAATTTTTTTTAATTTGCTTTTGTTATTTTACTTCGTTTAAAATCGTCATCTCAAGTGATCTCTTTTAGTTCATTGAAAATACAACTCAAATGGCGTTTTGTTGTACTACTCATTTCTTTTAATTAATTTAATCAGGTAAAACGTATCGCGCGATAGTGTTTTATGGCTTAAAAAATCCGAGTCTACATGCACCCCGGCCATAAGGGAACTTAAATAGTTTTATTTCCGACCCAAAATTCTAATATTTCTATATATATATATTTTATTTTTATTTTTTTAAAAAAAAAAACACTATTTTACCAAATCATTATGAAAAAAAGACGTTAGAAACTTATTTTTATCCGGATTTTAACTTTTATCCGACTCATATTATAAATTTTTCCTCGACTCATATAACCCGACGAACCCGTTTGACAAGTTTAGTCGGCACCCACAGTCCGAAAAGTCTGAAATCGCCCCAGGTTCATGGTGAGGTGTATATTATATATACACATTGTACATTGAGAGAGTGTAGCACTACTACATATACCATTGCAATGTGAAATGTGGGTAATGAATAATATGATTAAGCATACGGTTTGGTTGCTTCATAGTTTAATTTAAATTGGTATAATAAAAATAAAAAAATTGGTATGCTGTATTATTTGTTATACACAGCCAACAGCCAATTATTGGAGTATCAAATCGTAAGGTTTTTGTCCATTATCCATGCAGTCAATCAACATACAGATTTAATTACGAGGGTTGGCTCACGGTGCGTTTAATTCAGTTTTTTGAATATAGCCCAATAAAAATATAGGGTTCAACTTGTTAATACTGACAATATGTTAAGAGTTAGGTAACTAACCCGTAAATTAACATAGCACTTCCTATACTCTACGGAGTAATTATTTGTTTAACTTTTAATTTGACACGGAGATCAACAAAATTCATTATTTAGACCATCCCCATTAGTTGATCACTTTTCAAGTGATCACCAAATAAAATAATATGTTTTTATTCAATGAACACTTTCATGATCAATGTCATATTTAACCCCTCATATTGGTGATCACCTTTAACTACTTTATATATTACTTTTAACATTAAAAAAAATAAAGATAAATGAATTTTATACCAATTATATTGATAAAGGTGATCATGATCAATGGTCACTAGACAACCATTGTTTGCAATCACTTTTTCACTTTTTCTTTATTTTTTTATTTTTTAATTGTATAAGGTGATCACAACCACCCCATTTTTTTACCAATGGGAATGGTCTTAGAACAACTCAGGAAGATCACCCACGGAGATCACACGAATCAAATACTTCGTAATAGAATTATTTTGTCTTTGTGGTGGGTGCACATGCATGTTGGTTTTATTTATTTTATAATTTTTTTTTGCGTAATAATCATTTTTTTTGGGGGGGTGCAAATATTAAACAAATTATCCCACGCAAATAAGGTCGAATAGCTCCACGGTGTTGAGAATTGAAGTGTAATAGTCCCTTCATCCCAAATTACTTGTATTTTTTTGGTTTTTGAAAAATCTCAAATTAATTGCCCCCTTAGAAAAATTACTAAATTACCCTTAGGTCGATTTCAATTTCCTTAATTGCTACTTTTCTACTTTCTACCAAGTCATCCCACCCATATTAGTAGTATAAGGGTAAATTTGGAATTATAGGTAAATATTGTGAAAATTAAGAAATGATTTTGGCTTTTTTCTAAATTTCTTAAATCTAACATTTTGATAAAAGGAGACAATTAATTTGGGATGGAGGGAGTAATTGATTTATTTTAGTTTATTTAGGTTCGATTTAAAGATGATGGACGAGTCCAAATGATGTGTAGGTCTCCCTTAAAACGGGTTACCCGTTTTAAGGGAGAAACGGGTCAAGTAGGGGGGAAAAAGACAAGGAACTAGTGAGGGAGGGAGATTTTCTCCCCCACTTGTCCTTTGTCCTTTTCCCCCTACTTGACCCGTTTTTCTTGTTTAAGACGGGTTACCCGTCTCAAACAAGAATTGGTGCCAAATGATATAGTAAGTTTGGGAAGTAAGAGTGTACGCTTCTTAATTGTTTCCGAGCTCACAGTAGTTGCAACTTGGTCATTGTGCCAAGAATCGAGGACATTGCCTTATTTCTGTAAAATTTGGACACTGAAATAAGAAGCGTGCGCGATTCAATGTGGCCGGATGTTTCATTGTTAATTTTCGTTTTTGTGCACACTTGGTTGGCGTATATTAGTCGTAGCAAGTGTGAATTGATAGGTTGTATTTAGTATGGAGTATGAGTTAATATGGTTGTTATGGTGTAGTTTTAGGTTTGAAGTAGCGGATTTTGTGAGTTTTTGAGTGCATGTTCGGTCGTCGACTTTTGTGAGCTAATTTGGAGTTTTGAAGCCGTTGTGATGTTCCCAGAGTTGTGGGTTGTCGAGTGTTGTGCTTTTTCTGAATTTTGTGAGTTTATGACTGAACAAGGAAAAAATGGAAGGAAAAGAGAGGATTTTCATTATAAATACATGCTTAAATAAGAGGAAACATGGAGCAACAGCCTCCAAGTTTCACGTCTGAGAAAATGGAGCAAAAATAATAGAGTGTCCACTAACCACACTCTGAAAAATAGCAAACTGAAAATAAAAACCACGACTACTTCAAACTAATGCTTCCTACATTCTAAGATAGTGTGAGACTTTGAATTACATTTCAATATCGAGACCAAGGCGCTCTCAAATTGACGGTAACTCATTAGGTTAATTCTAAGATAACTCATCGTACACTTTTGTAAAATATCATTTTGAGACTTATTTTACGTCAGACTATTGTAGATACCCGTATTTGTACCCCAAAATACAACCCTATGATGAAATACACTTTCACAAAAATGATGTTATTAACATAATGTCAAAACGGTTCAATATGTATAAAACATTGTAAGTCATTTTAATGCATCAAATGATTATTTGCATAAGTCGTGTAAAATAAGTATTCATTTTAACCCAAGTTGACCTAACACAAAACAAGCTCTTATCCAAGCCAAAGCCCAAGCACACACTGCACACAACCGGAAACACAAAAAGTCCAAAACAAATACAAGAACAAATCCCGAGACGTCGTACAATCAAGCCAAGCTCACGTCATAACATACCTTACAAAAATAAGTCATTTCAAGACAAAAACATTTTCGACCCAAAACCCGAGAAAACTCGAGTAAAACCCAAGAGAACCCGAACAACACAAAACACACTCAACACAAACACGAAGCTTTCAGTAAAATAGAGTTATGTAAGAAAATAATTACTCCGTAGTATTTTGTGTCGGAAATAAAAAATATTTAGAATTATGGTGTCCATGTAGGCTCGGAATTTTCTGGACCACAAAACGCCATTGCGGAAGGCGTTTTAAAAAGACAAAAAAAACTAAGAAGACAAAACGCCATTTAAGATGGCGTTTTCTCTATCCATGTGTGTTATATAAATATTTAATGTTGTATTATTGTAATAAGAAACATTAAGTGGCTTAGTGGTTGTACAACATAACTTAGATGTAGGAGGTCAAGTGTTCGACTCCCCTTGTCCTCCTTTTGCGTTTTGGTCTTGAAAACGCCATTGGAGATAGCTTTTTTATCCTATCTTCTTTTTAACTTTCGTTTTCATGAATTGACCGAAAACGCAATGCGCAATGGCGTTTTCAGCTTCGTAGAATTCCGAGCCTACGTGGACACCATTTTGCTAAATAATTTTTAGTCCGACCCAAAATAGTAAATATTTATCATATAAACCTCATTTTTACCAAAGCTTCCACACACACCCACTTTGGCCCAAAATTACCCAAACTACCCAAATCCCACCACATCTCTACACACAACTTTCTTTTTGACATAGACACAGACAAACGGGTTACATTAACCCGACCCAATGTTGACATCGCGAACTTGTATCCGTAATACGGTTATAGTAAATTCTCATTCATGCATTAAACACGTTTAAACATGATTTCAACATAACTTGTACCGATTTCATTATTTCATAAAACATGCAAAATTGAGGGTTTTTAACAAACCCTTATACACACACATGTCGGAAAATAGCATTTAAACGATAATTCAAGCAATGATTATCGCTTTATTCCTATTTCCCATAGCAACCCATCATAGCTTTGACGTTACACTCGCTCTTACGCATATTTATCGAGTCATATATCGCACTTGTACATAGCGGTTAACATTTGCTCAAACATCGATTTATACATTGTTTGCAAGTTAGTAGATGATACTTTTACGTTGGCTTTTTCGACTAAAGTTTTTCATAACGCATTTTGCCAAACTTTCGGAACGTAACCTCACTCTAAATTCGCTCTGGTTTCGCAATTGCCTTAGACGGAAAGGTATCGGCGCGCCTTGAATTCTAAGATTCGCATTTTCGAGTCCAAGATGTGTAAACAGGTTTCAAATTACCTCATAATTTGGTGGCGACTCCGAAAGCAACTTTTAATAGATTTTCAACATTTCTTAAAAAGACATTAAGCAAATTAAGCAATGACATCCCCCATAGCATACTTCCAACACTTTCCTGCATACTAGCGATTCTAATCTATCACCCTTACGCGCATTATTTTCTCACGTAGCGCTCTGCCCCTATTTAGGCGGGCCCGCGCAAGGTGTCGAGGAGGGTCCGGTCCCTGTATCTTCAATTATGTGTAAATAAATTTCTTAAACTTGATACGATCGATTGAAACAATAATAATGAAACTGTGAGATTATCAATTTCTTTACTCTATTTTGAATATTATTCAATTCATCATTTTATTTGTTGATTAATTTTATTCTCTATTATGCTGTACAACTAATTTGAATTTTATTAATTTTAATGCTAGATTTGATTATCGATATGTTTGCTTGAATAATCTCATTGTTGTAGCAATTGTGACAATATAAATGTACTTTGTTTGTCGTAATTTGACCATAAGAGAAATTGTGTTTGTAATAACTCGATCAATATTATTGACGACGTCGTTAATATTAATTATCTTTATTACTTATCGTACTGAATTATTCTATTCTATTCCTTGAACTTGAATCCCATGATTTGGGATAGCCGTAGAAAGGGTAATTATTTCGGGCAAACATTATGACCTAGTAATTACTAACTTAGGATCGAAGACGTGCCCTGATATAATTAAAGATAATCGGTTTTCACAATAAAGTGTTTAAGATTAGTAGATTAATTGTTTTTTTATAATCGGTAATTTCAACATACGTGAATTTCTGTTCGGATCAAGTATTTTTCTCCATTGATTTATTTAGTATATTTATTGTTTTTATATTTTCGTAGTTAACTTACAAAACTAAACCAAAATCCCCTCTCCCTCTATCTATATAACTTAGTTATTACTTGTACAGTTGTACTCTACATTATTTTACACATTGAATAACTTAGTCATTTTTTATGAGTTGGAATCTTAGTTTCACTATACAGTAATTCTCATGTGAGACCAAAATATAAATTGAAGTTAAAAGGGTACAAAAACATGAAATAAATCTACTAAAATCACTTATAGGGGTACTAAAAAATTTAGTAACAATTAATCATAATTATCACTAAAATGGTACAAAAACTATATAATCGTGTACAAATGAGTCGACCTTACGATAATTTATTGTAAGGTCCGACTCACACAAGAACTTATATTTACCATATTATTATTTTAGTAATTAATCGAGTAAATGTTGAAAAATTTACTTTGACGTCACATGAATATTAGCCCGTTAGAAATTTTAAACAAAATGCTATACTATAAAATATATTATTCTATTCTTAATTAAGAGTGTGATGTTATTATTAGGATTATGGCTATAACTTTTGTGCTTAAACTCACAAGTGACTTTATAGTGGATTCATCGAGTGACTTCGGTGGATGAGCGAGAGGGAAAATAATTTGAGGATAAAAAGGTAGAATAATTGATGATTAAGCAAATCGATAAATTAATATCATTGGTAACTTATCACTTTTTGTTAATTCACTTGATTTGATTTTATATGGACATTATTCATCGTGTAAATAGCAATATTAATATATAAAGTAATGTTCTAATTATAAGTCTCTATTTTATTTTAAGTCCTTAAGTCACATTCAAATCTATTAGATTAAGAAAAATAAAGTGTTGAGATTTAAAGTTACAAAAAAGTTTAGTAAAGTTACAGTTACATTTACAGAGTATTAAACTTACAGTTACATTTAGTTTCATTTACACAACGTTACAGTTTCAGTGGACTTAAGGATTTAATTTATTTGAACCTATTTTTAATACATGTTGGTATGCAGCGTAATCCATCATGCATGCTTTAGTATAAAACTTATTTGTTCTTTTTATTTTAACGGTTTATTTGTTAGCAGCTTAGCAAGTTAGCATGCATGCATGTTGGACAAGTTACTGGGAACATTAAATTGCTGCGACCTTAACATGGGTAAAGAAGCTTGAAAATGCGTCAAACAAACAACATTAAACAAAAGCGCTATCAACTTGGAGACTTTTGATCTATTATCTTAATTTTCGTTTTAATTTATTTCAGCTAGTTTAGTTTCCATTATTAATATTCTTCAGTGATTGATCAGGAAAACGGACTTGAAGGAACGAAATCGACTTACAATTTCTAGTTTTTCAAGTTCATTAAGAAAAAGAAAAAAATAATTAAACAAAATAAAATCAAACAACTTCAAGTTTTGAAGCTTATTTTATAAAATTCGAATCTAAATAATTAAAGGGTGCTTAAATTCATTTGTTCATGATTTTAATTGTCTTCTGTTGGAATTTAGCCCTTTTGAATAATGCTTTGAACTATGCGTGGGAGGAGGAGCGACGTGAGATTGTGGGCTGCATTATATAAATATTACGAAAGTTCCACATCGGTGAAGGACTAAAAGTTTGGGCATCGTACGCTTATATATAGGAGGCTCCTTAGTCAATTGTATTTATCCCAAAATATATGAGTCTACTCCACATCTTATTTAAGCAATATTGTTCAAAATATCGTCAATAAAACGTTCTAAACATTTAAAGGACGACCCTCCTTCTGCCATAGCTTTTTTCCCTTGGTCACCCATCCTCCTTACTCTTACTCTAAACTCCTCATCCGTATTCATCAATGTTTTAACCCCCTTTTCAATCTCCTCGGCGGTCACTAAAAAATTACTTTTTCCCTTTATCAAGTCTCTTTTATAATCCATTCTTATATTTACTGTCAATTTCAACTCTTTCACTAATTTGAACGCATATAACTGCTGCTCAGCATATATAGGCCATGTTGCCAAAGGAACTCCAAACCAAAAACTTTCGAGTATCGAATTCCAACCACAATGCGATACAAATCCACCTACCGCTGGGTGGGCCAGTATCTCAACTTGTTGCGCCCATGCTACAATTTTCCCTCGACCCCTTGTGCGCTCAATAAAACCCTCGGGAAGGGCCTCTAAGAATGGCTCGTTATCGCTAGGAGCCCCAAACTTTTCCTTGGGAGGCGGCTTTCGTAGAGCCCAAAAAAATCGATATCCCAACCTATCTAAACCATTAGCAATCTCTTTGACCTGCTCCTCGTCGAAGGTCCCCCAACCTCCAAAACATAGAAACACAACCGACAATACCGGTTGAGCATCAAGCCACTGAATCCCAGAAGGCTCGTCTACATTGTCAGTCGTTCCACGACCACTCTTTTTACCTAGCTTTAAGATGGGGCCCACGGGATAAATAGGTGGAATTATTTCCCCTGTGTAAGCACTCGCCAACGCTTGGATATTGGAAGTTTCTAGTTCAGTAAATGTGTTTACCAAAATACCCTTCATTTCTTTGAACTTTCTAGCAAAGTTGAGAAGCAATTCACACCCACTTTTCTCCTGGAATAGGGAGGGAATAACATTGCTCGTGACAGGGTTCTTAAACCCAGGCACGACCGCAGAAAATTCCGGCCTACTAAACTCCCTCGCAACATCAACATTTGGATGACCATCCGCCAACGACTGAGCATAAAATAGCAAGTTTAGAAAACTTGCCCCAGTAATACAGAAAAGGTAGGTCGGAACGTGCATCTCATTGGCAAGATCCACCATATCAGCACAAAAGATGTCGACAACAAACCCGACAGGTTTAAAAAATCCGTATGTAACCCGGTCCTCCACCGCCTGCTTAAGGAGCGGCTTGTGGAGGTGGATGACAGAGGCGAAAGGGTGGGTGCTCGAGAACTCAGGTTGGTTAGACAGGGGTGGTAGCGTGACAAAGGTCAGACGAGTCAGGTACGGGTTGTCACGTGACTCAGACTCGACAAAGGCGGTAATCTTGGGAGTGTGACTAGGGATGTCGAGAATAAAAATAACTACGGAAATGAAATCGTTTGTACGGAGGACCCATTTGGCAAGTTCGATAGCCGGTACCAAGTGACCCATACCCGGTGTCGGAACAAATACTAACTCCGCAACCTTACTCATGATTTTTAATTTGCTTTTTTTTTTTTTTAAAAAAAAAAAAATTCTATTGTTTTACTTTTAAATTTAATGGTAATGTTAAATAATGAATTACAGGTTTCTTTGTAATGGATGGTTGATCTTGTGTTCATGGTGAGTGATTATATACACACATTGAGAGTTTGAGACAACGTAGGCATACGTGTGCGATTGCAACGTAAAATGTTGATGGTAGAGTAAAATAATAAGCATACGGTTAGGTTTAATTACAATTGGGATGGTGTATATTATTATACACAGCCACTTACTCTATTAAATTGTAAGTGTATTTTTCATGAAGTCAATCAACATTATAAAAGTTAATTATTGGTGCGTTTTAACTACTTCCTCCGTTCTAAAGATTTGTTTACAATTTGACTTTTTTTTAAAGGAATTTTGGAAGAAGTGTAAACAAATTATGATTGAGATAGGGGGAATTAGACCTGGTCATGGGCCGGGTTGACTCCAGGCCAGGGTCGAAAAATGGACCCGGGACCGGCCCGGAGGGAGGTCCGGTTAGCTCCGGGTTGGGCCGGTTCAGGGCCGGTTCCGGTTTGTCCGGGTTGGGTGCGGGTCGAGGGCGGGTTAGGGCCGGTTTTGGAGCAGGGTTGAGCAGTGGTTGAGGCCCAGGATTCAGCCGGTTTAAAAGCGGTTGAGCGGTTCGAAAACGGTTAAAACTACGGTTCAAATTCCGGTTCGCGAAAATTTTGAGATAAATTTTATTAAATAAATTTAAATTGAATATAAACATTAAAAATATAAAATTTAAATACTAAATTCGAAATATGATACTCAATAAACTTCAAATTTCCAAATTATTTATTGGTTACAATAAACGGGCTCCTTCGATAATAATATAATTCTAAAATTGGAGGCCGGGTTGGGTTGGGTCCGGGTTGGGTCCGGGTTCAGGCGGTTCTTGCGGGTTGAGGCGGGCGGGTCTAAAAATTGGAACAGCAGGCCCGTGAGCAGGATGGAGCAGGACAATTTTCGAACCGCGGTTTCGGTCCAGGTAGGGTCCGGGTTTCTTGCCGGTTCAGTCCGTCTTGGCAGTTCAAACCCACTTGACCAGGTCTAGGGGGAATAGTAGAATTCAACTATATTACTCCGTATAAACCTTCATTTTCATTTTTATTACTCGTAGATTTTACGGAGTAATCTGAGTACTATTTTAGAGATAAATTTCATGTTAAGATACAATACTCTTCTTCATCTGTCGAAAATATTTCAAACTAACATTAATCTTATACTCCGTTATATATTCAACTATTGGAACATATTTCTGAAAATATATGTAGGTCACTTTTCATTAAAGGTAAAAGTTAATGAAAACTTTCCCAAAGGTATATTAGTTGGATATATTCTGAAATTAATGTTAGTAGTGTCAAATGTTTGAGAAAATGATGCATAATATAATATATACCATTTAAATTTTCTATTTAAACTTTTAACTAGTGGTGCGACCCGTGATTTTCACGGGGCGGCTTTAATTTTTGTTTTATATTTTGGGGTTTGTATTTCTTTGCTTTGTTACACAAAGTGTTCATTTAACGTGTAATTTATGATATTATTGGTCTTGTTTACACATTGAGTGTCATATTTATTTAGCGAAGATACTTTGAATAGGCGTCGTTGAATCTCCTAAATCCTACCAATCAATCTCTTTGCATTTGTGTACTTAAAAATTTACATAACCTAAATGTTATAACGGAAGCGTGAACTAGATAGCAATAACAGTAAAGAACACACAAATTTAATGAGGTTCACTATCAACGTGATAGCTACGTCCTCGGTTGTGAAGGGATTTTATTACTATGGGAAGAATTACAGATTACAGATGATCAATGAATTTTCTCTCCTCTAATCAATCTCGGATTAATTTCTATGGAAGTAAATTCTCTAGTCTCTCAATTCTTCTTATGTATATATAGGAGGCTAATAACTTGGTGGGTTTATATATTAAACACCAAGTTAAAAGACCTAAACCTAATACAATAAGGAAAGACCTAAACCTAATACAATAAGGAAACTTAATCTTAGTCTATAATCGGTAAGCCTAATTCTTGACTTGTACTAATGAAATACCGTGTTCAAGGCATTCCTCGTAACAAATCTCCACCTTGACTTGAACATTTGACACTCACAAACTTCAAGATCAAAATCTTCATCCCTTCACTCGTGTACTGTCGTACTCAGTCGGTTTATGCACGTCGACACAAACCTCATCTTAATCTTCTCGGAAGATCTTGGAAGTCCCTACAAACCCAGGACATCGGGTCTGATTCTTATAATCCCAGAACCTCGGGTTGCCTCCTCGGGAGGCTCTGCTCCACCTTGAGCTCAGATTAGCCCAAATGGGCTAAACATATCTGTCAATATTTAACAAGTCCATGCAATGTTTGAACTTGCTAAATGGAACCGTTTTCGTGAACATATCTGCGGGATTATCGGTACATCGACTTTCTTCACCTCAATGCGCTTCTCAGAACGCAGAAAATGATATCTCACATCAATGTGCTTTGTCCTATCATGATGTACTTGATCTCGAGCTAAACATATAGCACTCAAGCTATCACAAAAAACAGTTGCAATATCATGACGTAGACCCAAGTTACTTACCAGCCCTTTCAACCATATTGCCTCCTTGGCTGCTTCTGTCAAAGCCATATATTCAGCCTCCGTAGTAGACAAAGTTACGGACGACTGTAACGTAGACTTCCAACTCACAACAGCACCCCCAAGAGTAAATACATAGCCAGTTACAGACCTTCTACTATCTACGTCAGTAGCATAGTCGGAGTCTGAATAACCTGTCACCAAACACTCATTATCACCTCCATAAATGAGGCCAACATCTGAGGTTCCTCTCAGATAACGGAAAATCCGTTTCACTGCTTGCCAGTGCTCTTTAGCAGGTTGTGTCATAAACCTGCTCACTACACTAACAGAATGCGCAATATCAGGTCTAGTGCAAACCATAGCATACATTAAGCTACCTACTGCACTTGTATATGGAACATGGGACATATAAGACTTCTCAGCTTCTGTTTGAGGTGCATGTGATATCGAAAGATGAATATTAGCCGCAGTTGGCGTATTTATAGGCTTAGCCGTGCTCATCCCAAACCTGAATAGTATCTTCTCTAGATAACTTTTCTGAGATAAGAAAAGCTTCTTCTTTGTCCGATCCCTATAAATTTCAATACCCAAAATCTTGCGAGCTTCTCCTAGGTCTTTCATATCAAATTACAGGCCCGAGTAGTGCCTTTAATCTGTCAATATCCGACTTCTCCCTAGCGGCTATGAGCATGTCATCGACATACAGAATCAAGTATACGTGAGATCCATCCCCAAGCTTTTGTAAGTAAACACAACAATCATAAGGATTTCTAGTATATCCATGCTCCATCATAAATGTGTCAAATCTCTTATACCACTGTCTAGGCGATTGTTTAAGTCCATATAAGGACTTCTTCAATTTGCAAACATAGTTCTCCTTCCCCGGAATCTCGAACCCTTCAGGTTGTCTCATGAGTATATCTTCTTCTAGCTCTCCATGAAGAAAAGCAGTCTTTACGTCTAGTTGCTGTAACTCCAAATCATAATGCGCCACCATTGACAGCAATACACGGATGGAAGTGTGTCGAACCACAGGAGCAAAGATCTCCTTGTAGTCCACTCCCTCAATCTGCTTAAAGCCTTGTGCGACTAAACGTGCCTTATACCGAACTCTCTCACCTTCTACGGTTCCTTCTTTCCGCTTGAAAACCCACTTGCAACCTATCACCTTGCGATCTTGTGGCATCTTGACCAATTCCCATGTCTCATTTTTATGAAGAGATTCCATCTCCTCACTCATAGCAATGAACCATTGCGTCGATTCACTACTAGCTGCTGCTTCTCGATATGATGACGGTTCAGATGACTCAATCTCGCTTGCCACTCTGTGAATGCATAACCTATCATCTCTTCGGAATAGCAGTTCTGGCCACCCACTTTGCGACCCTCTATCTCTGTGATTAATCTGTTAGGAGGCTTGCTTACCCGCTTAGGTAAACCAACATTCTCAACAACATTATCATCATTTTCTTGTTGACTCACCTCCTCAGGAGGAGTATCTGGAGCTGCAGTCTCTTCTAACTCGATTATCTCTCGTGGCAAATGCGACAAAGTGGCTGGATCAACCTCAAACTCCACCTCTTTATCAGCGCCGTCATTCTTACCTACGCCTGAATTAGCAACACAAGACATATACATGGAATTTTCGTCAAAGGTTACGTCTCTGCTCAAAATAACACGACCCTCTGATGGGGACCAAATACGATACCCCTTAACTCCATCACCATATCCCATGAAGCATCCCTTCTTGGCTCTCGGATCAAGCTTACTCTCTCGAACATGATAGTAAACCACACTGCCAAAAACACGTAGCTTAGAATAACTTGGCTCATTGCCGGTCCACAGCTCATATGGGATCTTACAGTCAATCCCAGTATGCGGTGCACGATTTATCAAGTAACAAGCTGTAGTCACAGCTTCACTCCAATATCTTCTAGTCAACCCTGCGTTTGAGAGCATGCATCTCACTCTCTCTAGCAGCGTCTTATTCATGCGTTCTGCAACACCATTCTGCTGTGGTGTAATACGAACAGTACGATGCCTAGCAATACCTTCATTCTTGCAGAACTCGGTGAATTCATCATGACAAAACTCTAAACCATTATCCGTCCGTAGCCTTTTGATCTTCTTGTCCCTTTAATTTTCCACCAAAGTCTTCCATTGCACAAAGACTTTGAAAGCTTTGCTCTTGTTTTTCAATAAAAACAACCATGTGAACCTAGAGTAATCATCAATAAATGTCACAAAATAATGATAACCACCTATTCCTTCCACTCGTGCGGACCCCCAACAATCTGAATGGATGTAATCAAGAACTTCCTTGGTGTTATGTACCCCTTTTCCGAACTTGGATCTGTGCTTCTTCCCAAAAACACAATGTTCGCAAAAGCTAAGATTCTTCACCCTAAAGCCATCAAGAAGACCTCTCTTGGACAATGTCTGCATCCCACGCTCACTCATATGACCAAGTCTCATATGCCATAGCTTGCTCAAATCCGCGTAACTCATAGATGCAATTTCAGCAGAACCAGTCAGCGTCACACCTTGTAGATAATACAAAGTATTTTTCTTGATCCCTTTAAGTACCACTCTGGAATCTTTCTTAATTAGCAATTCCCCTTCGGAGCCAGACCACTTGAAACCTTGATCATCTAAGACACCAAGAGATATCAAGTTTTTACCCAAAGTCGGAACATGCCTAACATTCACCAAAGTACAGTTTTTCCCATCATATGTCCTAATTCTGATCGATCCTCTCCCAATTACCTTACAAATTGCATTATTGCTGACGACAACATTACCACCATCAAAGGTCTCGTATGAAGAAAACCAATCTCTGTTCGAACACATATGATAAGAACAACCCGAATCTAGAACCCAACTATCATTAGAAGTAGGAACATCGTGGACTGCAAGTACCATTTCTTCTTCTGAATCATTGTTCTTACTTTGGACGACACTGGCAGCAGCAAAAGTTCTATTTGGATTTTTAGGACAATTAGTCTTCCAGTGCCCAGATTCCTTACACATTCGACAAACATCATTTGGACGTGGTCCTTTAGAATTAGAACTCTGTTTTTTTTTTCTTAGAACCCTTTCCCTTAGCTGAGTTAACAATTAACCCGGCATTATTGTCTATCAAATTATCACTTGTTGCCTTCTGACGCAACTCCCTAGTATGAAGGGCTGACTTCACTTCTTCTAGGGTCACCGTATCCCTTCCAACCACAAAACTCTCAACAAAGTTTTCATAAGCAGATGGAAGTGAAACTAACAAAATTAAAGCAGCATCTTCATCTTCTATCTTAACATCAATATTACGTAAATCTAGTAAAATAGTGTTAAGCTTGTCTAGATGATCTCTAAGGGATGTACCTCCTTGCATACGTAGAGCGAATAATCGTTGCTTTAAAAGTAACTTACTTGTGAGCGTCTTTGTCATGTAGAGACTCTCCAATTTCGACCATAAAGCTGCTGCGGTAGTCTCATCCGCAACTTCTGTGATAACCTCATCCGCCAAACATAGCAAAATCGTGGAGTGGGCCTTTTCCTCTATAGCCTCCAGGTCGGCTGCCGAAATCTTGGAACCCTTATCCCCTTTTTCCTCTGCTCCGTCTTCTGTCAAAACAACCCCTTTGTTCTTAGCATTCTTGATCAGGGGTGTCCAGATACCCTGCTGCTTAAGTAGGGCTCGCATCTTAATCTGCCATAGACCAAATCCGTTCCTTCCATTAAATTTGTCTACTTTAATGTTCAGCGATGCCATCTCCCTAAATCTCAAACCTTCTGAGTTTAATCTTTAGCTCTGGTAACCAATTGTTATAACGGAAGCGTGAACTAGATAGCAATAACAGTAAAGAACACACAAATTTAATGAGGTTCACTATCAACGTGATAGCTACGTCCTCGGTTGTGAAGGGATTTTATTACTATGGGAAGAATTACAGATTACAGATGATCAATGAATTTTCTCTCCTCTAATCAATCTCGGATTAATTTCTATGGAAGTAAATTCTTTAGTCTCTCAATTCTTCTTATGTATATATAGGAGGCTAATAACTTGGTGGGTTTATATATTAAACACCAAGTTAAAAGACCTAAACCTAATACAATAAGGAAAGACCTAAACCTAATACAATAAGGAAACTTAATCTTAGTCTATAATCGGTAAGCCTAATTCTTGACTTGTACTAATGAAATACCGTGTTCAAGGCATTCCTCGTAACACTAAACATAAGAAATTTGATTCTATGTATGTACTACATAAATCACAGCATACAATCATCACCACATCACATTTACACCATAAATACTAAGCAACACAATCTTATCACCATGGACATTTGCACTTTGATCATTACAGTATTACATTTTAGTCACAAATATCCCGTTATATGCATGAAATCGTCTTACATTTGACATATCCTAATTAAACTAATTGTAAGAAAAAGTTGGTGAAAAACTTGTTTGATCTCTTATTCAAATTCATTCAACAAAGTGATATACTTTAAAAACAAAACAAATAGAAATGTCGGTACATTTTACTCTGACATACAAACCATGATGACTAATACATAAATCTATAACAGTTAATATTTTCTATTTTGATATTCATGGATTGATTTCTTTTGTAGAAGTTTTGAATATTCAATTTGTTAAAATCCTTCAGCGTATATTTCTATTATTTAGAAACGTTGCACACATTTTCTCGTGAGTTTTCTAGCTTTTGATATGTCTTTCTTTGTATTTTGTTTTCCTTCATTTGCTTGATTCTGGTTTTTTTTTTTGGGTGAGCCTTTCTTCTGGTTTTCTACTCTTTCTTCGCCGCTCACATCATCGTTTTTCATCCTACAACGCATGGTAATTAGTCTACGAATATTTATATATTTTCTTGGTTTTTTGGTTACTTGTACACATATTTGCAAGTACTATTTTCATTAGACACTCTTAAAACATAGCGCTACTTATTATACTGTCATTGGCTTAATCATATTAATTAAAGTGGACAATATATTCATTTTCCTTACCACCTAACTTACTTATTCAAACTTGGGAGGACGTTATTAGTAAACCTGCTACTTTTGAGTATCAAGTCACAATATCATACCATTAAAACACACTAAATTACATGACCTATCTAAGTTGGACAATCAACTATCTAATTCCGAGTCCTATAGTGACGGTTTAAACAAAGTCCATGGATTGGACAACAACTTAAAAGTGACTACTTATATTATACTCTATCAAGAAGCATGAAAGCACGGCGAGTTAACAGAACACGGAATAGCATATAAGTTGGATAAAGTCATGAAATTAATTATACTGAAGTAATTTTGATGACACTGTTGGGGTTAGTGTCCTCCACAGTTAGTGCAATAACATAAATAAACCTCTATAGGTTCACAGGGTACATTTTGTATTGCAATCAGTTGATTAACGTTATCAATAACGGCTGGCTTGCTAGATAAGTTTGACGTTATTGTCATACAGATGGCGGTGATCAACTGGTCCCTAAAAGTCACACCTAAAAGATGTGTTTAAGAAATGTGATTATTTGAGAAAATAATCATATAGATGCCTTACTAATAGACTAAAAGGTTAGTCAGTGTTTTTGACTAAAATGTTAGTCAAGTGTGATAATGATACGGCCATTTAATAAGGATTAAATAATATTAGCTGAGACGAATTAAATGTAATTCGTAAATTGAATATAAAATGTTATATTTAATTGTTGGATATAATATAAGCTAATTAGAAATAAACTGTTATAATTAATTAGCAAATTATAAATATATGGATATTTATAATTTAATGATATATTAGAGTGGATCATAATTATGACACTAGTAATATTATATTATATTATAAAGCTAAAGGAAATTAAGAGGAAAGAGTCCTAATGCACTTTTGACTCCTTGGTCAACAATTTATTAGATTTTGGAAAGTAATTTTTGGAAAGTAAAATTACTCCCCAAAATAATATAGAGGGGCCGAAATTTTGAGGATATAAAGGGGAGTTTTGACTCAACCTAATTCTCTAATTCATTCAATATAATTCACATACACAAATTGAAGAAAATCAGTTTTCTCTCTAAAAGGTTTTCTAGCAAAATCAGACATATCTTGAACAATCTTGGGTGTAACTATTAGGAGATATCAAGCTTCTTGATATTCAATCTTAGGCCATTAAAGCAAGGACTAAAGGTTGTTTTCTTAATCTCTTGTTTAATTATGCAATTTCTTTTATGACCATTAATCATATAGAATGAGTTTCATTATAATCCTGGATGATTAAAGGGTATGTATACGGATATATTCCCACAAGTGGTATCAGAGCCTTAGGGCTATGAAATTGTTTATATGATTTTCATAAGATTGAATTTGTATAATTTTAAAAGAAAAAAAAAACGTTTTTGTGAAAAAAAAATTTCGGCCAGTTTTTTGATTTGTGTTGGCCGTGTGTTTTTCTTTAATTCTTGGTTCAATTTGATTCATATATTGTTAATTTAAAAGGTTAAGATGATAATATATGAATTTGTTAATGTTATGTTTCAATATTGATTGAATTAGGACATAGATGGATCATTAAGATGAATGTTAATGAACATTATTTATTGCTTTATATTTTTGGTATAAATTGATTTAGATATTCATGTTAAAAGGTTAATTTGAATGATCTAAGTATTACATCAATGTTTAATCAAGATTAGATGTTGTTTTGTTTCGTATCAATCTAGTTAATATAAGCACAATCAAATTAAATCTGTTTAATTTGAGTTTGATTTAAAACAAAACATTAAAAATAAAAATAAAAATAAAGTTTCGGTTTTTTTTTTTTTTGATTCGGTTTTTTTTTTTGTTTTTTTAAAAAAAAAAAATAACCGAGTTTGTTTTGTTTTTGTATGTTTCGTTTTTTTTTTATATTTTGATTAATCCGATTTTGTTTTGTACATTATAAAGATAATGTATAATTGAGGTTTGTGAAAAGGTTCACACTTGTTTGATACCTTCTTATTTTAAAAAGGTTTAAAATAATATTGGATTTAATTTATGTTATACTTGATAATATGAATTAAATTGGATTATGATAGATTAAGATTGATGTGTGCAATTGAGGAATTGTCACATAATTTTGATCATGTTAAAAGGTGGTTTGGATAATTAATAATGATTAATTTTGTTTAGTTGATGCTTTTATCTTGTTGAATGTTGTTTGAATGGTTTAATTTTTCGCATTATTTTGTACAAAAGGTTGTAATTTACTAGTGTGGCCTTAGTAGATTATGTTTTCGTAATGATGGAAACATAGTCTTGGTTGTATTTTGAGATCTCGTATCTCCCCTCTTGTAATTTTAAAGTATTGGTATTATTTTTGAAATTAGAATGTAAATAGGTTTGCATTTGTAATTTTAATTGTAATTTGAGAAGATTCAAGATTCAAGATGGATTCCAACTTGTATTTTTGTTTATTTTGGTAGGATAGGCCACACTAGGTGTTTTTATTTTGCGTTCTATTTTTCCATTCTCGTTGCTATGTTTGCTTGTTAGATAGTTGCATCATATTCCGCCTAAACCAAACCACCTAATATTGCATGAAAAATGACTCATATAGTTTGCATTTTCATCATGGACATACCGATGTCACTCGTTTATAAGGCCATTGTTACGGTTTTAAATAACCTCTTACGCAAGCGCACGTGGTCGATTTTAGCGTTGAGAGGGTCGAACCACAAGGGAGTAGGTGATTATAAGTGTACTTGTTCACGCGTTTATCTAGATCGATAAAGAAGGATTATGACTGAAACTACTATAACGATTCTACTAAAATGAACTAAAACGATAACTAAAAATAGCTAATAATAACTAAAAGAAGAAGGAGTGAAGAGTTATACGATTGATTAAAAGCTAGGGGTCGATTTCTCCACCTTTTTACCTTAGTCATGCGATATATAAGTTAAGATTCAAACGAGGATCAAGGAATTCATGTCGACTCGTCATAAAACTACTCGAAATTCTCCCGTCCGGGTTCAATTCTAAGACTCCCTAGTTTAGACTCGACTCTACTCCCGTAGTAATTCCACCCAAACTAGAGGCCACTACTACAAAAATCGCTTTTAAAAACGGGTGTAAACCGTTTTAAACAAAAAAAAGCTCCGTTTTATAGTCGACCGTTGTTTATGATATAAACAACGCCAAGAAAATGGAAACACCGTTGTTAAAATCAAATACAACGCACTAAAAAAACCGTTATAATTGATTAAAAATAACGGTTTTCTGAAAGAACCCTTATTTTTGGTCTATCAAAAATAACGGTTTTTTTGAAAGAACCCTTATTTTTGGTCTATCAAAAATAACGGTTTTTTGAAAGAACCCTTATTTTTGGTCTATCAAAAATAAGGGTTTTTTGAAAGAACCCTTATTTTTGGTCTATCAAAAATAAGGGTTTTTTTGGAAAAAAACCCTTATTTTTGGTATAGAACCCGTTTTTAAAAGTCTTTTTCAATACTGAGCTTACAAATTTTGATGCGATGTTTTCTTAATTAACCGTTATTAAAAGTTTGATTTTTTTTTTAAATTTTATGTAATTACTAAATTTTTGCATGAATACAATTAGATTCAAGCAGTTCATTAGAAGCACAATCTGAAATATTCCACAAAAAATTTGAATTAGCATTTCCTAACAGCGAAACAAAAATTCCTACAAATAATACAATAATCGTAACTAGCCTCTTCGATCCACCAATAACGATATACATGTACATACTTCGATCTCGTGTTGTCCTAAATAATATAAAAAACCAATTTGTAAACTTCGATCTCATGCTGCTGTTTTTCCATGTTCAATCTCCTCCGTAAGTTCTCATAATCTGCATACAAATAATATATAAAACGATTCAATGCTTTCATTGAGCTGAAATCTCAAACAATACAAATAAAACCTAGCATCGTTGAAATACGTATGAAATTAGTACACAAAAAACTCGATGAGATATAAGGAGTACCTCGTTTCAGTGTCTTTTACACAACATGCGAGTGACCTTGGGAAACTTATCGCACTTGACTGACCTTCATTTACACAACATTTTACCAGCCCAAATCAACAATGCCAAAGCCTTCTAACTCGACACATACATCAATAAATCACAGCAGCAAGACAGCCGCGTACAACGCCATAAATTTACAGAAAAGACGAGTGTAAAATGGCAGCCTACATAGCATTAATTAAAGGACTTACTTGACCTGTAATAACACATGTTACGACTACAACAATGAGAGAAATGACCGCCAACAGTAGCCTATAAGGCCAAAAAGCACTAAGCATTACATATTGACGAGTAGAACTCTGGGATTACATATTGACGAGTAGAACTCTGGGATTGTTCACGACAATCACTACAATGGCGCATGCTAGATTGCTAAAAAATAAATAAAAAGGCAGGCTGAAGAAAGAACATACTTTGGGAAAAGGTGGTCTAGGCTTCAAGTTGTCACTAACCGTGTTCCCAGGATGGCTGAGCTTAGTATCCTCATCACCCACTTTCATGTCCTGATATGCAGAGAAACTTTTAAGAGAATATTTCACGCATCTCTTAAGTATACAGCACTTAGAAGGAGTAAACTGAAATTCAAATGAGGAGCTCAACTGAGTTGTTGCTTTAACTCATAGCACAAGCACACTCTTCATTACAATGCCCCAAAAAGTAGTACTAGAGGTAGAGTGTAAGAATAACACATACAGCAGCTAAAAACTCAGGCACAGCAGCTGAGAAATTGTTAGAATCGAGAAGGATAACAGAAAGTGAGCGAAGTATCGAGAGGGAGCGAGGGATTTCACCAGTTAGATTACAGGAAGTCATGCTTAAAACCTGCAAGTTAGGGAGCCATGACGATAACACATCCCCCCATGCTTTGGTCTCAGACGATATACTGACGCCGTCTAGATAAAGCTCTCGGATATTGCTCGAGTTTCTGATGATTTTCTCGAGGTCACCAGTACACGTGTAATACCCAGGGACGGAAAGATCCAAAACCGGCACTTGGTGAATCCTATAATGTTAGCAAGGCTGAGCGACAAACAAACAGCTACAACAAGAAGGTAGTCTGCTTGAAATCGTATCAGAGAAAATATTCCGAGAATGATCCATGCGGCGGCCTACAAACAAGAACAATACTCCCAAACTTGTACCTAGATGATAAGCATAGTTAATCGTAAATAGTCACATATATCCCAAAATAGTAGCAGAGAAGATGACACAACACAATATTATTACACAGATGTTATCATTCACTAGTCGTTACTCGTTGCGATGTAACAAAAATTCAGATATCTAATTTGTGATGCCACAACAGGGGAAAAATTATACTTACAGTGAGATAAAGACTCCACCAAAACAGCCAGGAATCCTTCTTGTTCATACGAGCCAAAGACTACAAAGTGCGATAGATACAATCAAAAACCAATACTCGTAAAGCGAAAAAATGTGAAAAATGGCTTCAGCAATGAGTACATACATAAGGAGTATAATGAATATTGAAGGCACTGTTTTCTCTAGTGCAGTTTGTGAGACTAACCTCTTGGTCAAGAGATTCGAATTTCCACACGCTTTCACCAAGGTCGTCTATTTCATTCCACCACCTCAAACCCACTAAAATACGTCCACTGACATTCTTAACAACCCAAAAATCGAATAACACACGTAAGTTAATACTTCGTAATAAAGAAGAGGAATAGAGGTTTAGTTTTATGAGATTTCTGATAAAACATGTTTGATACCGGCATCAGTAATTTTCATACACCCGGAGAGGTTAAGCTCTCTTAAACTCGACATCCCTGAAAAATCAAACACCATTTAGGTTTTACATCAAGTTCTCCACTACGTAATAGGAAACAAAGGCCAACATAATAACTTTGATCACTGATACATGTTCCAGAAACAAAGTGTTGACTGTTAACACAAGAGCAAAACTTTTATGTTTTAATCATGAAAGGTTACATCTAATCAACTTCAAATTGAAAGGGGAACCACTATACTGAGGATTACAAATTAATGATTTTTATTCGGGAAAAAATGATGATTGCAATAATTAGGATGCAACAATCTAACATAAGTGCAGAAGAAGGCTCACGAAGGCGGAATCATGCACTGTGAGTGGCCAAATTGCGAGAATTATTAATCCGGCTCTGACTGCAACGTTAAGAGAGCACAAGTAACGATACGCTCTTATGTACGCTATCCATTCGTCAGCCAAATTCTCCCCTCTTAAATCAACCTCCTCAACGCTACATTTGAATATCCTACATTGAAATTAGTGTTTCGCAAGCCAATTAGAAACAAAAAGCATATACAATTAAATATTAATTTGTTTCCTCGCTACAAATGCATAGATTTAGTCGACTTTTAAGCGACTTGCGATGCGATAATCAAACGCAGCGATCTATGTCAAAAACTACGCATAGATTTCGTCATGCATCATAGATGAGGGTTAGGGTTAAACGTACTAGAAACTCATCTAATCGACACTTTGAAACATCAATTTTGACCTAAAAACGATCCCCAAATTTCTAGGGTTAGGGTTAAACGAAATATCCAAAATACATCGATTAAATCGGGATTATACCTTCAATTAGATGAGGAATTAAGGTAGACTCGTAAACCTAACAAAAACCTTGCTCAAAACGAGTCGAAAATGGAGCCCAGACAACGACATACGACGGTGGTAGCGTGGGGACAGTGGTCGACAACAACACGGTGGTTGCGGTGGTACACTGGTGGCGTTAAGGCGGTGGTGGTGTGCGGTTGTGATGATGGCCGAGGTGGTGGTGGTGGTGGGGGTGGTGGTGGTGAATTCTTTTCTCCCTTCTCTCCCTATTCTCTTTCGTGTCTCCTCTCTTTCTCTTTTTATTTTATTTTTTTAATCAAAAATAACGGTTAAAGAAAAAACCGTTATTTAAAGTCTACATTAAAAACAACGCATTTTTTACAAAAACCGTTATTTTTAGTTTTTAATCAAAAATAACGGTTTATTTATAAAAACCGTTATTTAAAGTCCACATTAAAAACAACGCATTTTTTACAAAAACCGTTATTTTTAGTTCAACCGTTGTTTATAGTTTTTTGCGTTGTTTTTTATGACGTGTTTGATTTGGCGCCCTTACTTTTAACAACGGATATTTATTGTTCGTTGTTTATAATACTATAAATAACGCAAATCCATAATTTGTGTTGTTTCTTTGCCGTTGTGGTTGCTCATATTTGTAGTAGTGGGCATTAAGTGTGACGATCCCCTAAGGTCATCCCCCTTCCATTCCCATGGTCAAGGTCAATATAAGAGGTCCTAGAGACGAATTACCCTTCCGAATTCAACGCTTTCTAGGTACAAGTGAATGAACAACGAAGTTATAATCTAGCCAACTTCCGTTTAGCGGTCAAGGATTAAAACCCAACAATTCATCCACTCAAAGTAATTATTGACCCCAAATAAAGAACACAAATTCCACAATCCTCATCTTTTTAAAGGTTTTAGTGCATGACTTAGGTAATTAGAGGATAATCAATCCCTAGTTAAAGGACTACTCACTAATCATTAATCATGGCTAAATCAACAAAATCAAAGCATATAATCATCAACCATACAAAGCCCATAATTAAAGTCTCAATCTTTGATGAACAAAAAGCAATAGGAATGAGAAATAGCAACCAAAAACACAAAATCAAACTCAAATCAAGATGATTATATATAATAAAAGAGAATCCAACAAGTTTCTACAAATTATAAACTAACTACTACAAACATTCAAATTATATTGATAATAAGATGGAGAGAGATGAGAAATTATACCCTAAATTAGAGGAGAGAATTGGATAATAATAATAATTGAAGAAAACCGAGACCGATTCACCCAAATTTCAACTTGAACATCAACTTAAACTTTCAAAACTTGAAACCCTAGATAATCTCCTCTAAAATGATTTTATATTACTTAGAAATTACTTAGAAATGAAAAATGAGGGTTTAAAGTATATATAGTGGTTCCAAAATGAAGCCAAAATAAGTCGCGTGAAACAGGGCCTAGACCGGGCGACTCGGGGGTGGACCGGGCGACCCACTCGCCCTATGGGCGACATGTCGCCCCCTGGGCGACGTGTCGTCCCTTCTGCCTTCCTGTCGCCCGTTTTCCCCCCACTTTTGCTCTTCTTGCTTCCTTCTTGTTTCTTCCTTGCTTCTTTTGCTCCTTAAGCTTGAATTCATCGAGTGTGCTCCCGAGTACCTGCATAAAAGACCAATATGGAGCATTACCTCGTCCAAAAGCGGAGACTTAAGGCGAAAACACGGGAAACAAGCGAAAATGACAAAAACGAGCCTAAACGATGACTTTTGTGCATAAAAGTAAACGAATAAGAGTTTAAACAATGCAATATAGGGAGGTAATTCTATGCTAACAAATTCCCCCACACTAGAACTCTTACTCGTCCTCGAGTAAAACAAAGCACACAAGCCAAGACGACTAAACCTAGGACTAACTAATGAGAAATCTACTAACTACTCTATACAATACATCCGATACGAGTCTATTAGCGGGCTCGCTCTGCCCCTTCAACTCACAACGCAATACTCATGAGGAAGAAGTGTTGCGTGCAAGGCAAGTGGGGTCTTGCTCAAAAATGCGAATCGACACAAACAATAAGGTACAAGATCAATCAAAATAAGGTCGATTCGGTCTAGAAGTAAGCCTACCTCCTCATTTAGGTGGCTCTCTCGCTCTCTAGACGAGCAAGGATACTAATCACGCAATCATGTTAAAAACCTAAGAGGTCACTTGGATGAAAAGGCAAAGTAGTATCACTTTATATCATGCGTGCATTTATTGTTAATGAACTAAACTCGTTAGGACCAAGTCGGGATGTGGGGAATGGTGGAAAATAATGAACCTCGTGTTCAAAGCCCTTAGTATCGTGTTTCGCCTCCAAAAGTAGGAGGAAGGGTCGTCCCGAATCAACTCGACTATAAGGTCATCTCAAAAGGAAACAAGTGCCCATAAAAATTGGCTCCCGAATTATTAACACACATTTTTCTTCTCTTTTTTTCTTTTCTTTTTTTTTTTCTTTTTTTTTTTTTCCGGGTGTGGCTAATCCCACGCTCGCTAATTGTCACCGACTTGCCGCGTGTTTTCTCGGCTCGAAGCAAGCGCTCGACAATAGCTTACGGGTATTCACTCTTTACCTCTCGGTCTATTTTGACCGTTATTGAGGCATCGAAGTGGTCACCACAACCCTTATTTGAAACTTTTGGGAAGCCAAAATCAACATTATAGAACCAAGCACTTTGCAAAAGTAGACATGAGACGAGATAGTTATTGTGTTTACCCCTTTTTTTGTGATATTTTGTGGTAGTCGAGTTGAAATCGGTCACCTTGAAATTAGACGACTTAGGTACTTATTCCAAAGAGGGTGGAAAATGGAAGTGTAATCACAACCAAAATGACTCTAAAAGTTTGGTTAACAACAATCCAAGCATGCATAATTAAGTAATTCTAATAAGCGTTTTCATACAAGTGACGAGCTAGATAATTAACAAAATGCGCAAAAAGTATTAAATTTTGACCTCTTTTTGAAATTTTTTGAAGAATTTTTCAATTTTTAGGAATTTTGAAAATTTTTCAATTTTTTTTTTTTTTTTTTTTTTTTAAAAAAAAAAAATAGGAAAAAACAACAAAAGCATATATATACACTAAACACGTTCTCCGAACTCCTCAGCACAACATTGCACAACAAAACCACAATCTCCAAATCCACCAAGTATAGCAAAGCGTCCTCCCCCACACTAGAACTAGACATTGTCCTTAATGTAAATGCTAGGGGAAGGGGTGTAATGGAAAAAGGGAATTAGAATATTACCAAGGAGAGCTCGAGTGGAATCACCAAAGAAAGTAGCTTGAAAATGCATGTGAAACCCACCGAGTTTGATGGAGAGAGCGTTACCTACAAATATAGACCAAAAAAAAAAAAAAAAAAAAAAAAAAAAAAAAAACAATTTATTACTTGGGTTGCCTCCCAAGAAGCGCTTCTTTATAGTCACTAGCTTGACTCTTCTCATTAGTCACCTAACCGGGGTCACCAATTGGATGCCCAAGACATCCATTCCCTTTTGGTTTCCTTCCTACCTTCAACCTTTTCCCGTTTTGAGCATGAACTACCTTCGACAACATTGAAACAAGAGATTGAATCCCTCCAAGCACTTCACTCATCTTATTTGAATAGTCATCCTTAACCATCTTCCTTTTCTCTCCAACCTTCTTCTCATTTGCCTTAACCTTCTTTGTCAACAACGGTAGTGAGATGCACTTGACACTTTCTTGAGTATTCTTCTCAAAAGATAGTTTACTTGGAGAGCTCTTGTTCTTCTCATTCATAGTACTACTCAAGGAAGGACTAGTGGACTTGTTGAGTTCGAACTCAACCTTCTCATCATTTCCCACTTCAAGTGAAAGCTTACCACTCTTGACATCGATGTTAGCTCCACCCGTTGCCAAACAAGGGCGGCCTAAGATGATAGGCACATGATGGTCCTCGGGCATATCCATGACATAGAAATCACATGGGATCACAAGCTTTCCCACTTCTAAGGGAACATCTTCGATAACACCAATAGGATACTTCACCGACCGATCCGCTAGTTGCAAAGAGATTCTTGTAGGCTTCAAATCCTCTAAATTCAACCTCTTGAAGGTGGAAAAAGGCATCAAACTTACACTTGCCCCCAAATCACATAAGGCTCTTTTGATCTTCACGCCTTGAATGGAGCATGGAATCGAGAAGCTACCCGGATCGTCAAGCTTTTGAGGAAGCTTGCTTGTCAAAATGGCGCTACACTCGTGGGAGAGAGTCACCGTTTGAGCTTCGTCAAGCTTTCTTTTCTTCGTGATAAGTTCCTTCAAGAACTTTCCATAGGACGGGATCTCGGATATTAAATCCAAAAATGGGACATCAACATGCAAACTCTTCAAGATATCCAAGTATTTTCCATACTTTTGCTCCATTTTTGCCTTAGCGAGGCGTTGAGGAAATGGAACCGGAGGAGTGTACACCCTTAAAGGTGGAGTGTCTTTCGACTCATTCGTTTCATCATCAATTTCAATCACCACATCGCCATTGCCCTTAGATAAGCAAGGTTTCTCAACATTCTCAATTTCGACTTCTTTACCCTTCGATTTCTTCGGTTTTTCAACCTCAACCAACTCTTTACCGCTTCTCAAAGTCACCGCGTTACAATGCTTTTGATCCTTCGGATTCGGGATGGTATGTCCCGGGAATCGACCGGGATTAGAGTTCATCTCAGTGATTTGTTGAGAAAGTTGAGCGATTTGGGTCTCGCTCATCTTTTGAGATGCTCGAATTTCATCGTTTATCCGCGTTTGGGCCACCATGAATTGATTGAAGTTTGAATTTGAGATCATTAGTTGCTCTACGGCTTGATCCAAAACCGGTCTTTGAGGTGGATGAGGGTTCAAAGGATTTTGTGGTGGTCGTGATTGAAATTGAGAATTTTGTTGTGGATGAAAGTTATTTGGAGAGTGAAGTCTACCATGAAAACCGGGTGGGTTGAATGAATTTTGTTGTGATTGATTATTGTAGGTGTTTTGATGAGGTCGTGAGGCATTTTGAGAGTAGTTGTTGGCATATGAGAAGTTAGGGTGGAAAGCGTAGCCGGGGTTGTATGTGTTTGAGTAAGGATCAAAGTGTTGTCTACCCGTCATTGCATTCGCTTGCTCCATCTCCGTAACATTCATGCATTCGGCCGCTTCATGACCCTTGACACCACAAAGTTGGCATGAAAGATGTAGTGAGGCGCTAGACGAACTCGAGCCGCCTTTCATGAATTTGGAAAATTGATTCGTCAAGTCATCGAGCTTGGAGCTTAAAGCTTGAACCGACTCGTTCCCCTTCTTCTTTGAATTTCGACTATCCATGCTCCAATTATGTGAATTTGAGGCCAACCTCTCAATTATCCCCAACGCCTCGTCCGGATTCATCATGTCAAGGGCTCCACCCGCCGCCGCGTTCATTCCCGTTTGATATTCGGGTCGAACTCCATTGTAGAAGTAGAGCACAAGGAGGTACGGAGGGATTCCGTGATGAGGACATTGTCTCTTCAAATCACAAAAGCGCTCCCAAGCTTCATATAGAGTCTCATGGTCCTCTTGTTGAGAAAGTGGACATATCATTTCAAAACTTAGCCGTCTTTCCGGGTGGAAAGAAACGAAGAAGAAAACCCTTTTGAAGCTTAGCCCATGTATCAAAGCTATCCGGAGGTTGAGCCCTTAACCATTCTTTGGCTAGACCTTGCAAAGAATATGGAAATAATCGAAGCTTTATGGCGTCATCGGAGGCACCATTTATCTTCACATTGTCACATGCCTCGAGGAAGGTACTAATGTGCTCGGTAGGACTCTCCGTTGGCAAACCCATGAACGAGTTTTGTTGAACGAATTGAATAAGTGTGGTCTTTAACTCGAAATTGTTTGCATTCACCGGAGGTCTTTGAATAGAAGAATTACCCGGTGCTCCCGGAGCACTTTGATCTCGAATAGACGCCATTGGTGGAGGTGGGGGAGGTGGTGGAGGATCCATATCTAAATCAAACTCGATATAAGGGTTCTCAAAACCTGAGTCGGAAGAATAAGATATTGAAGAAGATGATGAAGACGGAGGAGTAGGCTCTCGTGGAGGAGAAATACTAAGCCGATTCCGTCTTTCGAAGTTTAGGTGTCGCACGGTAGCTTCAATCTCAGGATTAATAGGGGATAATCAATCCTCATCTTTTTAAAGGTTTTAGTGCATGACTTAGGTAATTAGGGGATAATCAATCCCTAGTTAAAGGACTACTCACTAATCATGGCTAAATCAACAAAATCAAAGCATATAATCATCAACCATACAAAGCCCATAATTAAAGTCTCAATCTTTGATGAACAAAAAGCAATAGGAATGAGAAATAGCAACCAAAAACACAAAATCAAACTCAAATCAAGATGATTATATATAATAAAAGAGAATCCAACAAGTTTCTACAAATTATAAACTAACTACTACAAACATTCAAACTATATTGATAATAAGATGGAGAGAGATGAGAAATTATACCCTAAATTAGAGGAGAGAATTGGATAATAATAATAATTGAAGAAAACCGAGACCGATTCACCCAAATTTCAACTTGAACATCAACTTAAACTTTCAAAACTTGAAACCCTAGATAATCTCCTCTAAAATGATTTTATATTACTTAGAAATTACATACTTAGAAATGAAAAATGAGGGTTTAAAGTATATACAGTCGTTCCAAAATGAAGCCAAAATAAGTCGCGTGAAACAGGGCCCAGACCGGGCGACTCGGGGGTGGACCGGGCGACCCACTCGCCCTATGGGCGACATGTCGCCCCCCTGGGCGACGTGTCGTCCCCTCTGCCTTCCTGTCGCCCATTTTCCCCCCACTTTTGCTCTTCTTGCTTCCTTCTTGTTTCTTCCTTGCTTCTTTTGCTCCTTAAGCTTGAATTCATCGAGTGTGCTCCCGAGTACCTGCATACAAGACCAATATGGAGCAGTACCTCGTCCAAAAGCGGAGACTTAAGGCGAAAACGCGGGAAACAAGCGAAAATGACAAAAACGAGCCTAAACGATGACTTTTGTGCATAAAAGTAAACGAATAAGAGTTTAAACAATGCAATATAGGGAGGTAATTCTATGCTAACAGCCATCACCTTAGTTTAAATCATTCTCGTATTGCTAGACTTTTGTTCACTTAAAATGAATTAAATAAGATGATGGGATCTTCCTCTAAAACTAAAATTGAGATTAGTCTTTATAGGGAAAACTAATATGAACCCCTTCTTCGTCGGTAGGCATATAGGACCTTACTCTCCATATGACCCCTTCTACGTTGGGTAAGTAGTGAGTGTTGACCTATTTTACCTCTACATTGTAGTCCGAGTAATATCTCGTGATTATAGTGGACTAAAAGATAGAATTTACAAAAATTTATCGACCGAGAATTCTAAAGGTAGAATTAGCCAAGAGGTTGGCTTATCAATTTACAGAAATTGAGTCTTGGGATCATTTATATAATTCTTGAGGGAGGTCAATTGTATAAATGCATAAGTCATCGCATTAAACAATTTTGCATTTAGACTTAAATTTAAAAACGATGAATTCTTATCTTATTTATTTCTTCCTTTTACAGTATTTGAATTCATTATATACCGATATAACTGCTAAATAACAAATGGCTGGAAGTACAGACGACCCAATGCCAAGTGCCACGCTAGATCGTGAATCTGGCAGAGATATTTATGGATGTATGAATCACCCACTCATTGAAGAATAACGGGTCCAACTTTATGATCGGGAGGTGGCATTACGGAATGCTGCCATTGCTGACGGTAAGCTCAAGTACTTGACTGAGCCACTACCGCCTAACCCAAGTCCAGATGCAGGAGCCAATGCAACGCTTGCTTATAGTGATTTCGTGATGGAGGCGGATGCGATAAAGAACGTACTCATCTATTCAATGGAATCCAATTTGCAAAAGCGGTTCATTGCCCAAGGTGCAAACAAGATTTTCACCACTCTTTCTAAGGAATTCTCGAAAGCACCGAGAATCATTAGTTATGAGTATACCACTCGCTTCTTTGAGGCGAAACTCCAGAAGGGCCAACCGGTTAGCTCACACCTTCTTGACATGATTGAGAATGTCGAGAGACTGGAGGCACTTGGTTGCAAAATCGATGAGAGGATCATTATTGATCGTGTGCTTCATTCACTTCATGATGGTTTTGCCCTTTTCAGGGCAAATTACTATATGAATGACATGAAGAAAAGTCTTCATGAGCTCCTGAAGGTACCGGGAAAAATCCTAAATGGGAAAACCTATCGACGCGCTGCAGTCTCGCCCGTGCGGCGCGAAGGCGGAATCTTTCAGCGGGAAAAGTGCGAAGTTTTGTACAAATGGGGGAGATCATTGCATGAGTTTAGGATCAAAAAGAAATGTAGAAAAATCATTTTGAAAAGGGTGTTTTTTGGAGTCGCCACCAAATATTTAAAGGCATTTGGGACCTATTCAACGCGTCTTGAAATTCAAGACACGAGTGTCTCAGACTTCAAGATGCGTCGATATCTATCAATCTGAGGTTTGAAACCAGAGAAGGGGTTCGGAGTGAGGTTACTTTTCGAAAGTTTTGGCAAAATAAGTTTTGAAAACTGAAATAAAAAAGCCTACGTAAAAGTAGTCTCTACTAATTTGAAAACATTTGCTTAATTTCGATATTTGGGCTAAAATGACGCTACGTACAAGTGCGAATAAGTATGACTCGATTAAAATGCATAAATGATAAAAATGTCATAATAATGACATATTGCTATAGGAGAAATACGTTAAGTAATAATTTATTGGCTAAATTATTACCATAGACGTTATTCTCCGACCTCGTATTATACTCTAAGATTTTGTGAAAACCCTCAGTTTTGACATGCTAAAAGACTCTATGAAACGGTACAATTTAGTGTTGGAACCGTGATTCTAGTCGTAATTTAATGCATGAATGAGGACTTGCGTAATTATAAAAGTGACGTCGGTTTGCTTTAGTGATAGTGGGTCGTTTATTTATGCGATATTGGCGGGGTTTAGACGGATTATGAATCCGAATTGCTACACAATCAATTACGAATAAGGTGTCGCTAATGCCAATATCGGGTCGGGTTAGGAACCCGTATAGGTCGATTGACGTGAGGCGTAGATAGAGAGAGTGATGACAATTCATCTGCCTGGGTTAATGTAACCCCTTTTCGGTCCGAGTCTCAAAACATCTAAAAAACGTAGGTAGAATGTCTACCTTTCGATAATGCAAAGACGGTATTTTTGAGTGGATTTTGTGAGTATTTTATGTGTGTGTTGAAAAATGAGCTTGAAAACCGACCTTGTGACCTGAAAAACCGACCATTTGAATGATCGAAGGGGGTTGGTATTTATAGAAAATGGCTGGTTTGAGTAGGTGCCCAAAAATAATCGCCTGAGCACAGGCGCTTAAGTTGGTTTGGGTTAGATATTTTGTAGGAGAAAAATCAAAAAGGCGGTGTGGATACCCATATCCGTACCCTCCCACACAAAACCCTATGATGTAACACGGACTTTTATTACGCATGTTTTAACGTTGACTTAAACGGTTCTAACTAATGTCGAATTCATTTTGAGTCGTTTGAAATGTTAAGTGAGTCAGGTCGCATCACATCGCATTTAAATACATGTTCATTTTGTCCATTTGGAGTCTAGCTTGGTCCTTGTCCTGCTTCATTTGGCATGAGCTTCGCATTTGCACTACAATTAGTCCTTTTACATTAATAAGGTCTAATTCAGCATTCCTAAATTCCTAAATTTAGGCCTAGCGGCTAAACCTTCCCTTAGCCTCTCCCTACACAAAATACGGCTTCACGTCTTACCTTATCTCACAAAACTATGCAAAATACACCTTTTTCATTTTTCCGGGTCTCGGGCCTAAAACCGAGCCCAAACCCAAGTCTTTGGCCCGCACTCCAAAGCCCTGGCCCTCACAAAATATCCCAGCAAAACCCTAGGAGCTTTCTTGGCACGCAAGGCTAGGATTATCTCGTAATCTTTCAAAGATCTTCGTCAGCCTGAACTTGGAAATTTCACTAAAACCACCCTCCCAAACCGCATGACCTTGTGCGGTTTGGTTGGGCAACCGCATAAGCTTATGCGGTTTGTCCCGCAACCGCATAAGCCTATGCGGTTTCAAGGTCTGGTTTTATTCCGCTTCCTAATTTCTCCGAGGTCTTTTAGTATATATAGAGCCCTATACCCCGACCTCAAAAAACACAATTCATCATCATTCATTCACAGCATTCTCATCTAATACACCCCTCTTTCACATCTCAAGCCTCAAGCACCCAAACCTTGGGTTCAACACACCATCCCGTGTTGAATCCCTCCTCCTTTTTAGTTCAAGAAGCGAAGCTGCCAGGATCTGAGCGTCGAGGACAAGGTAGGTACCGATCCACTTGGATCAAAGCTTTTTCTTATCTTTATGGACTAACAAAGGGGACTACACTCTAGCGCTAGGCTTTGGCACCCGAGCGCTTGCCTTCCAAGTGTTCTTCTTACTTCGGGTACACTCCATATCCGATGACACGCCAAAGTCGCATAAGCACCCGACCCTTATAAAATAAACCAATGGACAATTGAACTTTATTTTATTTGCATGCATCTTGCACCCTTTTCTTTTGCATTAAATCAACTTAAACAATGAATTCGACCTTTAATCGAACAGTTTCGTTAACAAGTTAAACATGCTAAAGCGAGGGTTTTAATCAATCTTTTGCATCTGCATCTGCATTATTTTACAAACTTATCGCACTTATGCGTGGCGATAACATTAGCTCAATTATCATCTTACAAGGATTGTTCTGGAGTCAAGAGGCTATTTTTACATAGGCTTTTCTAAAAGGTTTTCATAAATCATTATTTGAATTAACTCTTTTTCTAAAGTACCCTCACAGAATCCAATCTGGTTTCACAAGCCTTAGATCTAGGGGTGTCGGCGTGCTCAAATCTAGGACATGTTTTTAGCTTAGAACATGGTAGCGAGTTCCTATTTTCCGCGATAAATAGGTGGCGTCTCCATACTGTTCTTAAAGTTTTTTCTAACTTAATCTTTTTTAACTTTAAATCCGCCCTTAAGCAAGGCGAGAGTTGGGTCCCTCGGCAGCGGTTCCGGGTTCCACAGGTTTGGCGACTCATTTGAAATCTTATTTTTAAAAACTTAAAACTAGCTTTTTCTTTTTAAAAATAAAGAGGTGAAACTTGAAAGCTTAGAACAATCCAAGTATACATAATTGAGCTATGCACATTCGTTTAGAGTCCATTCCTTTTGGAATCTAGGCACCCTTTGCACCCTTGAGAGGTGGTTCCAACACGCAGGCTTGTCCACTCGATAAAGCACGTGCAGGACTAACTTTCCTCTCTCCCCTCCACGGCTTGCCGTAAACGGCTATCTCGACCGCCCCAGTGCTCCCTCTAGAAAACCTATCGCTCCGGCGTAAGGAAATAGAGGGGTTAAGTATCTGCCAAAGCGTACTCGAGGTAGTTGGAGGTGTACCCGACTTGACCCTACCCTTTGAGTCGAGTCATACGTACAAGTTCGAGGCTATGCACTCCATAGTCCCTTTTCAAATGAGCATATGCATTCATATCTTCGAAAACTCGCTTAAACCTTTTCAAAGATAAACGAACCTAACATCTAACACCTTTTCAAACAAAACTCTCGCGAATTTTTGAAACAAGCTTTTTCAAGATTCCCTCTTCATTAACAAGCAAAAACCCGAGCAAGGATTAAAACCCGAACTCGTGGATTTACTCCTCTAGGTCACACGGCCTAGACTCCATTTTAACATCCTCGGCTCGACTTGCTAACTACTCTCGAGCCGAATCCACTCTCTTTTACACATCCGACTCGAGCTCACCTCGGAAAATCACCGATACCAGTTCGACGGGTGCAAAGCAAAACACTTTAACATCGAGACGAGACGTGCGCACGCGTACTCGCCTCAAAAGCTTCCTTTTAGCTAAAACCTTTTCGAAAATCTCCTCTTTTCAAAACATAAAAGGGTCTTTCTAAACTAAGAAATGAGCTAAAATGAGTGCTTGAAATGAATGCGAGTCTAGTGGGTCGAGTCGAGTCACTAATATACGAAGTGAAATGCAGGCCGCAGCTGGATACTCGCCACACTAAAAACCGCATTGTCATCCCCTACAAGAAACGAACCTACACCCGCAAAATGGCGACAACGATTTAAAATTAACGACCTCCGTCAACAAGTCGCAAAGCTGACCGCCGACCTCAATGGCCTTTTGACCCACCATACAACTGAGGTAGAACGTATGGAACAAAAGATTAAGGAAGAGGCTGACAGGCACGCTAAGAAACTCCAAGCCATGGAGGAAAGGCTCTATGTCTCGAGCACTTACTCCATTCACAAGGAAAATGAAAACGTACCTACTAGCATCAAGGATGAGCTCCCTAACAAGCTTGCCCTTAGTGATCTCCCTATCTTCCAAGGACATGAGAGCCCGATCATTCACATCCGAGCTTTCAAGTCCCAAATGGCCATCAAGGGGGTTGACTCCAAACACTGGCTTACTCTCTTCCCGCACTCTCTAGCAGCAGTGCCGAAAACATGGTTCTATTCGCTTGACCCACAGCGGGTCCCTACTTTTGAAGAACTCACAGTCGAGTTCGACCGACAATCTGAGACAACGAAGACACTCAAGTCTCGGTCGCACCCTAGAAGTCCTCGCCCAAAAGGACAATGAAGGCTTCACCGACTACCTTACTCGTTGGAAGAAGCTAAGCGCTCAGATCCCGAACCGTCCTCGCGAAGATGAGCTCGTGCCAAAATTCATAAACAACCTGCGACCCGTGTATCAATTCTACATGAGGTGCAAAGAACATTCAAAACTTCAAAGAGCTAACTAAGGCTCGGCACTCAAATCGAAGATGATCTTAGGGCCGCACGATGGCCAAATATACCGCCATGCTTACCAAGGAGTTCCTCCAAGTCCTCAGCGCCATCAAAGCGAAGAAAATCGCACCCGTCAAGAACCTCGGCGACGATAGCTTCGGCGCCTTTGCAACTACCTCCGCACCACCACCTAAAGCTAAAAGAAACTTCGACCCTCTCTTCATGTCCTATACTAAGGCATTTCAAAGGTTGGTCGAAAAGAACTACCTGCAACCAATCGGGCCTACTAGCGAGCCGCCCGAAGAAAAGAAGCCTAAATCTTGGAACCCCAATGCCTTAATGCATACCACCGAGGCAAGGGGCACGACACCGAACTCGCTTTAGGCTTAAGAACGCTATCCAAGATCTCATCGATCAAGGAAAGCTCAGCAAACCATCTCAACCTACCAAGCCTTCAAACAACGAGAACCCACTTGGTAACCACGCAATTTTCGTAGGGTCGGTCCCTATACTAGACTGCTCCTATCTCATCACACCCTCCGACGACCAAATCAATGTGGTTTGTTGGTCCAGTGATGAGGAGGACGATGAATATTGGCTACCTACCGACGAGTTGATAAGCCACGTCAACCAACTTGCCAAAAACATCAACCACCTAAAAGCTCTACATCGAATGGCGAGCGTTTGGAACGACGCATCAAGAAGGAGCTCGATAATCCAGCTTCACTTGATATCCTCGAAGCCTTTCGTCAAAAGAAGGATGAAGGTTTCGTCGAATACCTCACCCAATGGCGGAGACTACTTGCTCGTATTCCAGATCACCCACCTGAGGACGAGCTCATATCCACTTTCCTCTTCAGTCTACGACCCGCTTGGCGATATTACTTTCATTTCTGCAACGTTCTGAACTTCGAGCAGCTCGCGGAAATTGGCACTCGCATTGAAAAGGATCTCACATCTAGCTATGAGGACCCGGCCTATCAAAACACTCATAGGACTAGGTGCCGAAAAAGGCACCACCCGAACAGCTCTACAAGGCATTTTGATAAACTTTACATGCCTTACGCCATAGCATTACAAAAACTGATCGAAAAGGACTACCTCTTACCAATCGGCCCTACTAATGAGCCACCCACGACGAAAAGGGCAAGATCATGGGACCCCAATGCTTTCTGTGCATACCACCGAGGCGTGGGGCATAGCACCCAAAGTTGTCTCAGGCTCAAGCATGCCATCCAAGATCTCATCGATCAAGGAACGATCGAGAGGCCAAGGCCAAAACATAGGCCACTCCACAAAGACAACTCTGACAACGACACAATCTACCTCATGACCACATCACCAACCTCAAAAACAAAAGCAACCCAAGCAACAAAAGCAACCCAAACAACCCAAGCAACCCAAGCACCTCAAGCAGCTCAAGCAGCTCAAGCAGCTCCTCCAGCAGTGAAGACGACGAAGAAGAAGAAGAAATTCTTTTAGTCTCTAATAATCTTAGTGTCGGGTCATCTGTCGACCCATCTATCTTAGATTCTAGTTTCAATTTAGACTTTCTTTTTACGGAGGCTAGCTCCAAGCAATCTTCTAAGTTGTCGAATAATTCTTCTCAAATTAATGAAATGAATAAATTTGCTTACGTCTTGTCTCAAGCTAAAACAAACAACAAAGAACAAATAAACAAAAATCAACAAGCAACAAACAAATCACAAAACACAAAAGACACTAACTCATGCGATGAAAATGAACAAACTAATGAATCATTAAACAAATACATTGCAAACATTGTCTCTCCTAAAACACAAGACCCTATCATCGAGGAAACCATAACCATAAACGTGGGAACCGAGAAGAACCAAGGAATCGCAACTAGGTGCCTCATCGAGCGAAGACGAGCGCCTAATTTACACAACTCCTAAGCGAATTCAAGGCGTATTCGCATGGTCATACAAGGATATGCCCTAATCGAACGAAGCACACCAACACCGCATCCCTATCAAACCCTAAGCATAAACCAATCAAACAAAAGCTAAGGAGACTACGTCCCGAATGGTCCCTTATGGTGAAGGAAGAAATCGAGAAACAACTACAAGCGGTTTCATCCAAGTCATCGAATATCTGAATGGGTCTCAAACATGGTCCCGATTTTGAAGAAGAATGGCAAAATTCGGGTATGCGTTGACTTTCGCGACTGAACAAAGCCACCCAAAAGATGACTTTCCATTACCCCATGTGGGCGTCCTAGTCGACAACACCGCCGACCACGCCTCCTATCTTTCATGGGCTGACTCACGCAGCTATAATCAAATCAAAATGGCTGCGAGGACATGGCAAAAACATCCTTCATTACACCGTGGGCACATATCGCTACACGGTCATGCCTTTGGCCTAATCAACGCAGGTGCCACATACCAACGCACCGCTACAACCCTTTTACATGACATGATGCACAAAGAAGTCGGGTCGTCGGCGACATGATCGTGAAGTCAGCGGAGAGGAGTGGTCATATCACTAACCTCCGCAGTTCTTCACTCGCCTACGACAATACAAAATGCGCCTCGATCCCCAAAAATGTACTTTTGGAGTCAAATCAGGTAAGCTACTAGGACACGTGGTAAGCCAGGAGAGGCATCGAGGTCGACCCCTCGAAAGTCAAAGCGATTCTCGAAATGCAACCCCAGAAGAACCTCGACGAAATCAAAGTTTCTTGGGCCAAATCCAATACATCTCAAGATTCATAAGCAAACTCACCATGATATGTGAACCGGTTTTCCAAGAAGCTCAAGAAACCGACCACGTTGAATGGGACGAAGAATGTCAAAAGCATTTGACAAGGTCAAGGAATTATTAACCAATCCGCGATTCTACGACCACCCCAAAAGGATCTACCCTTATCCTTATACCTTACAACAACCCCTACCGCCATGGGCGCCATGCTCGCTCAAGAAACGAACGGCGAAGAACACGCAATCTACTACATAAGCAAGAAGTTTCTCGATTACGAAACTCGATATTCACCGTCGAGAATAGTTGTCTAGCCTTGGTATGGTCACCCCAAAAACTCCGTCACTATATGCTAGCACACCAAACGAAGGTCTACTCCAAAATGGACCCCGCAAAATACCTCTCCGAGAACCCTGTGCTTAACGGACGAATGGCGGATGGACATTGCTCTAGCCGGTCGACCTTAAATCGTACCTCAAAGCAATCAAGGGACGGCGGTCTCGGATTTCCTAGCCGAAAATGCAATCGACGAGGAACCAATCACCGACACAACATCCCTTCCAGACGATGGGATTTACAACATTGATCAAGAACAATGGGAATTATACTTCGATGGTTCATCCAACTATCGAGGATGTGGCGTAGGAATACTCCTCATATCCCCAAATGGCGAACACACACCCTTATCCATTAAACTGGATTTCGACGTAACAAATAACGCCGCAGAATACGAAGCATGCTTGCACGGTCTCCAAGCAGCGCTTGTACTCAACGCCCGCAACATAAAGGTCTATGGGGACTCCTCCCTCATAATCAACCAAGTATCCGGAGCATGGAAGATACTTAATGAAAACCTAGCACTATACCAAAGCAAAATACAAGAGCTCATCAACGAATTCTATCACGTAGAGTTCATACACCTCCCGCGCGAAGAAAACCAATTCGCCGACGCATTATCTAAACTCGCATCACTAATCAACATACCCCCGGGGATGGAAACACTACCCATTGTCGTGGAACGACGGAATGAACCCGCATACATCTGTGACATCGAAGCCGAGGAAGAACAAACCGATCCTTGGTACCAAGCAATCATCAACTACAAAACAAACGGTGAATACCCACCGAACACCGACAAACGGGGCAAAAGAGCCCTACGCCTATTATCATCACAATTCGTGATGGAAATGGGCAAACTACTCAAAAAGACGCCTCAAGGCACACTACTCTTGTGCGTCGATCACAAAAAGGGACACGAGATCATATCCCAAGTACACGATGGCGAGTGCGGACCACACATGAACGCACGAGCCATGTGCAAACAAATCATAAGGCTAGGATGGTACTGGACCACCATGGAAGCCGATTGTGCAAAATACGTCAAACACTGTCACAACTGCCAAATCTTCGCAAATGTACAACATGTACCCCCTACACCACTTCTGACCCTAACCGCCATGGCCTTTCTCAACCTGGGGAATTGACGTCATCGGCAAAGTACAACCCGTGGGAGCAGGAGGACACTGCTTCATCCTTGTGGCCATCGATTATTTCACCAAATGGGTCGAAGCCGCGTCGTATCGTACGCTGGGCACAAAAGAAGTTGCAAAATTCATACAAAACAACATCATTTGTCGCTACGGCATACCCCACGAATTTATAAGCGATCAAGGCACGCACTTTCAAGGAGAAGTCGAACCACTCCTCCTCAAGTACAAGATACAACGACACAAATCATCACCCTATCGACCACAAACCAACGGCGCGGTCGAGGCAGCAAACAAAACCGTCGTATCAATCCTCAAAAAGATGATCGACGCCTGTCACGACTGGCCCAACAAAATCCCATTTGCATTATGGGGATATCGCACCACCATACGCACACCCACGGGTATGACGCCCTACTTCCTAACCTATGGAATGGAGGCAGTCCAACCTGTAGAAGTTGAAATGCAATCCCTTCGAATCCTCATGGAAGCAGACATTCCTGAAGCCGAATGGGCACGAGAACGCTACGAACAACTCATCCTTCTAGACGAGAGACGCTTACATTCACTAAGTACAGTACGAATGTACCAATCCCGCCTACAACGCGCATACAACAAACGGGTCAAACCACGAAATATCAAAGTGGGTGATTTAGTACTCAAATCAGTCCGAGCACCATTACCAGTCGACCCAAGAGGGAAATTCAAACCCAATTTGGGCTGGACCGCATTTGGTCAAGGAAATCCTTCCCGAGGAGCCGTGAAATTAATCGACCTTGGCGGTCGGGACTTAGATTACCAACAAATCTTGATCAACTCAAGAAATACTACCCCTAAACATAGGCAAATTTGCAATGTATTTCACACAAACAAAACTCACTCGCATGAGTGAACTACGCTCGGTTTGATTCCACGCCTTTGTGGATACGTGGCGACTTTGCAAAAGGCTCAACCGAATCACACGAACTACGCCGGTTTGATTCTGTATTCAAAACGCAGATACGTAGGCAGCTCGTTAAGAGCACAACCGACCTTCCTAGCACGCACACCCTAAGCTTAAAAAGGTCGAGGGTTTTGCATTCACAAAATGACACGCTCGAAGCTTAAAAAGGTCAAGAGCACAGTCAACACAAAAAAAGAAGAGCAAATCCGAAGCTTAAAAAGGCCGAGGATTTAAGACAAAAATCAAGCAATTGAATCCAAAGCTTAAAAAGGTCGAGGATTTAAAGCAAGGCAATTTAACAACACGCAAGTCCGAAGCTTAAAAAGGTCGAGGATTTAAAGCAAGGCAATTTAACAACACGCAAGTCCGAAGCTTAAAAAGGTCGAGGATTTAAGACAAAAATGAGTCCAAAGCTTAAAAAGGTCGAGGATTCTAAAACAAAAGACGAGTGTTCAAAGCTTAAAAAGGTCGAGAACATTATAAAGCAAAGCAATACAAAGGCAACGAGACAAGACAAAGGCAAATGAATTCTATTTTATTACTTTATTTAGAATTTTTCACAAACTAGGAATGAGTTAGGAGCAACCCTCCTTAACCCTTTATTCGAATCTAAAAACATGCATTTGAATAAAATAAACTTCCTAAGCAAAACAAACAAAATACTAAGCTTTCCTCTGGCGCTTCGGATTAGCCTCTTCATCTTCAAGAGGCCGATCCGCCACGATCTTCGAGCTAATAGCAGGAATGGTCCTCTCAAAACCTGGGGGCTCGATGGGATCCTCGTCCAGCCCGACTGGGGGCTCCTCGATCTTCGGCCCTAGGCGATCCTTAACCGTCACCTTTGGCCCAAGCCTTTCCCGCGCCGGTCTCGAAGTAGAAGCACCCGCACCACAAAGATCACTATAGTCTCTCCTGTCGCGTACTACCTCATACGACAGGGAAGGCTTTGGCCCATTCTTTTCCCTCCTCCGCTGGTTCTCTCGCTCCCGAGGATCATTGGAACGATACCAACGCGTATAGAAGTCCGTGACACGAGTAGACTCTATATGCGCCGAATCCGCCAAGTAACACGATCCGAGCCATCCGGGATCCAAGCATCCTTCATCACGGTTGTTTAGCACAACAACCCTCCAACCTGAGTATCACGCTCGGAATGGTCTCAAGAAGCCCGATTTGCCTTTTCAAGCGAAGAGGATGAATCCAAACACCTCGTTCAAAGCCACACAACATCAACCCACGAGCCGCATTCGCAACAGACGGCGCCGTAATCGCCGTAACATCCCACCAAGACACATACCAGCGAATCTTGCTCTCCTTCACAAACCCCCGGTAGTAGTTGAGTGAACGCTCCCGAGGGTTAGCCCACTCCATCTTCCGAGACGTCGTTGCGCCAGGCTTGAACACACCTTTGAGGGGAAGAGCAGCATACACGCACAACCTCTCCAGGAGCCACACGTTAAGAATCCTAGCACAGCCGCGGTACGAGCTCAGACGATTAGCATAACGGTCGTCTAAACCCAGTATGGTCTCCGCTAGGATCAACGCAGAAGGATCATGCCCTCGCTCCATCTCTTCGACAACACGAGCATACCTCGCGTTCCCGAACACTCCATCCGGCATGGATCCCGCAAAAGCATAACGATGAACCAAACAAAAAGCAAGGGCCCTCCTCCTAGAACGGTCCGAAATGCTAGTGTCAGCCTTATTCATGTACCGCTGACACAAAAGGAGCATGTTTACCTTGCCTCCTTCAAACAAGCCCGCAAAGATGAGCATCCGTCATTCCAAGGAAGTTCAAAGAACCCATTATAGCAAAGCTCGCTCCTCACAACCACCGGAGTAGTCCGTTTCGACCACCCTGCAATGGCCGCGAACTCCTCCATCAAAGGACACACCTCTCCCCCGGGAAACCTAAAAACATGCAAGCTAGGATCCCAATAATCTAAGCACGAGTCAAGGAAGTCTAGATCGACTTTCATTTGACGAAAGCCAATAAAAACGCCCGCACCATCATCATACAACGCCTTCTTCATCCCCGGGCTCAACGAAGAAGTCCACCTCTTCAAGAGAGCATCAAAGTGCTCAACCATTTTTCTTGAATACAAAAAAAAAAAAAACTTTTGTAAATATACCTGATATATTTATGAGAGCAAAAATTTGTAACAAAGGAGAAGAAGAGAAGTGATTGTGAATGAGCAATATCACACGCACCCCCCCTCCTTATATAGGAAAACCGCGTCCGAAATATGGAAATACAGCGCTGCAGCCACACCTACGAACCGCATGACCCTATGCGGTTTAAGCCCTAAACCGCATAAGCTTATGCGGTTTGCACCCCAAACCGCACAAGGCTATGCGGTTTCAGGGGCTGGTTTTCTTACAAATTTTCCTAATTTCGTTTGTCCTAAGCACGAAATTCTACACTACATCACGACATTCTCTTGTTGTTCCCCTAGCAACAGCATTATATTAGCAACTACGATTCACACTATGAGTCAAACGCATAACATTTTACACACTCACGCAAGCTCATTTCGCACTTAAAATGAACTTTTCAAACAACAATTTCGCAAACAACCTAAATCAACGTCAAAGCATCCCACCTGAATCATTTGATTTTCAAAACAAGCCCCCCAAACAGGCCTGCAAGCTACAAAGACAAAGTTCAAAGTTCAAGCTACAAGTTCAAGCTGCCACCAAGCTACAATCAACAACATGTAATCAAAGGTTCATACAATCTTTATTACACAAAGTTCATTCAGGGTGACGACGCCGATACTCGTCAAACTCGACGAATCGAGCGAGTCTCGGCCGCGACTACGACACAATTGAAGCGATCTGCTCGGCCAGACCATCCTCCACCGACATTTTGCTCTCCACAGCTTCTTGTGCACCTCCTTGGCCACCTGCAACACATTACACAAATACACGTTACAACTCTTCCCATTTTGCCTTAATTTCACTCAAATTAAGCCAAACTTAGGGGGGAAATTTCAAAACCTATCACAAGCACCCCATTTTGCCCTAATTTCACACAAATTGGGACAAACTCGAGGGGGTAACCACAAAAACGACTCACTAGTTTGATCTTCGCTATATTTCATACCTCGATCAAACTGGGGGCTCATACACATACAAACACAAAAATACATACCTTCTTCACCTTGCCCGTCCAGCTGTCCATCCCCGCGTCAGTAGTCACCGGCAAGTACGTAGGCAACGCAAAGGTACGACGCACACCTGAGTCGTCATACTCGATCGTGGTAGGGAAGTCGGTAGGCTGCTCCGCCATCTCGGGATCAAACTTCTGCAAAACAAATACAAAACAAATACGTCAGGGAAATTTTTCGAGTTTTCGCAAAATTTTATCCTACGCAACAGCAAATCTAACGTACCTCGATCGGCCCACAAGCAAGCCGAGACTCAGCAAAATGGCCGTAGTCTTCCCCAGGACAGAGAAGACTCACTGACTCCCCCTCTCCGTCTGCAGCCACACCGATCGTGCGAAACCCCTGTTGGAGCAGACACTCGGCGGATCGCCAGGCACCATTGGGCCGCCACCCTTTGATAGACAGCGCTCCCGAGATACCAAACCGGCCGCGTCTGGCGTCTCAATCTGACTTTGGGTGTCACGCACCGCAAACCTAGCTCCAATGCCCTCAGGAATACCCGCATACTGATTCCACGGGAAGGGCACGAACTGCAAACAGAAGCAACAACATCATCAAAAATACATGCAATCATTTCAAGTACATTCTATTTAAAATGATTCAAATACAAACCTGCTTAAACTCCATTTGGTTCAGACACACCCGAACCTCATCATAGGACCAGTTGAACGCAGCACGGTTGCACGTACCCCAAGTGCGTACCGCCGGGTACTCCCTCACAATCCTCGTGGCATGCGGGGGAAGCAGAAAAGGAAAGTGGCTCAGAATCCACGACTGCACACGCAAGAAGCAAATACACGTTACAAAAACAACAAAAACAAGCAACAATGCACTTAAAACAAAAACAAAATCAATGCATACCTCCATCAAAAATCCAGGCGAGACTAAGGACAGTCTCGACCCTCGGTTCATCACCCGCGGCCTCACCGCGTCCATACAAAACCGGATACATAAACCCAAAGACGGCGTCACCCAATCGAACGTCCCCATTGCATCCCAATCCAGGAGATGCATAAGGACCGACGACGACGTCGGCCGCTCTTATCGCCGAAGTACACGGCGCTGACGAACCACCACAACCACATACGAGCATTCTGCTCGTCGCTCCACTCCGAGGGGCCGTACTCGGTCTTCCCCTCAAAGTACTCTAAGATGTAGCTCGTCTTGAAGGTATATGGTGGTGCACCCTCACAAATCACCTCTAGGCCGCCGCCAACCGCATCCGTCACAACCTCGTCCACAACGGACGGCGCAAAATCAAAACTCATATCACGGTCCCCAAACGGCAGCCCCGTGATAACCGCGTACTCAGACAAGGTAATGCCGGCTTCGAAGCCGGGCATATGGAACGTCGTCGTGGTGTCCCAATACCTGTCTAAGAAGGCCCTGATCAGCATCAGGTTCGCCGTCTGCCTCTGCCTTGCGATCTCCCTCCAATGGCCAACCAACGGGCCAAAAGCACTACGCAGCACCCAAGCTTGCGCCCTCGGCGGAAGTATCTCCTCAAACACACACATCACGGACGAGACGCCCGAGAAAGTCCTCATCGGACCTTTATCCCAACCCATCGTCGCTCGATAGGAAACGTGTCTCTCTGGAGCAAGCAAAAGGTTGTGGCCATCCCAACCCTTCGCGAAGGCCCTGTTTGCGCGCGACCTCCGCGGCCTAGAGCCACTCGCCCTAGGCGCAGCCTCCTCAGCCTCCTCGACCTCCTCCTCAGCAACCTCCATCTCCGCTTCCAGCTCATCTACTAACTCTTGAGCAAGCGCGTCCTCCTCCTCAGGATCAGGCACAGGGACATTCCTGCGTCCCCTACCCCGTGACTGACCACGTCTCGTACGCAAGTCACGAGGGTCAGCCTCCCTCTCACTATAAGAACGCCTTATACGACTCGAACTGGGGGCTTCCTCCGGCCTCGAACCCGTGCTTTTACGAGCCCTTGACCTCGTAACGCGACCAGAACCTTCTCCTGCAACAAGCACGACAAACACGTACGACTATAATACATGCAAGCACCTCAACTTGGCATACATTATGCACACACACACACACAACAATAATATATACATAATACACACATATACATCCCCATACACATTGCATTATACACTACGCAGAGCATTTTTAGGCCTAATTCATAATTAAGCCGAAAACCGTTCTCTACACTTCAAAATTGCAACTTTATGGTTTCAACGCGCCATAATAGTACCCAACAACAAACTACTACAAGCAATTGCGTTTTGGTCACCCCGATCAAAAACCCCCAATTTGTCCTAATTACTCCGTATAACTACGACTTAAGACGGCGAATTGAAAGCCTTAGCTCGACATTTTCGCAAAATTAACGCTATAGGCATGCTATACACACTATGGGCATCCTACACCGAAGTTTAATTGAAATTCCGGGTCGGAAAATCCGGGCTCGTTTTCGGGCCCGAACCCTAAGTTACTCGTTTTTGGCCTTACGACGGTCCGAATCACAATCAATTCACACATACATGTTCACATGGCATAATGCAATACAATGGCAACAATTTCAAACATTCAAATAGCAAGTTTCAAGCAAAACACGGGTTTTCATTCAAAACCCGTCTTTTCAACATTTCAAGGCAAAACTAGCTAATTACAACGACAAATAACGAAAAAGCAAGTTAAAATGGAGCATTACCTGTTTCCATGGCAAGGCAACGCAACAAAAATGATCAAAATCGGTTGAGAAATCGAATTTTAGTGTTTTTTAGAGTGAAGAACCGAAAATGAAGTAATGAAGCATGGCTACGGTTTGCTCGAGCCTTATATAGCTCCTACAGCCAGCAGGGGAAACCGCATGGGCTTATGCGGTTTGCCCAACCAACCGCATAAGCTTGTGCGGTTTGGTCCTTTGGCTTTTCCTGGTTTTTCTCGTTTTTACGCCTACTTTTCGATTCCTAATTCATCCTAGCCCTAATGCAACTCCAAGTACGTCCCGTGCTTGGGTTAAGGCTTCACCCACAGTCCGCCATACGCGTATATTAAGCATTTAATATACTGATGCGAAGGTATACCTAACGCTCTTCACGAGCATTTACATCGTTTCCTCCCCAAACGGAAGGCAATCACATGCAGCTACGACTACATAGACACTCCTCGGCGAGCCCAAGCATAGACACCCTCAATATATCCAACTCCAAGCACCCTACTCTACATAGACGCTCCTCGGCGAGTTTAAGCACAACTACCTTACAAAACACATTCAAACACAAGTATCGCACCCCTACATACGCTCCTAGGCGAGATTAGGCACCCCTACATCCTTGCACCCTTGCACATGCGCTCTTTCACGAGACCTACACCGACACCTACATAAACACCCTTACTCAACTATACACCATACACCTCACGCACGCACTCCTTGCGAGACCACACACGAATGCACTCTCACTCAAACATATGCACTATACATGAAGACACTACGAGCATAGGCATCAAGCCTACATCGGCACTAAAAGCATATCCGAAGGCATTACATTAAACTCGAAGCACGGCATCGGCAAAGACAAAGAAAGGCATCGGCATCAACACAGGACACTCTAGCAGGCCGGCAGGCCTTATAGTATGCACGGACCGCCAAGTCCTTAAAATGCGCACGTCCCTCCCCGCATAGCCCGGTTCCAAGTCCTCGTCATGCCCATAGTCACATGCTTCGTTCATTGTGTCGAGGCCGTAGTGGTGGGATATGGTCGAAGGAGTTTGACTAAGCGCTCTAGTCCGAGCTCGATCAAACTGGGGCTCTGTGGATACCCATATCCGCATTCTCCCACACAAAACCCTATGATGTAACACGGACTTTTATTACGCATGTTTTAACGTTGACTTAAACGGTTCTAACTAATGTCGAATTCATTTTGAGTCGTTTGAAATGTTAAGTGAGTCAGGTCGCATCACATCGCATTTAAATACATGTTCATTTTGTCCATTTGGAGTCTAGCTTGGTCCTTGTCCTGCTTCATTTGGCATGAAGCTTCAGATTTGCACTACAATTAGTCCTTTTACATTAATAAGGTCTAATTCAAAGATTCCTAAATTCCTAAATTTAGGCCTAGCGGCTAAACCTTCCCTTAGCCTCTCCTACACAAAAATACGGCTTCACGCCTTACCTTATCTCATAAAACTATGCAAAATACACCTTTTTCATTTTTCCGGTCTCGGGCCTAAACCGAGCCCAAACCCAAGTCTTTAGCCCGCACTCCAAAGCCTGGCCCTCACAAAATATCCCAAAGAAAACCCTAGGAGCTTTCTTGGCACGCAAGGCTAGGATTATCTCGTAATCTTTCGAAGATCTTCGCCAACCGGAACTTGGAAATTTCACTAAAAACCACCCTCCCAAACCGCATGACCTTGTGCGGTTTGGTTGGGCAACCGCATAAGCTTATGCGGTTTGTCCCGCAACCGCATAAGCCTATGCGGTTTCAAGGTCTGGTTTTATTCGGCTTTCCTAATTTCTCCGAGGTCTTTTAGTATATATAGAGCCCTATACCCGACCTCAAAAACACAATTCATCATCATTCATTCACAAAGATTCTCATCTAATACACCCTCTTTCACATCTCAAGCCTCAAGCACCCAAACCTTGGGTTCAACACACCATCCGTGTTGAATCCCTCCTCCTTTTTAGTTCAAGAAGCGAAGCTCTGCCAGATCTCAAGCGTCAGGACAAGGTAGGTACCGATCCACTTGGATCAAAGCTTTTCTTATCTTTTATGGACTAACAAAGGGGACTACACTCTAGCGCCCCCCCCGGCTTTGGCACCCGAGCGCGCTTGCCTTCCAAGTGTTCTTATTACTTCGGGTACACTCCATATCCGATGACACGCCAAAGTCGCATAAGCAACCGACCCTTATAAAATAAACCAATGGACAATTGAACTTTATTTTATTTGCATGCATCTTGCACCCTTTTCTTTTGCATTAAATCAACTTAAACAATGAATTCGACCTTTAACTGAACCGTTTCGTTAACAAGTTAAACATGCTAAATCGAGGGTTTTAATCAATCTTTTTGCATCTCAGATCTGATTATTTTACAAACTTATCGCACTTGTAATGAGCGATAACATTAGCTCAATTATCATCTTACAAGGATTGTTCTAGGTCGATGAGGCTATTTTTACATAGGCTTTTCTAAAAGGTTTTCATAAATCATTATTTGAATTAACTCTTTTTCTAAAGTACCCTCACTTGAATCCAACTGGGTTTCACAAGCCTTAGATCTAGGGGTGTCGGCGTGCTCGAAATCTAGGACATGTTTTTAGCTTAGAACATGGTAGCGAGTTCCTATTTTCCGCGATAAATAGGTGGGGACTCCATCTGCTTCTTAAAGGTTTTTCTAACTTAATCTTTTTAACTTTAAATCCGCCCTTAAGCAAGACGAGTTGGGTCCTCGACGGCGGTTCCTGTTCCATTAAAGCCTGAACAAGTTTTTAATCGCCTGTGAACAGGCGATTAACTTTTTAATCGCCTGTTCTCAGGCGATTAAAACTTTGTTCTGGGAGGTTTGTTATGCCGCCTTTGGCTAAGTGACGTATTATTGTGTGATGATTATGTTTGGTGACGTATTATACGTGTGGGTTAAGGCTTGGCTCAGTTCTGGTCCGAATTTCGGTTTTCGTGTTTCGGTTTTTGTCGTGTTTTCCGATTTTGGCTTGAAAATAAAATAATATTAAAGTATATTATTTTATGGTTTTGTAATTTCTAGTTTTGTGAAAATGTGACTCGGGACGCACTTTGGCCCGTTTGGCGGGTTGTGTTTTGGGTCGTTTTTGTAAGTTTGGGCCGTTTTGTAGCTAGTTGGGCTGTCTTTGTGGCTTGGCTCAATAGGACGTTCCAGTATTGTGCTCGTGTTATGCTCCTAAGATGACTAATAGTGACATTCATTTTTATGATTATGCAAGTCCAAATTAATACGCTAAAAATGACTAAATACGTTTTAGACACTTTTGTACCGTTTCGACTCTTTTAAAAGCACGTACGACTGTCCTTTTCATCATCGGGTTTGTTTTTGGGGGGTACGGATACGGGTATCTACAGAGCCCCCAGTTTGACTGAGCTTGGACAAAGCGTTAGTCAAACTTAAAGATAGTATCCGGACCACCACAGTCTCGATACTACGTGGCGGTGCTAAGCAGGTGTCTTAAGGGAGAGACGAGGACTTAGCGCCGGAATGCGAGGAGGACGACATGTTTTTAAGGACATGACGGTCCTACATGTTTAAGGGCATGTCACCGCATGTGGCTCGAGTACTCCCGGTGGCGCCTTGCTTGCGTTTAGTTTTATGCTCCTTGCTTTACGGCTTGCGCTTACGGCTTGCGCGGCTTTGCTTTGCTTGCGCCGGCTTGGCGCTCCTTGCTCGAACTTTGCTTATGCCGGCTTGCGCTCCTTGCTTTCGGACTTTGCGTGCGCCGGCTTCGCGCTCGCGCCGGACTTTGCGTGCGCTTAAACTGCGCTCCTTGCTCGGACTTTGTATGCGCCACGGCTGCGCTCCTTGCTTTCGGACTTTGCGTCGCGCTTAAACTGCGCTCCTTGCTCGGACTTTGCGTCGCGCTTAAAGGCTATGCGCTCCTGCTTTCGGACTTTGCGTGTGCTTCTGGCTTGCGCTCCTTGCTCGGACTTTGGTTGGACGTCTCGTAGAAGAGGTTACGCGCTTTGGTTTATAAGAGTGGTTTGAGCTTTTGTGGTTCTCATAAAAAGGGCTAGGTTTTTATGAACGTCTCGTGAGGAGGCTACGCGCATTTTTGTATTTCTCGTAAAAAGTCAGATTCTTTTATGAACGTCTCGTGAGGAGGCTACGCGTTCTTGTGTTTCTCATAAAAAGTCAGATTCTTTTATGAACGTCTCTCGGGGAGGCTACGCGCATTTTTGTGGTTCTCATAAAAAGTCAGATTCTTTTATGAACGTCTCTCGGGGAGGCTACGCGCATTTTTTGTGGTTCTCATAAAAAGTCAGATTCTTTTATGAACGTCTCTCGGGGAGGCTACGCGCATTTTTGTGGTTCTCATAAAAAGTCAGATTCTTTTATGAACGTCTCTCGGGGAGGCTACGCGCATTTTTGTGGTTCTCATAAAAAGTCAGATTCTTTTATGAACGTCTCTCGGGGAGGCTACGCGCATTTTTGGTGGTTCTCATAAAAAGTCAGATTCTTTTATGAACGTCTCTCGGGGAGGCTACGCGCTTTTTTGTGGTTTCTCATAAAAAGTCAGATTCTTTTATGAACGTCTCTCGGGGAGGCTACGCGCTTTTTTGTGGTTTCTCATAAAAAGTCAGATTCTTTTATGAACGTCTCTCGGGGAGGCTACGCGCTTTTTTGTGGTTTCTCATAAAAAGTCAGATTCTTTTATGAACGTCTCGTGAGGAGGCTACGCGCTTTTTGGTTGGTTTTGTGGGTATGTATGGGTATATTTGTGGTTCGGTTTTGATTGTAGTTGTTGGCTTTGTGTGTGAGGTCCTAGGCTTCGAATATTTCGCCTTGTTGCAAAAATGCATGTTCGGGTTGTAGCCGGGTCCGAAATCCTTGCGTATTTGCCTGCCACGTGTACCTGCAAAAAGTCGTTAGTCGTAAAAACACATATATATATGTCTCGATTGAGACTGACTCGCTTAGGACTAAACTAAATGCAAATGCAGGGTTTTGAAATATGCTGTTTAGAAAGTATTTTAGACTCGTAAAAAGACGCTTTTGACATTGTAAAAATGTGAGCTAAAACGACATTTTGAGACGAAAATTGTGAATGCGAAAACCGTGTTTTGTGTTGTGGTTAATTTTTGTGTTGTAGATTGTTTTTCAAATTTGGCTATAAAAGGAGGGCTAGGTTAACTCATTTTACTCATCCTTTCAATGTTCTATTCTCGGCATTCCAAAGATATTCAAAATATTTTCGGAACGTTAGTCGAGTTATGGAGAATTTGAAGGAAACTTGCGCCGTTGGTGTTCATCCTTGTCGGGTTTGGAGGAGAAGGACCTGAAAGATTCCGGTATCGGGGTACTCCTGGGTCTGGGGCAGGTTCAAATGGAGCCCGAGTTCTTAGATGCTTGTCTCGATTATTGGGACCTAAGTTTTCATGTGTTCCGCTTTTCTGGCGGGAAGGTCTGTCCACTGGTCGAGGAGTTTGGAGTTATTGGTGGTTTAAGGGAATCTGGTGTTTGTTTTATTGTGTTGTTGTTAGTATTATGTTCATATTATATTGTATTATGTTCGTATTATTTTGTATTATGTTCGTATTATGTCTATCCTAAACCCGATGTAAATGCCGGGTTAAGTATAAGTATTATAATATATTGTAGTGTTGTTAGTGTATCTCTAAGGTTGTAGTTACGCTCCTATTTTTGAAAAATCCCAAATGTAACCGTTCTTTTTAAGATTAATAAAAATCAGGTTTTTATTTACGACTTTGCCTCATTTTGCTTATTATTTTGTGAGAAATTCCTTGGCTCTAATTCTTTTTTCAAAGTTTAGAGTGTAAGCATGGTTTTTGTTTTCAGGAATTTTTGTGTTGACTGTTCCCTCGACTTTTTTAAGCTTTGGGTTTGTCGTTTATTTGTTGAATGTCGCCCCTTTTAACCCCTTGGGTTTAAAAGACGAATTTTTGTGTTGACTATGTCCTCGGCTTTTTTAAGCTTTAGACGTGTCATTTTGTGTTGAATATCGTCCTTTCTAACCCTTTGGGTTATAAAGACGAATTTTTGTGTAGACTATGCCCTTGGCTTTTTTAAGCTTTAGGCATGTCATTTTTGTGTTGAATATCGTCCTTTTAATCCCTCAGGTTTAAAGGACGGATTTTTGTGGAGACTATGCCCTTGGCTTTTTTAAGCTTTAGGCGCGTCATTTTGTGTTGAATGTCGTCCTTTTAATCCCTTAGGTTTAAAAGACGAATTTTTGTGTTGACTATGTCCTCGGCCTTTTTAAGCTTTAGACGTGTCATTTTGTGTTGAATATCGGTTGTGCTTTTTGCAAAGCTGCCTACGTATCCACGTAAAATGGAATCAAACCGGCGTAGTTCGGGAATGTATGTTTAAGGGCATACCGGCCCATGGAGTTGTGTTTGCATGAAGGAGCATGTTTAAGGACCTGCCGGTCCATGAGCATGTTTAAGGACCTGCCGGTCCATGAATTGTGTTTTTGATTTTTGTGAGGAATGTGCACGTTTAGGGGCATGCCGGCCCATGAGCATGTTTAAGGACCTGCCGGTCCATGAGCATGTTTAAGGACATGCCTGTCCATGAGTATGTTTAAGGACATACCGGTCCATGAGTATGTTTAAGGACATACCGGTCCATGGATTGTGTTTTTTAGAAAATTGTATTTTATAGATACATTGCAAGGTCTCTCTAGGGATAGTACTTCTTGAGTTGGTCGAGGTTGGTGGCGAGGCTAAACTCTTGGCCGTCGAGGTCGGTTAGCTTGACTGCTTCGCTTGTGTAGATTTCCTTGACGAGGTAGGGCCCAGCCCAGTTAGGCTTGAACTTTCCTCGTGGGTTGACTGGAAGTGGTGCTCGAACTGACTTTAGTACGAGATAACCCACCTTTATGTTTCGTGGCTTCTTTTGGGCAGGCTTTGTTGAGGTCCCGAAAGTCGGCGCATACTCGTATTTTGCCATTCTTCTTCATGACTAGCACCATGTCTTCGTGGCTTTTTTTTTTTTTTTTTTTTTTTTTTTTTTTTTTTTTTCGAGATCTCTTCTTTGACCATGAGAGACCATTTTGGCTTGATGCGTCGTAGTTTTTGCTCGACGGGTTTGCTACCTTGCTTGATTGGGATACGGTGTTCAGCTATCTCGCGGTCGATGCCGGGCATGTCTTTGTACGACCATGCGAAGACGTCCTTGAATTCGGTGAGTAGCTGGGTACACGTGCTTCTTTCTTCTGTGCTTAAGGAAGCCCCCAGTTGCAGTTCTCGAGGCTCTTCGGGTGTACCCACGTTGATGGTTGTTGTGTCTTCAATATTGGGGTCCTGTTCGGGTTTCGAGACAATGCTTGCAATGTATCTATATAATGCAATGTTATTTAGTTTAATTTTATCGCAATCATTAGAATATATAGATTTTGAATGAGAATGAGGCAAAGAGTAACCAAAAACTTTCATGTTATTAATGTTATCAAAAGCGGCTACATTTGAAGATAGCTCAGACGAGGGAGCTTTGGATAACCCTTACAGATGTTAGTTCCTTAACTAGGTTTATTACTTTAGGATTGTAACTAAGTGACCCTGCCGTTAAGAAAATTTTGGCGTCATAAGGACGCCAGACCCTATACTCTAGGTGTAGATACTTGAATTGAAACTGCCTAGGTCGTTAGTAGATTGGGCAGCGTTTTCTTCGAGCTTTAGCTGTTGGAGGGTGGCTTGGAAGTCTGAGGCCTTTGTGGTGATGATCTCGTCATCCAAAGGTATCCTAACCTTTTGGTGGAGGCGCGGCAGGCCTTGGGGGAGCTGTAACAATCGGCGGTGCCTTTAGTGCGCCCGGTGTGTTGATAGCGTGTATGGGCTCGACTTTGACAGTGGCTTGAGACGAGCTTCCCTGATATCCATGACCCGTGCTTTTATTCCCATTTTCTTTGCGGAGGTCGTCTTCAATGAGTTCACCGACGACGCTGAGTGTTGAGAAGCTGTCAAAGTTCTTGTACCGTAGATGTTGTTGGTATGCAGGGGTGAGGTTGCTGATGAACTTGGTGATTAAATCAGTGTCCCTTGGGCGGTTAGGTATTTGGGCACAGAGTTTCTTCCAACGTGTCAGGTATTCGGTAAACCCTTCCTTCTCCTTCTGAGTCAGGACCTCCAAAGTACGTAGCGAGACTTGGATGTCGTTGTTGTCCCGGTACTGCAGATCGAATGCCACTGTTATGTCTTCGAAACTACCAGTCTTGTGTGGCTCTAAAGAATAGAACCATGCTCTGGGTTGCGGGTCCAGTGAGTGTGGGAATAAAGTGGCCCAGGCGGGGGGTTCGACACCCATAATGGCCATTTTAGCTTTGAAGGCCTTGACGTGTACGAGTGGGCTTTCGTGACCTTTGAAGACGGGAATATCACTGAGTGCTAGCTCGTCGGGCAGCATGGACCTAACATTCTTCGGGATATGCTCGTTTTCTTGGTGAATGGAGTAACCCCGGGAGCTTGTAAGGCGTTCTTCCATGGCTCGAATCCTTTTTGCGTTTCGTTCGGATTCTTCGGCGAGGCGTGCGGCGTTCTTCTCTGCCTCAAATTTTTGCATGATGGCCATTTGTTCAATAGTTGCGGTGAGGCTAGCTATTCTGTCATTGAGTTGTCGGACTTGCTCGGCAGTTACCTCTGGGGGAGGTGGTGGCGGTCCGGCGAAACCTTCATTGTGTGGAGAGGCCATGACAGGTTTTGGTTTTGATCTGTTGTAGGTGTAACACCCCGACTTTTCCTAATATTTATTATTTTTCTCATTTATATTCGTAAATTATTTCTCTTGATTTCCTCATTTCTTTTAGCTCGAGAAAATCAGTTCACTTGTCGCATGGATAAGCTACTCTGTAGTCGTAACTTAAATACGGAGTAATTTAGCTTAAAACGGTGTAACTCCCTCATACGGACTCCGAATCGAGTGATTCAAAAGGCTAAACTGCGTATTTTTTCGACGCCGTTGCAACTGCCAAATTTTTAGAAGCTAGTTTGGACCGGGCCAGCTTGGGCCGAACCGGATTCTCCTTTGCACGAATTGAGGTTAGGGCTTTGGATGGCTTTGTGAACAAGTTAATTAGTTATCCTCATATCTCCTAAACATAGCAACCTTAAGATCTGATTTCTTTTCTCCTATTATCATCCCTAAATTCATCCTTATTCATCCTCCCTAATTCTCTCAAATTCTCTCAAAAATCTCATTCAAACTCCATTGATATTCATCCAAGTTCTCATCCTTTGCATCCTAAACTTTTCCTAGTCTTTTTCCTTGGTATAGGATCTCTTTTATCCCTTTTATTTTTCTGATCTTATGTTATTTTATGTGTTATATTGTTGTGTATTCATTGTGTGTATGTTTTGGCTTGGATCATCAAAGGAGAAGAAGGCTTGAAAGAAGGAGACACTATCCTAATTGAAGAAGAAGAGGAGTAGCACGAATTTGGGTCTTTACAAAGGTAACTAGGTGTGATCTAGTCATGTTTTAGCATGTATGAGGCCTTGTGTGTGTTATTGATGATGTTCATGATGTTGTTGTGTTGTTGGTTGTTGTAGTATTCATGAAATCATGCTAGTTGTCATTGGCCTCATACTAGGGTTGTCTTAGGATCATCTTTAGATGCATAATTATCATATTTGAATGCTAATCATGATGGTAAATTGATAAAATTCGGTTTGATGTTGGATGTTGTTGTTGGCCGTGAGTTGTGGGTGAAGGCCGTGGCCTTGCTTGGTCTTCTCCCTCTTGTTTTCTTCTTATTTTGGCTTAATCATGTTGAAACTTGTTGTTTGTATTAATCACCTAAAGTTTAACTAAGAATGATGATGATTTGATTAAGTCTAAAAGTGTTTGTATGCATGTATTAATGAGTTAATCACATAAATTGTTAAATTGATCACATGAGAAACGATTGTATTGCACGAAATCGGGTTTGGTGTGACTTGGCCGTGGGTTTGACCCATAGGCGTGTGTGTGTGTATATGCCGAGAGGCATGTGTGTGTGTGTTGGCTTGTTTGTCTCTTGTTTGAGTCTTGGCATACCTCATAATGTTAACTATGCTAAAATGAATCGGTCTATGCGTTGTTTGATCACTAAATAATGAATTATGAGCATGTTAATTGAATCTATGACTTGTAAAGCATGTTGATCTTATGGTACTCCGTATGATTGGTTGGTTATGATGGTATTGAGGCTTGTGTATGTATGAGTATGGTTGTTTTGGTTGTGTGGTTGTATTGGAGTGTTGGAGACAGGTTAACAGGTTAACAGGTTATGCTTGAGTTAAGTTTGCACATGGGTACTGTTCTGGCACATGTGTGAGGAGATACAACGTCCTAGGATGGACGGATACCGCTCATGGTCCCCTCGGCTATTCTTGTTGTTTAGCTAGAGCTATCATGGGTTCGCAACCAGAAGGGTTGGACTATGGTTATATTTATGTCGTCACCGTTCTTGTTGCTCGGTGGAATTTGGCCAAATTTAGACTTGTGATTATTGAGGAACTTCTTGTTGCTGTTCCGCCATAGGGTTTGGGTGATTCTTGTTGCTTCACCCGGGGTGGTTCTTGTTGCTCCACCCAGTTCTCCGCGCTTACTCTTGCAATTGGTTGGAAGAAGGATCGACTTGAGAGCAGATGGATTGGGTCACAATATTTGGTTGTGCCGTGTTTTTGTTGTTTGTGTTGTATTGTTGTTTTATCGTTGCTTGTCTTGTTGATCATGTATTTATACTTCAGTTTAGGCCTTAGGCCAGGTGAGCTAGTTGCATTGCTGTTGTTGCATTTTGTTATGTTAAAATGTGACTGGGGAGCACCTAGTTACTCCCCACTGATTGTGGTTGTTGCTTCCTTTTTTTTATAGGTACTCGCGGGACGGGCTAATGGTGAGAGTCTTTGTGAGATTGAGACCAGTAGCTTGGCTTTCGCGAGTTGTCTTGTTAGCTGTCGAGTTGGCTTAGATTGGATTAGACTTCATTTATGCTTTCAGTTCATTGTACTTTGGTTTTGGTTATGTAAGGGGTATTTACTCCCCACTTCTAGGCCTCAAGGCCTACCTTTTATCGTTGTTAGGTTGGTTTAGTTAGTAATGATCCGGATTCCACGGTGTTTCCGCCACCGTGGCTCGCTTTTATTATCTTTTATTTCATAAATCCTTTTTATTCCTTTATTTTATTTTGTTGAAAAATCCGGGTTGTTACAGTTGGTATCAGAGCGAATACGCTCCCAACTCTCTTAGGTGAGTGAGTAGGATTTGACCTAGAACACCGAGTGAGAGTGTTGGGTAGATAAATTAGGGGGTCTACGTTATTTGCGCATGTGTATGAGTAGTTGTGTGAATGGTGGTCTTAGGATTTCCACCATTAGATCATATATGTTTACTTTGGATGCAGGTACAAGCATGAAGGAGTCATGCAAGATCGTGTGTCGACTCGATAAATCATTATATTCAAAAATTCATCGTTTTGCCTTTGAACTAATCCTATTTAAAGCATTTGATTTGATCTAATCGTCGTTTTTAAGCGTATTTCTTTATTTAAAAAATGTTTTACTCTGATAAATGTTTTCTTACCTATTATTTGGTTACTCTGATTTCATCACACTCAACTTTTGAGCTTAAATATTTTATACTACGATTTCTTATTTGATTATAGTACTAATGACTTTATAATTTCAAAATTAGCCTTTGTTTTTGGGTACTCAACAAAAAAAAAAAAAGTATTTTACATTTCGTTTTAATATACTTTTATGATCTTTGCTTTTTAATGTTATTCATTCGAGAGTTCAGTTTTATCGAAAATTTTAGTCTATTTATGCCTTGTCGATCCCTTGTTTTAACTTTTCGATTTACTCGTTTCTTCAACTTTAATCATTTGAGTGTTCTAATTTAAAATCTTCCTCTTTCATTTGACCTTTCAAAATATCTATGAATTTAACTTTTAAAGTCTTTGATTCGTACTGATTGATCAGCTGGAGTAAGAAACTTGAAGCCGAAGTGTGAATGTATGGTCCTACCATCAGAGCACGCAGCGGAAGCTCCTAATCTAAGTCACCTACCGTATTCGTAGGGACGTCTTTCAGCTTGTTAGCTACGCTTGCCCTTAGTTCCTTCTAGTTCTTGATCTTATTATATAGTTGTTTTAAAACTATCAGCTCGTGATTACAGTTTGAGTTTCTTTTTCCCCAATAAAACTTCTTATTAAGTTCATCCTCATCTTTTTCAATAGATCGTGCTGAAATGATTTCTAAACTTTTTTATTTCAAAAATGTTTTCAGTCAGTTCTATTAACAAAACCTATTTTTTTTGTATATTTGTGCTATAATGGTTTGTTTATCCTTCTTGTACTTTCTTATTTTGTAACTATGTTGAGGAAAATTTTTAATCGGTATCGTTTTACTTTCCCATTCAATTTTAAACGCGTCAGTACATTTTGATGGCTTTCTACTCAATCAAATTTGAAATGATTGACACTTATCTACTGCTTTCGCATTTAATCAAAACCTCTTTGTTATGCTAAACATTCGTTTATCAAATTTTCTAATTTGAGCATTTAGTTCATTTAATTATTATTTATTCTACTTGGTATTTTAGTAGCTTCATTTTTCTAAAATCACCGCTGCTTTGAAACTCAACTTTAAGACTTCTCCTTTCAATCGTATCTTTTAATCATATTCTATATCTGTCAAACTTTTTAGGAATTTCCTTTTCGTCTCTCCTTCATAACAAAACCAATTTGAATTCTTTGTTAGAAACAAGTCTTATGCCTTCATTTGTGAAATCTTAAAGAGTATTTCTATTTTCCCTCATCGTTTCATTTAAAAAAAAAAAAAAAAAAAAAAAATTCTTTTGTCTAATTGGTGGTTGTTGAGCAGTTTCTTGCAAAAGATTTATTATGTCATATTTTTACTTAATTCGTTTCATTCCATCTTTTCTTTCTTATTAATCATAACTCATCACTTTTATATCATGACCCTGTCGATCACCTTTTAGTCTTGTCATTCGGGTCTTATGTCACTTTACTCCTTAGGTTTGCCTCTAGTGGCTACTTCAGTTCTATTGCCTTTGAGCCGACTTTTAAGACGTCGATCTTCTATTAATTTCCATTCCTTTCCATAGCTAATCACGTTCTCGATTTTGTAAAAGCTCTTGATGTATTTGCATCAATCGTGTCCTTGATAAACTTCTCTAATCATATTCCTTGGCATCTAGCCGTAAGGTGCTTCACCCTTATCTAGCTCGATACTTGATTCCTAGGTTGTCGCTGTTATGGGAATCTTAGATGCTGGAGGTTAGTGGATTAGTAGCTAATTAATAGTATGGATGTTTGGTTAGGTGGCGCACATGGTTGGTCGTGGTGGCCTGAGTGGATTCCTAGTTTTGTGACTTCTAGCTAGAGCTTTGCGAGGTAGCTTAATCGTTGCGAGATAATGTTTGTGAGTTATAAGCCTTCGTGAGTAAAAGCTTAATATGCGATGAGTAGAGGTAAAGGAAGTGATGGTATCTAAATAGGTAGTATTTTTGAGGATTCGATTATAACGGTATATAGAGTGTGATAATCATGAGTTAGTGAGAATTGGGAAGTGATATTGTGGTGAGCAATAATAGTCGGCTTTGAGGAAAACTTAAAGGTTATGGTGAGCACGATAAAGCTTTGGGATTATACTTTAAAGGATAGTGTAGGATTGACCAGTGTGCACCTTTGTGGTTTTGTGTTTGTGTTGAGTATAAGGAAATTCATTAATGGGAGGAGAGAATTCGAGGTCAGTAAGGTAGTGACATTCGAGAAGAGTGTGGATAGACTTGTGTATGGTAATAAGGGGTTGACAGAGTAGTAAGCTTTTGACGATACATTTTGATAGCTACGTGTTAGCATACGTGTGACTTGAGAATGAGATGGTATGGTATGACATATTTATGGTTATTTCATTGTGGAGAGTGTGGATAGATATGAGAAGCGATATAGACTTGAGCTTGGATCACGTTATGATTGAGGGTATGAGGTTTGTCTTTGGCATTGATTTGAGGATTAGTTTGTGCGGCAATTGTATTGGTGACGTTAGTTAGGATGTCCACGGTTTTAAAATGCGTTGGAGTGTGTTAAGATTTTGGATTGAGGTACTATGTTGAGTTGTTATGGACATACGAAGCTAATAATAGACAATTTGGGTTGGTCGAGCGTACGATGTATCTATGGTATACAAGTTTACATAAACTAGCGATCCACATCCGAGCAGTTGGTGATAATGGGCTAATATAAGCGTCGTTAAGCGTGTCTGTGCCCTTGTTATCGAGGTGAGTAGAGTTAGCGATTCTTGTCTTGAGGACCCTAAGAGTAGGTAGCTTTCTTAATCCTTTGGGGTATTCTTTTGTTCTCAAGTTTCGAGGACGAAACTTCTTTTTAGGGGGTTGGATTGTAACACCCCGACTTTTCCTAATATTTATTATTTGTCTCATTTATATTCGTAAATTATTTCTCTTGATTTCCTCATTTCTTTTAGCTCGAGAAAATCAGTTCACTTGTCGCATGGATAAGCTTACTCAGAGTCGTGAATCTTAAATACGGAGTAATTTAGCTTAAAACGGTGTAACTCCCTCATACGGACTCCGAATCGAGTGATTCAAAAGGCTAAACTGCGTATTTTTTCGACGCCGTTGCAACTGCCAAATTTTCAGAAGCTAGTTTGGACCGGGCCAGCTTGGGCCGAACCGGATTCTCCTTTGCACGAATTGAGGTTAGGGCTTTGGATGACTTTGTGAGCAAGTTAATTAGTTATCCTCATATCTCCTAAACATAGCAACCTTAAGATCTGATTTCTTTTCTCCTATTATCATCCCTAAATTCATCCTTATTCATCCTCCCTAATTCTCTCAAATTCTCTCAAAAATCTCATTCAAACTCCATTGATATTCATCCAAGTTCTCATCCTTTGCATCCTAAACTTTTCCTAGTCTTTTTCCTTGGTATAGGATCTCTTTTATCCCTTTTATTTTTCTGATCTTATGTTATTTTATGTGTTATATTGTTGTGTATTCATTGTGTGTATGTTTTGGCTTGGATCATCAAAGGAGAAGAAGGCTTGAAAGAAGGAGACACTATCCTAATTGAAGAAGAAGAGGAGTAGCACGAATTTGGGTCTTTACAAAGGTAACTAGGTGTGATCTAGTCATGTTTTAGCATGTATGAGGCCTTGTGTGTGTTATTGATGATGTTCATGATGTTGTTGTGTTGTTGGTTGTTGTAGTATTCATGAAATCAAGCTAGTTGTCATTGGCCTCATACTAGGGTTGTCTTAGGATCATCTTTAGATGCATAATTATCATATTTGAATGCTAATCATGATGGTAAATTGATAAAATTCGGTTTGATGTTGGATGTTGTTGTTGGCCGTGAGTTGTGGGTGAAGGCCGTGGCCTTGCTTGGTCTTCTCCCTCTTGTTTTCTTCTTATTTTGGCTTAATCATGTTGAAACTTGTTGTTTGTATTAATCACCTAAAGTTTAACTAAGAATGATGATGATTTGATTAAGTCTAAAAGTGTTTGTATGCATGTATTAATGAGTTAATCACATAAATTGTTAAATTGATCACATGAGAAACGATTGTATTGCACGAAATCGGGTTTGGTGTGACTTGGCCGTGGGTTTGACCCATAGGCCGTGTGTGTTGTGTATATGCCGAGAGGCATGTGTGTGTGTGTTGGCTTGTTTGTCTCTTGTTTGAGTCTTGGCATACCTCATAATGTTAACTATGCTAAAATGAATCGGTCTATGCGTTGTTTGATCACTAAATAATGAATTATGAGCATGTTAATTGAATCTATGACTTTTAAAGCATGTTGATCTTATGGTACTCCGTATGATTGGTTGGTTATGATGGTATTGAGGCTTGTGTATGTATGAGTATGGTTGTTTTGGTTGTGTGGTTGTATTGGAGTGTTGGAGACAGGTTAACAGGTTAACAGGTTATGCTTGAGTTAAGTTTGCACATGGGTACTGTTCTGGCACATGTGTGAGGAGATACAACGTCCTAGGATGGACGGATACCGCTCATGGTCCCCTCGGCTATTCTTGTTGTTTAGCTAGAGCTATCATGGGTTCGCAACCAGAAGGGTTGGACTATGGTTATATTTATGTCGTCACCGTTCTTGTTGCTCGGTGGAATTTGGCCAAATTTAGACTTGTGATTATTGAGGAACTTCTTGTTGCTGTTCCGCCATAGGGTTTGGGTGATTCTTGTTGCTTCACCCGGTGGTTCTTGTTGCTCACCTTTGATTCTCGCGCTACTCTTGCAATTGGTTGGAAGAAGGATCGACTTGAGGCGAGATGGATTGGGTCACAATATTTGGTTGTGCCGTGTTTTTGTTGTTTGTGTTGTATTGTTGTTTTATCGTTGCTTGCCTTGTTGATCATGTATTTATACTTCAGTGTAGGCCTAAGGCCAGGTGTGCTAGTTGGATAGCTGTTGTTGCATTTTGTTATGTTAAAATGTGACTGGGGAGCACCTAGTTACTCCCCACTGATTGTGGTTGTTGCTTCCTTTTTTATAGGTACTCGCGGGACGGGCTAATGACTGAGAGGTGCTGTGAGATTGAGACCAGTAGCTTGGCTTTCGCGAGTTGTCTTGTTAGCTGACGAGTTGGCTTAGATTGGATTAGACTTCATTTATGCTTTCAGTTCATTGTACTTTGGTTTTGGTTATGTAAGGGGTATTTACTCCCCACTTCTAGGCCTCAAGGCCTACCTTTTATCGTTGTTAGGTTGGTTTAGTTAGTAATGATCCGGATTCCACGGTGTTTCCGCCACCGTGGCTCGCTTTTATTATCTTTTATTTCATAAATCCTTTTTATTCCTTTATTTTATTTTGTTGAAAAATCCGGGTTGTTACAGTAGGCGCGCTTCTTTGGAGGCGGAGGTGGGTTTAAGTGACGGTTCTTGGTTCGTCGTGTATCCAGGTTTTGTTCAATGGGAAGTTTGTTGTGTATCCGGGGTTTTTCAATGAGTGGACCTGACAAAGTTTTTCAAACCTTTAGTGATTCTAAAAGGGAAGAAAAAGACTCAACGAAAAATCGCATTCACGACCAAAGAAAAAGTGTGAAAAGTGGGTGCAAGACTCGACTCGTGTATTTTAGCTTTTTGAAAAAAGACACGGGAAGCTTTTGAGATAGAGGCATGTCGACACGTCCCTATTCTCGAGGTAGAAAAATTTGTATGATCATAATCAGATTAACCCTAGTTTAGCGGTATGTTGCTAGGGGTTTATCATTGGATTACGATAAAAAGGATCAAACCGAAGTAGCGATAGGCTAGTCGATCTGAGGATGTTAAAATTGGGTAAAAGGCGATCACACTAGTAGAAAATCCCCCTATAGTGTCGAGGCTATCGTGGCGGTTCTTAAAAAAACGACACCAAAAGTAGGGTGGAAGATCTATAGTGGCGGTTCCAAGTTAAAAACGACACTAAAAATTAATGTGGAAGAGGCTTTTAGTGGCGGTTCTAACAAACAACCGCCACGATAGGTCTATAGTGGCGGTTCTAAAATAAAACCGCCACTAAAGGATGCTTCTTTTTTGTCTCACAAAGTCTTTGTGGAAGAGGCTTTTAGTGGCGGTTCTAACAAACAACCGCCACTATAGGTCTATAGTGGCGGTTCTAAAATAAAACCGCCACTAAAGGATGCTTGTTTTTTGTCTCACAAAGTCTTTGTGGAAGAGGCTTTTAGTGGCGGTTGTATGTTACAACCGCCACTAAAAGTATAAGCAACCAACCTTTAGTGGCGGTTGTAAGATACAACTGCCACTAAAAGTCACGCACTAAAAGTAAACCTTGGCGCTAAAAAATACACGCACTAAAAAAAGTGGGAAACCTAAAAATCCCAAAACACTTCAAATCAAAAAATCTGCTCAGCCCTTCTTCTCCGACCTTCTTCTCCGTCGTTCGCCTTAGCTGACCTTCTTCTCCGTCGTTCTTCTCTTCAAATCAAATCAAAAAAAGTGGCTCAGCCGTTCTTCTCCTTCTTCTCCGACCTTCTTCTTCGTCGTTCTTCTCTTCTCCTTCGTGCGTCAGCCCTCATCTCCTCCATTCTAATCAAAAATCTCGCCTTTAGCCGATCGCTGGAGTTCAAATTTCACACCGAGTTCTCCATTCTAATCCATTATTCTGAGTAATTTCTTCCCCTCCTCTCTTGCGTTTTCCCCATTTTCTGTAATCAATTTTCATTTCATTATTTTGTTTATTTGTGCAAAAATTCACCTCATTTAACTTGAATTTGTTTCCTTCATTTTGATGATATGTTACTTCAGTTTGATTGACCTCATTTGTGCGAAAATTCACCTCATTTGTGCGAAAATCCCATGTTTCAGTCAAATAATCAGCTCCTTTCATGTAGTTAGGTGCTCTGTTATAATCAGCTCATTTTGATGATTTGGTTCGTGAGATTGATTTGATTTGGTTTCGGTTTCGGTTTTAGTTAGGGTTCTTGAATTTCGATTGATGTTTAAAAGCTGGGATTTTGTGGTTGTTTAGTAGAGAACAATATTGCACTGATTTTAATTTTAACAAGCGAAGCAACCTAATTAGGTCGCCTTGATAATGTTCAGCTGGTGTAATTTTGTAAGTGGAATCGACAAAGCGTTGCTTGAACGAATTTTGGGTCGAATTTTACTTTTGGGGATATATTTATGTGCGATTGGTTTGATTTGGTTTGGGTTTTAGTTTAGGGTTCTTGAATTGCGATTCATGTTTGAATTAGTAATGTTATTTTTAAAAGCTGGGAATTTGTGGTCGTATTGTAGAGAACAATATTGCACAAGTATGATAGATGATCAGTAGATGATCAAAAATAAAAAGAACACAAGTATGATAGATGATCCAAAATTGATTAGCAGGAGTAGCTTTTATTGGCATCGTTTGGGAAAGCGAGAACACGAATTGAACTAACTTGGAACTCATACTGGTGTATGTGCTGTGAAGTCGAAACACATCTGATTCTCATGAAAAATGCATGATGAAATTTAGGTTGGTTCTGTCGAATAATTGATTTAATTCAAGATTTGGAATCGATAGTGTAACGTTTGATGAACGAAGGATAGTGTTAGTGGTATTCATGCAGTTTCATTGCAGAATGAAACACATGTCCTTATTGTCTGTCATGTGGTTCGAAATCGAGAAGATATATATTACTGAAATTCGTGTATTTTCTTTCGTCTTCTGTCATACTGTTTGATAGCAAGCCTAGGAGTAGCAGTGTTAGTGATTTCGTGCGGTGAAAGAGTAGTAAATAATTCTTAACTCAAAATTTTGACGGCCTAAACTTTAAATTCTGACTCCGTCACTGATGGTCGTTGTAGGAACTGAAGGACTTGAAGGACTTGAGGTCTCAGATTCACCACGCAGCTGATTACTGTAAACACTGACCAAGTTGCTGAAACCGAGCTCCGAATCAACTGCCTCAAACAGGTAAAGCTTCTACTTAACACAAGTCATTTTTTAACTTTTGGATCTTGTGTCGACGGTTTTAAATAATTATTCATGTGACTCAAAATAGGTTGGATTTGTTTAGTTTCATTTTGTATGACTGTATGTGACTGCTGGAGGGGTCATTTATTGTTGCTACTGTACCCATTATTGTTATGGTTGTCGTTTCGTTATTATTCATTTGCCAAGTCTTGTTTCTTCTTGTTATCGTCTTCTTGTCATGCCGCCGTAATTAGGCCGCTCTTCGCCCGATTTTTATTCACGACTGATGGCCTTGTTTTGGTGGTGTCGTGAGTTGAATTGATGTTTCGATTATGAGGATTGCCATGTAGAATGAATTGGATGCTTAAACCTTGACTGACGCCGTGAATTCGCGTGGATGTTTGTAGCACGTTAAACTTGGTGTGTGTATATATATATACTAGCTGTGTCGTGTTATTTCTGCTGCTGTCCATCTTCGAATAGCGTAGTGTTTTGGATACTGTGCTTGGGCGTGTGTAATCGAGTGTGAATAAAGCATGACCCGTGAGTGGGTCGCGTGTGTGTTGTGTGGGTGTGCGTGAGAGCTGCCGATGTGGGAGTTAGCAAGTGCGTTATGGCCATCAAATTATGGGGCAGAAAAGCGTGGAACACTAGACAATGCAATGCTAACTTAATCAAAGTTTAAGTTTAAGTTTAAGTTAGTGTAGCATCATTTTGGTGACACGTACACAGCATTTTAATATCGTAATGTCCAAATATTAATTAGCGTTGTTGTACAACTTAGTTAATTAAGCGGTGGTGTACAAGGGTTTTCATTTTAATTAATAAATGTTTGTTTTTTGTTATTAGTTACTAGTATGGATCGAAGTTGGATGTATGGAAAGCGTGATTATAATTTCTTGCAAAAGGTTGATGAATTTGTTGATCATGCTATTAAACATCAACGACAACAACGGTCTTCCGAACTTCTCATTTGTCCGTGTAGTGTATGTAACAATCGAAAAAGAGTGATATCTGGAAATGAAATGCGAAATCATATAGTAATGAAAGGCTTCAAACCAGATTATCGGTTGTGGATATGGCACGGAGAAAAAGAGACTAATGTTGATTGTGATCATTTTCAAGTTGATGGTGAGGATTGTAACGTTGTTGAGGCTAATGAGAATATGGAAGACAATGAAACTAATCTACACTATGACAATATGGATAAGATGATGGATGATTTAGAAGATGATTTTGTAGAATGTCCGGAAATTTTTCTGACGTTGGCTAATGATTCGAAGAAGCCGTTGTTTCCTGGTTGCTCTAAGTTCACTCGTTTAACAGCGGTTTTGAAGTTATATACTTTGAAAGCTGGAAATGGATGGAGCGATAAGAGTTTTACCGCTTTACTAGAACTCTTATGTAGTATGTTGCCGGAAGGTAATGAACTCCCAAGAACACTTATCGATGTAAAAGGTGTTGTGTCCATTGGCCACGAAATATCAAAAATACATGCTTGTCCAAAGGATTGCATTCTGCATCGCAAAGAATATGGCGACTTGGATGAATGTCCACGTTGTAAGGAGTCAAGATACAAACGGAAAGATACTTCTAAAGGTTGCAAGAAAGGTGGTCCAGCGAAAACCTTGTGGTATTTACCAATAATACCAACGTTCGAGCGTTTGTATGCAAATCCTAAGGATGCAGAGTATATGTTGTGGCATCACAAAGAGAGGAATCAAGATGAGAAACTACGACATGTTGCTGATGCTCCTCAATGGAGAACGATCGATAGAACCTTTCCGGAATTTGGCAAAGAGCCTAGAAATTTAAGATTAGGACTTTGTACCGATGGAATCAATCCATTTGGAACTTTAAGTACACAGCATAGCACTTGGCCGATAATGTTAGTAATTTATAATCTTCCCCCTTGGCTTACAATGAAGAGTAAGTACATTATACTGACAATGTTAATATCTGGCCCTAAACAACCGGGAAATGACATTGATGTTTATCTAGCACCACTTATAGAGGATTTGAAGTTGTTGTGGGATGTTGGAGTGCGGGTGTTTGATGCCGCTGCTGGTTCATGGTTCCAAATGCATGCTATGTTATATTGTACAATTAATGATTTTCACCTTATGGAAACCTCTCAGGTTATAGGTTAAAGACGGACAAGGGTTGTCCCAGATGTGGTGATGACACCGAGTCCGATTTGGTTAGAGCATAGTGGGAAGTACGCCTACATGGGTTTTCGCCGATTTCTTCCTCCTAATCATCCGTGATCGTAAGAAGAAGAAAGCATTTTACTGCAGAAAGCGAACACCGTCGCCTCCCTTGATATTGAGTGGAAAAGAGTATCACGACGAGTTATGAACATCGATACGATGTTTGGAAAGCCAGACAAACCTCCACTGATGGTGTATACCATACAAAGAAATCCATCTTTTGGAACCTTCCTTATTGGGAGCATTTGTTTGTTAGGCATTGTATTGATGTCATGCACGTTGAAAAGAACGTGTTTGATAGTATCATTGGTACTTTGTTGAATATCCCGAGTAAGACAAAGGATAGCGTAAAGTCGCGACATGACATGGTCGCTAGGGCCTGCTCGAGGTTGGTTCGATTGAGAGGGGGAAACGCACCTACTTACCCCCTATTTCCACAACTTTGTCGAGAGAAGAGAAAAAAGTTGTATGTGAGTCTTTGAAGAATATGAAGATGCCGCATGGATATTCTTCTAACATAAGCCGACTTGTTTCAATGAAAGACTTAAAGTTAGTGGGACTTAAATCTCATGATTGTCACGTTTTGCTGACACAGTTGCTCCCAGTAGCTATTCGTTCTGTTTTACCTAAGCATGTGCGACAAGTCATTACAAAACTTTGTCAATTCTTTAGTGCAATCAATGCTAAAGACATCGATCCAAATTCATTGGATGATTTACAAGCTGATGTTATCATGATACTTTGTGAGCTTGAAATGTATTTTCCTATTAGTTTCTTCGATATCATGGTTCACTTGATTGTTCACCTTGTGAGAGAAATAAAGCTTTGTGGACCGGTGTTCCAAAGAAGCATGTGGCCGATGGAACGTGAGATGGGGACCTATAAGAGGCGGATGAAGAATCGATATCGTCCTGAAGGTAGTATTATTGAAGCAACTATTGCTTGTGAGACACTTCAATTTTGCCAAGATTACTTGTCGAACATACAACCTATTGGGCTCCCCACGTCACGACATGAAGGAAGACTTCAAGGAAAGAGTACATTAGGTAAGAAGATCATTTCAATTGATCGCGCGTCTTTTGAAAAGGCTCATATGTATGTGTTGCAACATATGACAGAAGTTCATCCGTACTTGAGTGATCACTTAGCGTTACTGAAGAGACAATATCCTCATAAGCATGAGGGATGGTTATTGAGTGAACAAAATCGATGTTTTGCACAATGGTTCAAAGACAAGGTGATGTTACAGGTGTCAAGCGAGACACATGAGATAAGTGAGAATTTGAGACGGTTAGCAACTCGTCCGAGCGCCAACATCATATCTTATGAAGGGTATGACATCAACGGTTTCTGTTTTTATACAAGTCGTCAAGATGAGAAAAGCACAATGCAGAATAGCGGAGTAGAAGTTGTTGCATCATCTGTACAATATTTAGGACGAGGTAAGAAACCTGTCGATCGAACACAGTCTTATTATGGGATCATTGATGATATATGGGAGCTTGATTATGGAGATTTTTCAGTACCCATATTTCGTTGTAAATGGGTTGATTGTGATAAAGGGGTCAAGATTGACGATATGGGATTTATATTGGTTGACATTAATGTCACTGGATATAACGATGATCCCTTTATTCTTGCATCTCAAGCGAAACAAGTTTTCTACGTCAAAGATCCTTTGGATGATAGTTGTTCGATTGTTCGTCATGGTAAAAGACGCATTCTCGGGGTGGATGGTGTTGTGGATGAAGAGGAGTTTGACCAACTTGATGAACATTCTCCTATTTCCACTGAATGTGTAAACGTTCAAATGATACGTGATGAAATTTATTTGCGTGAAGATCATAACGAGGGTATATGGTTTGATAACTTAAAATAGAACTTAAGGTAGTATTGCTTATGAATTAAATATGAACACTAATAATTTTCTTTACCATCATTATTCTATGCAGCGTGATTATTTAACATATATATTTTATTTGTAAAGTTAACAATTAATATATTGCTTATATTGTCCTTATATGTGCTAATTCGTTATGTTTTATTTGTTTTAGGTGTCCAAGATGAGCGTAAATCAAGGTGAAAGCAGTCGTTCGGTGCAAAATAAGAGAGGTGTGACAACCGGGAAGAACTTGAAAAGGATGAATCCAGATAACTTGCAAATTGATTTTGGCGATAATGGTCAACCGACTGGTTCAAACCGTCCATATTTTGTGTCTGATTTGGGAGTTATGGCTCGAAATGTGAAGATTACATACAAGAGCTGGAATGAAGTACCAAAGGGAGAAAAAGAAACGATTTGGAAAGAGGCTAAGGTTCGTATATTACATACTAGTCGGCTTAATCAGTGTTGAAATATGTACGTCTGCTGCTGTGTTCTGTCTGCTGCTGTGTTCTGTCTGCTGCTGTGTAGATTACAAACTTTTGCCCTCGTCAAGAATTTGGTTTGGAACATGTACGTCTGCTGCTGTGTTCTGTCTAATATGTCTGCTGCATTTCTGGTCTGTCATATATGTGTTTTGCTTGACTAAATTGTACCCCGAATCCTGATATGTCTGCTGCATTTCTGTGTTTTGCTTGAATCAACCTGAATATTCAAACTGCAAACTTACAACACCAAGTATGCATACTCAGTAGTGCCTTACTTGTCTGACTCTAATCTAGCAACACTCTTTACTGCAATATATCAATGCTAAAATAAATAAATAACTAAATGCACAAACAAGAAAGAAAATGAGCTTCTACTACCTAGCCTTTTTCATTTGATGCAATTGACTTTATATGCGTGCTTTCCACGGCCCGAGCATCGATTTTAAGGGACAAGTGGGCGGTGGTGTGCATACTTTAGACGTTGATTAAAAGCGACAAAATTATCTCGCTAACTTCAAAGATATCTCTCAGAACCATCCCGCAACAGTACCACGAATCACAAGCCTTCGGACCACTTATACCCCGACCCACGGATAACCCTAACCCATGCAATTTACATGCATGCAGGTGATATTATGATTCATGAGCTAGGCCATACCTTTGATAAACATCTTTGCTCGTTATTATATTCGCATTGTCATTGTTATATCTTATTCTGCTGCTCGTTATCGCGTGCTCTTGTTCTTCTTTGCTCGTTATCTCGTTGTCCATATCATTTCTGTAGCGCCTGGTTTTAGGCCCAACAAATTAAAATCTCTCAATTATTATGACGTGCTTGATTTTATTATGTAGAAAACATGGAAGCTTGATGACAACAGAGAGGAGATAGTTCTAAAGATTGTGGGGAAGGCATTCAAGGAGTTTAAGTCAAGATTAACACGAACATATATTACCAAAACCATCAAATTGAAGGAAGGAACACAGGTTTGCGATGATCCAACTGGTAAATATGTTCAAATCACGAAAGATGTTTGGGAAGAATTTAAAAAACAACGCAACGAGGAAAGTTTCTTGGTAAGTATTATAAATTAGAAATTTCAACATATTTTGTCTTTTAGTAATTATTTTTATAGTGATATCATTGTATGGTTTAACTAATTATAGGTGAAAAGCGCGAAGGCTCGAGAGTCCCAGAAAATGAACGAGTATCCGCATTATATGGGAAGAGCCGGATATGAAGGGAAGAAAGAACAATGGCTTAAAGAAGAGCTTGCACTCGAAGTTGCACGGGAAGATGTGGAGAATGCTGATTCAAATCCCACTATTACCGAAGAATCGATTAGCTCAGTTACTAGTCGGCTTAACAATCGAGCTTTTAGGTGGGTCAAAGGACATACCCCATCTTCGGGTGCTCCTCCACCTAAAACGAAGAAAGTGATCGACGTAGTTGTAAGTTTTTTTTGTGTTTTGATTATTAGCAACGTAATATGTAAATTTATTTTTCTTTTCCCTTTTTGTGTGTATGTTAAGTACTAGTTAACTTTTAAATTGTGTTCTTCTTATGAAAATAGGATCACTGGAATGAAAAGGAGAAAAAAGGCGAGTATGTTCCTTCAAGACTTGATGATGCGTTAGTAAGAGCAACGGGGAAACCCGATCACAACGGCCGTGTAAGAGGAGCTGGTAGTGGATTTGGTATCCGATCAGATTTTGGAAAGCCGCCAAGTCGGGGTGGAAGAGTATATACCGATGATGATATCAATTCACTTATTGAGAAGGTAAAAAGGGAGACAATTGAGGAGGTAAAAAGAGAAACTAAAAGAGAAACTATCGAGGAGGTTAATATAATGATGGAGAAAAAATGGGCGGAAATGATGGCAAAGATGTCTAATTTAGATGGTGGCATTGAACGTCCATTGGATTTATTACCATCATGTCGACAAGATCCTAAAAGTTGTCACGATTCTACTCATTCTGTTGACCCTTTCGTTAGTTTAAAGGTAACATTCTTAACTAATATTACCTTTTTTGGTATTATAATTGAAAATGTGCATTTTTATCGCTAATGTGGTAAAAATATTAGATATGTTTTGTGATACTATCTTTGATAATTGTAGAAACCTGCTCCTTGTCGGCTTATGGCGCATTTGAACAATGAAATAATTGTTGTTGCTGTGGGAATCGTTTCTCCATGGGTAGAAGCTAAAATGGTGCACAACAAACAATTACCCATAGAGAATGCCCATGTTTGCATTGACAATGTCATTCGAGCCGACGTACCTCTTCCATTGCCATGGAATGGATTCACTACTGTTGGTGAAGTAGTTGGTAGTTATGCACAATGGCCTAAATCGTTGATTGAATTAGATGATGATGAGGTACATACATAAGTTTGATTTTATTTTCTTTAACTATAACCATTGTCTTTTTATTTTCTTTTCGTACTAATATTTTTGCTTACTTATAGGTTGTCAAAAATAATTATATTTATTAATCATCAATTTTATTATATATTTTTTTAAGATCAACACTGGAAAGTTGAAGAGAAAAAGTAAGACGAAAGACACGGCGAGTCGGCCGCTAATAAGCATCAAAAGAAAGTAAGTGTCATACGTTTATACATAGGTAGATAAACCTTATTTTCTTAGTGTATTATGATAATTTAATTGTTTGTTGCTTTAAAGGCCAAATCTGATGAATTGGTCAAGGATAACAAATTGACTAAAGATGAAGGATGTAGCGGTATGCCCCTAAGTAGGGAAGAGGTTGCAAAATTGAGTCATTATTGTTGCACCTTAGAAACAAAGCTGTGTTCCTTGGCTAAAGATGATACAATCAAAATTTCGATCGATCCTTCAGTTTTTAGTTACCAAAAACAGCAAGCAGAAAAATTAGATAACATTGATTGCCATTTGACTGTGCTCGAGATTAGAGAAATGTTGAGAAATCAATGGTTAAATGTTGTTACACTTCAAGTTTGGGGAAGGTACGTTACGTAAAAACAGCAATTATTGTATTTAACTCACTATATTCATATTCGTCATTAATATAAAGCGTACGTATCTTATGCTAAATTTGTATTTTAATTGTAGTTTTATGTATCAATATGCTTGCCAAATCAAAGTGGAGAAAGATGTTGGATTCATGTGCCTGTCCAACTTGTAAAGTACATGCATAATCCGCGAGAATGTGAAGAATACATTGCAAATGTCTTGAAGGCTCAAGAAACAAAGAAGTACATCATGGGTGCATTTTATGAAGGGTAGTTTTTGTTTCTTTTATTACTTAAGTAATTTTATAATATTTATTATGTGTGTCCATAATTATAATGTCAAATGCATGCATAGGGACCATTGGATGTTGATTGTTGCTTGCTTGAGATTGAATGCAATGTATATTTTGGACTCGCAACAAAGTCGTCCGAAGAAACTTGACATAAAAGGACGGCTAAACGGAGCTTGGTTACTACATCGTGTTCAAGGTGGAAAACGCAATTTTGGTAAACCTAGTAAACTCGATATAAAAGTTATCAAGGTAAGTAAGATGTATACTTGTTTAAAATTTGAACAATGTACTTTAATTTATGATCATGGATTAATGTATGTTGTATATTTTGTATTGATATGATTTTTTTGCATAAATGCTAGTGCGCCCAACAACCCAAAGGTTACGAGTGTGGTTATTATGTTATGAAATGGATATATAATATAATCTTTTACTACTCGGCGGGAAATGAGTCTGATTTTGAGAAGGTATAATCATCTTATATATATAAAGTTGATTATTATAATTTAGAGTCTATTTTAATTCATATTCTTACGACACTTTGATTTTATTTTGTGATATCTAGTTTATTGCAGATTTGACTATATCACTTGACGATATGAACGAGATGAAAGAGCTTTGGGCAAACAAATGTATAGAGAACATGTTAACTGCTTGGTTAGTCATTAATTCTTTTCAATTGTGTCGTCTTCATTCCTCCACCAAATTCAGCCATTTTCGTTTATTCTAGGGTTTGTAAGAGTAAGTTTTGGTATGCTTTTGTAGTTAAAATTCTCGGTATATAGGAGTGATTGTGGGTGTTTTTGTTGTGTTTTTGGGTGTGTAGAAGCCTTGTTCTTGGAGGAACCTCTTTGAGTGGAATCACATCTTCCTTGGCTAGCTTTCTTCTTCCTCTAGACAAGGTAAGGTGCCATATGCCCCGTCTTTACTACTGCTGTTGTTGGTTGTACTATGGCCGTGTGTGTGGGAATTTCTAAGGCAGTAGTATCTGGGTAATTAGTTGCGGTTAGGCTGTAGTATTTGTTAACTTTTTGCCGCCTTATAATTGTCATTGTAAACTATGGTCCGCTACTTTTCTGCCGTGATTACTCTGCATCCCTTTGTCGTTTTCCTCTGAAATTTCACGCTTAAGCGATGTACGTCTTTGGTTGTTAGAAATTTGCACTCATGTTGTTATGACAGTAGTGTTTAGGCCGTTGAGGCCTGGCCGAGCCAGGCCGCGTTTGATCGAAAGTTGGGGTCTTTGTGATGATTGTAATTGTCGTTATTGTTGGTGTTTTACGTGAATGTGTGGCTTTTATTTACGCTTATTGGGATCGCCCATGTAAGGGAATTGCTGGCCGTGTCTCCGGTTGTGAGACACGGTCGTATTAAAGGCGGAGTTACTATCGTGGTTCATATGAGTTTGATGTTGTGTGAGTGGAGTGACTAAACCTTGAGCGTCGCTATGAACTCGTGTGAATTTGTATATCATGTTTGGCTTGGCATGTATGCTTATGACCATTTAAGTTGGTTATGTGAATTTATATGAACGGTATCGTTTCCTTGCCATGTCGCGAAGTACGTCATTATGAACTTGATATACGTTGTACGAGAGTGATGACGATATTTATGAGTGAACGAAGCGATTATATGAGTGAATGAAATGATTATACAAGTGAATGAAATAATTGTATGAATGAAATGTTGATTTTGAGTGAATGACGTTGATGATTATGAGTGACGATCTCATGGAAGATATTTTCATTTTGTGTTTCTAGCAGGTGGTTTTGAGAAGATCAACAACGGGAAGTTGCTAAGTTCGATCTCATGGAGTTATCGATTAGAGAAGTGTTGTAGTGTATGTATGTTTGCAAATTATTGTTGTGTTTTATATTTATTTGGAGTAAACTTAGAATTTTTATGTTGGATGTGTTGTTGGTTGCATGCACATTCGAAATGAATTTTATATATCGTGTCGTTGTTGGATATATTATTGTTGTTGGATGTGTTGTTGTTGGATGTTGTTGTGGGATATACAATGTGGTGTATATGTGTTGTCGGATGTGGTACGTGCAGGAACGTACTCATATGTGGATCGTCAAATTTAGACGAGGTGGATCGTCAAATTTAGACGAGGTCATGCCGAAATTTTTTCGTATTAAAAAAAAAATAACAACTTTTAGTGGCGGGTCTAAGCTAGAACCGGCACTAAAATTCTAAAATATGCCTAACTTTTCGTGGGGGTTGTAGCTTAGACCCGCCACTAAAGGTCTAAAATATGGCTCATATAAACAACTTTTAGTGGCGGTTCTAGCTTAGAACCGCCACTAAAAGTCTAAAATATGGCTCATATGAAGAACTTTTAGTGGCGGTTCTAAGCTAGAACCGCCACTAAAAGTAACTTTTAGTGGCGGTTCTAGCTTAGAACCGCCACTAAAAGTTCTTCATATGAGCCATATTTTAGAATTTTAGTGGCGGGTCTAAGCTACAAACGCCACTAAAGAATCTAAAATATGGCTCATATGATCAACTTTTAGTGGCGGTTCTAAGCTAGAACCGCCACTAAAGTTACTTAGTGGCGGTTCTAGCTTAGAACCGCCACTAAAAGTTGATCATATGAGCCATATTTTAGACTTTTAGTGGCGGTTGTAGCTTAGAACCGCCACTAAAAGCTAGGCCTTTTGGTGGCGATTTTTACAACCGCCACTAAAAACTATACGACCCCCACATAGACGTCGCTTCAAATCGCCACTAAAAGGTGTTTACAACCGCCACTAAAAGGCTGTTTTCTACTAGTGTCACTTGCTCACCTTTTACGTGTGACTCAGGGATTTAAATCAAAAATGACGATAGGTCACTTGATTCAAAGAGTAAATCAACGGGTTCGCATCTGAACGAGCCCGCGTTTTTTGTTTTTGAGGAAAAAAGATTAAATCGGGAAGACTAAAGAGTCACTCGATTTATAACTAATTCTAATGCTACAAGAGTTAATTTCATTTAAAATCTCCGAAATGAATTGACATATTCGGGTTTTTGCTTTGTGAAAAGACTCTGCAATAAATGTATTATGACGATACGTCAGTCGCATAATTCATTTACGTTTTGAAAAAGATCTGGGATATAGTGATTATCCTGGATCGATTTTAAATGTAGTGACGTTTTATTTGTCAGACTCAAATGACTATAGGTCAAAGAGCCTAACGGCGTGTTTTTAAAAGTATGACCTCTTTTTGAAAAAAGTTTGGAAAAGTAATTTCAAAGATGGACGTATTTTAAAAAGTATAATGCCTAGGACACATTTTTACATGCAAAGGTTTTGAAAGACTACTATAGTGAGGGCACTATAGCTTCGCACTTGTACATATAAACACTGGTTTTTGGCTTATAGGGTAAGGTTCCCTCCGAGTCATTCCCGTAACGTTTAGGTAGGGGCACCCGCAAGTCTACACACGTCTTAGATGAGCATCCAAGACGGCCCTAGAGCGCTCGAGTTTGACCGCCACGATAATCAAGACAAATGTCATACTTGTAATCGTGGAGGGTGAGAGAACAGCAGTGTGTCCAGAGTTACCTTGCTTATGAAGCAAGAGTTACTAGGGGCCGTTTCTCAAAGGGTGTGGTTAGAATCAGGAGGATTCGACTCAACGTACTTTTGCCCAAATATCGAAAGCGAAAATGTTTTCAAAGTTTTCAAGCTTCACTTCTTTATGTTTTTAAAATAAAAGAAAAACTAGTTTTTCAAAAATAATAAAAATCATGCTCGTCCCCAGCGGAGTCGCCAGCTGAAGGTACCGGAAAAAATCCTAAATGGGAAAACCTATCGACGCCCCGCGCGCGCCCGTCCTCGCCCCGTGCGGGGGCGCAGGGGCGGAATGCGCCTCGCGGGAAAAGTGCGAAGTTTTGTACAAATGGGGGAGATCATTGCATGAGTTTAGGATCAAAAAGAAATGTAGAAAAATCATTTTGAAAAGGGTGTTTTTTGGAGTCGCCACCAAATATTTAAAGGCATTTGGGACCTATTCAACGCGTCTTGAAATTCAAGACACGAGTGTCTCAGACTTCAAGATGCGTCGATATCTATCAATCTGAGGTTTGAAACCAGAGAAGGGGTTCGGAGTGAGGTTACTTTTCGAAAGTTTTGGCAAAATAAGTTTTGAAAACTGAAATCAAAAAGCCTACGTAAAAGTAGTCTCTACTAATTTGAAAACATTTGCTTAATTTCGATATTTGGGCTAAAATGACGCTACGTACAAGTGCGAATAAGTATGACTCGATTAAAATGCATAAATGATAAAAATGTCATAATAATGACATATTGCTATAGGAGATATACGTTAAGTAATAATTTATTGGCTAAATTATTACCATAGACGTTATTCTCCGACCTCGTATTATACTCTAAGATTTTGTGAAAACCCTCAGTTTTGACATGCTAAAAGACTCTATGAAACGGTACAATTTAGTGTTGGAACCGTGATTCTAGTCGTAATTTAATGCATGAATGAGGACTTGCGTAATTATAAAAGTGACGTCGGTTTGCTTTAGTGATAGTGGGTCGTTTATTTATGCGATATTGGCGGGGTTTAGACGGATTATGAATCCGAATTGCTACACACCGAATTACGAATAAGGTGTCGCTAATGCCAATATCGGGTCGGGTTAGGAACCCGTATAGGTCGATTGTACGTGAGGCGTAGATAGAGAGAGAGTGATGACAATTCATCGGGTCGGGGTTAATGTAACCCCTTTTCGGTCCGAGTCTCAAAACATCTAAAAAACGTAGGTAGAATGTCTACCTTTCGAAAATGCAAAGACGGTATTTTTGAGTGGATTTTGTGAGTATTTTATGTGTGTGTTGAAAAATGAGCTTGAAAACCGACCTTGTGACCTGAAAAACCGACCATTTGAATGATCGAAGGGGGTTGGTATTTATAGAAAATGGCTGGTTTGAGTAGGTGCCCAAAAATAATCGCCTGAGCACAGGCGCTTAAGTTGGTTTGGGTTAGATATTTTGTAGGAGAAAAATCAAAAAGGCGGCTGCACAGAACAAGTTTTTAATCGCCTGTGAACAGGCGATTAACTTTTTAATCGCCTGTTCTCAGGCGATTAAAACTTTGTTCTGGGAGGTTTGTTATGCCGCCTTTGGCTAAGTGACGTATTATTGTGTGATGATTATGTTTGGTGACGTATTATACGTGTGGGTTAAGGCTTGGCTCAGTTCTGGTCCGAATTTCGGTTTTCGTGTTTCGGTTTTTGTCGTGTTTTCCGATTTTGGCTTGAAAATAAAATAATATTAAAGTATATTATTTTATGGTTTTGTAATTTCTAGTTTTGTGAAAATGTGACTCGGGACGCACTTTGGCCCGTTTGGCGGGTTGTGTTTTGGGTCGTTTTTGTAAGTTTGGGCCGTTTTGTAGCTAGTTGAGCTGTCTTTGTGGCTTGGCTTAATAGGACGTTCCAGTATTGTGCTCGTGTTATGCTCCTAAGATGACTAATAGTGACATTCATTTTTATGATTATGCAAGTCCAAATTAATACGCTAAAAATGACTAAATACGTTTTAGACACTTTTGTACCGTTTCGACTCTTTTAAAAGCACGTACGACTGTCCTTTTCATCATCGGGTTTGTTTTTGGGGGGTACGGATACGGGTATCTACAGCTCCACTCGCTTCTCGTACAGATGATGTGTCCTATATTTATATGCTTATAGCCCCTTTGTTCGTTAACGATTCTTTGCGTTTCCCGTGCTTTTACTTGCATTTCGCTTCCTATTTCTCTCCGTTTTGGCTCTGCTGCGTTTTTGTGTCTATTTTGTAGGTAAACGCGCTAATTTGGAGTATAGGAGGCTGGTCGGAAGGTTTCGTGAAGTTTCGTTAAGTTTCGTGATGTTTCGAGTTGGTCTCGTGCCGTTTCGGTTGCGCACGAGCCTCGTTTCAATGTTTGAAGGTGTCCCGGGACCTTGGGATGGAGTATGAAGCTTATATACTCAATTTTGATCTCGTCCCTATGCCTTGGGACGACCTAGGCCTTGTCCCTACACTTTGGGATGACAAAGAAGTGAAAATAAGCTAAGTACAAGAAGTGCAAAAAAAGAAACCAAAACTGAAAGCCACGGGATGAGCTTCCCGTAGCTCTGGGATGTGCTGTCCTTGTGGTCCCGGACGGGACACCTATCCCGTAGCCTAGGGACGGGGCTCGACTCTTCGTGTGCTTAAATTACATCGTCTATTTGAAAGAGTTAGAAGCTTGTTTTCGAGCCATACTTTTTACATTGTTTTCTTAACACTTTAAAGTACTTTCTCAAGAAAACTTAGGGTTCATACTTTTCTACTTTTGTAATTTCAATTCCCGACTCGGATTGCTTTAGTTTGATCATCTATTTCGGTTTTGTTGCTTGAATTCATCTTGTTCTCCTTGCAATTTCTGATTGGTATTTGTTTCATTCTTCTCTCCTTTGATTATCATTTCATTATATATCATTGTTGATCATGTTTTCATCTATTGCTTTCGCTTTTGTTGTTGAATTCGCTATGTGTGAGTAGTTCTTTATCTAGGGAGGAAGGGTAATCATGGGTGAGTAGTCTAGGTTGTTTTTGGTGATGTTTTGATGAGGGTTTTACATGTGGCTTTGGTTGTCTTGCTTTGTTTGTGTTTGTTGATCCTTTGGCCAAGGATTAGTGAGCGTTTAGCGCCCTTAAACTTAAGAACGAAAGCCTAGTTTAAGGTAGGGCACAAGACTAACCATTAGGACCCTCGGTAGTAAGTAGCGAGAGCCCGTTACCGAGACCTAGAGGACGCTTAGGACCGAGAGGCCGAGCCTATTCCTTAGCACATGCGATTCCCGACTCTTTTCTGTCACCATCCTTTATCCTAGCTTTACCTATGCTATCCCCGACTCCCTAGACTTTTCCCTTATCGTTTAAACCCTTATCTTTCGCTATAGCTCTAGTAAACCAAACCCTTACTCGAACCGAGACTAGAATCACTCAAAGTAACCAACATTGCGACCATCTCCCTGCGGATACGATTCCGACTTACCCTAGCTACCCTAGTGTTGAGTTTGGTTTATTTTTGATTAGGTGACGCAATTAAGCCTATCAAATTTTGGCGCAGTTGCCGGGGAGACGGCTTTGTTTTTGTTGTTTATTTGGTTTTTGTCTTATTGTTTCTCTTGTCTCAAGGAACCTCAATTCCTTGAGGCCGCTTGTGGATACCCATATCCGTACCCTCCCAAACAAAACCCTGTGATGTAACACGGACTTTTATTACGCATGTTTTAACGTTGACTTAAACGGTTCTAACTAATGTCGAATTCATTTTAGGTCGTTTGAAATGTTAAATGAGTCAGGTCGCATCACATCGCATTTAAATACACGTTCATTTTGTCCATTTGGAGTCTAGCTAGGTCCTTGTCCTGCTTCATTTGGCATGAGCTTCGCATTTGCACTACAATTAGTCCTTTTACATTAACAAGGTCTAATTCAGCATTTCTAAATTCCTAAATTTAGGCCCGGTAGCTAAAACCGCTATTTAGCCCCCTCTCACACAAAATGCAACCTCACGTCTTACCTTATCTCACAAAACTATGCAAAATACACATTTTTCATTTTTCAGGGTCTCGGGCCCAAAACCGAGCCCAAACCCAGCCTTAGCCCGCACTCCAAAGCCCTAAGCATCACAAAATATCTCAGAAAAAACCCTAGGAGTTTTCTTGGCACGCAAGTCCAAGATTATCTCGTAATCTTTCAAAGATAGAGTTCAACCGAAACTTGGAAACTAGGCTAAAACCACCCCTTCAAACCGCATAAGCTTATGCGGTTTGGGGAGGGAACCGCATAAGCCTATGCGGTTTGCCCTAGCAACCGCATAAGGCTATGCGGTTTCTAGGCCTGTTTTTATCCCTTTATTTCCTAATTTCTCCGAGGTTTTTAGTATATACAGAGCCTTATACCTGACCTCGAAACACATCAATTCTTCAGCAGAAAACACATCTCACACACAAAAACTCTCTCAAGCCTCAAGCACTCAAATCCTTGAGTTCAACACACCATCCCGTGTTGAATTCATCCTCCTTTTTAGTTCAAGAAGCGAAGCTCTGCCCAGATCTGAAGCGTCAGGACAAGGTAGGTACCGATCCACTTGGATCAAAGCTTTTTCTTATCTTTTATGGACTAACAAAGGGGACTACACTCTAGCGCCCCCCCCGGCTTTGGCACCCAGCGCGCTTGTAATCCAAGTGTTCTATTTACTTCGGGTACACTCCATATCCGATGACACGCCAAAGTCGCATAAGCAACCGACCCTTATAAAATAAACCAATGGACAATTGAACTTTATTTTATTTTGCATGCATCTTGCACCCTTTCCTTTTGCATTAAATCAACTTAAACAATGAATTCGACCTTTAACTGAACCGTTTTCGTTAACAAGTTAAACATGCTAAACTGAGGGTTTTAATCAATCTTTTTGCATCTGCATCTGCATTCTTTTACAAACTTTTCGCACTTGTACGTAGCGATAACATTAGCTCAATTATCATCTTACTTTGGATTGTTCTAGGTCAGTAGAGGCTATTTTTACATAGGCTTTTCTAAAAGGTTTTCATAAATCATTATTTGAATTAACTCTTTTTCTAAAGTACCCTCACCCCGAATCCAATCTGGTTTCACAAGCCTTAGATCTAGGGGTGTCGGCGTGCTCCAAAATCTAGGACATGTTTTTAGCTTAGAACATGGTAGCATGTTCCTATTTTCCGCGATAAATAGGTGGCGACTCCATACAGTTCTTAAAGGTTTTTCTAACTTAATCTTTTTTAACTTTAAATCCGCCCTTTAAGCAAGACGCCGAGTTGGGCCCCTCGACGGCGGTTCCCGGGTTCCACAGTTTGGCGACTCCGCTGGGGAGATCTTATTTTTAAAACTTAAAACTAGCTTTTTCTTTTTAACAATAAAGAGGTGAAACTTGAAAGCTTAGAACAATCCAAGTATACATAATTGAGCTATGCACATTCGTTTAGAGTCCATTCCTTTTGGAATCTAGGCACCCTTTGCACCCTTGAGAGGTGGTTCCCACATGCAGGCTTGTCCACTCGATAAAGCACATGCCGGACTAGCTTTCCTCTCTCCCCTCCACGGCTTGCCGTAAACGGCTATCTCGACCGCCCCAGTGCTCCCTCTAGAAAACCTATCGCTCCGGCGTAAGGAAATAGAGGGGTTAAGTATCTGCCAAAGCGTACTCGAGGTAGTTGGAGGTGTACCCGACTTGACCCTACCCTTTGAGTTGAGTCATACGTACAAGTTCGAGGCTATGCACTCCATGGTCCTTTTCAAAATGAGCATATGCATTCATATCTTCGAAAACTCGCTTAAACGTTTCAAAGATAAACGAACCTAACATCTAACATCTAACACTTTTCAAACAAAACTCTCGCGAATTTTTGAAACAAGCTTTTTCAAAATTCCCTTTTCACTAACAAGCAAAAACCCGAGCAAGGATTAAAACCCGAGCTCGTGAATTTCAATCTCCTAGGTCACACGGCCTAGCTCTACTTTTAACATCCTCGGCTCGACTTGCTAATCACTCTCGAGCCGAATCCACTCTCTTTTATACATCCGACTCGAGCTCACCTCGGAAAATCACCGATACTAGTTCGACGGGTGCAAAGCAAAACCATTTTAACATCGAGACGAGACGTGCGTACGCGTGCTCGTCTCAGAAGCTTCCTTTTAGCTAAAACCTTCTCGAAAACTTCCTCTTTTCAAACGTAAAAGGTCTTTCTAAACTAAGAAATGAGCTAAAATGAGTGTTTAAAATGAATGCGAGTCTAGTGGGTCGAGTCGTGTCGCTAATATGCGAAGTGAAATGCAGGCTGCAGCTGGATACTCGTCGTACTAAAAACCGCAAAGTAGTCCCATACAAAAAACGAACCTACACCCGCAAAATGGCTGGCAACAACCAAGACGTCACCGAACTCCGCGAACAAGTTGCAAAAATGACCGCCGACCTCGAAGGTCTTCTGACCCACCACACAACCGAGGTGGAACGTATGGAACAAAAGATCAAGGAAGAGGCCGACAGGCACGCTAAGAAACTCCAAGCCATGGAGGAAAGGCTCTATGTCTCGAGCACTTACTCCATTCACAAGGAAAATGAAAACGTGCCCATTAGCATTAAGGATGAGCTCCCAAACAAGCTCGCCCTTAGTGATCTCCCTATCTTTCAAGGACATGAGAGCCCGATCATCCACATCCGAGCTTTCAAGTCCCAAATGGCCATCAAGGGCGTCGACTCCAAGCATTGGCTAACTCTCTTCCCGCACTCTCTAGCAGCAGTGCCGAAGACATGGTTCTACTCGCTTGACCCACAGCGGGTCCCTACCTTTGAAGAACTCACAGTCGAGTTCGACCGACAATATCGAGACAACGAAGACACCCAAGTCTCAATCCGCGCCCTAGAAGTCCTCGCTCAAAAGGACAATGAAGGCTTCACCGACTACCTCACTCGTTGGAAGAAGCTAAGCGCTCAAATCCCGAATCGTCCTCGTGAAGATGAGTTCGTGCCAAAATTCATAAACAACCTGCGACCCGTATATCAATTCTACATGAGGTACAACAACATTCAAAATTTCAAAGAGCTCACTAAGGTCGGCACTCAAATTGAAGATGATCTTAGGACCGGCACAATGGCCAAATACACCGGCCACGCTTACCAAGGGAGCTCCTCTAAATCCTCTCGTGCAGTTAAGAACGAAGAAAATCGCACCGTCGGAAACCTCGACGACGATAGCTTCGACGCCTTTGCAACTACCTCCGCACCACCTCCTAAAGCTAAAAGGAACTTCGACCCTCTCTTCATGTCCTACACTAAGGCATTCCAAAGGTTGGTCGAAAAGAACTACCTGCAACCAATCGGGCCTACTAGCGAGCCGCCCGAAGAAAAGAAGCCTAAATCCTGGAACCCCAATGCCTTCTGTGCATACCACCGAGGTAAGGGGCACGACACCGAAAGCTGCTTTAGGCTTAAGAACGCTATCCAAGATCTCATCGATCAAGGAAAGCTCAGCAAACCGTCACAACCTACCAAGCCTTCCAACAGTGAAAACCCGCTTGGTAATCACGCAATCTTCGTAGGATCGGTCCCTATATTAGACTGCTCTTATCTCATCACGCCCTCGGACGACCAAATCAATGTTGTTTGTTGGTCTAGCGATGAGGAAGACGATGAATATTGGCTACCCGCCGACGAGGAGATGAGTCACATTAATCAACTTGCCAAAGACATCAACCACCTAAAAGCTTTGCATCGACACGCAGTCGAACGTTTGGAGCGACGCATCGAAAAAGAACTTAACAACCCAGCCACTCTTGACGCCCTCAAAGCTTTCCGTCAAAAAGACGATGAAGGCTTCGTCAAATATCTTGTCCAATGGAGGAAACTACTTGCACGAGTTCCAAATCACCCACATGAGGATGAGCTCATATCTACCTTCCTCTTTAGCTTGCAACCCGCTTGGCGATATTATTTTCATTTCTGCAACGTTCGAAACTTCGAGCAACTCATCGAAATTGGCACCAACATTGAAAAGGATCTCACATCTAGCTATGAGGATCCCGCTTATCGACAAAGACGCAACCCAAACGGCTCCACAAGGCATTTTGATAAGCTCTACATGCCTTACGCCGTAGCATTACAAAAACTAATTGCAAAAGTCTACCTCCTACCAATCGGCCCTATTAATGAGCCGCCCATGAGGAAAAGATCAAGATCATGGGACCCCAACGCCTTCTGTGCATACCACCGGGGCATGGGGCATAGCACTGAAAGTTGTCTCAAACTCAAGCATGCCATCCAAGATCTCATCGATCAAGGGAGAATCAAGAAACCTAGGAGGAAAAACACAGTTTCCTCCAGCAACGACACAATCTACATCAAAACCCAAGCAACCCAAGCAACCCAAGCAACTCAAGCAACCCAAGCACCCCAAGCACCTCGAGCAGCTCAAGCAGCTCCTCCAGCAGTCAAGACGACGAAGAAGAAGAAAAAATTCTCTTAACTTCTAATAATCTTAGTGTCGGGTCATCTGTCGACCCATCTATCTTAGATTCTAGTTTTAATTTAGACTTTCTCTTTACGGAGGCTAGTTCCAAGCAATTTTCTGATTTGTCGAATAGTTCTTCTCAAATTAATGAAATGAATAAATTTGCTTACGTCTTGTCTCAAGCTAAAACAAACAACAAAGAACAAATAAACAAAAATCAACAAGCAACAAACAAATCACAAAATACAAAAGACACTAACTCATGCGATGAAAATGAACAGACTAATGAATCATTAAACAAATACATTGCAAACATTGTCTCTCCTAAAACACAAGACCCTATCATCGAGGAAACCATAACCATAAACGTGGGAACCCCCGAAGAACCAAGGGAACTGCAACTAGGTACCTCACTGAACGAGGACGAGCGCGCCCAATTCACACAACTCCTAAGCGAATTCAAGGACGTATTCGCATGGTCATACAAGGATATGCCCGGAATCGAACGAAGCATAGCCGAACACCGCATCCCTATCAAACCCGGTTACAAACCAATCAAACAAAAGCTAAGGAGACTACGTCCCGAATGGTCCCTTATGGTGAAGGAAGAAATCGAGAAACAACTACAAGCCGGTTTCATCCAAGTCATCGAATATCCTGAATGGGTCTCAAACATGGTCCCAGTCTTGAAAAAGAATGGCAAGATCCGGGTATGCGTCGACTTCCGCGACCTGAACAAAGCCAGTCCAAAAGATGACTTCCCATTACCCCATGTGGACGTCTAGGTCGACAATACCGCCGACCACGCACTTTTATCTTTCATGGATGGCTACGCAGGCTATAACCAAATCAAAATGGCCTGCGAAGACATGGCAAAAACGGCCTTCATTACACCATGGGGCACATACTTCTACACGGTCATGCCTTTCGGCCTAATCAACGCCGGCGCTACATACCAACGCACCGCTACAACCCTTTTACATGACATGATGCACAAAGAAGTCAAAGTCTACGTCGACGACATGATCGTGAAGTCAACGGAGAGGAGTGGTCATATCACTAACCTCCGCAAGTTCTTCACTCGCCTACGACAATACAAAATGCGCCTCAATCCCCAAAAATGCACCTTTGGAGTCAAATCCGGCAAGCTACTGGGACACGTGGTAAGCCAGAGAGGCATCGAGGTCGACCCCTCGAAAGTCAAAGCAATTCTCGAAATGCAACCCCCGAAGAACCTCGACGAAATTCGAAGCTTCTTGGGCCAAATTCAATACATCTCACGTTTCATAAGCAAGCTAACCATGATATGTGAACCATTTTTCAAGAAACTCAAGAAAACCGACCACGTTGAATGGGACGAGGAATGTCAAAAAGCATTTGACAAGGTCAAAGAATTACTGACCAATCCGCCAGTTCTACGACCACCTCAAAAGGATCTACCATTATCCTTATACCTTACAACAACTCCCACCGCCATGGGCGCCATGCTCGCTCAAGAAACGAACGGCGAAGAACACGCAATCTACTACATAAGCAAGAAGTTTCTCGATTACGAAACTCGATATTCACCCGTCGAGAAAAGTTGTCTAGCTTTAGTATGGTCATCCAAAAAACTCCGTCACTATATGCTAGCACACCAAACGAAGGTCTACTCCAAAATGGACCCCGCAAAATACCTCTTCGAGAAACCTGTGCTTAACGGACGAATGGCCAGATGGACGTTACTCCTAGCCGAATTCGACCTTAAGTACGTACCCCTCAAAGCAATCAAGGGACGGGCTGTAACAACCCGGATTTTCCAATAAATTAAAATAAAGAAATAAAAGGATTTTTAAAGAGAAAATGAAAATCAAATGAAGACCACGGTGGCGGAAACACCGTGTAATCCGAGTCGTCACTCACTAAACAAACATAAGCTAAATGAGTAGGCCTTGAGGCCTAGCAAACGGGGAGTAAATACCCCTTACAACCAAATCCAAAAGACATAAGTATAGAAAACACTAATAAATCTAAACATCCAAACAAGTCTAATCCAAAATCTCATCAAAGGCTAGCTATAGGTCATATCCTCACGGCTTCTCACACTTCAAAACCCGAACCTGCGCTAACCTGCCACAAAAGAAAGTAATTGACCACAATCGGTCTTGAGTAACTAGGTGCTCCCCATATTTTAACATAACCACCATAAACAACAATACAACCCAAGTGTATGATAAACGTAAAACAACCTCGAGCTAACTCAATAATTAACCAACTCGACCTGTGACCTATAATCAAAATAAACAACCAACCATCTTACATATCATACAACCCCAAATATAATTAGTTCAATATAGTTAATCAAGCTCAACTCAAGCAATCCAAGTTCAACTTTGTCATCAATAAAGTGATACCAATAATCAACGACACGAATGTCATCAACAAAGTGACAAACAATAACAACAATCTACAATCAATCGCAAAGAGTAAGCACGCAGATCGGGCGCTACAAAACACCGGACCCTACAAAAGATCCTCGACCCTATGGTGGCACTACAAAATGCCTCGAACAATAGTCTAAACTTGGCCAAGCACACCCCTACAAAAGAGTGTGGACATACAATAACCACCCCTACAAAAGAGTGGCGCCCCTACAAAAGGACTTTCGATAACCATAGTCTCAGAGCCACTACAAAATGGATGGGAACCCACGACAGCGGCACCGCCCTACAAAGACGCGTTGTAACTCCTCACGTGCGTGCGAGCGATGCCGTGCACGCACACTCAACTCAAGCATACAAACAATTCAATCCAACCCCGAACCAACTCAACATCAATATCAATTCAATCACCCTTTAACTCCAAAATCACCTCAACATCCATCTTAAACTCAATAGCAACATAGTTAACCATTTAATAACCATCCATACTCATCCTAAACAATACAATGACCAAACAACATAGTAAACAACTTAATACAGAGTAATAATCATAAGAACCCAAGAATAGCCATAATAAACCATCATAATACTCAAAGCTATCATTTTTACTCGACCTAGTAACAACACAATCAATCTCAAGTCATACAAACATCCCAAATCATAAGATTAGACTCAATAGTGTGAGACCGACTCCAAAACATCCCAAGTTCATAGCTTTACAACACATACAACCCAAAGATTATACTTTTGCAACCATACAAACAATCAAAGCATCCATAATCAATACCATGGTCTCACACAAGTCAAAATATAGCTAGGGCTACACCTAGTTACCTTTTCCAAACAAGCCAAAGAAAAGCACAGTTTTCAACCCTTCTGTCCAGACGCGATAACAGACGATCCAGAGCTCCAAATGAAAAACTGAACGGTGAAAAGGTAGCCCCAATAGTCAGGAACATGCTGTCAAAGTTTCGGCAAAATTGGACGGTCGGATCTCCGGCGATCTTCCGTTTAGTGAACCTGAGTCAGAGAAATCCGAACTTGGGGTTTTCTCTCCAATTCTCTCCTATTGATTAGGGCACACACAAATCATACCATACATAAGAACCACACAATAAACACATATAATAATAAAACCTACAAACATAAACTTAAAGATGAAGAATTTACCAAAGAGAATTGAAGAGGAAAGATTTAGGGCTAAAGAGATGGAAGGAAGGATGATCAACAATGGAGTATGATGAGTTTTGAGAGAGTTTTGTGGGAGAATTATGAGGGATGAATGAGGATGAGATTAGGAATGAAAAATCTGATTTGGGAGCTAGGGTAAAGAGGGAATGAGATAAGATCATGCCTTGAGCAAAAAGCAAACCCAAGAAAGCCCTAAAACTCTACCCGAGTTGAGGGTTCGGCTCGGCCCATGGGAGAGCGGTTCAAGCTGACTCCTGAAAGTTTGGCAGTTGTGTGGCGTCGGAAAAATACTGCTTTAGCCTTTTGAATCACCTGAATCGGAGTCCGTATAAGGAAATTACACCGTTTTTAAGCTAATTACTCCGTTTTTAAGTTCTGACTACAGTCTCGCTTATTCCTCTAGCCAAAAATAACAAAATTAAGAGAAATGAAATACGAATTTAACGAAATGAATTATTTAAATAAAAGTGGAAAAGTCGGGGTGTTACAATCTCACCACCTAAAAAGAAGTTTCGTCCTCGAAACTTGAGAACAAAACGACACCCAAAACAAATGAGGAAAAGACTACTCCTAACGATTCCTATTCTAAGGACGACTAACTCTACTCACCCCAACAACGAAAGGATAGCTCTCCTAGCCTAGGTCGACTCCACCAAACCACACGCACCTCCAAGACAAGCGCACACTCAGACCACTAGTACGCACAAGGTAGCGCCTAGACTCGGATCTCCCAAAAAGAAGTAGGGACACCCAAGAATAGGAATTAACATGGAACAGTGTTTTCTCGTGGAAGAGTAATAAGAGTATCCACGAAATTAGAGGAAGTGAGCTAAGCTTTCTCGATCAACATAGCGGAAGTGAATGACATAAAGGCACCAATATCACTATAGCATCCTTGAGTTTGCGGATGCGTTGCAAGTTGTTGTTGGCTCCTCCTCCGTTTCTGGTCATCTGCAACACAAAAGCATAGGTGATAGCGGCATTTTACTAAGCATGCCACTTCAAGTAACTACTCAAACGCATACAAAACAACGTAAACCACCTAGTGTGTCTACCCCAACGCTCTCACTCGGTGTTCTAAGTCAAATCCTACTCACTCGACTAAGAGAGTTGGGAGCGTATTCGCTCTGATACCAACTGTAACAACCCGGATTTTCCAATAAATTAAAATAAAGAAATAAAAGGATTTTTAAAGAGAAAATGAAAATCAAATGAAGACCACGGTGGCGGAAACACCGTGTAATCCGAGTCGTCACTCACTAAACAAACATAAGCTAAATGAGTAGGCCTTGAGGCCTAGCAAACGGGGAGTAAATACCCCTTACAACCAAATCCAAAAGACATAAGTATAGAAAACACTAATAAATCTAAACATCCAAACAAGTCTAATCCAAAATCTCATCAAAGGCTAGCTATAGGTCATATCCTCACGGCTTCTCACACTTCAAAACCCGAACCTGCGCTAACCTGCCACAAAAGAAAGTAACAGCCACAATCAGTGCGGAGTAACTAGGTGCTCCCCAGTCATATTTTAACATAATCAACATAAACAACAATACAACCCAAGTGTATGATAAACGTAAAACAACCTCGAGCTAACTCAATAATTAACCAACTCGACCTGTGACCTATAATCAAAATAAACAACCAACCATCTTACATATCATACAACCCCAAATATAATTAGTTCAATATAGTTAATCAAGCTCAACTCAAGCAATCCAAGTTCAACCTGTCATCAATAAAGTGACAGTCAATAATCAACGACCTGAATGTCATCAACAAAGTGACAAACAATAACAACAATCAACAATCAATCGCAAGAGTAAGCACGGAGTACTGGGCGCTACAAAACACCCCGGACCCTACAAAAGATCCTGACCCTATGGTGGCACTACAAAATGCCTCGAACAATAGTCTAAACTTGGCCAAGCACACCCCTACAAAAGAGTGTGGACATACAATAACCACCCCTACAAAAGAGTGGCGCCCCTACAAAAGGACTTTCGATAACCATAGTCTCAGAGCCACTACAAAATGGATGAGAACCCACGACAGGCGGCACCGTCCTACAAAAGACGTTGTAACTCCTCACGTACGTGCCAGAACAGTACCCGTACGCACACTCAACTCAAGCATACAAACAATTCAATCCAACCCCGAACCAACTCAACATCAATATCAATTCAATCACCCTTTAACTCCAAAATCACCTCAACATCCATCTTAAACTCAATAGCAACATAGTTAACCATTTAATAACCATCCATACTCATCCTAAACAATACAATGACCAAACAACATAGTAAACAACTTAATACGGAGTAATAATCATAAGAACCCAAGAATAGCCATAATAAACCATCATAATACTCAAAGCTATCATTTTTACTCGACCTAGTAACAACACAATCAATCTCAAGTCATACAAACATCCCAAATCATAAGATTAGACTCAATAGTGTGAGACCGACTCCAAAACATCCCAAGTTCATAGCTTTACAACACATACAACCCAAAGATTATACTTTTGCAACCATACAAACAATCAAAGCATCCATAATCAATACCATGGTCTCACACAAGTCAAAATATAGCTAGGGCTACACCTAGTTACCTTTTCCAAACAAGCCAAAGGAAAGCACGCTTTTCAACCCTTCTGTCCAGACGCGATAACAGACGATCCAGAGCTCCAAATGAAAAACTGAACGGTGAAAAGGTAGCCCCAATAGTCAGGAACATGCTGTCAAAGTTTCGGCAAAATTGGACGGTCGGATCTCCGGCGATCTTCCGTTTAGTGAACCTGAGTCAGAGAAATCCGAACTTGGGGTTTTCTCTCCAATTCTCTCCTATTGATTAGGGCACACACAAATCATACCATACATAAGAACCACACAATAAACACATATAATAATAAAACCTACAAACATAAACTTAAAGATGAAGAATTTACCAAAGAGAATTGAAGAGGAAAGATTTAGGGCTAAAGAGATGGAAGGAAGGATGATCAACAATGGAGTATGATGAGTTTTGAGAGAGTTTTTGTGGGAGAATTATGAGGGATGAATGAGGATGAGATTAGGAATGAAAAATCTGATTTGGGAGCTAGGGTAAAGAGGGAATGAGATAAGATCATGCCTTGAGCAAAAAGCAAACCCAAGAAAGCCCTAAAACTCTACCCGAGTTGAGGGTTCGGCTCGGCCCATGGGAGAGCGGTTCAAGCTGACTCCTGAAAGTTTGGCAGTTGTGACGGCGTCGGAAAAATACGCAGTTTAGCCTTTTGAATCACCTGAATCGGAGTCCGTATAAGGAAATTACACCGTTTTTAAGCTAATTACTCCGTTTTTAAGTTCTGACTACAGTCTCGCTTATTCCTCTAGCCAAAAATAACAAAATTAAGAGAAATGAAATACGAATTTAACGAAATGAATTATTTAAATAAAAGTGGAAAAGTCGGGGTGTTACACGGGCAGTCTCCGATTTCCTAGCCGAAAATGCAATTGACGAAGAACCAGTCACCGACACAACATCCCTTCCGGACGATGGGATTTACAACATCAACCAAGAACAGTGGGAACTATACTTCGATGGTTCATCCAACTATCGAGGATGTGGAGTAGGAATACTTCTCATATTCCCAAATGGCAAACACACCCCTTTATCCATCAAATTGGATTTCGACGTAACAAACAACGCCGCAGAATACGAAGCATGCTTGCACGGTCTCCAAGCAGCGCTTGTACTCAACGCCCGCAACATAAAGGTCTATGGGGACTCCTCCCTCATAATCAACCAAGTATCCGGAGCATGGAAGATACTTAATGAAAACCTAGCACTATACCAAAACAAAATACAAGAGCTCATCAACGAATTCTATCACGTAGAGTTCATACACCTCCCGCGCGAAGAAAACCAATTCGCTGACGCATTATCCAAACTAGCATCACTAATCAACATACCCCCGGGAGTGGAAACCCTACCCATTGTCGTGGAACGACGGAATGAACCCGCCTACATCTGTGACATTGAAACCGAGGAAGAACAAACCGATCCTTGGTACCAAGCAATCATCAACTACAAAACAAACGGCGAATACCCGCCAAACACCGACAAGCGGGGCAAAAGAGCCCTACGCCTATTATCGTCACAATTCGTGATGGAAATGGGCAAACTACTCAAAAAGACGCCCCAGGGCACACTACTCTTGTGTGTCGACCACAAAAACGGACACGAGATCATGTCCCAAGTACACGATGGCGAGTGCGGACCACACATGAACGCACGAGCCATGTGCAAACAAATCCTAAGGCTAGGATGGTATTGGACCACCATGGAAGCCGACTGTGCAAAATATGTCAAACATTGCCACAACTGCCAATTCTTCGCAAACGTACAGCACATACCCCCTTCACCACTCTACAGCCTAACTTCGCCATGGCCTTTCTCGACCTGGGGAATTGACGTCATCGGCAAGGTACAACCCGTGGAAGCAGGAGGACACTGCTTCATCCTCGTGGCCATCGACTATTTCACCAAATGGGTCGAAGCCGCATCATACCGTACGCTGGGCACAAAAGAAGTTGCAAAATTCATACAAAACAACATCATTTGCCGCTACGGCATACCCCACGAGTTCATAAGCGATCAAGGCACGCACTTCCAAGGGGAAGTCGAACCACTTCTTCTTAAATACAAAATACAACGACACAGATCATCACCCTATCGACCACAAACCAACGGCGCGGTCGAGGCAGCAAACAAAACCGTCGTATCAATCCTCAAAAAGATGATCGACACCTGTCACGACTGGCCCAACAAAATCCCATTTGCATTATGGGGATATCGCACCACCATACGCACACCCACGGGTATGACGCCCTATTTCCTAACCTACGGAATGGAAGCCGTTCAACCTGTAGAAATCGAAATGCAATCCCTTCGGATTCTCATGGAAGCAGACATTCCTGAAGCCGAATGGGCACGAGAACGCTATGAACAACTCATCCTTCTAGACGAAAGACGATTACATTCACTAAGTACAGTCCGAACGTACCAGTCTCGTCTACAACGCGCATACAACAAACGGGTTAAGCCACGAAATATCAAAGTGGGTGACCTAGTACTCAAATCAGTCCGAGCACCATTACCAGTCGACCCAAGAGGGAAATTCAAACCCAATTGGGCCGGACCGTACTTGGTCAAGGAAATCCTTCCCGGAGGAGCCGTAAAGTTAACTGACCTTGACGGTCAGGACTTCCGATTACCAACAAATCTTGATCAACTCAAGAAACACTACCCTTAAATTCAAACAAATTTGCAATGCATTTCACATAAACAAAAAAAAACTCACTCTCGCATGGGTGAACTACGCTCGGTTTGATTCCACGCACTGTGGATACGTAGGCAGCTTTGCAAAAGGCTCAACCGAATCACACGAACTACGCCGGTTTGATTCTGTATTTTAAACACAGATACGTAGGCAGCTTGTCAAAAGCACAACCGACCTCCCTAGCACGCACGCCCGAAGCTTAAAAAGGTCGAGGGCAGTGCACTCACAAAATGACACGCTCGAAGCTTAAAAAGGTCAAGGGCACAGTCAACACAAAAAAAAAAAACATAAATCCGAAGCTTAAAAAGGTCGAGGGTTTAAAGCAAAGCAAATCAAACAAACGAATCCGAAGCTTAAAAAGGTCGAGGATTCTAAGACAAAATACGAGTGTTCAAAGCTTAAAAAGGTCGAGAACATTCTAAAGCAAAAACAATACAAAAGCAAAAACAATACAAAAGCAACGAGACAAGACAAAGGCAAATGAATTCTATTTTATTACTTTATTTAGAATTTTTCACAAACAAGGAATGAGTTAGGAACAATCCTCCTTAACCCTTTATTCGAAACTAAAACATGCATTTGAATAAAAAAAAACTTCCTAAGCAAAAAAAAAAAAAAGAGAAAACTCCTAAGCTTTCTTCTGTCGCTTCGGGTTAGTCTCTTCATCTTCAAGAGGCCGATCCGCCACGATCTTCGAGCTAACAGCAGGAGTAGTCCTCTCAAAACCTGGGGGCTCGATGGGATCCTCGTCCAGCTCGACTGGGGGCTCCTCGACCTTTGGCCCTAGGCGATCCTTAACAGTCACCTTTGGCCCAAGCCTGTCCCGCGCCGGTCTCGAAGTAGAAGCATTTGCACCACAAAGATCACCATAATCCCTTCTTTCGCGCACCACCTCATACGCCAAGGAGGGCTTTGGCCCATTCTTTTCCCTCCTCCGCTGGTTCTCTCGCTCCCGAGGATCATTGGAACGATACCAACGCGTATAGAAGTCCGTAACACGAGTAGACTCTATGTGCGCCGGAACCGCCCAAGTAACGCGATCCGACCATCCCCGGATCCAAGCATCCTTCATCCGGTTGTTCAGCACGACAACCCCTCTAACCTGAGTATCCTGCTCGAGAATAGTCTGCACAAGCCCGATTTGCCTCTTCAAGCGAGAAGGATGAATCCACACCCCTCGTTCAAAGCCACACAACATCAACCCGCAAGCCGCATTCGCAACAGACGGCGCCGTAATCGCCGAAATACCCCACCAAGACACATACCAACGAATGGTGCTCTCCTTCACGAACCCCCGGTAGTAGTTGAGTGAACGCTCCCGAAGGTCAGCCCACTCCATCTTCCGAAACGTCGTCGCCGCCGACTTGAACACACCGTTCAGGGGAAGAGCAGCATACACACTCAACCTCTCCATGAGCCAAACGTTGAGAATCCTAGCGCAGCCGCGGTACGAGCTCAGACGATTAGCATAATCTGCCTAAGCCCAAAGATGGTCTCCGCTAGGATCAACGCAGAAGGATCATGTCCTCGCTCCATCTCTTCGACAACACGAGCATACCTCGCGTTTCCGAACACTCCATCTGGCATGGATCCCGCAAAAGCATAACGATGAACCAAACAAAAAGCAAGGGCCCTTCGCCTAGAACGGTCCGAAATACTAGTATCAACCTTATTCATGTACCGTTGACACAAAAGGAGCATGTTTACCTTGCCTCCTTCAAACAAGCCCGCAGCATGAGCATCCGTCATCCCAAGGAAGTTCCGCAACAACCCATTATAGCAAAGCTCACTCCTCACAACCACCGGAGTAGTCCGTTTCGACCACCCTGCAATGGTCGCGAACTCCTCCATCAAAGGACAAACCTCTCCCCCGGGAAACCTAAAAACATGCAAGCTAGGATCCCAATAATCCAAGCACGAGTCGAGGAAGTCTAGATCGACTTTCATTTGGCGAAAGCCAATAAAAACACCCGCACCGTCATCGTACACCGCCTTCTTCATTGCCGAGCTTAATGAAGAAGTCCACCTCTTCAAGAGAGCATCAAAATGCTCAACCATTTTCTTGAATACAAAAAAAAAACTTTTGTAAATATACCTAATATATTTATGAAAGCAAAAACTTGTAGCAAAAAAAGAGAAGAGAAGTGATTGTGAATGAATAACATCACACGCACCCCCCCTCCTTATATAGGAAAACCGCGTCCGAAATATGGAAATACAGCACTGTCAGCCACACCAACAAACCGCATGGCCCTATCCGGTTTACACCCTAAACCGCATAAGCCTATGCGGTTTGCACCCCAAACCGCATAAGGTCATGCGGTTTCAGGGGCTGTTTCTTCTCATAATTTTCCTAATTTCGTTCTTCCTAAAACACGACATTCTACACTACGCTACGGCATACCCTTGTTGTTCCCCGCGGAGCAACATTACATCTCGTCTTAGCAACTATGATTCATACCACGAGTCAACGCATAACATTTTTAACACTCACACAAGCTCATTTCGCAATTAAAATGAACTTTTTAAACAACGATTTCGCAAACTACCTAATACAATATCAACACATCCCACTCGGGAATCACTTCAGTTTTCAAACAAGCTTTACTAAACAGGTTTACAAGCTACAATCAAGTTCAAAGTTCAAGCTACGACAACATGTAAACAAAGGTTCATACAATCTTTATTACACAAGTTCACTCAGGATGACGCCGACGATACTCGTCGAACTCACGACGAATATGAGCCGTCTCGGCTCGACTCTGACACAACTGAGCCGTCTGCTCGGCCCAAGCCATCCTCCACCGGTTAGCTGTCCTCCACAGCTTCTTGTGCACCTCCTTAGCCACCTGCAACACATTAAACACAAAAAACAATTTACATACTCTCCATTTTGCCTTAATTTCACTCAAATTAAGACAAACTTAGGGGGGAACTTTCAAAACCAATCACAAGCACCTCATTTTGCCCTAATTTCACTCAAAATAGGACAAACTCGAGGGGGTAACCACAAAAAACACGACTCTCACTAGTTTGATCTTCGCTATATTTCATACCTCGATCAAACTGGGGGCTCATACACATACAAACACAAAAACACATACCTTCTTCACCCTGCCCGTCCAGCTGTCCATCCCTGCATCGGTAGTCACTGGCAAGTACGTAGGCAACACAAAGGTACGACGCACACCCAAGTCGTCATACTCAATCGTGGTAGGAAAGTCGCCGGGTTGCTCCGCCATCTCAGGATCAAACTTCTGCAAAACAAATACAAAACACATACGTCAGGGAAATTTTTCGCAAATTTTATCTTACGCACATAGCAACAGCAAATCTAACATACCTCGATCGGCCCACAAGCAAGCCGAGACTCAGCAAAATGGCCATAGTCTTCCCCAGGACAGAGAAGACTCACCGACTCCCCCTCTCCGTACAACGCCACCCGATCCTGTGCGAGCGCCTCATTTGAAAGCGGAACCCTCGGCGGATCCTAGGCACCACTGGAGGGCCACTTTGATAGACCAAACGGCTCCCGAGGTACCAAGCCGGCCGTCTGGCGTCTCCAGGTCTGGAGCCATTTGGGTATCGCGCCGCTGAAACCTATTCCCAATGCCCTCAGGAATACCCGCATACTGATTCCACGGGAAGGGCACGAACTGCAAACGAAAGCAACATCATCATCAAGAGCATATGCAATCATTTCAAGTACATGCTATTTAAAATGATTCAAACACAAACCTGCCCAAACTCCATAAGGTTCAGACGCACCCGAACCTCATCATAAGACCAGTTGAATGCAAAGACGGTTGCACGCATTCCCACGCATCACGGTACTCCTCACGATCGCCGCAAAGACGCGGGGAAGCAGGAAAGGAAAATGGCTAAGAATCCATGACTGCACACACAAGAAACAAATACACATTACAAAAACAACAAAAACAAGCAACAAAAACAAAAACAAAATCAATGCGTACCTCCATCAAGAATCTAGGCGAGACCAAGGACAGTCTCAACCCCCGGTTCATCACCCGCGGTCTCACCGCGTCCATACAAAAACGGATACACAAACCCAAAGACGGCGTCACCCAGTCGAACGTCCCAATTGCATCCCAATCCAGGAGATACATAAGGACCGACATCGACGCCCCCTCGCCCTTATCGCCGAAGTACACGGCACTGACAAACCACCACAACCACATACGAGCATTCTGCTCGTCGCTCCACTCCGAGGGGCCATACTCGGTCTTCCCCTCAAAATACTCCAAGATGTAGCTCGTCTTGAAGACATAAGGTGGCGCACCCTCGCAAACCACCTCCAGGCCGCCAACCGCGGCCGATCACAACCTCGCCCACAACGGACGGTGCAAAATCAAAACTCATGTCACGGTCCCCCAAACGGCGGCCGTGATAACCGTGATACTCAGACAAGGTAATGCCGGCCGGGCCGCATATGGAACGTCGTCGTGGTGTCCCAATACCTGTCTAGGAAGGCCCTGATCAACATCAGGTTCGCCGTCTGCTTCTTCCCCGCAATCTCCCTCCAATGGCCAACCAACGGGCCAAAAGCACTACGCAAAATCCAAGCTTGCGCCCTCGGCGGAAGCTTCTCCTCAAAAGCACACATCACGGACGAAAAGCCCGAAAAAGTCCTCATCGGACCCTTCTGCCAACCCATCGTCGCTCGATAGGAAACATGTCTCTCCGGAGCAAGCAAAAGGTTATGGCCGTCCCAACCCTTCGCAAAGGCCCTGTTGGCACGCGACTTCCGCGGCCTAGAGCTACTCGCCCTAGGCGCAGCTTCCTCGGCCTCCTCCTCAACAACGTCCATCTCCGCTTCCAGCTCATCCACCAGCTCTTGAGCAAGCGCATCCTCCTCCTCCTCAGGATCAGGCACAGGGACGTTCCTCCCACGACCCCTGCCTCGTGACTGACCACGTCTCGTGCGCAGGTCACGAGGGTCGGCCTCCCTCTCACTACGTGAACGCCTAATGCTACTCGAACTGGGGGCTCCCTCAGTCCTCGAGCCAGTACTCTTACGAGATGATTTTGACCTCGTAACGTAACCAGAACCTTCTCCTGCAACCAACACGACAAATACATACGACTATAATACATGCAAGCACCCAACTTGGCATACATTATACACATACACACACACACAACAATAATATACACATAATACATACATATACACCCCTTTACACGTTGCATTATACACATTACAGAGCATTTTTAGGCCTAATTCACAATTAAGCCGAAAACCGTTCTCTACACCTCAAAATTGCGACTTTATGGTTTCAATACGCCATAATAGCCCCCAACAACAAACTACTACAAGCAATTGCATTTTGGTCACTCCGATCAAAAACCCCCAATTTGTCCTAATTACTCCGTATAACTACGACTTAAGACGGCGAATTGAAAGCCTTAGCTCGACATTTTCGCAAAATTAACGCTATAGGCATGCTATACACACTATGGGCATCCTACACCAAAGTTTAATTGAAATTCCGGGTCGGAAAATCCGGGCTCGTTTTCGGGCCCGAACCCTAGGTTACACGTTTTGGGCAAATAGACGGTCCAAACCATAATCAATTCACACATACATGTTCACACGGCATAATGCAACACAATGGCGGCAATTTCAAGCATTCAAACGGCAAATTTCAAGCAAAACTCGGGTTTTCACTCAAAACCCGTCTTTTCAACATTTCAAGGCAAAACTAGCTAATTACAACAACAAATAACGTAAAAGCAAGTTAAAATGGAGCATTACCTGTTTCCATAGCAAGGCAAAGCAACAAAAATGAGCAAAATCGGTTGAGAAATCGAAAAATGACGTTTTTTTGAGTATGGAAACCGAAAAAGGATGAAATGAGTAACATACGGTGCTCTCGTGCCTTATATAGCCCCTGCAGCCTTCAGGGGAAACCGCATAAGCTTATGCGGTTTGCCCCATGAACCGCATAAGCTTATGCGGTTCCTGCCCCTGGTATTTCTCGGTTTTTTCTCGTTTTTACGCCTACTTTTCGATTCCTAACCCATCTTAGCCCTAATACAACTCCAAGTACGTCCCGTGCTTGGGTTAAGGCTTCACCTACAGTCCGCCATACGCGTATATTAAGCATTTAATGTACGGTACAGAAGCAGAAGCACGAACGCTCTTCACGAGCATTTACATCATAACAACTACATAAACACTTGTGGATACCCATATCCGTACCCTCCCAAACAAAACCCTGTGATGTAACACGGACTTTTATTACGCATGCTTTAACGTTGACTTAAACGGTTCTAACTAATGTCGAATTCATTTTGAGTCGTTTGAAATGTTAAATGAGTCAGGTCGCATCACATCGCATTTAAATACACGTTCATTTTGTCCATTTGGAGTCTAGCTAGGTCCTTGTCCTGCTTCATTTGGCACGAGCTTCGCATTCGCATTACAATTAGCCCTTTTACATTAACAAGGTCTAATTCAGCATTCCTAAGTTCCTAAATTTAGGCCCGGTAGCTAAAACCGCTATTTAGCCCCCTCTCACACAAAATACGGCTTCACGTCTTACCTTATCTCACAAAACTATGCAAAATACACCTTTTTCATTTTTCAGGGTCTCGGGACCGAACCCGAGCCCATGCCCAGCCTTTGGCCCGCACTCCAAAGCCCTAAGCATCACAAAATATCCCAGCAAAACCCTAGGCTTTTTCTTGGCACGCAAGCAAGGATTATCACGTAATCTTTCAAAGATTGAGTTCAACCGAAACTAGGAAACTACACAAAAAAACACCCCTTCAAACCGCATAAGCCTATGCGGTTTGGTAGGGGAACCGCACAAGCTTATGCGGTTTGCCCTGGCAACCGCATAAGGCTATGCGGTTTCAAGGCCTGTTTTTATACCCGGCTTTCCTAATTTCTCCGAGGTTTTTAGTATATATAGAGCCCTATATCAGACCTCGAAGATCATCAATTCACAACCAGAAAACACCTCTCACACCCTTCTTTCACATCTCAAGCCTCAAGCACCCAAATCTTGAGTTCAACACACCGTCCCGTGTTGAATTCATCCTCCTTTCAAGTTCAAGAAGCAAAGCTCTGCCCAGATCTGAAGCGTCAGGACAAGGTAGGTACCGATCCACTTGGATCAAAGCTTTTTCTTATCTTTTTTGGACTAACAAAGGGGACTACACTCTAGCGCCCCCCCGGCTTTGGCACCGAGCGCGCTTGCAATCCAAGTGTTCTTATTACTTCGGGTACACTCCATATCCGATGACACGCCAAAGTCGCATAAGCAACCGACCCTCATAAAATAAACCAATGGACAATTGAATTTTATTTTATTTGCATGCATCTTGCACCCTTTCCTTTTGCATTAAATCAACTTAAACAATGAATTCGACCTTTAACTGAACCGTTTTCATTAACAAGTTAAACATGCTAAACTGAGGGTTTTAATTAATCTTTTTGCATCTGCATCTGCATTATTTTACAAACTTATCGCACTTGTACGTAGCGATAACATTAGCTCAATTATCATCTTACAAGGATTGTTCTAGGTCAGTAGAGGCTATTTTTACATAGGCTTTTCAAAAAGGTTTTCATAAATCATTATTTGAATTAACTCTTTTTCTAAAGTACCTCACCTGGATCCAACTGGTTTCACAAGCCTTAGATCTAGGGGTGTCGGCGTGCTCCAAAATCTAGGACATGTTTTTAGCTTAGAACATGGTAGCGAGTTCCTATTTTCCGCGATAAATAGGTGGCGACTCCATCTGATTCTTAAAGGTTTTTCTAACTTAATCTTTTAACTTTAAATCCGCCCTTTAAGCAAGACGCAGAGTTGGGTCCCTCGGCGGTTCCAGGAGTTCCACGGTTTGGCGACTCATTGGGAGATCTTATTTTTAAAACCTAAAACTAGCTTTTTCTTTTTAAAAATAAAGAGGTGAAACTTGAAAGCCTTAGAACAATCCAAGTATACATAATTGAGCTATGCACATTCGTTTAGAGTCCATTCCCTTTGGAATCTAGGCACCCTTTGCACCCTTGAGAGGTGGTTCCAACCGCTTGAGCTTGTCCACTCGATAAAGCACGTGCGGACTAACTTTCCTCTCTCCTCCACGGCTGCCAGAAGCGACTATCTCGACCGCCCCAAAGGTTCTCTAGAAAACCTATCGCTCCGGCGTAAGGAAATAGAGGGGTTAAGTATCTGCCAAAGCGTACTCGAGGTAGTTGGAGGTGTACCCGACTTGACCCTACCCTTTGAGTCGAGTCATACGTACAAGTTCGAGGCTATGCACTCCATAGTCCTTTTCAAAATGAGCATATGCATTCATATCTTCGAAAACTCGCTTAAACGTTTCAAAGATAAACGAACCTAACATCTAACACTTTTCAAACAAAACTCTCGCGAATTTTTGAAACAAGCTTTTTCAAATTTCCCTTTTCACTAACAAGCAAAAACCCGAGCAAGGATTAAAACCCAAGCTCGTGGGTTTATTTCCTCTAGGTCACACGGCCTAGACTCCACTTTAACATCCTCGGCTCGACTTGCTAACCACTCTCGAGCCGAATCCACTCTCTTTTACACATCCGACTCGAGCTCACCTCGGAAAATCACCGATACTAGTTCGACGGGTGCAAAGCAAAACCATTTTAACATCGAGACGAGACGTGCGCACGCGTGCTCGTCTCAAAAGCTTCCTTTTAGCTAAAACCTTTTCGAAAACTTCCTCTTTTCAAACGTAAAAAGGGCTTTTCTAAACTAAGGAATGAGCTAAAATGAGTGTTTAAAATGAATGCGAGTCTAGTGGGTCGAGTCGTGTCACTAATATACGAAGTGAAATGCAGGCTGCAGCTGGATACTCGTCGTACTAAAAACCGCAAAGTAGTCCCATACAAAAAACGAACCTACACCCGCAAAATGGCCGGCAACAACGAAGACGTCAACGCACTCCGTGACCAAGTTGCAAAGCTGACCGCCGATCTCGAGGGCCTCTTGGCCCAACACGTCACCGAGGTAGAACGAATGGAACAAAAGATCAAGGAGGAGGCTGATAGGCACGCTAAGAAACTCCAAGCCATGGAGGAAAGGCTCTATGTCTCGAGCACTTATTCCATTCACAAGGAAAATGAAAACGTGCCCATTAGCATTAAGGATGAGCTCCCTAACAAGCTCGCCCTCAGTGATCTTCCTATCTTCCAAGGACATGAGAGCCCGATCATTCACATCCGAGCTTTCAAGTCCCAAATGGCCATCAAGGGGGTCGATTCCAAGCATTGGCTAACTCTCTTCCCGCACTCTCTAGCAGCAGCGCCCAACACATGGTTCTACACACTTGACCCACGTGGTCCCTACCTTTGAACAACTCACGGTCGAGTTCGATCGACAATACCGAGACAATGAAGACACTCAAGTCTCGATTCGCACCCTAGAAGTCCTCGCTCAAAAGGACAATGAAGGCTTCACCGACTACCTCACTCGTTGGAAGAAGCTAAGCGCTCAGATCCCGAACCGTCCTCGTGAAGATGAGCTCGTGCCAAAATTCATAAACAACCTGCGACCCGTGTATCAATTCTACATGAGGTACAGCAACATTCAAAATTTCAAAGAGCTCACTAAGGTCGGCACTCAAATCGAAGATGATCTTAGGACCGGCACGATGGCCAAATACACCGGCCATGCTTACCAAGGGAGCTCCTCTAAGTCCTCCCGTGCCGTCAAAAACGAAGAAAATCGCACCGTCGGCAACCTCGACGACGATAGCTTCGACGCCTTTGCAACTACCTCTGCACCACCTCCTAAAGCTAAAAGAAACTTCGACACTCTCTTCATGTCCTACACTAAGGCATTCCAAAGATTGGTCGAAAAGAACTACCTACAACCAATCGGGCCTACTAGCGAGCCGCCCGAGGAAAAGAAGCCTAAATCTTGGAACCCCAATGCCTTCTGTGCATACCACCGAGGCAAGGGGCATGACACCGAGAACTGCTTTAGGCTTAAGAACGCTATCCAAGATCTCATCGATCAAGGAAAGCTCAGCAAACCATCTCAACCTACCAAGCCTTCAAATAACGAAAATCCACTTGGTAACCATGCTATCTTCGTAGGGTCAGTCCCTATATTGGACTGCTCTTATCTCATCACACCCTCTGACGACCAAGTCAATGTCGTTTATTGGTCTAGCGATGAAGAAGACGACGAAAATTGGTTCCCCACCGATGAGGTGATTAAACACGTTAACCAACTTGCAAAAGACATTAATCACTTAAAGGCCCTACATCGAAGCGCAGTCGACCGCCTGGAAAGACGCGTCGAGAAAGAGCTGGCCAACCCAGCTTCGCTCGATGATCTCGAAGCCCTCCATCAAGAGAACGATGAAGGCTTCGTCAAGTACCTTGTACGGTGGAGGAGACTACTCTCCCGTATTCCGAGTCACCCGCATGAGGACAAGCTTATATCCACTTTCCTTTTCAACTTGCGACCCGCCTGGCGGTATTATTTTCACTTCTGCAACGCTCAGAACTTCGAACATCTCACCGAAATCGGCACCCGTATTGAGAACGACCTCATGAATAGTTACGAGGATCCCACTTATCGAAGTACTCTTCAAGAAAGCACCCCTAAAAGACGAAAAAGATACAACTCGCATGGCTTTACAAGGAATTTTGACAAGTTCCACATCCCTTACGCCGTAGCATTGCAAAGACTCATCGAAAAGGGCCATCTCGAACCAGTCGGCCCAATCAATGAACCACCCATGAGGAAGAAATCAAAATCATGGGACCCCAACGCTTTCTGTGCATACCATCGAGGCGTGGGGCATAGCACCCAAAGTTGTCTCAAGCTCAAGCATGCTATTCAAGATCTCATCGATCGAGGAACAATCGAGAAACCGAGGCCAAGACATGTGCCGCTCCACAAGGACAACTCCGACAACGACACAATCCACCTCATGACCACATCACCAACCTAAAAAACAAAGACAAAAACCCAAGCAACACAAGCAACTCGAGCAACCCAAGCACCCCGAGCAGCTCAAGCAGCTCCTCCAGCAGTCAAGACGACGAAGAAGAAGAAGAAGAAATTCCTTTAACTTCTAATAATCTTAGTGTCGGGTCATCTGTCGACCCATCTATCTTAGATTCTAGTTTTAATTTAGACTTTCTTTTTACGGAGGCTAGCTCCAAGCAACTTCCTGTTTTGTCAAATAATTCTTCTCAAATTAATGAAATGAATAAATTTGCTTACGTCTTGTCTCAAGCTAAAACAAACAACAAAGAACAAATAAACAAAAATCAACAAACAACAAACAAATCACAAAATACAAAAGACACTAACTCATGCGACAAAAATGAACAAACTAATGAATCATTAAACAAATACATTGCAAACTTTGTCTCTCCTAAAACACAAGACCCTATCATCGAGAAAACCATAACCATAAACGTGGGAACCCCCGAAGAACCAAGGGAACTGCAACTAGGTGTCTCACTGAACGAAGACGAGCGCGCCCAATTTACACAACTCCTAAGCGAATTCAAGGACGTATTCGCATGGTCATACAAGGATATGCCCGGAATCGAACGAAGCATAGCCGAACACCACATCCCTATCAAACCCGGTTACAAACCAATCAAACAAAAGCTAAGGAGACTACGTCCCGAATGGTCCCTTATGGTAAAGGAGGAAATCGAAAAACAACTACAAGCCGGTTTCATCCAAGTCATCGAATATCCTGAATGGGTCTCAAACATGGTCCCAGTCTTGAAAAAGAATGGCAAGATCCGGGTATGCGTCGACTTTCGCGACCTGAACAAAGCCAGTCCAAAAGATGACTTCCCATTACCTCATGTGGACGTCTTGGTCGACAATACCGCCGACCACGCCCTTCTATCCTTCATGGACGGCTACGCAGGCTATAACCAAATCAAAATGGCCTGCGAAGACATGGCAAAAACGGCTTTCATTACACCGTGGGGCACATACTGCTACACGGTCATGCCTTTCGGCCTAATTAATGCCGGTGCTACATACCAACGCACCGCTACAACCCTTTTACATGACATGATGCACAAAGAGGTCGAAGTCTACGTCGACGACATGATTGTGAAGTCAACGGAGAGGAGTGGTCATATCACTAACCTCCGCAAGTTCTTCACTCGCCTACGACAATACAAAATGCGCCTCAATCCCCAAAAATGTACTTTTGGAGTCAAATCCGGTAAACTACTAGGACACGTGGTAAGCCAGAGAGGCATCGAGGTCGACCCCTCGAAAGTCAAAGCAATTCTCGAAATGCAACCCCCGAAGAACCTCGACGAAATCCGAAGTTTCTTGGGCCAAATTCAATACATCTCACGTTTCATAAGCAAGCTCACCATGATATGTGAACCAGTTTTCAAGAAGCTCAAGAAACCCGACCACGTTGAATGGGACGAAGAATGTCAAAAAGCATTTGACAAGGTCAAAGAATTATTAACCAATCCACGGTTCTCGACCACCTCAAAAGGATCTACCTTTATCTTTATACCTCACAACAACTCCTACCACCATGGGCCATGCTCGCTCAAGAAAGCGAGCGGCGAGAACACGCAATCTACTACATAAGCAAGTAGTTCCTCGATTACGAGACTCGATATTCACCCGTCGAGAAAAGTTGTCTAGCTTTAGTATGGTCATCCAAAAAACTCCGTCACTATATGCTAGCACACCAAACAAAGGTCTACTCCAAAATGGACCCCGCAAAATACCTCTTCGAGAAACCTGTGCTTAACGGACGAATGGCGGATGGACATTGCTCTAGCCGTCGACCTTAAGCACGCACTCAAAGCAATCAAGGGACGAGCGGTCTCCGATTTCCTGGCCAAAATGCAATTGACGAGGAACCAATCACCGACACAACATCCCTTCCAGACGATGGGATCTACAACATTGACCAAGAACAATGGGAATTATACTTCGATGGTTCATCCAACTATCGAGGATGTGGAGTTGGAATACTTCTCATATCCCCAAATGGCGAACACACCCCCTTATCCATCAAATTGGATTTCGACGTAACAAACAACGCCGCAGAATACGAAGCATGCTTGCACGGTCTCCAAGCAGCGCTTGTACTCAATGCCCGCAACATAAAGGTCTATGGGGACTCCTCCCTCATAATCAACCAAGTATCCGGAGCATGGAAGATACTTAATGAAAACCTCGCACTATACCAAAACAAAATACAAGAGCTCATCAGCGAATTCTATCACGTAGAGTTCATACACCTCCCGCGCGAAGAAAACCAATTCGCTGACGCATTATCCAAACTAGCATCACTAATCAACATACCCCCGGGGATGGAAACCCTACCCATTGTCGTGGAACGACGGAATGAACCTGCCTACATCTGTGACATTGAAACTGAGGAAGAACAAACCGATCCTTGGTACCAAGCAATCATCAACTTCAAAACAAACGGCGAATACCCGCCAAACACCGACAAGCGGGGCAAACGAGCCCTACGCCTATTATCGTCACAATTCGTGATGGAAATGGGCAAGTTACTCAAAAAGACGCCCCAAGGTACCCTACTCTTGTGCGTCGACCACAAAAAGGGACACGAGATCATATCCCAAGTACACGATGGCGAGTGCGGACCACACATGAACGCACGAGCCATGTGCAAGCAAATCATAAGGCTAGGATGGTATTGGACCACTATGGAAGCCGATTGTGCAAAATATGTCAAACATTGCCACAACTGCCAAATCTTTGCAAATGTACAACACGTACCCCCTTCACCACTTTACAGTCTGACTTCGCCATGGCCTTTCTCGACCTGGGGAATTGACGTCATTGGCAAGGTACACCCCGTGGGAGCAGGAGGACACTGCTTTATCCTCGTAGCCATCGACTATTTCACCAAATGGGTCGAAGCCGCATCGTACCGTACGCTGGGCACAAAAGAAGTTGCAAAATTCATACGAAACAACATCATTTGTCGCTACGGCATACCCCACGAGTTTATTAGCGATCAAGGCACGCACTTCCAAGGGGAAGTCGAACCACTTCTCCTTAAATACAAAATACAACGACACAGATCATCACCCTATCGACCACAAACCAACTAGCGGTCGAGGCAAAGAACAAAACCGTCGTATCAATCCTCAAAGATGATCGACACTGCCACGACCGCCCAACAAAATCCCATTTGCACTATGGGGATATCGCACCACCATACGTACACCGCGGGTATGACGCCTATTTCCTAACCTACGGAATGGAAGCCGTTCAACCTGTAGAAATCGAAATGCAATCCCTTCGGATTCTCATGGAAGCAGACATTCCTGAAGCCGAATGGGCACGAGAACGCTATGAACAACTCATCCTCTTAGACGAAAGACGATTACATTCACTAAGTACAGTACGAATGTACCAATCCCGCCTACAACGCGCATACAACAAACGGGTCAAACCACGAAATATCAAAGTGGGTGACCTAGTACTCAAATCAGTCCGAGCACCATTACCAGTCGACCCAAGAGGGAAATTCAAACCCAATTGGGCTGGACCGTACTTGGTCAAGGAAATCCTTCCCGGAGGAGCCGTAAAGTTAACCGACCTTGACGGTCAGGACTTCCGATTACCAACAAATCTCGATCAACTCAAGAAATACTACCCTTAAATTCAAACAAATTTGCAATGTATTTCATAAAAAACAAAACTCACTCTCGCATGGGTGAACTACGCTCGGTTTGATTTCACGCACTGTGGATACGTAGGCAGCTTTGCAAAAGGCTCAACCGAATCACACGAACTACGCCGGTTTGATTCTGTATTTGAAACACAGATACGTAGGCAACTCGCCAAGAGCACAACCGACCTTCCTAGCACGCACACCCTAAGCTTAAAAAGGTCGAGGGTTTTGCATTCACAAAATGACACGCCCGAAGCTTAAAAAGGTCAAGGGCACAGTCAACACAAAAAAAAAAACAACACACAAGTCCGAAGCTTAAAAAGGTCGAGGATTTAAGACAAAAATCAAACAAATGAATCCAAAGCTTAAAAAGGTCGAGGATTTAAAGCAAGGCAATTTAACAACACGCAAGTCCGAAGCTTAAAAAGGTCGAGGATTTAAGACAAAAATGAGTCCAAAGCTTAAAAAGGTCGAGGATTCTAAGACAAAAGACGAGTGTTCAAAGCTTATAAAGGTCGAGAACATTATAAAGCAAAACAATACAAGAGCAAACGAGACAAGACAAAGGCAAATGAATTCTATTTTATTACTTTATTTAGAATTTTTCACAAACTAGGAATGAGTTAGGAACAACCCTCCTTAACCCTTTATTCGAATCTAAAAACATGCATTTGAATAAAATAAACTTCCTAAGCAAAACAAGCAAAATACTAAGCTTTCTTCTGTCGCTTCGGATTAGCCTCTTCATCCTCAAGAGGCCGATCCGCCACGATCTTCGAGCTAATAGCAGGAATGGTCCTCTCAAAACCTGGGGGCTCGATGGGATCCTCGTCCAGCTCGACTGGGGGCTCCTCGACCTTCGACCCTAGGCGATCCTTAACTGTCACCCTTGGCCCAAGCCTTTCTCGCACCGATCTCGAAGTAGAAGCACCCGCACCACAAAGATCACCATAATCCCTCCTCTCGCGCACCACCTCATACGCCAAGTAGGGCTTTGGCCCATTCTTTTCCCTCCTCCTCTGGTTCTCTCGCTCCCGAGGATCATTGGAACGATACCAACGCGTGTAGAAGTCCGTGACACGAGTAGACTCTATATGCGCCGGAACCGCCCAAGTAACACGATCCGACCACCCCCGGATCCAAGCATCCTCCATCTGGTTGTTTAGCACAACAACCCCTCCAACCTGAGTATCCTGCTCGGGAATGGTCTGCGCAAGCCCGATTTGCCTCTTCAGACGAAGAGGATGAATCCACACCCCTCGTTCAAAGCCGCACAACATCAACCCGCGAGCGGCATTCGCAACAGACGGCGCCGTAATCGCCGAAACACCCCACCAAGACACATACCAGCGAATCTTGCTCTCCTTCACAAACCCCCGGTAGTAGTTGAGTGAACGCTCCCGAGGGTCAGCCCACTCCATCTTCCGAGACGTCGTCGCCGCCGACTTGAACACACCGTTCAGGGGAAGAGCAGCATACACACTCAACCTCTCCATGAGCCAAACGTTGAGAATCCTCGCGCAGCCGCGGTGCGAGTTCAGACGATTAGCATAACGGTCGTCTAAACCCAGTATGGTCTCCGCTAGGATCAACGCAGAAGGATCATGTCCTCGCTCCATCTCTTCGACAACACGAGCATACCTCGCGTTCCCGAACACTCCATCTGGCATGGACCCCGCAAAAGCATAACGATGAACCAAACAAAAAGCAAGGGCCCTTCGCCTAGAACGGTCCGAAATACTAGTGTCAATCTTATTCATGTACCGCTGACACAAAAGGAGCATGTTTACCTTGCCTCCTTCAAACAAGCCCGCAGCATGAGCATCCGTCATCCCAAGGAAGTTCCGCAACAACCCATTATAGCAAAGCTCGCTCCTCACAACCACCGGAGTAGTCCGTTTCGACCACCCTGCAATGGCCGCGAACTCCTCCATCAAAGGACAAACCTCTCCCCCGGGAAACCTAAAAACATGCAAGATAGGATCCCAATAATCTAAGCACGAGTCAAGGAAGTCTAGATCGACTTTCATTTGGCGAAAGCCAATAAAAACGCCCGCACCATCATCATACAACGCCTTCTTCATCCCCGAGCTCAACGAAGAAGTCCACCTCTTCAAGAGAGCATCAAAATGCTCCACCATTTTTCTTGAATACAAAAAAAAACTTTTGTAAATATACCTAATATATTTATAAGAGCAAAAACTTGTAACAAAAGAGAAGAAGAGAAGTGATTGTGAATGAAGAATATCACACGCACCCCCCTCCTTATATAGGAAAACCGCGTACGAAATATGGAAATACAGCACTGCCAGCCACACCTACGAACCGCATGACCCTATGCGGTTTGAGCCCTAAACCGCATAAGTCTATGCGGTTTGCACCCCAAACCGCATAAGGCAATGCGGTTTTAGGGGCTGTCTTTTCTCAAAATTTTCCTAATGTCGTCCTTCCTAAAACACGACATTCTACACTACACTACGGCATACCCTCATAGAGCGACATTACATTTCGTTTCGGCAACTACGATTCATACCACGAGTCAACGCATAACATTTTTTGTTGTATTAACACTCATGCAAGCTCATTTCGAACTTAAAATGAACTTTTTAAACAACCTCTTCACAAACTAAAATCAACATCAAAGCATCCCACTCGGGAATCATTTCCGTTTTCAAACAAGCTTACCAAACAGGTTCACAAACGACAACCACGCTCAAGCTACAACGACAAAGTTCAAAGTTCAAGCTACAAGTTCAAACAGAAATCAAACAACAACAACATGTAATAAAAGGTTCATACAATCTTTATTACACAAAATTCACTCAGGATGACGACGACGGTACTCGTCAAACTCCCGACGAATCTGAGCCGTCTCGGCCAAAGACGACTACGACACAATTGAAGCGATCTGCTCGGCCAGGCCATCCTCCACCTGTTAGCTGCTCTCCACAGCTTTTTGTGCACCTCCTTGGCCACCTGCAACACATTACACAAACACACGTCACAACTCTTCCCATTTTGCCTTAATTTCACTCAAATTAAGCCAAACTTAGGGGGAAATTTCAAAACCTATCACAGGCACCCCATTTTGCCCTAATTTCACTCAAATTGGGACAAACTCGAGGGGGTAACCGCAAAAACCGACTCTCACTAGTTTGATCTTCGCTATATTTCATACCTCGATCAAACTGGGGGCTCATACACATACAAACACAAAAATACATACCTTCTTCACCTTGCCCGTCCAGCTGTCCATCCCCGCGTCAGTAGTCACCGGCAAGTACGTAGGCAACACAAAGGTACGACGCACACCCGAGTCGTCATACTCGATCGTGGTAGGGAAGTCGGTAGGCTGCTCCGCCATCTCGGGATCAAACTTCTACAAAACAAATACGTCAGGGAAATTTTTCGCTTTTTCGCAAAATTTTATCCTACGCACATAGCAACAGCAAATCTAACGTACCTCGATCGGCCCACAAGCAAGCCGAGACTCAGCAAAGTGGCCGTAGTCATCCCCAGGACAGAGAAGACTCACCGACTCCCCCTCTCCGTACAGCGCCACCCGATCCTGTGCGGAAACCCTCACTGAACAGACACTCGGCGGATCCTCAGCACCATCGAGCCGGCCACCCTACCGATAGACCATACGCTCCCCGAGATACCATACCGGCCGGTACGGCGTCTCCAAGTACAGACGCTGGGTATCACGCACCGCAAACCTAGCTCCAATGCCATCAGGAATACCCGCATACCGATTCCACGGAAAGGGCTCGAACTGCAAACAGAAGCAATAACATCATCAAAAGCACATGCAATCATTTTAAGTACATTCTATTTAAAATGATTCAAATACAAACCTGCCTAAACTCCATAAGGTTCAGATGCACCCGAACCTCATCATAGGATGATTGAGCGCGGCCGGTTGCGTACCCAGTGCGTCTGCGGGTACTCCCTCGCGATCGTCGCGGCATGCGGGGGAAGCAGAAAAGGAAAATGACTAAGAATCCACGACTGCACACGCAAGAAGCAAATACACATTACAGAAACAACGAAAACAAGCAACGGTGCACCTAAAACAAAAACAAAATCAATACGTACCTCCATCAAGAATCCAGGCGAGACCAAGGACAGTCTCGACCCTCGGTTCATCACCCGCGGCCTCACCGCATCCATGCAGTAAGTCAATGCACAGACTCCAAAGACGGTGTCACCTAATCGAACGCCCCATTGCATCCCAATCCAGGAGATGCATAAGGACCGAGGTCGATGCCCGCCGCCTCTTATCGCCAAGTACGGCTGACGAACCACCACAACCACATACGAGCATTACGCTCGCCGCTCCTTCCAGGGGCCATACTTGGTCTTCCCTCAAAATACTCCAAGATGTAGCTCGTCTTGAAGATATGTGGTGGTGCACCCTCACAACCACCTCCGCATCGCCGCCAACCGCAAAGATCACAACCTCGTCCACAACGGACGGCGCAAAATCAAAACTCATATCACGGTCCCCAAACGGCAGCCCCGTGATAACCGCATACTCAGACAAGGTAATGCCGGCTTCGAAGCCGGGCATATGGAACGTCGTCGTGGTGTCCCAATACCTGTCTAAGAAGGCCCTGATCAGCATCAGGTTCGCCGTCTGCTTCTTCCTTGCGATCTCCCTCCAATGGCCAACCAACGGACCAAAAGCACTGCGCAATACCCAAGCTTGCGCCCCCGGCGGAAGCCTCTCCTCAAACACACACATCACGGACGAGAAGCCCGAGAAGGTCCTCATTGGACCCTTCTGCCAACCCATCGTCGCTCGATAGGAAACGTGCCTCTCCGGAGCCAACAGAAGGTTATGACCATCCCAACCCTTCGCAAAGGCCCTGTTCGCGCGCGACTTTTGCGGCCGAGAGCCACTCGCCCTAGGCGCAGCCTCCTCCGCCTCCTCGGCCTCCTCCTCGACAACGTCCATCTCCGCTTCCAGCTCATCTACTAGCTCTTGAGCAAGCGCGTCCTCCTCCTCAGGATCAGGCACAGGGACATTCCTGCGGCCCCTACCCCGTGACTGACCACGTCTCGTACGCAAGTCACGAGGGTCGGCCTCCCTCTCACTATAAGAACGCCTTATACGACTCGAACTGGGGGCTTCCTCCGACCTCGATCCCGTGCTTTTACGAGTCCTTGACCTCGTAACATAACCAGAACTCTCTCCTGCAACAAACATGACAAACACATGCAACCATTATGCACACACACACACACAACAATAATATATACATAATACATACATACACATTCCTTTACGCATTGCATTATACACACTACGCAGAGCATTTTTAGGCCGAATTCATAATTAAGCCGAAAACCGTTCTCTACACTTCAAAATTACAACTTTATGGTTTCAACACGCCATAATAGCCCCCAACAACAAACTACTACAAGCAATTGCATTTTGGTCACCCCGATCAAAACCCCCAATTTGTCCTAATTACTCCGTATAACTACGACTTAAGACGGCGAATTGAAAGCCTTAGCTCGACATTTTCGCAAAATTAACGCTATAGGCATGCTATACACACTATGGGCATCCTACACCGAAGTTTAATTGAAATTCCGGGTCGGAAAATCCGGGCTCGTTTTCGGGCCCGAACCCTAGATTGCACGTTTTGGGCATTAAGACAATCCAAACCGTAATCAATTCACACATACATGTTCACATGGCATAATGCAACACAATGGCGGCAATTTCAAGCATTCAAATGGCAAGTTTCAAGCAAAACACGGGTTTTCATTCAAAACCCGTCTTTTCAACATTTCAAGGCAAAACTAGCTAATTACAACGACAAATAACGCAAAAACAAGCTAAAATGGAGCATTACCTCGTTCCATGGCAAGACAACGCAACAAAAATGAGCAAAATCGGTTGAGAAATCGAATTTTGGTGTTTTAAGGTGATAGAAACCGTAAATGATGAATGAAGCTCACCCACGGCCTAACTCGAGCTTTATACAGCTCTTATAACCAACAGGGGAAACCGCATGACCTTATGCGGTTTGTCCCATGAACCGCATAAGGCTATGCGGTTTCAGCCCTTGGCTTTTCTGCGGTTTTCCTCGTTTTACGCCTACTTTTCGGTTCCTAACTCATCCTAGCCCTAATGCAACTCCAAGTACGTCCCGTGTTTGGGTTAAGACTTCACCCACAGTCCGCCATACGCGTATATTAAGCATTTAATGTACGGTACAGAGGCAGAAGCACGGACGCTCTTCACGAGCATTTACATCATTTCCTCCCCAAACGGAAGGCAACCATATGCAATAACAACTACATGAACACTCCTCGGCGAGCCCAAGCATAGACACTCTCAATTTCAAGCCCCCCTACTTTACATAGACGCTCCTCGGCGAGTTTAAGCACAAATACCTTACAAAACACATCCAAACACAAGTATCGCACCCTTACATGCGCTCCTAGGCGAGATTAGACACCCCTACATCCTTGCACCCTTGCACATGCGCTCTTTCACGAGACCTACACCGACACCTACATAAACACCCTTACTCAATTATACACTTTACAAGCATATGCACCCCTGCACTTTAGCCCCTTTTTACACCTTGCGTGAAGACACTACGAGCATCAGCACCAGGCATATACAAAGGTGCCCCGCAGGCCGGCAGGCCCTTATAGTATGCACGGACCGCCACGTCCTTAAAATGCGCACGTCCCTCCCCGCATAGCCCGGTTCGAAGTCCTCGTCTCACCCATAGACACATGCTTCGTTCCGCTGACCGTATCGAGACTGTAATGGTCCGGATATGGTCGAAGGAGTTTGACTAGCGCTCTAGTCCGAGCTCAGTCAAACTGGGGGCTCTGTGGATACCCATATCCGTACCCTCCCAAACAAAACCCTGTGATGTAACACGGACTTTTATTACGCATGCTTTAACGTTGACTTAAACGGTTCTAACTAATGTCGAATTCATTTTGAGTCGTTTGAAATGTTAAATGAGTCAGGTCGCATCACATCGCATTTAAATACGCGTTCATTTTGTCCATTTGGAGTCTAGCTAGGTCCTTGTCCTGCTTCATTTGGCATGAGCTTCGCATTCGCATTACAATTAGCCCTTTTACATTAACAAGGTCTAATTCAGCATTCCTAAGTTCCTAAATTTAGGCCCGGTAGCTAAAACCGCTATTTAGCCCCCTCTCACACAAAATACGGCTTCACGTCTTACCTTATCTCACAAAACTATGCAAAATACACCTTTTTCATTTTTCGTGGTCTCGGATCAACCCGAGCCCAAGCCCAGCCTTTGGCCCGCACTCCAAAGCCCTAAGCATCACAAAATATCCCAGCAAAACCCTAGGCTTTTTCTTGGCACGCAAGCAAGGATTATCACGTAATCTTTCAAAGATTGAGTTCAACCGAAACTAGGAAACTACACAAAAAAACACCCCTTCAAACCGCATAAGCCTATGCGGTTTGGTAGGGGAACCGCATAAGCCTATGCGGTTTGCCCTGGCAACCGCATAAGGCTATGCGGTTTCAAGGCCTGTTTTTATACCCGGCTTTCCTAATTTCTCCGAGGTTTTTAGTATATATAGAGCCCTATATCAGACCTCGAAGATCATCAATTCACAACCAGAAAACACCTCTCACACCCTTCTTTCACATCTCAAGCCTCAAGCACCCAAATCTTGAGTTCAACACACCGTCCCGTGTTGAATTCATCCTCCTTTCAAGTTCAAGAAGCAAAGCTCTGCCCAGATCTGAAGCGTCAGGACAAGGTAGGTACCGATCCACTTGGATCAAAGCTTTTTCTTATCTTTTTTGGACTAACAAAGGGGACTACACTCTAGCGCCCCCCCGGCTTTGGCACCGAGCGCGCTTGCAATCCAAGTGTTCTTATTACTTCGGGTACACTCCATATCCGATGACACGCCAAAGTCGCATAAGCAACCGACCCTCATAAAATAAACCAATGGACAATTGAATTTTATTTTATTTGCATGCATCTTGCACCCTTTCCTTTTGCATTAAATCAACTTAAACAATGAATTCGACCTTTAACTGAACCGTTTTCATTAACAAGTTAAACATGCTAAACTGAGGGTTTTAATTAATCTTTTTGCATCTGCATCTGCATTATTTTACAAACTTATCGCACTTGTACGTAGCGATAACATTAGCTCAATTATCATCTTACAAGGATTGTTCTAGGTCAGTAGAGGCTATTTTTACATAGGCTTTTCAAAAAGGTTTTCATAAATCATTATTTGAATTAACTCTTTTTCTAAAGTACCCTCACCCCGGATCCAATCTGGTTTCACAAGCCTTAGATCTAGGGGTGTCGGCGTGCTCCAAAATCTAGGACATGTTTTTAGCTTAGAACATGGTAGCAGGTTCCTATTTTCCGCGATAAATAGGTGGCGACTCCATACAGTTCTTAAAAGTTTTTCTAACTTAATCTTTTTTAACTTTAAATCCGCCCTTTAAGCAAGACGCCGAGTTGGGTCCCTCGACGGCGGTTCCCCGGGTTCCACAACACTCCTCGGCAAGCCCAAGCATAGACACTCTCAATATACTCAATTTCAAGCACCCTACTTTACATAGACGCTCCTCGGCGAGTTTAAGCACAAATACCTTACAAAACACGTTCAAGCACAAGCATTACACGGACGCTCTTTCACGAGACCTACACTAACACCTACATAAACACCCTTACTCAATTATACACCTCAAACACCTTACAAGCACGCGCACACCTGCACTTTAGCCCCTTTTACACCTAACATGAAGACACTACACGCATCAACACCAGGCATATACGAAGCCATTACACTAAAGACGCACAGCAGGCCGGCAGGCCCTTATAGTATGCACGGACCGCCAAGTCCTTAAAATGCGCGACGCCTCCTCAAGACCGGCTCAAGTCCTCGTCTCACCCATAGACACATGCTTCGTTCATTGGCCGATCAGACGAGACCGTAATGGTCCTGATATGGTCGAAGGAGTTTGACTAGCGCTCTAGTCCGAGCTCGATCAAGCGGGGGCTCTGTGGATACCCATATCCGTACCCTCCCAAACAAAACCCTGTGATGTAACACGGACTTTTATTACGCATGTTTTAACGTTGACTTAAACGGTTCTAACTAATGTCGAATTCATTTTAGGTCGTTTGAAATGTTAAATGAGTCAGGTCGCATCACATCGCATTTAAATACACGTTCATTTTGTCCATTTGGAGTCTAGCTAGGTCCTTGTCCTGCTTCATTTGGCATGAGCTTCGCATTTGCACTACAATTAGTCCTTTTACATTAACAAGGTCTAATCCAGCATTCCTAAATTCCTAAATTTAGGCCCGGTAGCTAAAACCGCTATTTAGCCCCCTCTCACACAAAATGCAACCTCACGTCTTACCTTATCTCACAAAACTATGCAAAATACACCTTTTTCATTTTTCAGGGTCTCGGGCCTAAAACCGAGCCCAAACCCAGCCTTGGCCCGCACTCCAAAGCCCTAAGCATCACAAAATATCTCAGAAAAAACCCTAGGAGTTTTCTTGGCACGCAAGTCCAAGATTATCTCGTAATCTTTCAAAGATAGAGTTCAACCGAAACTTGGAAACTAGGCTAAAACCACCCCTTCAAACCGCATAAGCTTATGCGGTTTGGGGAGGGAACCGCATAAGCCTATGCGGTTTGCCCTAGCAACCGCATAAGGCTATGCGGTTTCTAGGCCTGTTTTTATCCCTTTATTTCCTAATTTCTCCGAGGTTTTTAGTATATATAGAGCCCTATACCTGACCTCAAAACACATCAATTCTTCAGCAGAAAACACATCTCACACACAAAAACTCTCTCAAGCCTCAAGCACTCAAATCCTTGAGTTCAACACACCATCCCGTGTTGAATTCATCCTCCTTTTTAGTTCAAGAAGCGAAGCTCTGCCCAGATCTGAAGCGTCAGGACAAGGTAGGTACCGATCCACTTGGATCAAAGCTTTTTCTTATCTTTTATGGACTAACAAAGGGGACTACACTCTAGCGCCCCCCCGGCTTTGGCACCCAAATACGCTTGCAATCCAAGTGTTCTATTTACTTGGTACACTCCATATCCGATGACACGCCAAAGTCGCATAAGCAACCGACCCTTATAAAATAAACCAATGGACAATTGAACTTTATTTTATTTTGCATGCATCTTGCACCCTTTCCTTTTGCATTAAATCAACTTAAACAATGAATTCGACCTTTAACTGAACCGTTTTCGTTAACAAGTTAAACATGCTAAACTGAGGGTTTTAATCAATCTTTTTTGCATCTCAGATCTGCATTCTTTTACAAACTTTTCGCACTTGTACGTAGCGATAACATTAGCTCAATTATCATCTTACTTTGGATTGTTCTAGGTCAGTAGAGGCTATTTTTACATAGGCTTTTCTAAAAGGTTTTCATAAATCATTATTTGAATTAACTCTTTTTCTAAAGTACCTCACCAGAATCCAACTGGTTTCACAAGCCTTAGATCTAGGGGTGTCGGCGTGCTCCAAAATCTAGGACATGTTTTTAGCTTAGAACATGGTAGCAGGTTCCTATTTTCCGCGATAAATAGGTGGCGACTCCATACAGTTCTTAAAGGTTTTTCTAACTTAATCTTTTTTAACTTTAAATCCGCCCTTTAAGCAAGACGCCGAGTTGGGCCCCTCGACGGCGGTTCCCGGGTTCCACACCGCTTCTTAAAGTTTCCCCGAGTGTTGTGTATGCCCAGGTTATCACGTACGTCTCAAAAAGGTTTGGCAATTCCATTTGACCCGGAGCCGGAGCGTACATTCCTAAGGCGAAAGAACTTGCTAAAGGACTTGGAAGCTATTTCTCCTTCTACTTCATCTTCTAAGGAGGCTCACGTTGTACCCGAACCAAAGAAAATGGTGAAGCTTTCCGATCATTAAAAGCTGACCGCGGCTCAAATTCCAACGGGCAATGCTATGCCCACCATAGCGGCTAACAATTTTGAGGTGAAACCCGCTTTTATAAACCTTATTGAGCGTAGTCAATTCGGAGGGAGCCTCGGTGAGGACCCTAACCTTCACATTCAAAATTTCTGTGACTATTGCTCCACGATCAAACAAACGGGTGTGACCCAAGATCAAATCCGAGCAATGCTTTTCCCGTTCTCACTTCGGGACAAAGCAAAGATATGGTTGAACTCATTGAACCGGGTTGCGCTTGCGATCGTTGATTGGAACTCCCTTGTGCTTTCTTTCTACCAAAAGTACTTCCCACCCGAGAAGACCGCCATGCTTAGGAGTCAAATCACTAGCTTCCGCCAAAGGGGAGACGAGTCTCTCTTTGATGCGTGAGAGAGGTACAAAGATTTGCAACGCCAATGCCCTCACCATGGCATGGACAAGTGGTTCATAGTTATGCAATTCTACAACGGTCTCTACAATGAGTCACGCCAAGTGCTTGACTCCGCGGCGAATGGTAGGTTCGACAAGATTGACGTGGATGAGGCCATTGACACAATTGAGGCCATGGCGATTCACAATGCGCAATATGGTAGCTCTAGGAATATTCCTAGGAGCGGAGGTAAGCATGATAGTGATGCGGTGGCCATGCTCAAAGCGAAAATGGATGCTATGACCGCAATGATGTGCAAGATGAAAGCGGGTGGTAGTTCTTCCAATGCTAGTGGTCAAACGGTGGCGGCGATGCACACTTACCATGACCCGACTTGTGGTTCATGCGGCGTTTCCGGTCATTCTTCCTTAGAATGCCGAGGTATGTATCCCGTCCATGCTTTTCAATCTCAAAATAATCCTTACTCCAACTACTATAACGAAGGCTACAAAAATCACCCTAACTTGAGTGACAAAAGTTCCAATGTTTTGAACCCTCCACAACAACAACCACAACACAATCCCCCACAAAATTTCAGCTCATACAACAACCAAGACCTTACAACCCTCCGGGCTTCAATCGCCCCAATTTTCAAACTCAAAATGCTCCGCCACCGATGCAAGCCGCTCCGTCTTCGAGTGGCGATCCTATGATGAATGCAATGCAAGCCATGATGATGCAAATGGCTAAGACTCAAGAAACAATGATGGCTCACATTCAAAAGAGTGACCAAGCAAAGGATTCGGCCATTAAAATGCTCGAAACGCAAGTAGCTCAACTTGCTTCTTCTAATCCTCAAAGGAAGCCGGTTCTCTTCCGTCGCAAGGCACACAACCGCAACAACATGAGTCGCTCAATGCCATCTCCTTGCGAAGTGGGACGAGCTATGATGGTCCGCCTATGCCTACTTTTGATACTCCACCCGCTAAGGTGGTAAGTGAGGTAGACCCTTCTCTTGTCCCTAATGATATGCATGCTACGCGTGATGGTTTTGTAGGAGCAAGTGCGAGTGGATCCAAGGGAGGTGGTGTGGCTGTGGGGGCCCTAGGAGGGCAGGCCGTGGGGTTGCATGGTGCTCCAGGAAGTGGGGCAGCCGTGTCTTCCAATGGAGGGAAGGCCGTGGGAGAGCAGAACAAGGAGGCCGAGAAGAACAAACCAAATGAGCCTCCGATTCAAATCAAATTACCATTCCCGAGCCGAGTGGTAAAGCCTAAACTTGATGCTCAGTTCGGTAAGTTCATGGAGGTAGTCAAGGATTTAAAGGTAACCGTCCCCTTTACTGAACTAGTCACTCAAATCCTTGCTTACGCTAAGTTTTTAAAAGACATCCTCACTCGCAAAAGATCATTTAGTGAGGTCGAGACTGTGGCTTTTACTACGGAATGCAGCACTCTTTTACAAAACCAGTCTCCTTCTAAGCTAAAGGATCCGGGTAGTTTCTCCATACCTTGCACTATTGGTATAGTTTCTATTGCTAACGCTTTATGTGATTTAGGTGCAAGTGTAAGCGTTATGCCTTACTCCTTATGCGAGAAACTCAACATGGGCGAGTTAAAGGTTACGAACATCACGCTCCAAATGGCGGATCGTTCTGTCAAACGCCCTCTAGGTGTTTTGGAGGACGTTCCCGTCAAGGTTGGTAAATTTTTTATTCCCGTCGATTTCATTGTTCTTGACATGGCCGAGGACTCCCAAATTCCAATCATTTTGGGTCGGCCTTTCTTGCACACTGCTGGTGCAATTATAGATGTCAAGAACGGGAAATTGACGTTGGATGTTGGAGGTGATCGAATTACTTTTAACCTTTCTAACGCTTTAAAGCGCCCTATGTTGGAGGAGCATGTCTTTGCCATAGATGTCATTGATGATTGTGTGAACGAGAACTTACCTAGAGTCCTCGAGAGGGATCCTCTTGAGGTCGTTCTTTGTTGTGATTATGTTGCAGGTGAGCTAGGGAGGAAGGAAGCGGGTAAGGATGCACTCAAGGACGTGTTAAGTGACGAAATGGTCGGAAAAGGCCGACTTGCATGTGTTGGCCGAGCTAATGATAAGGATGGACGTGATGAAAACGACGATGGTAACGGGTTCGTGTACGATGCGACCCACGGATGGTGGTATTTCTAGTACCCGATGCTGAGCCCCCCGTTTGATGCTGGTTTGGGGGGGCGTTTCATTGTGTATAAATATCTTGTATGTACTTTATTTCTTTTGAGACTTTTTATCGTGCTTTTCTCCCCTATTTTAAGGTTCCCGTGTTGATGTGCTTTAGGACACATTGGGGACAATGTGTCGTTTGGTTTGGGGGGAGAAACGCTTTGCTTTTCCGCTTTGCAATTCATTTTACGTTTTTCTTTTTGCTTATCTGAAAATTCACAAAATCACAAAAAAAAATCAGAAAATTTCTCGAAAAATACCAAAAATACTTTTCCCGGATCGTTGTTTGCGAGTTGTTTTTACCTTATTCTTTCCCGACATCCCTTCCCTTGTATGCTTTTAGCTTGGTATGATTTTATTGTTTTGGATTAGCGCTACGGGGATGTTTAGACGCGTTAGTAGATAATGGCATGCTTGACTTGTTGGCTTTATCACTTTGCGGACTATAGCTACTCTTATTGTGAGGTTTTGAGCCTCCAGAGGCCGGTTCATCTATCCCGGTCCCCGTGCTTGTATTGTGAGTAGTTCTCATCGTGGGGTACGTAATATTAACGCGCATAAGTGCGGCCCCTATCCCGTTTTTCCCCGCGATTTTGTCACATGTTTTGCATATGAGGCTTTAGTTGATTTCATATTATTCACCTTGTTTTTATATTGTCTTTATCCTCTCATATATGATCCTATTACCCTTACCCACTTGAGTTTGCTAGCTACATGCCAAATAGCCTACCCTAGCCTTACTAGTGACCGCTTTTGCTTACTCTTGTGCTTGTCCTATGGGTTGTGATCATTGCTACGGCTTGCTGATATCGTTTGCTTAAGAGTGTTGGTGAATATGAGTCGGGATTGCTGTTTCCCCGACTTTTATGAGGTATTTCCGCAACTTGTGAATGTGCTTTTGCTCATGAAGAAGGAAACACAAAAATCTGAAAAAAAACAAACACAACACTAAATACAAAGAAAAGAAGAAATGTGTGCACAAAATTAAGAGTTGTTGTTGTTGTTACATGAGTGAGCACTTGTATTCGATTTCTATGTTGCGATGATGTGTAGAAGAGACCGATTTGCTGCTTTCGGTCCGCTTATATTGAGAGTTGGGTTCCTTGTTGGTTGGATGAGCACTTGAGTAGTATTAGTGGTTTCTAGTGGCTTAGCTCCACGATTCCATAATCTATTTGTCCACCTTCTTGCCCTTACCCTCTCTTTAGCCTTTACACTCCTCTTTTCCTATGTAAGCCCTCATGTTTGTATTGTTTTTGTGACATTATTTGTGTACGGGAATGCGAGATTTGGTCCACATTAGATTGCGGGCGTGCTTCCACAAGTTGAGTAGGTGAGTGTCACTATATACTCCACCTTGTTCATCATTTGTGCTAGAGTGGAAACCGCGAGAGGTCCGTGATTTGATTGCTAGAGAGCCTAAGTCTAAGCCATGCTATTCATTCTGCGCCGTCTTGTAATTCTCATCCGTTAGCTTGCTATTTCCTACGTCCCATGCTGCTTCGGGATCGATTGCCATTTGCTATGCTACTAGCGGTTTGGTGATTATTTGGGGAAGTATTCTTTGTCTCGCTTTATCCTCTTTTTTTCTGTCATGTTTGGTTGCTTGAGGACAAGCAACGGTTCGGTTTGGGGGAGTTTGATGTGTCCTATATTTATATGCTTATAGCCCCCTTGTTCGTTAACGATTCTTTGCGTTTCTCGTGCTTTTACTTGCATTTCACTTCCTATTTTTCTCCGTTTTGGCTCTGCTGCGTTTTTGTGTCTATTTGTAGGTAAACGCGCTAATTTGGAGTATAGGAGGCTAGTCGGAAGGTTTTGTGAAGTTTCGTGATGTTTCGAGTTGGTCTCGTGCCGTTTCGGTTGCGCACGAGCCTCGTTTCAATGTTTGAAGGTGTCCCGGGACCTTGGGATGGAGTACGAAGCTTATATACTCAATTTTGATCTCGTCCCTATGCCTTGGGACGACCTAGGCCTTGTCCCTACACCTAAGGACGACAAAGAAGTGAAAATAAGCTAAGTACAAGAAGTGCAAAAAAAGAAACCAAAACTGAAAGCCACGGGATGAGCTTCCCGTAGCTCTGGGATGTGCTGTCCTTGTGGTCCCGGACGGGACACCTATCCTGTAGGCCAGGGACGGGGCTCGACTCTTCGTGTGCTTAAATTACATCGTCTATTTGAAGGAGTTAGAAGCCTGTTTTCGAGCCATACTTTTTACATTGTTTTCTTAACACTTTAAAGTACTTTCTCAAGAAAACTTAGGGTTCATACTTTTCTACTTTTGTAATTTCAATTCCCGACTCGGATTGCTTTAGTTTGATCATCTATTTCGGTTTTGTTGCTTGAATTCATCTTGTTCTCCTTGCAATTTCTGATTGGTATTTGTTTCATTCTTCTCTCCTTTGATTATCATTTCATTATATATCGTTATTGATCATGTTTTCATCTATTGCTTTCGCTTTTGTTGTTGAATTCGCTATGTGTGAGTAGTTATTTATCTAGGGAGGAAGGGTGATCATGGGTGAGTAGTCTAGGTTATTTTTGGTGATGTTTTTTTTTTTTTGAGAAAAACCCACACCGGGTTCAAATATTATTACGTAAATCGGCCTCCGCCATACATTGAATATCGGACGGGAGGTCAGAAATCCAAAAACGCCTACCAAAAAACCAAGGTGAAAAATGAGCTAAAGAATGAGCTACTCCATTGAAATGCCTACGAACAAAAACAAAAGAAATCGACTGAAAAGAACTAGCCACCAAATAAATGTCTTCGAAAATTAAAGAAATGTCACTCCGATCGGAACGACGAGCCTTGAGCGCCTCCACGACAGTGAGGCAATCACTCTCAACAATAAGGTGGGAAATACCAAGACAAGCTGCCTCCTTAACTCCGTGAAGAATTGCTAGTGCTTCCGCAACGCTCGGTTGTCTTGTTTTTGGTGATGTTTTGATTAGGGTTTTACATGTGGCTTTGGTTGTCTTGCTTTGTTTGTGTTTGTTGATCCTTTGGCCAAGGATTAGTGAGCGTTTAGCGCCCTTAAACTTAAGAACGAAAGCCTAGTTTAAGGTAGGGCACAAGACTAACCATTAGGACCCTCGGTAGTAAGTATCGAGAGCCCGTTACCGAGACCTAGAGGACGCTTAGGACTGAGAGGCCGAGCCTATTCCTTAGCACATGCGATTCCCGACTCTTTTTTGTCACCATCCTTTATCCTAGCTTTACCTATGCTATCCCCGACTCCCTAGACTTTTCCCTTATCGTTTAAACCCTTATCTTTCGCTATAGCTCTAGTAAACCAAACCCTTACTCGAACCGAGACTAGAATCACTCAAAGTAACCAACATTGCGACCATCTCCCTGCAGATACGATCCCGACTTACCCTAGCTACCCTAGTGTTGAGTTTGGTTTATTTTTTATTAGGTGACGCGATTAAGCCTATCAACAGACCGAGAATGATCTGAAATTGAGTGGGAGCATGAAGCAGGATGTTCTCATGGTTGCCAACAAGGGCAAGGGTAAGGGCAAGGCTCTGGCCAACCTAGCTGTAGGGAAGCCAAAGTTTAAGAAGCCAGGAAATGTCAAGAGTGGGCCTGGTGAGTCTAGCGGTAGCTCACAAGGCAAGACAAAGAGCAAAGAAAGCATGGAGTGCCTCCATTGCCACAAGACTGGGCATTGGAGGTGGAATTGTCCCGTGTCGGCTGAAGACATAAAATCAGGACGTGTCTCTCCTGTTGGTATGTCATCTTTTATTCATATGATTGAGATTAACCATGCAAGTTTCGGAACTTGGGTACTTGATACTGGTTGTGGTTCTCATCTGTGTAATCATTTACAGGGCCTAAGAAATATCACAACTCTCGCAAGGGGTGATGTGGACCTGCGTGTGGGGAATGGAGCAAGAGTTGCTGCCGTTTCAATGGGAACATATGTAATCCAACTCCCGAGTGGATTTGAGTTATTTCTTAATAATTGTTACTATGTACCCAGTTTATCTAAAAACATTATTTCCGTTTCCGTACTTGATAAAGACGGATTTTCGTTTACAATAAAGGATAATAGCTGTATTTTCTCTTTAAACGATATGATTTATGGTAAAGCAGTTTCTATAAATGGGATTTATGTTTTGGATCAAACCACAGATGTATTGCCTGTGAATAATAAGAAAGCAAAGGTCGGGGACACAGATCAAACCTATCTATGGCATTGCCGTATGGGACACGTAAATGAAAAACGCGTGAAAAAGCTCATTGATAATGGGTGTATCTCACCATTTAACTATGAATCTTTTGGCACGTGTGAATCATGTCTCATAGGCAAAATGACTCGAATTTCCTTCAAAGGTGTTGGAATGCGCGCTGCTGACCTATTATGACTCATACATACTAATGTGTGTGGACCTATGTCAATCAACGCTAGAGATGGCTATAGGTATTTTATCACTTTGACGGACGATTTGAGTAGATATGGTTATGTCTACTTAATGAAGCGTAAAAGTGAGTCCTTTGACAAGTTCAAGGAATTCCAGAATAAGGTTGAAAACCAACTGGATAAAAAGATTAAAGCACTGCGTTCAGATCGTGGTGGCGAGTATCTTTCGAATGAGTTTGATCAACACCCTAAAGACTGTGGAATAGTACTACAGTTAACTCCACCTGGAACACCACAATTGAATGGTGTGTCCGAACGTAGAAATCGAACATTACTTGATATGGTTCGATCTATGATGAGTCACACGGTTGTACCTAACTCATTGTGGGGTTATGCTCTTTTGTCAGCTGCTCTAATACTTAACCGAAATCCATCTAAAGCTGTAAACAAGACTCCATATGAATTATGGAAGGGATCGGTCCCTAACTTGTCCTTTAATCGGGTTTGGAGCTGCGAGGCTTATGTCAAGTGGAGACACGAGGATAAGCTCGGCCCGCGATCGGTCAAGACATACTTTATTGGTTATCCAAAAGGGATGTTTGGTCACTACTTCTATTCGCCTACCGAACATCGAGTTTTTGTTGCGGCTAGTGCGAAGTTCTTGCAGAAAGAGTTTCTCGAGAATAAGACAAGTAGTAGAACCTTCGATCTGTCGGAGATTCCAGAACCAACAACCGAGCAACCAATGGAGGAAACTGTTCCTTCATCATCGGCTGCGGTTAATATTCCTTTGGAACCCAGGAGGTCGGGTAGAGTCTCCATTCCTCCAGACAGATACATTGGTATGGTCGAGGAGAATGAGAGAGATGACGTTTTACTCCTAGAGAGTAACGAACCCGCTACCTATAAAGGTGTCATGACATGTTACGACTCTAAGCTATGGCTTGAAGCCATGCAATCCGAGATGGACTCTATGTATGAGAATAATGTATGGGATCTGGTTGACTTACCTGATAAGGTTCGGCCTCTTCAGTGCAAATGGCTTTTTAAGATAAAGCATTCTGTAGAAGGACAACCAGATATATACAAGGCACGACTAGTGGCAAAAGGTTTCACTCAAGTGCAAGGGTTGCACTATGATGAGATTTTTGCACCTGTAGTCATGCTGCGTTCCATTCGGATAATCTTAGCGATTGCCGCTTTTCATGATTATGAAATTTGGCAAATGGATATGAAAACCGCCTTCTTAAACGATTATTTGGAGGAGGAGTTGTACATGGTACAACCCGAAGGTTTCATTGATCCTAAAAATCCTAAAAAGGTTTGCAAGCTTAAGCGTTCCATATATGGACTTAAGCAAGTTTCTCGGAGTTGGAATCATCGTTTCGACCATGTGATAAAAGAGAATGGATTCACTCGATCAGTCGAGGAACCATGCTTATATATCAAGTCGAGTGGGAGCAAGATTGCATTCCTAATATTGTACGTCGATGACATACTCTTGATTGGGAATGACATACCTCTCTTAACTTCGGTAAAAGTTTGGTTAAAGAACCATTTCCAGATGAAAGATCTGGGAGAGGCACAAAGAATTTTGGGGATCCGTATCTACAGAGATAGATCACGACGGATGTTATCCCTCAGTCAGGAGTCTTATATAGATAAGATTCATGAGAGGTTCAGCATGACCAATTCCAAGAAGGGGAACCTTCCTATGATTTGTGGGATGCATTTGAGTAAAGCTCAAGCACCTAAGACATCGGAAGAGGTACAGCGCATGGGTCAAATTCCTTATGCATCGGCTATAGGATCGATCATGTATGCCATGACATGCACACGTCCAGACGTGGCATATGCATTGACTATGACAAGTCGTTACCAAGGCAATCCAGGTGAAGCACACTAGATAGCTGTTAAGAATATCCTTAAGTACCTACGGAGGACTAAGGACTGGGTATTGACTTATGGAGGAGACACTAAGCTATGCGCAATCGGTTACGCAGATGCTAGCTTCCAAACGGATCGAGATGACTCGAAATCTCAGTCTGGATTCGTATTTACTCTTAATGGCGTTGCGGTCAGCTGGAAAAGCTCCAAACAAAATGTTATAGCAGATTTTACGACTGAGTCCGAGTACTATGCTGCTTCAGAGGCTGCTAAGGAAGCTATATGGATACGTCAGTTCTTGCAGGGACTAACCGTAGTTCCTAGTTCGGATGACCCAATCACCATCTATTGTTATAATAGTGGTGCCATCTTCCAGGCTAAGGAGCCTAAGTCCAGCAACAAATCTAGGCATGTACATCGGAAAGCTCACATGATCAGAGATTACGTGGAGCAAAAGAAGATAGTGATAGACAAGATTGCTACGGATGATAACGTTGCAGATCCTCTCACTAAACCGTTGAGATATGATAAGCATAAAGGGCACGTTATATCCATGGGCATTAAGCGTGTTCCTGAGTTGTATTAGTTGTTCTATATATGGATTAGACACATGTTTCTTTTTCATAAAACTATTAAATAAAATCATCGTTTTGTAATCATATTTTGTTTTTCATGTGGGTTGTATAGACAACATTGAACACCACAAAGTGAACTGAATTACATTATATTTTTTTTGGTCCGTAATCGCCTACATGAGCTGATAACTCTGCCAATTATATTGTGACGTCGATTGATGGTGGGTTCCACGAGCCATAAGTCAAACAGTTGACTGATCGATCACAGATGCGGGTTATAAGGATACCGCGCAGGAAAATTTTTGTGACAACGTTATGGAGTCCTAAATGTTTCAGAACATTCGGTGCCCGGTCGTGGATAGGACATCCATAGTGTTCCTAGAGTCGGTTCTTTTGACTATCGACTGTCTTTTGAGATTAAGGTAGTTTTTGGGTGACTTTGGTTTCTTTCTCATGGTCGACCGTAACAGGAGGCTAAGTAGATTTTCACTCGGTCATTTCATGTTGCGCTTGTTTCTGCAAGATTCGAGTTGAAGGAAATATCCAACCTTTATCAGGATATGTTATTTCTCAGGGCCACTCGAGGAGCTGTAACTGAAATGCATGGCCATGCTCGAATGAAGATTCGTTTATCAGTTGAGTTACTCTCTAGTCGGGGAAACCACTCTTGATACTGATCACTTGTAAAATACGACCTTTGTGAATACGGAGTTTGCAAATTGTTTTACATTGAGTGGGAGAAATTTATGGGATATGAGAATCAGTTATCGCACATACACTTGTACGGACAAGCGGGAGATTGTTGGGGTTAGTGTTGTAATACCCCGACTAAACCTACTCGGGATATTACTATTTTAAAACATAAAACAAATCCAAAGATGCTTTATTGAAACAAAAGAGGTTTAAAACAACTGTCGAAAAACAAAATGTAATATAAATATTGCGGAAGCGTTCAACATTAAATAAAGCGAATGATTCTCGTAGTGATCGCGCCCTTCAACCCCGCCATAACTCAAACGACCTGCATGGAGTCTGCTCCCCAATATAACCCAAGGAGTCATATGGATCAACACAGGCCCACCAAAAGTGGACAAACAAGCAAAGCGTCAACACAAAGGTTGAGTAAGGAATGATAAGTTAAACAGACGAAAGATAAATAAAACAATCGTTAGAAACTTTGAATTATGAAATAGATAACCTTTGCAACAGGATTTTAGAAAATAGACTTTTCAAACCAACTTTAATCAAATGCATTTTTACCATGGAATCAATACGAATAGAGTAACCATGAAGGCGGGCATAACCCAACCAACCACAATAATAGGTCATGTTTAGACTTAAGTGCATGCACTCTTACTAGGGCTAACCCCTAGAAGTGATCTAACAGACACGGGGAAGTGATCAACAACCCCAAAGCCAATATATATATAAAATGTAGTCGCCTAGAAGACGAACTACCCTCCATCTCAAGAACCATGGATTAAAACCTTTATAAATAGGAAAACATTTCCAAACCTTTATCAAATCCTTTATCGAAAACATTTCGATAATAATACCATCATCCCAAAACTGAAAACATTTCAATGTAACAATTGCCTTAAAATTCTTAAACCAAACCATTTTCCAATCCATAATTAAACATTCAAAACTTTTAGGAAATATCATTGGAAATATAGAATCGAGAAATACAATATTAATATTAGAAACCAAATCCAAAATCATGCTTGGAACATCCAAACTCAATTTATAAAAGCATCAATCAAGCAAAGCCTTAAAACAATTCATAAAATCAATCGAGGAAGCAAAGATCGATTCTTTACCTTGAGTTATTCTTTTCCCTACGATACGTTCGGGTTAGAAGGGTTCTTCGATGAACTCGGATTCTACAATAAACAAGAACATCCTATTATAATACGTTCGATTCCTATAGCCATGTTGCGTTTAAATATGCGAAGTCTAGCGTAGAACGATGACTAGTTATTCGACTCGAGGTGATTCTAAAATTCCCGAACCTTTATTTATGGTCTATAACAAAGTTTATTAAGTTCCTATATGAGTTCTAGGATTGTCTATTGAGACCTAGGACCAAACCCTAGTCGAGAAAAGAAAAGACTAAGCAGGATTTAGGAATTCCAGTTTTGGCAGATTTGCGTCTTCTCGGAATAAAATGCTTTTGAAAATCTAAAAGACAGAATTTTGACTTGAAACTTTTTGATCCTATACTTAGAACCCTAAGGAAAGTCTATACCAAAATTCATGATAAAATAATAATTTTAGATGACGAAATAAAATCCGAACAGAAACATTTTTCCAGAAAAGGCAGTTTTGCTCGAGTTTACGAAAAACGGTGTACAAGATTAATCTTTTATAGTTAAGAGTCGTACTTCGGAGGGTATACTCTAATCCCACAGACATACAACTTTCATTTTATATGAAACCACAAATTCCATTTAAATCTTTGAGAAAACGTCATTGCAACAGACCCCTAATTTCTGGGATTAAAATTTCACTGAGGATAGTTAAAAAATAAATTCCTTTAAATTATGAAAACATCTTAGAAACGTGATTTAAAATTTTTTATGAACTCTTAAGACCTTTATGGTGATACTATAAAAAGGATTTTGAAATCAGAATTTATTTAGTGTCCCAAAATAAATTGACAACACAGAATAGCAGATGACAGATTTTTACGATTCGATTCTTGTTAAGTTTATGTGTTTTCTAAACAAGGATTAAGACAAGGATTAAGCACGAAATTAAGGTTTAAGGAATAGGTAATAGTCTTACTTAGAAGCCTTAGAATGTGTTAAAAAGGATCCTCCAAACCCTTGTTGAAAAACCCGACTCAAGATTACTCGTACTCGAACTTGTGTGGTTGAGAGCTACTTACGAGACCTTTTTCTATGGAATTTTTGAGAGAGATTTTGCTGAGAATAGAGTGATAAAGATGAGTGCAAATGATGAATGAATGATTCTAATAAGTGAGGTTTATATAGGGTTAATTAGGATTAAATGGGAGAGCCAATTACACTCCCCCATGCTTAATATCACACGGTCAACAAGGAGGCAAAGGGCTGATTTTTGCTTGGTTATTTGATGAGTTTTACTCATTTAATTCTTGTTATTTAAGGCTTAATAAATGGTATTTTAATTAACCAAGAGATGATTAATGAAACAAGGAGGAAGAATGCATGTATGCTCATGCATTCATGCGTGTGAATGTATGTGTAGTGCCCAAAATTTTTACTCTTATATTTACTTAACGAGTCATACCTTTAAATGCATTTGTTGAATAAATAATTAAGTTAAATATTAAAATATATTTGGTTTATCTAATCCAAAAGGTATTTGATAAAATATACAAGTATGCATAAATATACATCGTACTAAGGATTGTATTAGATTAAATTTCTCTCATTTAATAAAGTGTGACCCAAAATATATTTGAACTCCACCAAAATTGTAAAGAAGGATGACAGGGAAAGGAAAACTGGTATTATTCAATGATCAAAAAAAACTTACAGCTAGATGGCCTATATATTGGCCAACGTCATATACACTTCCTATGAATAAGACTACAAAATTTGGTAACTAAATATACAGTTAACTAAGTTAGCTAATATTACACTAACACAATATTTTCACAATAATATCTCAATATTCTTCTATATTGTTCAACACTCCCCCTCAAGTTGGAGCACTTGGCAAGCTAATGCCCAACTTGGATCGAAGAAAAAGGAAAGCTTCTCCTCCTAGCGCCTTCGTAAAAATGTCTGCCACTTGATCTTTACTACGTATATGAGAGGTCGAAATCGTTTTATTCATGATATGGTGACGTATAAAGTGACAGTCCACTTCGATGTGTTTCGTGCGATCGTGAAAAACCGGGTTCTTAGCTATATGTAGTGCGGCAGTGTTATCACAAAACACTTCAATGGGCGTGCTATGATCAATTCCAAGTGATTTGAGGAACGACTTAAGCCAAATTACCTCACTTGTTACAGCTCCCAATGCACGATATTCCGCCTCTGCGCTTGACCTCGCCACTGTCGTTTGCTTTCTAGTCTTCCACGAAATGGGCGAATGACCCAAAGTCACAAAATACCCGGTCAACGACTTCCTTGTTAATGGACAGCGCGCATAGTCTGAGTCCGAATACCCACGTAATAGCAAATCATTATCACGAGCTATCACAATTCCCTTACCTGGACTCCCCTTAATATACCGAACTGTTCTCAACACCGCATCCAAATGTTCCTTCCTCGGGGCGTGGACAAACTGACTGAGAATATGGACAGCATATACTAGGTCCGGTCTCGTTATGGTCAAGTAAATGAGTCGTCCAACTAGACGCCGATACTTCATTGGGTCATGCAGTAGTTCGCCTTCTGCCAAAGCTAATTGATGGTTTGGTTGTATGGGTAAGTCGACTGGCTTAGCTCCCTCCAAACCTGCTTCTTTAACGATCTCTAAAGCATACTTTCTTTGGCTCAGAAAAAGACCTTTCGACCCGGTGGCCACCTCAATTCCGAGAAAATATTTGAGCCTCCCAAGATCTTTAATGCCAAAACTACGATCAAGAAAAAGCTTGAGACATTTGCTTGCTTCCTCGCTATCACTCACAATTATCATATCATCCACGTAAACCAAAATCCCTATGAAAATCCCATCCTTATTATAAGTGAATAACGAGTAGTCTGCCATGGACTGAGTGAAGCCATACCGTGTCAGCGAATCTGTTAACTTAGCGAACCAGTTTCGCGAAGCTTGCTTAAGCCCATACAACGACTTTGTCAGTTTACAAACTTTAGTCGACCCACTTTTCTCGAATCCCGGAGGCATTCTCATATATACTTCCTCGTCCAAGTCTCCGTGGAGGAACGCATTATTGACGTCTAATTGAGTAATTGACCACCCTTTCGAAACCGCCACAGCGAGCAAACAACGGACACTTGTCATCTTGGCTACTGGCGCAAAAGTTTCGTGATAGTCGACACCTTCTACCTGTGTGTACCCTTGCGCGACCAGCCTCGCTTTGTATCGTTCGACAGTCCCATCTGCCTTATATTTCACTTTGTAAACCCACCGACAACCAATGGGTCTTTTACCTTTCGGAAGGTCAACAATTTTCCACGTCCCATTTGCTTCAAGTGCATCAAATTCTCGTGCCATGGCCTCCTGCCATTCTCTTATTTTCGATGCTTCATTGTAAGTGCGTGGCTCTCGTATTTCATCCACCTTGGCCAAAAAACTCCTGTAATTATCAGAAAAACAATTGGTAGTGACATAGTTAACCAAAGGATAACGAGTACCTTTCTTCTTAGACGTTGACTGGGGAGAGTGAGCAGCAATATGTGGGTCTATGAGTCGGGTTGATGTACAGACATAGTCCTTTTTCCAATACGGATCAAATTTCATACGTGCACCTCGTCCCACTGGTTCATTGGACACCGCTTCGATCGTGCGCAGGACGCCGCCGCATCTATCGGACGTCTTTGTTTCAAAGATGCACTACCGCTTCTTCTTCAATATTTGTGTCCCCTGTTTCTTCTCCATTTACCAGTGCATTCTAGTCACAAGTGACTTCCTCATGGCTAGGAACAAAATCATCATCAAACGGTGGTATTTCGTGCTCACAAACTCGTCTGTTTCCAGTCTGATTCGTGGGCTGACCATCAGTAAAGTGAAAAACGTTTTCATAGAAAATGACATCTCTCGATTCGAAAATACACTTCTCTTTCAAGTCGTAGACTTTCCACCCTTTTTTACTATGTGGATAACCCACGAAAATGCATCTCTTCCCTCTCTCATTAAATTTATCTTTGGGCTTATCTTTACTATGAGCATAACATACACTCCCAAAGACCCGAATATTATCAAGGCAAGGTCGTTTGCCATACAAAATTTCATAAGGAGTTAACCCATCAAGTAAACGAGTAGGTGTTCTGTTTATCAAGTATGCTGCAGTTAAAACACACTCCCCCCAAAAATCTATAGGTAAATTACCTTGAAAACGTAAAGCTCGCGCCTTCTCTAAAATGTGTCTGTGCTTCCGTTCCACCCTACCATTTTGTTGGGGGGTGTCTACTTGACTGGTTTGGAAGATCATACCATGCTCATTGTAATAATTTTTCAGTAGATTTGACAAAAATTCATTACCATTATCACTCTGCACCACCTTAACCTCCTTCCCAAATTGTGTTTTGGTCATTTTACAAAAATTAATCATAAGGTGGCTTACTTCTCCCTTATCACGCATTAATAGGACCCAAACATGTCTACTGTGGTCGTCAACAATTGTCAGAAAATAATGTGCCCCCGACAAACTTTTTGTGTGATACGGGCCCCAAATATCACAGTGTATAAGGGCGAACAATTCCGTGCTTCTCTTATTATTAGACTTAAAAATTGAACGAGTTTGTTTTGCCCGACAACATGGGTCACAAATATTATTCGAATTCCAAGATAAATTAAAACCAACTAAATTTGAGAAAAGAGGTAAAATGCCGCCAGAAGGATGTCCGAGTCTTTCGTGCCACAGTCGAGAGTTCGTATTAGTGTGTGCCTGCGCCACCACATGTCTTCGGTCACCCTTGAAGTAATAGACCCCGTCATTGTGCTCACCCCTCCCAATCTTCATCCTCGTAGATTGGTCCTGTATAACACAATGATCATTATAAAAGGTCACAATACAATTGTTTTCTGTAATTAACTGTTGTATAGAAATTAAATCACAAGTTAAGGATGGCACAAAAAGAACATCTTTCAGAGTAAAGTTATCACTTAATGTCACTCGTCCATGTTCCTCTGCCACGGTTTGAGTCCCATCAGGCAAACTGACGGTCGATTTTTTTCCTCGCCAAATAGCATCGAGTAAGTCGCGTCTACCTGTCATATGATGCGAGCATCCGCTATCAAGTAGCCAATGTCCGTGTTTACTATTGTTCGTACCTGATTTCGGATGTTCGTCCGCGTGATTGTTTAAGAGGGTTCTTAACTGGGCCATTTCATCCGGGGTGAGGCCATGGACCTCGTCTTTGCTGACAGTCGCAGCATGGGCCTGTTGACCTGAGCTTCCACGTCCTCTGCCTCCCTTGCCACGACCTCCATAGCGTCCACGACCGCGTCCTTTTCCTTGGATCCCAAGCTTCTCCCAACACTTGTCTTCCGTATGCCACAATTTATTACAATATGTGCATCGGATGACGTTTGTGTCTTCACTGTTTTTGTTGGTACCGGTGCCACGACCTAATCCTCCTGTGACTTGCATGGCCATCGCTGCTTCCAAGGCTTCCTCCTTCACCTTGGTGGCTGACTGATGTCGTTCTTCACGGAGCATCACGGTTTGTGCCCTGCTCAAGGAAGGAATCTCTTTCTCCATTAATAAGGTGGATCTCACATGCCCGAAAAGAGCGCTGTCGAGTCCCATTAAAAACTGGTGTACTTTCTCTTCTTCTCGTTCTTTAATCATTTCAGTTGCTGCTCCACAAGTACACGGGGGTACATTGCTGTAAGTTCCTAATTCGTCCCAAATAGCCTTCAGGTGAGTATAATACTCGACAACGGTCTGATTCCTCTTTTGCTTGCACTCGACAAGATCGCTTTTAAGTTGATAAACTCGTAGCGCATTTCCGGTGGAATAACGATCACGTAACTCCTTCCAGATTTCGTCAACCGTTCCCGAAAAGGCTATGCTTGGGTGCAGTTTTGGGTCGATGACATTTCTTAACCATGCTTTAATCATGGCGTTGCATTGTCGCCACGCAACTGCTTCCAGAGTCTCTTCCGTTCCTTCTGCTACCACTGGTCGTTTAACGGTACCCTCGACAAAACCTAATTTATTTTTAGCATCGAGACCGTTTCGTACGGCATCCGCCCACAACCGATAATTTTCCCCATTGAATATGATTTGGGATAGAGATAAGTTTGGGCTTTCATTGGGATGAAGATACAGTGGCGAGGAAGGTGGTATAGACTCGTATTTTTTGTCAGATTTGATTAAGGTTCCGTCTCCCTTCGTCATGTTAAATTCCACGGGCCTGGGCCACACCCGAGAGTATGAGAGAGTCCGCTTATAAGGTCTAGGAGGTTCCATCCTAAAAACCAATTGGCAATAGGAGGAGTAGCCCCTAAGCCTTATAAACAAGACAACCTCTCATCTCATAACCGATGTGGGACGCAATGTGGGAATTTATATTAGGCTGGATCCATCTCCAACACGCCCCCTCACATGCGAGCCCACTTTCAAACCAGACTGGAGGGTACTTGCCTCTTTTCCAGCTGTACAACGCAAACTGGGGGCACTTGCCTCTCTTCCAGCTGCACAACGCAAACTGGGGGGAAAATTTTGTCCTCTCCCAGCTGCACAAAGGCCCAGTTTAACGAGAGTCCCAGGTCACACAACCATGAGCTTTGATACCATGTAAAGAAGGATGACAGGGAAAGGAAAACTGGTATTATTCAATGATCAAAAAAAACTTACAGCTAGATGGCCTATATATTGGCCAACGTCATATACACTTCCTATGAATAAGACTACAAAATTTGGTAACTAAATATACTGGTAACTAAGTTAGCTAATATTACACTAACACAATATTTTCACAATAATATCTCAATATTCTTCTATATTGTTCAACAAAAATATTTATTTTTCATATATTATAAGCCAATAAGATACTTTTAAAGACGTCCTTGAAATAACATTTAAAATGACGTTTGTTCTTGAAATAGTTGTAGAGTAAAAACAAACTTTTATAATAATTATAAGTTTTGAATGACGTATGGACTCTTAGTATAAATATAAGTTGTCTTAAGGATTTTTGTGAGCAAGCTTAACTGAAATGAGACTAAAGAGTTGACCTTAATTAAGCTGAGCTATGAAATGTGAATCAATAAGGTCTTAAAATTCTCGGGTATTACAATCTACCCTCCTTAAAGCAAACTTCGTCCCCGAAGTTTATCCCAACATCTAAGAAAGGTAACTGATACTGCTCATAAAATAATTTTATCCTATACGCATTCATGGCTTTACTAAACGAGTGGTGGTTTACATTCCACCTCCCTTAAAAGAATGTTACGTCCCCGTAACACTGCGTACCTGGGTGAAAAGGTGAGGATATTTATGTTTCATGGCCTCTTCAGCCTCCTAGGTTGCTTCCTCAGTATCATGGTTAGACCATAATACTTTGACTATTTTGGTTTCACCTCTTCTCGTCTTCCGTACCTTACTGTCCAAAATTGCTACCGGCCGTTCTTCGTAAGTTGACACAGCTAAGTCGTATCGCTGAAATCAAAATAAACCTAACAAACAACTAACAGCAGCTAGTGGCAAGCAGGATCGTATCCACAGAGAAACGGAGTAGTTTTAAGTTAAAGCAGATGAAAACAGGTTCAACTCAAGGGTGTGAATAAAAAGGTTTGTTTTAAGCTAAACTAAAGCAAAAGCAAAGATGAATAGAAATATATAAGAGGAAAGATTAGGGCATCGGGTTCATTATGACAATGATTCAGGAACTCAAATTTATAAGAAGGAAGCGATAAACTGTGCAAATTGACTAGGTTTATAAAACGCTCTCTCGAGTCAATTTTAGCCTTAAGCAAATTTAACCGGCTCTCGCAACTTACTAAATTCAACTTATCAATCTCGCGTAAGTCTAGTTTTAACTCGGCTTTCGATCTTAAATTAAAACTTACTCAGGTTCAATTAAACTCAGACAAATCGTTGATCAGGCGAAATAATCCTAATTCAATTGGCATAAAACGCGTAGAAAGAAATCAAGTGCACAATTTATTCAACCAGTTTAATCCTAAAACATGTTCCTGAACCAAATATCACAAATTCCCCTAAACCCTAATAGGAATTTAGCTACTCATGATAAGGACAAAACAAATACAATAATAATAAGAAGACATAATTGAACAAATAAAGTTAATAGAATAAACCTGGAATAAATACGGAGTACTGACGATTATTAAAGAACCAATCTTGAAAACTAAACTAAATTTTGAAATTATGTAAAGGAGAGAACTTTGAAAATAAACTAGAACAATAACCTAAAGCATAAAATTAAAGTGTGAAACTAAAGATGAGAAACAAGTCCTGACCTAAAAGCCCTTATATATGTTTCCAACTTAAAACAATTCGAATTAAATCAAAAACCGACGAATATTGTTCCTCAGCCGGCCGGCCGGCTGCCGCCCTGGCTGGACCGGCCTGACCAACTAAGTTGGGCCGGCTCTCTTCTTCTTGATCTTGAGCTCAATACTTGGCTTTGGGCTTTAGTAATCTCGTGGCCTTCTTTCATTCCTATGTCTTGTGCCTTAGTTACTCGTGGCCCTCACTCCTTTGGCCTTTGGGTTCGTATTCTCGAGCTCCTGCGTGAGCTCAAGCTTGGTCCTATCGTCTCGATTCTCGTAATGCTCCAATTGTCCCGGGTTTTGGCTCAAAACCACCAAAACCTGCAAAATGCAAATGAAAGGCAGCAGTATCGAAAAGTATAACAAATAGCTCATAAAACTAGCACTGAACTCGAATAAATGCAGCTAAATGCGACTGAACCGGGGGCATAAAACGTATATAAATAGCGTGTATCATAAGTTAGGGACTCGTCTAGTTCTATGACATCGGGTTCTAGCACGTGAGACGGGTCGCTCAAGTACTTGCGAAGTTGGGACACATGGAAGACATTATGAACCCTAGCTAAAGCTGGAGGTAGAGCCAACCTATAAGCTACTTCGCCGACTCTTTCCAGGATTTCATAAGGTCCTATGTACTTAGGACTGAGCTTTCCTCTTTTCCCAAATCTCATCACCCCTCTCATCGGTGATACCCGAAGCAACACCTTAGTGGGTAAAATTCGTTGTGAACCTTCAACTAGAAGTAATAACTACAATAGGGAAAGATGTTTAGAAAAAAATAGTAATGGTCAATGATTATGGAATCTTATAATGGTCAAAGTCGTAGCATAGTATTGATTCTCTTTAAGGTATGTAGTCATATGATTCAATATTTGGTCAGGTGAGTAATAGATAGTTTTAGTTTTACATATCGCTTGCTAAAATAATTTTGATTTAGATGAGTCTCTAACTTACGAGGAGCTTCCGATAGTAATTTTGGACAGTAAGGTACGAAAAACGAGAAAGGGGTGAAACCAAAATAGTCAAAGTATTATGGTCTAACCATGATATTGAGGAAGCAACCTGGGAGGCTGAAGAAGCCATGAAACATAAATATCCTCACCTTTTCACCCAAGTACGCAGTGTTACGAGGACGTAACATTCTTTTAAGGGAGGTGGAATGTAAACCACCACTCGTTTAGTAAAGCCATGAATGCGTATAGGATAAAATTCTTTTACGAGTAGTATTAGATTACCTTTCTTAGATGTTGGGATAAACTTCGGGGACGAAGTTTGTTTTAAGGGGGGTAGATTGTAATACCCGAGAATTTTGAGATCATATTAATTTACATTTCTTAGCTCAGCTTAGCTAAGGTTCGCTATTCAATCTCTTCCAGCTCACTTAGCCAGCTTTATGTATATCTTAAATCCATACATCCTTCGGAACTCATGATATATTTTATACAACTATTTAATTAGCAAATGTATGTATTTTAAGTCCTATAAACTAAATTATTCTTATAATACAAATAATTTACTCAAAGCTCCTATTTTTTTAAAAATACACTTGGAGTATAATTCATTAAGTAAATTTAAGAGGAAAAACCAAGCCCTACACACATACATTTCACACGCCTAAATGCATGTATGTACATGCATTCTCCTCCATTCCTTCATTAATCATTTCTTGATTTTTTGTACCAACATTCAAACTCTTGGAAACACCATTCAACAAGCTATAAATAACAAGAATTATGGTGTTTAGAAGCAAGCAAAATCAGCCCCTTTGTTTTCCCCTTGAAAGCCGAGTAACATTAAGTATGGGGGGTGTATTTGGGCTCTCCCATTTACTCCTTTTAGCCCTATATAAACCCTAACCTTGTGAGCATTTCATTCATCATTCACTCATCCTTTTTCACTCCAAAATACCTGCAAAAACTCTCTCAAAAATCAGTAAAAAGAAGCTCCATAAATCGGTGTCAAGTTCTAGTTCAAGTTATCTTTAGTTGGGTTTTTCAACAAGGGTTTGGAGGATCCTTTTACCACATTCTAAGGCTTCTAAGTAAGGCTCTTACCTATTCCTTAAACCTTAATTTCGTGCTTAATCCTGGTCTTAATCCTTGATTAGAAAACACATATACTCAACAAGAATCGAATCGTAAAAATCTGTCATCTGCTATTCCGTGTTGTCAATTTATTTTGGACACTAAATAAATTCTGATTTCGAAATCCTTTTTATAGTATCGCCATAAAGGTCTTAAGAGTTCATAAAAAAATTTAAATCACGTTCTAAGATGTTTTCATAATTTAAAGAAATTTATTTTATCACTATCCTCAGTGAAATTTTAATCCCAGAAATTAGGGGTCTGTTGCAATGACGTTTTCTCAAAGATTTAAATGGAATTTGTTGGGACCAAAAAACCAAGCTGGTCCAGACCTGTGCAGGTTGGTCCAGGACCATTGGCCAGGTCCAGGCAAAGATCAGGATCCGTGTCGAACCGGAAGGTGCAGGCTGCATACCCGGTCGGTGCAGACAAAGCAAGGGAGCAGGACAGGAGAGGAAAAGCCAAGATGGGCCAAGCCCAACAAAAAGAATTAAACGTCAAAGAGGAAAGCCCAAAGACGTAGCAGCAACCCTAGAAGAGACGTTGGAAGACTTGGTCTAAGGGCTGAAACAAAGCCATGAAGATAGGAACCGCAAGAGAGATTGTTGGGGAAGTTAGCTACAAAGGAGGAGACGAACGTTGGACCTAGGAAGACTATAAAAGCAAAGGAGTTCAGAAGAGAAGGGGCATCAGAAATCATTCAACTCAAGCACACGACACTCTACGCAATTCTCAAGCATCCAAACACTTTATAATTAATTTACGCTTTTATTATACTCTGTACGGTTGGTCCGTCATGCACTTATATTCTGAACTAGTGAAGATCCTCTCTCGGCTCAAGCGCCGTGGTTTTTCCCTTAACACTTAAGGGTTTTTCCCACGTAACATATCGTGTGTCTTGTTCCATTTTTGTCATCTTTTATACATTCTAATCCCTAAATCACGTACAACATAAAACACAACTTAGAGGATAATACTAGTAGACCCGCAATTACACCATCGAACCGTGTGAGAAAATCACCCCGAACAGTTTGGCGCCGTCTGTGGGGATACTAGTTTATTAATCCTTCAAAACGTTCCAAAGATCAACCAACGTGAAAGATGGAAGGCACAAGCGCAGAAGCCATGCGGAAACTCCAGGAGGAATTGCAACAAGCCAAGCAAGTTGCAGAGCAGGCCCAGAAAGCAGCAGAGGATGCCAAAGCTGAGGCAGCAAAACTGAAGGAGACTGAGGCAGCCCTGAAGAAGCAGTTGGAAACCTCTGCTCAGAAGAAAGCCTCAGGATCCAGGATCCCACCAGGTACACCATTTTCTGATGTGATCAAGCAACTTGACTTCTCTACTTTCTCTTCTGCAGGATCAAAGGGATCAAAAGGCGACCCACTCAATGTGGAGGAGGATCCAGAGAAGAATGCTGCAGGCGGAGACCCAGGGACACGTAAGGGCTCGGTCTGCAGCCAGGTTACGCGACATACGATGGGAGACGCAGAAACTCCTAATTAGTACGGAAGGTTCCAGGGCTCCCACCACCCATTGAAGAAGCAACACCAGGAAGCTACGCTGACTCACCTTTCGATGACTGCATTGCAATGGTGGAGATGCCAAAGAAGTACACAGCGCCCAACCTAAAGCTCTATGATGGGACGGTGATCCTGCGGAACACGCCGCCAAGACAGCAGAGGATGTTCAACGCTCCTATCCCAAAGAGAAGAGGAGGCTCGCATGTGCAAAAGCTTTGGTTCAACCTTGACTGGTCCAGCCCTACAGTGGTACATCAACCTGCCGATCAAGACCATCAAGTCCTTTGCAGAGTTGATCAACCTCTTCAACATCCGATTCGCCACAAGAAGCGAGACTCTTGGAGAAGCGGACGGTGACTGCATCGGTCGTCGAGCGAACGAGTCTCCGAGACTTCCTGCACCGCTTCAACAAGGAGAAAGTGTCCATCCCTCGATGTGACATCGGCACGGCCATTGAGGCCTTCAGGCAAGGTTTGGTTAGAGATTCTGATCTATATATTGAACTAACTCGCTACCCTTGTTCTACTTTTGAGGATGTGCAGGCTAAGCGCTCCGCCCGTGATCGCAGGTAGTGAGACCAAAGAAATAGCTCGTAACAAGGCACCAGGACTCAGGGTATGTCGAACGAAAAGTCACCACCCAGCGGCACAACAACAGCAGGCCTGGACCATACCAGAGACCAACCAGGAGGGAGGCAGACGCCGTGGATGAACAGACTGATGCACCCAGGGTTCCACCTCCAGTCTCAGAGTATTGCTTCTCCGTAGATCGCCGGTGATCCACAAGATGGACAAGTTGGGCTCGGCCGGTCGGATGGCCAAAAGCAAGTGGTAAGCCCAATCCAAGAGCTGACACAACCGCGCGCGAGTACCATTCGATATTGGACACACCACGAGGACTATAGCTCTCGGGAGGGTGAGCTCATCCGCTAAAGAACGGCCACCGGCTGAAGGATATCCCGCCCCGTAAACAGGAGAGCAGAGGAGAACGAGATGAGCCAGAGATCTTCCACCACCACCGCCACATGAGGTAAAATTCATTTACGGTGGTTCGTGATATTTGTGGACTGACATATTCTGCTGCGAAGCGTGTGGCTCTGGAGAACAGGCAACAGCCACCAGCAGGACAACCAGGTTCAGTCCAGGAGATTGTGTTCGATGAGTCAGACCTACAAGGAGTACATGGACCACACCACGATGGACTGGTGATCAAGATCCGTTGGGACTGCGCATGGTCAGAAGAGTCCTAGTGGATGGTGGCAGTTCAGTCAACATCATAATGATGGAGGCGCTGGAAGCTATGGGACTGAAAGATTCAGACGTGACAAAGAAGTCCAGCGTCCTTGTAGGATTCAGTGGTGAGACAAAGCACAGCCTGGGAGAGATCACCCTGCCAACGTATGTGGAAGGAGTCACCTCTTTCGAGAAGTTACGTGTAATAGATCGCTGTCCTCGTACAACGTGATCCTAGGGCGACCCTGGATCCACAACCTCAAAGTTGTACCTTCAACGTACCACCAGTGCATCAAGATTCCAACAAAGTGGGGGACAAAGAATAGAGGAGAAGAGATCGCACAGAGAGTGTTACAGACGCCAAACCTCCTAGTCGAGTAAGTCCTCGCATAGCAATTAAAGCAGCCTGTCAGGTCTGTTGCGAATCCTGTCCCATGCATGGAGGCAGAGGAAATTGTTTTGGGAAAGGAAAGACCTGACAGGAAGGTTACGGTTGGTTCGACGCTCAGAGGTAATCGGACTGCTCTAATTGACTTTCTGAGGAAGAAAGAGCATTGTTTCGCCTGGTCCCATTTTGATATGACTGGTATAAGTTCTGATGTTATTACGCATAAGTTAAATATTGACCCAAGTTTTAAGCCTGTGAAACAGAAACGCAGGAAATTTGCACCAGAATGTAACGAAATTGTGAACCAAGAGGTACAGAAATTGCTGGACATGGACATGATCAAAGAAGTAATGTACCCAGACTGGTTGGCAAATGTAGTCGTGGTCCAGAAAAAGAATGGCAAGTGGAGAGTATGCGTGGACTACACGGACCTGAACAAGGCGTGCCCAAAGGATTCATTCCCACTGCCACATATAGACGCCATGGTAGATGCCACCGCAGGACATGAAGTGCTGACATTCATGGACGCAGCCAGTGGATTCAACCAGATCAGGATGCACCCTCCAGACCAGGAGAATACAGCATTTATGACCAGCAGAGGAATCTATTGCTACAAGGCAATGCCTTTTGGACTGAAGAATGCAGGTGCAACATACCAAAGGCTAGTCAACATGATGTTCAAGGACCAGCTTGGAGACACTATGGAGGTCTACATTGATGATATGGTGGTGAAGTCAAAGAAAGCTGAAGATCACATCCTGGACCTGGAAAAAGCGTTTGAGATTCTGGAGAAGTATAATATGAAATTGAACCCTACTAAATGCACCTTTGGTGTCACTGCAGGAAAGTTCTTAGGCTATATGGTGACGAAAAGAGGCATAGAGGCTAGTCCAGAGCAGATCTCAGCAATAATCAATTTACAGTCCCCCCAGAATTCAAAGGATGTTCAGAAACTGACTGGGAGAGTAGCAGCGCTGAACAGATTTATCTCCAGGTCCTCAGAAAGGTGCAAGCCATTCTACGATCTCCTGAGAAAGAACAAGCAGTTCAACTGGGGGACAGAGCACGAGAAAGCATTCCAGGACCTGAAAGCGTATTTATCATCAGCTCCACTTCTGTCCAAACCAGAACCTGGAGAATCACTGGTCCTGTACCTGTCTGTAACAGAAGCCTCTGTAAGTGCAGTCCTAGTGAGAGAACCAGATGGACAGCAACATCCTGTGTATTATGTAAGTAAGAGTCTTCTGGATGCTGAGACCAGGTATTCCGTATTAGAAAAATTTGTTTTGGCTTTAACAGTTGCTTGTACCAAGTTGCGCCCTTATTTTGAGGCGCACCATATTATCATTCGTACTAATGTGCCTGTGAGATCAGTACTATCTAGACCAGAACTTTCAGGTCGTATGTCAAAATGGTCAGTAAAGTTGAGCACCTATGATCTATCCTATGAGCCCAGAACAGCAATCAAATCTCAAGCTCTAGCAGACTTTGTGGCCGACTTCACTCCCACACTAGAGGAGCAAGTAACAAAAGAGATCTTCCATCTGGACCAGAAACAAGAAACCTGGGAACTCTGGACAGATGGTTCAGCCAACATCAGAGGTACTGGACTAGGTGTGGTCTTGAAATCGCCACAGGGGGACAAGATAGTACAGGCTGTATCCTGTGAATTCAGGACTACCAACAATGAAGCTGAGTATGAGGCACTGATAGCAGGACTGAATGTATGTCTGGACATGAGGGTCCAGAATCTAAAGGTAAAGATAGACTCTTTGCTGGTAGCAAACCAAATCAGCGATGACGTCTGTTGCTAAAGACTCTAAGATGATCGTGCATACCTTGATCCGGTTAAAAATCTTTTCAAAAATTTACTAACATTGAGGTTGAGCAAGTCCCTAGAGATCGAATGTGCGGCAGATGCTTTGGCCAACATTGGATCAAAGATTTGAACCTCGTGCTCGACCGATGTACCAATCATACACATCCTGGAACCAAAGATCCGAGAAATCTCGGCGATCTGCAGAACACGATCAAGCTACCTGGACTGGACCAAACCGTACTATGAATGGCTGGTCCAGGACAAACTGCCACAGGACAGAATTGAAGCAAGAGCATTCAGAATCAAGGCATCCAGATATACAATCATACAAGGCACATTATTCAAAAGGTCCTTCAATGGATGCACTGCGACGCTTGCTAGAACTCCGACGGTCAGACAAGATTGTCGAAATACACGATGGACCTTTGTGGAAACCACACAGGTGGTAGAAGCATGGTCAACAAAATCTTGCGTATGGGTTATTACTGGCCCACAATGAAAACAGATTGCATCCAGTATGCTACAAAGTGTGATGCTTGTCAAAAGCACGGTCCAGAAATACACCAACCTGCACAGAACCTGCACTCAGTATCAGCACCATGGCCATTCATGAAATGGGGCATGGACTTAGTTGGCAAACTACCAATGGCTCCAGGGCAGAAGGTGTTCATGCTCGCAATGACAGACTATTTCTCCAAGTGGATTGAGGCAGATGCATACAAGAACGTCACAGAAAAAGAAGTTATTGCATTCATCAAAAAGAACATCATCAGCAGGTATGGGATTCCCTCAGAGATTGTGTGTGACAATGGACTTGCATTCGTGGGAAACAAGACCAGAGACTTCTGCACCAAGTGGAACATCAACTTGGTAACATCTGCACCAAGATATCCTCAAGCAAATGGGCAGGCTGAGTCCAGCAACAAAATTGTGATGAACTGTGTAACACCCCAAGTTTTCCTAATATTTATTTATTCGTCACAATAATATTCGTATTTCATTTCTCTTGATTTTCTTATTTTTAACTCGAGAAAATCAGTTCACTTGTTGCGTGGATTAAGCTACACTGCAGTCAGAACTTAAAAACGGAGTAATTAGCTTAAAAACGGTGTAGTTTCCTCATACGGACTCCGATTCAGGCGATTCAAAAGGCTAAATCACAGATTTTTCCGACGCTGTCAAGAATCGCCAAATTTTCAGGGGAGAGCGAGCCGCTCCACCCTTGGGAGCGAGCCGCTCCTTCAGAGCGAGCCGCTCTGCAGCTCAGAGCGAGCCGCTCCACAGCACGGGTTTATGAGCTAGGGTTTGTCCGTGTTTTTCTTTTGGCTCAAGTCATTGATATATTTCGTACCCTCTTAATCTTGGCAACCAAATAATCTGATAAACACCCCTAATCTCTCATTCCTCTCATTCATCCCATGCCCATCCACATTCATTCTCCTTATCTCTCAAATTATATCTCTCCAAAACTCATCCAACCTCCATTGTTGCACTTCCAAGTTATCATTCCTTTCGTTCTAAGCCTTTCCTAGCCTTTATCCTTGGTATAGGATCTCGTTTATCTCCTTTATTTTTTCTGTTATTATGTTATTTTATGTGTTAGATTGCTTTGTATTCATTATGTGCTTGTTTGGCTTGGATTATCAAAGGAGAAGAGGGCTTTGAAGAAGGAGATACTATTCTAATTGAAGAGGAAGAAGAGTAGCACGAATTTGGATCTCTACAAAGGTAACTAGGTGTGATCTAGTCATGTTTTAGCATGTATGAGGCCTTGCTTGTGTTGTTGTTGTTGTTTCCGTTATGGTGTTGTTAATGGTTGATGTTTGATCGTGATTTCATGCTAGTTTCATCGGCCTCATACTAGGGTTGTCATGTTGTCATTCATATTACCATCATTATATGCATAACTATAATAATTCATTGCTAATCATGTTTGTGGTGCCATAAAAATTGAGCTGGTATAGTGATGATGATGATGCCGTGAGATTGGGTTGAGGGCCGTGGCCCTTGACTTGGTTTCTCTTGTTTTTCCTCCCTTGTTTAGGCTTAGTTATGATTAATCTTGATGTATGTATGATCCACCTAATGATGAGTATGAGTTAAGATGGTTTTGATTGAGTTTAAAGTATATGAATGCATGGTTTAATGAATTAATCACTTAAATCGGTTATGGGTCACATGATAATTGAGTTTGATGCATGAAATCGTGATTGTGATGTGTTGGCCGTGTGGTATGTGTGATGGCCGTGTGTTGTGGTGTTTGTTCCTTGGATTTCTTTCTATTCTTGGCTTAATCATGATGAATTATGTTGTTAGCATGAATCACCTTATGTTAAGTTATGAGTTAAGTTGATTATAAGAGGTTAAATGATGTTTATATGCATGTTTAAGTGAATGAATCATACGAAACGATTATTGGTCACATGAGAATCGGGTTTAATGCATGAGAATGGGCTTGCGTGTGTGTATGCCGTGTTGTGCAGGCTGGCCGTGAGGTTAGTGTGCATGTGTGGGTTGGTTTGTCGCTTGTTTGAGTCTTGGCATGTCCTAAAATGTTAACTATGCTATAATGAATCGAGTTATACTTTGTTTGATCACTAAACGATGAATTATGAGCATGTTAAATGAATGTATGACTTGTAAAGCATGTTGATCATATTGTACTCCGTATGCATTGTTGGTTATGATGATATTGTGACTTGTGTGCGTACGAGTATGGATGTTGTGGTTGTATGGTTGTGTTGGAGTATTGGAGACAGGTTAACAGGTTTATGCTTGGGTTAAGTTTGCACATGGGTACTGTTCTGGCACATGTGTGAGGAGATACAACGTCCTAGGATGGACGGATACCGCCCATGATCCCCTCGACTATTCTTGTTGTTTAGTTAGAGCGACTATGGGATCTCAACCAGAAGGGTTCGAGACTATGGTTATTTATGTCGTCACCGTTCTTGTTGCTCGGTGGGATTCGGCCAAATTTAGACTTGTGTTTATTGTGGAACTTCTTGTTCTTTATTCGCCATAGGGTTTGGGTGATTCTTGTTGCTTCACCCGGGGTGGTTCTTGTTGCTCCACCCAGTTCTCCGCGCTTACTCTCGCAATTGGTTGGAAGAAGGATCGTCATATGGTTCGATTGGTTTGGTCACAACAGTTGGTTGTGCCGTGTGATTGTACTTGTGTTTGCATTGTTGATTCTATTGTTGTATGTTTAGTTGTACACGTATTTATACCTTGGTTTAGGCCGTAGGCCAGGTGAGCTTGTTGCATGGTTGTTGTTTGCATTTTGTTATGTTAAAATGTGACTGGGGAGCACCTAGTTACTCCCCACTGATTGTGGTTGTTGCCTCTCTTTTTATAGGTACGCGCGGGACGGGCTTATGTGTAAGGACGTTGTGAGGATATGACCGTAGCTTGCCTTTGCTGAGTCGTCTAGCTAGTCATTTGGGAGTTGGCTTAGATTGGATTAGACTTCATTTATCCTTTCAGTTCATTGTACTTTGGTTTTGGTTATGTAAGGGGTATTTACTCCCCACTTCTAGGCCTCAAGGCCTACCTTTTTATCGTTGTTTAGTTGGTTAGTGAGTAATGATCCGGATTCCACGGTGTTTCCGCCACCGTGGCTCGCTTTTATTCTCTTTTATTTTATAAATCCTTTTCATTTCGTTATTTTATTTTGTTTGAAAATCCGGGTTGTTACAGTTGGTATCAGAGCGAATACGCTCCCAACTCTCTTAGGTGAGTGAGTAGGATTTGACCTAGAACACCGAGTGAGAGTGTTGGGTAGACACATTAGGGGGTCTACGTTATTTGTGCATGTGTATGAGTAGTTGTGTGAATGGTGGTCTTAGGATTTCCACCATTAGATCATATATGTTTACTTTGGATGCAGGTACAAGCATGAAGGAGTCATGCAAGATCGTGTGCCGACTCGATAAATCATCATATTCAAAAATTCATCGTTTTGCCTTTGAACTAATCCTTTTTAAAGCTTTTGATTTGATCTAATCGTCGTTTTTAAACGTATTTCTTTATTTCAAAATGTTTTACTCTGATAAATGTTTTCTTACCTATTATTTGGTTACTCTGATTTCATCACACTCAACTTTTGAGCTTAAACATTTTATACTACGGTTTCTTATTTGATTATAGTACTAATGACTTTATAATTTCAAAATTAGCCTTTGTTTTTGGGTACTCAACAAAAAAAAAAAGTATTTTACATCTCGTTTTAATATACTTTTGTGATCTTTGCTTTTTAATGTTATTCATTCGAGAGTTCAGTTTTATCGAAAATTTTAGTCTATTTATGCCTTGTCGATCCCTTGTTTTAACTTTTCGATTTATTCGTTTCTTCAACTTTAATCATTTGAGTATTCTAATTTAAAATCTTTCTCCTTCATTTGACCTTTCGAAATATCTATGAATTTAACTTTTAAAGTCTTTGATTCGTACTGATTGATCAGCTGGAGTAAGAAACTTGAAGCCGAAGTGTGAATGTATGGTCCTACCATCAGAGCACGCAGCGGAAGCTCCTAATCTAAGTCACCTACCGTATTCGAGAGGACGTCTTTTCAGCTTGTTAGCTACGCTTGCCCTTAGTTCCTTCTAGTTCTTGATCTTATTATATAGTTGTTTTAAAACTATCAGCTCGTGATTACAGTTTGAGTTTCTTTTTCCCCAATAAAACTTCTTATTAAGTTCATCCTCATCTTTTTCAATAGATCGTGCTGAAATGATTTCTAAACTCTTTTATTTCAAAAATGTTTTCAGTCAGTTCTATTAACAAAACCTATTTTTTGTATATGTGTGCTATAATGGTTTGTTTATCCTTCCTGTACTTTCTTATTTTGTAACTATGTTGAGGAAAATTTTTAATCGGTATCGTTTTACTTTCCCATTCAATTTTAAACGCGTCAGTACATTTTGATGGCTTTCTACTCAATCAGATTTGAAATGATTGACACTTATCTACTGCTTTCGCTTTTAATCAAAACCTATTTGTTATGCTAAACATTCATTTATCAAATTTTCTAATTTGAGCATTTAGTTCATTTAATTATTATTTATTCTACTTGGTATTTTAGTAGCTTCATTTTTCTAAAATCACTGTCGTTTTGAAACTCAACTTTAAGACTTCTCCTTTCAATCGTATCTTTTAATCATATTCTATATCTGTCAAACTTTTTAGGAATATCCTTTTCGTCTCTCCTTCATAACAAAACCAATTTGAATTCTTTGTTAGAAACAAGTCTTATGCCTTCATTTGTGAAATCTTAAAGAGTATTTCTATTTTCCTTCATCGTTTCATATCAAAAATTTCTTTTGTCAAATTGGTGGTTGTTGAGCAGTTTCTTGCAAAAGATTTATTATGTCATATTTTTACTTAACTCGTTTCATTCCCTCTTTTCTTTCTTATTCATCATAACTCATTTGGTGTCATTCTATCCTTTCTGTATTCTACATCGTAAACTATCACTTGGTATCGTGATCTCAGTTATTACCTTTTGGTCTTGCCTTCGTGCCTTATGCTATCATGCCTCTCCAGTGTCTCTATAGAACTACACCCCTTGTCTTTGAGCTAACTTTTAAGGTGCCGATCTTCTATTTCTTTCCTTCCAATGCCTTTCGATTGCCACTCACATCCTAATTTTGTAAGAACTCTTGGTGTCTTAATATCAATCTTGTTCCTGTTAAGTTCCCTTGATCACTTGCTTCTCAACTAGCGACCGTAGGGTGATTTATCCTTCTGCAGCTCGAGACTTGATTCCTAGGTTGTCGCTGTTATGAGAGTCTTAGATGTTGGAGCTTAGTAGATTAGTAGCTAATGGTATGGATGTTCGGTTAGGTGGCGCACATGTTGGTTGTGGTGGCCTGAGTGGATTCCTAGTTTTGTGGCTTCTAGCTAGAGCTTTGCGAGGTAGCTTAATCGTTGCGAGATAATGTTTGTGAGTTATAGCCTTCGTGAGTAAAAGCTTAATATGCGATGAGTAGAGGTAAAGGAAGTGATGGTATCTATATTGGTAGTATTTTTGAGGATTCGATTATGATGGTATATGGGGTGTGATAATCATGAGTTAGTGAGAATTGGGAAGTGATATTGTGGTGAACAATAATAATCAGCTTTGAGGAGAACTTAAAGGTTATGGTGAGCACGATAAAACTTTGGGGTTTGTACTTTAAAGGATATTGTAGGAATGACAAGTGTGCATCTTGTGGTTTTGTGTATGTGATTAAGTTTAAGAAAATTCATTAATGGGAGGAGAGAATTCGAGGTCAGTAAGGTAGTGACATTTGAGAAAGGTGTGGATAGACTTGTGTATGGTAATAATGGGTTGAGAGAGTATTATGTTTTTGACGATACATTTTGATGGCTACGTGTTAGTATACGTGTGACTTGAGAATGAGATGGTATGGTATGACATATTTATGGTTATTCTGTTGTGGAAAATGTGGAACTATATGGGAAGCGATATAGACTTGAGCTTAGATCACAATATGATTAAGGATAGGAGGCTTGACATTAGCATTGATTTGGGGATTAGCTTACGTGTTAGTTTATCTTGGTAACATAGGTAATGGTGCCTTTTGGGTTAAAACTCGTCTGAGGTTTTGGATAGACTTGGTGAGGAAGATGCTTGGTTGAACGATATGGTTTTGTGAGGCTAGTGTGCCTAATTTGAGGATTGTCGAGCATAAGATGCACCAATGGTATTAAAGGGTTATATGAGTGAGTTGAGCATCATTCGGGCGATATGTGATGTCGGGTTATCTTAAGTGTCGTTAAGCGTGTCTATGCTCTTGTTATCGAGGTGAGTTGAGTTAGCGATTCTTGTCTTGAGGACCATAGGAGTAGGTAGTTCTCTTAATCCTTTGGGGGCATTCTTTCGTTCTCAAGTTTCGAGGACGAAACTTCTTTTTAGGTGGTGAGATTGTAACACCCCAAGTTTTCCTAATATTTATTTATTCGTCACAATAATATTCGTATTTCATTTCTCTTGATTTTCTTATTTTTAACTCGAGAAAATCAGTTCACTTGTTGCGTGGATTAAGCTACACTGCAGTCAGAACTTAAAAACGGAGTAATTAGCTTAAAAACGGTGTAGTTTCCTCATACGGACTCCGATTCAGGCGATTCAAAAGGCTAAACTGCGTATTTTTCCGACGCCGTCGCAACTGCCAAATTTTCAGGGGAGAGCGAGCCGCTCCACCCTTGGGAGCGAGCCGCTCCTTCAGAGCGAGCCGCTCTGCAGCTCAGAGCGAGCCGCTCCACAGCACGGGTTTATGAGCTAGGGTTTGTCCGTGTTTTTCTTTTGGCTCAAGTCATTGATATATTTCGTACCCTCTTAATCTTGGCAACCAAATAATCTGATAAACACCCCTAATCTCTCATTCTTCTCATTCATCCCATGCCCATCCACATTCATTCTCCTTATCTCTCAAATTATATCTCTCCAAAACTCATCCAACCTCCATTGTTGCACTTCCAAGTTATCATTCCTTTCGTTCTAAGCCTTTCCTAGCCTTTATCCTTGGTATAGGATCTCGTTTATCTCCTTTATTTTTACATTATTATGTTATTTTATGTGTTAGATTGCTTTGTATTCATTATGTGCTTGTTTGGCTTGGATTATCAAAGGAGAAGAGGGCTTTGAAGAAGGAGATACTATTCTAATTGAAGAGGAAGAAGAGTAGCACGAATTTGGATCTCTACAAAGGTAACTAGGTGTGATCTAGTCATGTTTTAGCATGTATGAGGCCTTGCTTGTGTTGTTGTTGTTGTTTCCGTTATGGTGTTGTTAATGGTTGATGTTTGATCGTGATTTCATGCTAGTTTCATCGGCCTCATACTAGGGTTGTCATGTTGTCATTCATATTACCATCATTATATGCATAACTATAATAATTCATTGCTAATCATGTTTGTGGTGCCATAAAAATTGAGCTGGTATAGTGATGATGATGATGCCGTGAGATTGGGTTGAGGGCCGTGGCCCTTGACTTGGTTTCTCTTGTTTTTCCTCCCTTGTTTAGGCTTAGTTATGATTAATCTTGATGTATGTATGATCCACCTAATGATGAGTATGAGTTAAGATGGTTTTGATTGAGTTTAAAGTATATGAATGCATGGTTTAATGAATTAATCACTTAAATCGGTTATGGGTCACATGATAATTGAGTTTGATGCATGAAATCGTGATTGTGATGTGTTGGCCGTGTGGTATGTGTGATGGCCGTGTGTTGTGGTGTTTGTTCCTTGGATTTCTTTCTATTCTTGGCTTAATCATGATGAATTATGTTGTTAGCATGAATCACCTTATGTTAAGTTATGAGTTAAGTTGATTATAAGAGGTTAAATGATGTTTATATGCATGTTTAAGTGAATGAATCATACGAAAGCGATTATTGGTCACATGAGAATCGGGTTTAATGCATGAGAATGGGCTTGCGTGTGTGTAGCGCCGTGTTGTGCGCAGTGGCCGTGAGGTTAGTGTGCATGTGTGGGTTGGTTTGTCGCTTGTTTGAGTCTTGGCATGTCCTAAAATGTTAACTATGCTATAATGAATCGAGTTATACTTTGTTTGATCACTAAACGATGAATTATGAGCATGTTAAATGAATGTATGACTTGTAAAGCATGTTGATCATATTGTACTCCGTATGCATTGTTGGTTATGATGATATTGTGACTTGTGTGCGTACGAGTATGGATGTTGTGGTTGTATGGTTGTGTTGGAGTATTGGAGACAGGTTAACAGGTTTATGCTTGGGTTAAGTTTGCACATGGGTACTGTTCTGGCACATGTGTGAGGAGATACAACGTCCTAGGATGGACGGATACCGCCCATGATCCCCTCGACTATTCTTGTTGTTTAGTTAGAGCGACTATGGGTTCTCAACCAGAAGGGTTAGAGACTATGGTTATTTATGTCGTCACCGTTCTTGTTGCTCGGTGGAATTTGGCCAAATTTAGACTTGTGATTATTGTGGAACTTCTTGTTGCTGTTCCGCCATAGGGTTTGGGTGATTCTTGTTGCTTCACCCGGGGTGGTTCTTGTTGCTCCACCCAGTTCTCCGCGCTTACTCTCGCAATTGGTTGGAAGAAGGATCGTCATATGGTTCGATTGGTTTGGTCACAACAGTTGGTTGTGCCGTGTGATTGTACTTGTGTTTGCATTGTTGATTCTATTGTTGTATGTTTAGTTGTACACGTATTTATACCTTGGTTTAGGCCGTAGGCCAGGTGAGCTTGTTGCATGGTTGTTGTTTGCATTTTGTTATGTTAAAATGTGACTGGGGAGCACCTAGTTACTCCCCACTGATTGTGGTTGTTGCCTCTCTTTTTATAGGTACGCGCGGGACGGGCTTATGTGTAAGGACGTTGTGAGGATATGACCGTAGCTTGCCTTTGCTGAGTCGTCTAGCTAGTCATTTGGGAGTTGGCTTAGATTGGATTAGACTTCATTTATCCTTTCAGTTCATTGTACTTTGGTTTTGGTTATGTAAGGGGTATTTACTCCCCACTTCTAGGCCTCAAGGCCTACCTTTTTATCGTTGTTTAGTTGGTTAGTGAGTAATGATCCGGATTCCACGGTGTTTCCGCCACCGTGGCTCGCTTTTATTCTCTTTTATTTTATAAATCCTTTTCATTTCGTTATTTTATTTTGTTTGAAAATCCGGGTTGTTACAAACTGCATCAAGAAGAAGCTGATGCAGAAACAAGGGAGATGGGTTGAGGAGCTGCCACTAGTACTATGGGCAGACAGGACTACGCCAAAGAGAGCAACAGGACAAACACCCTACTCCATGGTCTACGGATGTGAAGCAGTACTTCCAGTAGAAGTCCAGGTCCCAACAATCAGGTATGGACTCAACACACTTTCTGAGAATAACGAACTACTCTATGATAGCCTGGACACAGCCCAGGAGCTCAGAGATCTAGCAGCAGTAAGGTTGGCAGCGTACCAACAATCTGTGGCCAGAAGCTACAATAAGAACGTGAAGGTACGAATGTTCAGGACAGGGGATCTGGTCCTGAGAAAAGTATTTCAGAACACAAAGGACAAGGCTGCAGGCAAGTTGGCCCCAACCTGGGAAGGCCCATACCTTATTGATTCAGCAGTAGGGAAGGGTTCCTACAGATTACAGACTTTGGAAGGAGACATGATCCCAAGACCTTGGAATACTCTCCACCTCAAGCTCTATCACATGTAAAGTGTCCTGGACCAAGGCATCTGGTAATCCACAAAACTCAAAACTTTTCCTTTACAGATTATCCTATACAATTGTACTGACTTGAGCGTCGGAGGGCCGTTGGCTAACGCCAACGGTCAGTCCTGACCCTCTTTCTGTGCAGACAAAGCAAGTCTGGATGTCCGCCCGGACTGCACTGCAACCAAAACAAATACAGAAACAAAAATTTGGGCTCCAGCCCCAGTACGACTGCACCAACGGGACAGGGAGTAATGTCCGTTAAGGGAGCCCCAAAGTGTAAGTCGCCTAAATTATCAAACGCATGCATGCTACTAAACAAATCCACAACAAATTATATGCGCATCATAACAAAAACATAACAAAACATAACATAGCATATATAACAAAAGATTGTCAGCGATCGAACCTAGCGATGAGACCATGCCTATGCATGGATAACAGAGTTCAAAAACAAAAGTTCAAACCAAAAACAAAGTCTAAATACTTACAGGCCAAATGTCTACAGGGGACATTCCCCCCCCTGACAAATTCAAAATATTGTTCAAAAAACCAAACGACTAAACCAGTGATCAAACATCTCCCCCTGACTCACCTGTTCTTTCAGAATTGTCTCCAGGACCAGAAGCGTTAACGCCAAGATTCCTCCAAAGACTGAACCAAAGAACACCGTCAGTTTGTGCGGTTGAAGTAACTTCACCGCTTCCAGGATTGACTCCCCAGGGAAGAGTTGCTTGAAGGTGGCAATTCTGGCAGCAAGTCCCGAGGCAAGACGAGCCCAGCGCCACAAGATTCATCATTTCGATCTGGTGCGAAGCGTCGATTACTGCCTTCAAATGCGCCACATCTGCGTTGTGCTTGCTGGCATCCTCCCTCAGCCCCTCAAGCTCCTTGTTCTGCCTGGCAATGAGCTCGTCCTGTTGCCTGATTCTCTTGATGTGCGCCTTGTCCAGAGCGGCCATCTTCTCACAACGATAGCTCACGCTCTCAAGCTCTTTCTTAGCAATCTCAAGGGAGGAGCGAAGCACTTCATTCTCAGCCTCGGCTTTGCTCCGGCCACCCTCCAAGACTGGCACGGTAGAGCCAAGACTAGCAGACATAACCAGCAGCTACAACACAAGTGACAGAGCATGAAGTCAGAATCATACCAAAAGCAAGTCAAAACAAAACCAAAGCCATAAAAAGATACAAACCTGGGCACAGCAGCCCACCATCTTATGCGCCAGGCGCGTAGGATCCAGGGCCATGGGGGCAGGAGAAAGAGCACCAAAGGATTCACTCAGGGACTTTCCCAAGGATACATACTCAGCCTGACTCTGAGCACGCAGGGGCACTTGCAGCACAGGATTCACCAAAGGGCTCTTCCCCTTCTTCCTTTTCTTCTGTTCTGGAGCCGGCTCAGAAGACTCAGCAGCCACCTTGCTGGGCTTAGCCAAAACCTCCTCTGGCGCCTTCCTTTTCGAAGACTCAGAGGTAGGGACGACCAAACTTGCAGCAGGGGTAGAACCGCCACCACTCTTCAGGGCCTCACGGGCCTGAGCAATCTTAGCAGTAACAGCATCCATGGTCGGGAAGGTCCTCCTGCTGGACCCAGAAGCTGGAGACATCACAGGGAACGGGTTATAAAAAGAAGAAGGCAGGTATATCAATGTGTAAGGCTGAAGAGAATGTATCAGTACCAGAACTAAGGACGGAACTTGGCCCACGGCCAGGGATTTTCAAAGGGGTCAGGATGGAATGGCCACCAGCCCCAGAAAGAATGGAACTTAATGGAGTAACATGAATGGGCGCCTGGTCGAGTGCACCAATACCACTCCCACCAGGAACCTCAGAGACAGACTTCTCACCCTCTTCGGGCACAACCTCACCTACAGGACTCGCATCTTGATCAGGGACAGCTTCATGGTTAACCTCCTCCTCCTCCGTTCTCTCCTCATCATCACTCTCACCGTCTTCATCACCATCATCTCCTTCCTCCTCAGGGGGAGGAACAACCTCAACAACATCATCGTCATCGTCGGGATTCATACATTTGGGCCAGGCCCTCTTATCAGCAGGCAGCTTTAGAAACGCCTCAATTCTCTTCCTTGACTCAGGGTCATCAGGAGTAGGGACCCAGTCAGAAACTATAAGACAAAGACACAACAAAACTAAGCAAAAGACAGAGAAGCATATACGAAGGCAAATGGATAGAAATCACGAAAGTACAGAACACATACCAGTCCCCTTCAGGGAGAATTCAGGCGCCCAGACATTAGGGCCCAAAGTGTTGCTCTTAATGAACATGTAGTAGCTGGTCCAGCCCTTCTCATCACCCACGTCCAAACGGGTGATGAGAGGTCGCACTGCCTCTCGCGAAATAAAACCCTTTTCTTCTTATGCATACGTAGATGGTACACATTCCTGACATCAGCCAACTGAATCTCAATCCCGTACCTCCGACAAAGGGAATCAATCCCATGGATTAAACGCCAAATGCATCAAGATAACTTGACAAGCGACTTGAACAAAGGCTCAAGAACGAACTCATCAGTGGGCAAAGCGGAAAGGTGGCCCCAAACCTGAAAGAAGACTCGAAAATCGAAAACCAACCTAAGATCGACCAGTCTACCCACGGCGTCTGCGGTGTCGAGGGCCCAAACCGGTGGATTAAGATTTTCCCTTCAACTTTGAGCCGCGCCTCGACTCCCTGAGCAAGCAGATTTGGAAATATGTTAACATCTTTGATCAGATCCGTTGCATGGAAGACAGAGCCTCCATGAGAGTAAGTGAGAGCATTCGAGGGACCAACATCATTACGAGCCATGATCAAGCTTGGAGAAGAAAGAAGAAAGCTAGGGTTTTTTCTAAATCAAATTGGGGATTTTTTCGGAAGTTTCTTGAGTACAAAACAAATAAAATCAAAGAAATAAGGTAGAGAGAGAAGGAAGCAAAAATAAGAGTATTTATAGTAAGATCAAAGGAAGTTGGGTAGTTTTACAAAAATAAACGCGCGAAGAGAAGTGATGTGACCCATGATGGGACGTGCGCAGTACATAGGGCGCCAAAAAGGGGCGCAACTCCCCACGAAAAGGCAACTGCCTCATTAATTTCAGGGTACAGGTTTCAGGACCAAGGGCATAGCAAAGCAGAGAAAGCCTGGTCCAGGCTCAGGCTTGGGCCAGGGTAAGGAACAAAAGCATCTCCTTACCCCCCAGTTCAGGACTGAAGGGCAAGGAGATGGGGGACAAACTGTTGGGACCAAAACCAAGTCGGGTCGGACACATGCGGCAGGTTGGTCCAGGACCATTGGCCAGGTCCAGGCAAAGATCAGGATTCGTAATCAGAACCAGAAGGTACAAACAGTACCAGTCGGTGCAGACAAAGCAAAGGTGCAGGTCAGGAGAGGAAAAGCCAAGATGGGCCAAGCCCAACAAAAAGAATTAAACGTCAAAGAGGAAAGCCCAAAGACGTAGCAGCAACCCTAGAAGAGACGTTGGAAGACTTGGTCTAAGGGCTGAAACAAAGCCATGAAGATAGGAACCGCAAGAGAGATTGTTGGGGAAGTTAGCTACAAAGGAGGAGACGAACGTTGGACCTAGGAAGACTATAAAAGCAAAGGAGTTCAGAAGAGAAGGGGCATCAGAAATCATTCAACTCAAGCACACGACACTCTACGCAATTCTCAAGCATCCAAACACTTTATAATTAATTTACGCTTTTATTATACTCTGTACCAGTTGGTCCAGAATCTGTACCAGATATTCCTGAACTAGTGAAGATCCTCTCCTGGCTTGGCGCCCGTGGTTTTTCCCTTAACACTTAAGGGTTTTTCCCACGTAACATATCGTGTGTCTTGTTCCATTTTTGTCATCTTTTATACATTCTAATCCCTAAATCACGTACAACATAAAACACAACTTAGAGGATAATACTAGTAGACCCGCAATTACACCATCGAACCGTGTGAGAAAATCACCCCGAACAGAATTTGTGGTTTCACATAAAATGAAAGTTGTATATCTGTGGGATTAGAGTATACTCTATGAAGCACGACTCTTAACTCTAAAGGAATAATCTTTCACATCGTTTTTCGTATAATCACACAAAACTGTATTTTCTGGAATAAAGCTTTTGTCCGTATTTTATTTCCTAATCTAAACTTATTATTTTATCATACATTTTTGCATAGACCTTCCTTAGGATTCTTAGTATACGTTCAAAACTTTTTCAAGTCAAAATTCGATCGTTTAGATTTTCAAAAGTATTTTATTCCGAGAGGACGCAAATCTGCCAAAACTGGAATTCTTAGGTCTTGTTTTGTCACTTCCTTTTTCGACTAGGGTTTGACCTTAGGTCTCCATAGACAATCCTAAAACTCATATAGGAACTTAATAAACTCCGTTTAAGATCATAAATAAAGGTTCGGGACTTTTAGAATCACCTCGAGTTGAATAACTAGTCGTCGTTCTACGCTAAATTTCGCATAGTTAACACGCAACATGGCTATAGGAATTGAATGTATTGTAATAGGATGTTCTTGTTTATTTTAGAATCCGAGTTCGTCGAGGAACCCTTCTATCTCGAACATATCATAGGAAAAGGAATAACTCAAGGTAAAGAATCGATCTTTGCTTCCTTGATTGTTTTTATGAATTGTTTAAGGCTTTGTTTGATTGATGCTTTTATAAATTGAGTTTGGATGTTCCAAGCATGATTTTGGATTTGGTTTCTAATATTAATATTGTATTTCTCGATTTTATATTTCTAATGATATTTCCTAAAAGTTTTGAATGTTTAATTATGGATTGGAAAATGATTTGGTTTAAAGAATTTCAAGGCAAAATATTATATTGAAATGTTTTCAATTTTTGGATGATGGTATTATTATCGAAATGTTTTCGATAAAGGATTTGATAAAGGATTTGTAAATGTTTTCCTATTTAAGAAAGGTTTTAATCCATGGTTCTTGAGATGGAGGGTAGTTCGTCTTCTAGGCGACTAAATTTTATATATATTGGCTTTGGGGTTATTGATCACTTCCCCGTGTCTGTTAGATCACTTCTTGGGGTTGGCCCTCGTAAGGGTGCATGCACTTAAGTCTAAACATGACCTATTATTGTAGTTGGTTGGGTTATGCCCGCCTTCATGGTTACTCTATTCGTATTGATTCCATGGTACAAATGCATTTGATTAAAGTTGGTTTGAAAAGTCTACTTTCTAAAATTTTGTTGCAAAGGTTATCTATTTTATAATTCAAAGTTTCTAACGATTGTTTTATTAATCTTTCGTTTATATAAATTATCATTCTTTACTCAAGCTTTGTGTTGACGCTTTGCTTGTTTATCCACTCTTGGTGGGCCTGTGGTGATCCATATGACTCCTTTGGGTTATATTGGGGAGCAGACTCCGTGCAGGTCGTTTGAGTTTTGGCGGGGTCGAAGGGCACGATCACTACGAGAATCATTCGCTTTATTTAATGTTGAACGCTTCCGCAATATTTTTATTACATTTTGTTTTTCATCAGTTGTTATAAACCTCTTTTGTTTCAATAAAGCATCTTTGGATTTGTTTTATGTTTTAAAATAGTAATATCCCGAGTAGGCTTAGTTGGGGTGTTACAAATATTTTGTAACACCCCGACTAAACATACTCGGGATGTCACTATTTTTAAAAAACATAAAACAAATCCAAAGGTGCTTTATTGAAACAAAAGAGGTTTAAAACAACTGTCGAAAAACAAAATGTAATATAAATATTGCGGAAGCGTTCAACATTAAATAAAACGAATGATTCTTGTAGTGATCGCGCCTTTAAACCCCGCCATAACTCAAACGACCTGCACGGAGTCTGCTCCCCAATATAACCCAAGGAGTCATATGGATCAACACAGGCCCACCAAAAGTGGACAAACAAGCAAAGCGTCAACACAAAGGTTGAGTAAGGAATGATAAGTTAAATAGACGAAAGATAAATAAAACAATCGTTAGAAACTTTGAATTATGAAATAGATAACCTTTGCAACAGGATTTTAAAAAATAGACTTTTCAAACCAACTTTAATCAAATGCATTTTTACCATGGAATCAATACGAATAGAGTAACCATGAAGGCGGGCATAACCCAACCAACTACAATAATAGGTCATGTTTAGACTTAAGTGCATGCACCCTTACGAGGGCCAACCCCAAGAAGTGATCTAACAGACACGGGGAAGTGATCAACAACCCCAAAGCCAATATATATATAAAATGTAGTCGCCTAGAAGACGAACTACCCTTCATCTCAAGAACCATGGATTAAAACCTTTATAAATAGGAAAACATTTCCAAACCTTTATCAAATCCTTTATCGAAAACATTTCGATAATAATACCATCATCCCAAAATTGAAAACATTTCAATGTAACAATTGCCTTAAAATTCTTAAACCAAACCATTTTCCAATCCATAATTAAACATTCAAAACTTTTAGGAAATATCATTGGAAATATAGAATCGAGAAATACAATATTAATATTAGAAACCAAATCCAAAATCATGCTTGGAACATCCAAACTCAATTTATAAAAGCATCAATCAAGCAAAGCCTTAAAACAATTCATAAAATCAATCGAGGAAGCAAAGATCGATTCTTTACCTTGAGTTATTCTTTTCCCTACGATACGTTCGGGTTAGAAGGGATCTTCGATGAACTCGGATTCTACAATAAACAAGAACATCCTATTATAATACGTTCGATTCCTATAGCCATGTTGCGTTTAAATATGCGAAGTCTAGCGTAGAACGATGACTAGTTATTCTACTCGAGGTGATTCTAAAATTCCCGAACCTTTATTTATGGTCTATAACGGAGTTTATTAAGTTCCTATATGAGTTCTAGGATTGTCTATTGAGACCTAGGACCAAACCCTAGTCGAGAAAAGAAGAGACTAAGCAGGACTTAGGAATTCCAGTTTTGGCAGATTTGCGTCTTCTCGGAATAAAATGCTTTTGAAAATCTAAAATACAGAATTTTGACTTGAAACTTTTTGAGCGTATATTACGAACTCTAAGGAAGGTCTATACCAAAATTCATGATAAAATAATAAGTTTAGATGACGAAATAAAATCCGAACAGAAAAATTTTTCCAGAAAAGGCAGTTTTGCGCGAGTTTACGAAAAACGGTGTACAAGATTGTTCCTTTATAGTTAAGAGTCGTGCTTCGGAAGGTATACTCTAATCCCACAGATATACAACTTTCATTTTATATGAAACCACAAATTCCATTTAAATCTTTGAGAAAACGTCATTGCAACAGACCCCTAATTTCTGGGATTAAAATTTCACTGAGGATAGTTATAAAATAAATTCCTTTAAATTATGAAAACATCTTAGAAATGTGATTTAAAATTTTTTATGAACTCTTAAGACCTTTATGGTGATACTATAAAAAGAATTTCGAAATCAGAATTTATTTAGTGTCCCAAAATAAATTGACAACACAGAATAGCAGATGACAGATTTTTACGATTCGATTCTTGTTAAGTTTATGTGTTTTCTAAACAAGGATTAAGACAAGGATTAAGCACGAAATTAAGGTTTAAGGAATAGGTAAGAGTCTTACTTAGAAGCCTTATAATGTGTTAAAAAGGATCCTCCAAACCCTTGTTGAAAAACCCGACTCAAGATTACCCGTACTCGAACTTGTGTGGTTGAGAGCTACTTACGAGACCTTTTTCTATGGAATTTTTGAGAGAGATTTTGCTGAGAATAGAGTGATAAAGATGAGTGAAAATGATGAATGAATGATTCTAATAAGTGAGGTTTATATAGGGTTAATTAGGATTAAATGGGAGAGCCAATTACACTCCCCCATGCTTAATATCACACGGTCAACAAGGAGGCAAAGGGTTGATTTTTGCTTGGTTATTTGATGAGTTTTACTCATTTAATTCTTGTTATTTAAGGCTTAATAAATGGTATTTTAATTAACCAAGAGATGATTAATGAAACAAGGAGGAAGAATGCATGTATGCTCATGCATTCATGCGTGTGAATGTATGTGTAGTGCCCAAAATTTTTACTCTTATATTTACTTAACGAGTCATACCTTTAAATGCATTTGTTGAATAAATAATTAAGTTAAATATTAAAATATATTTGGTTTATCTAATCCAAAAGGTATTTGATAAAATATACAAGTATGCATAAATATAGATCGTACTAAGGATTGTATTAGATTAAATTTCTCTCATTTAATAAAGTGTGACCCAAAATATATTTGAACTCCACCAAAATATTTATTTTTCATATATTATAAGCCAATAAGATACTTTTAAAGACGTCCTTGAAATAACATTTAAAATGACGTTTGTTCTTGAAATAGTTGTAGAGTAAAAACAAACTTTTATAATAATTATAAGTTTTGAATGACGTATGGACTCTTAGTATAAATATAAGTTGTCTTAAGGATTTTTTTGAGCAAGCTTAATTGAAATGAGACTAAAGAGTTGACCTTAATTAAGCTGAGCTATGAAATGTGAATCTATAAGGTCTTAAAATTCTCGGGTATTACAAGTGTCCTCCATAGTTAGTACAATAACATAAATAAACCTCTATAGGTTCACATGGTACATTTTGTATTGCAATCAGTTGATTAACATTTATCAATAACGGTTGGCTTGCTAGATAAGTTTGACGTTATTGTCATACAGATGGCGGTGATCAACTGGTCCCTAAAAGTCACACCTAAAGGATGTGTTTAAGAAATGTGATTATTTTAGAAAATAATCATATTGATGCCTTACTAATAGACTAAAAGGTTAGTCAGTGTTTTTGACTAAAATGTTACTCAAGTGTGATAATGATACGGCAATTTAATAAGGATTAAATAATATTAGCTGAGACGAATAAAATGTAATTCGTAAATTGAATATAAAATGTTATATTTAATTGTTGGATATAATATAAGCTAATTAGACATAAACTGTTATAATTAATTAGCAAATTATAAATATATGGATATTTATAATTTAATGATATATTGTAATGGATCATAATTATGACACTAGTAATATTATATTATATTATAAAGCTAAAGGAAATTAAGAGGAAAGAGTCCTAATGCACTTTTGACTCATTGGTCAACAAGTTATTAGATTTTGGAAAGTAATTTTTGGAAAGTAAAATTACTCCCCAAAATAATATAGAGGGGTCGAAATTTTGAGGATATAAAGGGGAGTTTTGACTCAACCTAATTCTCTAATTCATTCAATATAATTCACATACACAAATTGAAGAAAATCAGTTTTCTCTCTAAAAGGTTTACTAGCAAAATCAGGCATATCTTGAACAATCTTGGGTGCAACTATTAGGAGATATCAAGCTTCTTGATATTCAATCTTAGACCATTAAAGCAAGGACTAAAGGTTGTTTTCTTAATCTCTTGTTTAATTATGCAATTTCTTTTATGACCATTAATCATATAGAATGAGTTTCATTATAATCCTTGATGATTAAAGGGTATGTATACGGATATATTCCCACAGATACATCAATGAGTAAACGATAAAAAGTCGAAGACATACCAAAAATTAAATGGAGAAATCAACTATGACATTCAAAAGAAATACAAGATTATACAAAGATGAAAATAGTTATACCATCATGATTTCAGTGGAACATGGATAGCAGCAACATTGAGTGAGTTGCAATATTGTACACATTGAGGTCGTGACGATTTTGGAGGTTTTTTTTACGCAATTTGAAGATTTCCTGAACCAATGGGACATACCAATTCTATTTTCCACACTATCCACCACATTATTGCAACCAAAACCCATTAATCAAACGACTCAACCGCGGATCATATTAGAATTACCATTTCCACAACTATTGAGAGCAATCAAGAAAAATGTAAATCAACGAAACACATGAAAACTTTTGATCATAGATTTTACACACCTAAGGCAATTTCGAATAGGATATAATTATGAAATGTGCCCATCAATCCAAAGATTCAAAGTTTAAGCACAAGAGTCCTACTCATATATGTTACGTAGACTCGGCTACACTTGTTGGACACGATATGATATTGACTATTGTTGGTTAAAAAGATAAAGAAACGACTGAATCAGATGGAGTTATTTTTACGCAATTTTTCACTGCATCCAAAATATATGCTCGTCTTATATATGCTCGTTTTATGTTGCTCTTATTTGGATTCGTCATTTTATTTTATTTCACACTTAGGACTAAAAATATAAATATTTGGGGTTTTTTTTAGTTGATACAATATTATTAAATTTGATTTGTTTCGAGTGGAATTAATTTTAACAAAACTTTACATATAATGAGAATTGATTGCAAAAAAATTGAATGGATGGGCTTTTTGTTTTCTCCAAAGAAGGCGGTTTTGTGCTTTGTTGACGTGGCAAGGTACGCTGACGTGGCAGCCCAAGACTTCAAAAGTAAGTTGGTTTTGCAAGTTATTGTTTCAATGATTCTCTTTTAATAATATGTATAGATATACGAGTATAATTTAAAGAATTTAAACATAATGAAATACTACGTGTTGGATTCTACGGTAATATTCGAGACGTCGTGTGGTACACTGTTCTAAGTCAGTTAGACCCCTACTATATATGGTGCGTATGGGCTCGTGGTCACCGACTCCAGGGTTAACGCCTCTTTCTCTAGCTTTGGTGCACTACAAAGAGAGAAGTCGAAGCTGTTCTTATATTTTGTGAAGTGTGTATGTAGAGAAGAGGAGAAGATGAAATGTTTTGTTGTGTATTATGTGAATGAAGAAGCTCTGTGAATGAAGAAGCTCGGTATTTATAGGGCTCGAAAAATATGACTGTTGGAAAATACAACAGTCAAAAACGGAGTTAATATGGCCATTAAAACCGAGATTGAATATGGCTATTAATCACATAATTATGATGTGCAATTAATCAGAAATAATGCGCATTAACTTCGTTGATTTGAATGAGTGTAGTATCCGATCACTTAATTAGTCCGAGGAGAAAAAATATAAGCACACCACGCACGTGGCACGAGACGGACGGACGGCGGGGCGTGCGTAGGAGGCCTTGTATACTCTCCACATAGTTGTTCTTACCAAATAAATAAGAGCTCCATATATAAACCCAACAAAATGCTTTGTCTCCATCAATATGGGACTCCTTGTTTTTACAAGTTTGGACCAACATCTCCAACCAGGGGCGGACCCACTAACACCAATGGTGTTGCACATGCAACATCAAAAATTTAAAAAATCATTAATATATAATAAGCGAAGTTTAGAAATACCAAAAAGCAATATAGCATAATGGTAGTGGATGTGGAAAGAATGGAAGAAATAGCTGTGAGGTCTTGGGTTCAATTCCTCTTAAATGCATTTATTCTCCCCGTCCCCCTAATTTTGCTACTCATTCAAATCATCATTAATTCACCATTAATTGCTACCGTATTACAATTTATCAAGTCCATTATTGCATTTCTGATCATTTCAGCCAATAAATTTCCCCCTAATTTTTATTTTTTCTCACTTTCATATATCTTTATATTCTATATATGGTTAATAGTTTTATTGCTTATTTTTGGCATATTTACTTGTATATTTCTTATTTAAATTGTAAATTTGTGTTATATTTTATGTATATAAATGTAATACATATTTTATATAAAACAATTATATACGTATGTTATCCGAAAAAATTGTATCTGTGAATAAGCTTCTAAAAAGAAAATACAACACCAAAAAAAAAGTTCTGGGTCCGCCCCTGTCTCCAACACTCAGTTTAATACGATGTAACATGTTAAAAACATTTTTAACCTTTTTTTCGAGTACAAGACAAGTAATGGAGTAAGGATTAACATATATGCTTTGATTTAGTTGGAAGAGGGGTTGTCGGAGTTTCACCAAATTTTTTAGAAATTTTGTTTTAGGAGTTGTTAACAAAAAGTCCAAAATTATTAGTAATAAATTAATTTAGAAATGTTAGGGACTTGTACGATAAATGACTTAAAATTTAGGTAACAATTGAAAAAAAAATCGTTATTTTTAATATTACCCTTACCTCTAACTTTGCATCTTTCTAATTTTCTTCATCTTATAATCCACTTCATATAATAAACTTAACTTAATTTTGTAATTAATTTTTTTTAAAATTCATTATTACATATTAATGTTATTAGTTACAAAGTATTATTTTACTTTTTGAGTTAAAATTATTTTATAAATAAATTTAATAATTAACAAGATAGAAAAGTGTAACTAAATCAATAATTTTTAAAAATTATCAATGAAAATAAAGAGAAATAATGAGTAAATAAAAACAAAACAACCGTCTATCAAACCACCTAACAACCCTCCCCCACTCGGCGTTCACCTCTTGGACACCTGATCATCGACTGCACATCCGCCACAGTCACCACTAATCGTTTGTCCTACTACCGTGACCTCATCTAACTCCACAGATGTATATATATTTTACCGGCCTGAAATTATTTTGACTTGAAATTGATTTGACCCGACTCGTTGATGACCTGCAATCAGTCATGACTCAACAAAGTTTGACCAAAAACCGAACCTGACTCGACCTTAGATGACTAACCCACATAATCCTTTTCAATTTGAGTTGACCAAGTTGTTGAACAAATCCGAGATGAGGCACGACTCGAATCAGCCTGAAAATTATCATGACGCATTTATAGGAAAAACAATGATTTAAACGGATATAAAGAATACAGATTATTAATTTTCTAAAAGAAATTTTAAAAAGTTACTATTTGAAAATTTATTAAAGAAGTTTATAACTTTTTTATTCTTTTTAAACCATTGATAGCATGAGATTTTGGCCGTGGTCAATATAATGGAACTCATATTAATCCCAATGGTACAATGACATAGACGTGGGTAATAGCGTAATTCGTGAATACAATTATCTAATAGCTTCCACATTAAGGCAAGTCTTTATCTCTTCTTACGGAGTACAATTTATAATCTCACATACTTTTTCTCAACTTTCTAATTTTCATCACATACTATTTATTCTTTTACTCCATTCATTCATTCACAATATGCTTTAATTTAAAAAAAAAACCGATTCAGTAGTAAATGTTAAAAATTACATGATTGCCGAGAGCAATAACTTATCATTTTTTTTAAAATTTTTTTTCTTCCACTCTCTTAGAATTTAATTTAACTAATCTTGCTCAAAACATCCCCAATGAAGCATTCCAAATAATTATAGGACGATCCTCCTCGTTCCAAAGCTTTTTTGCCATAGTCACTCATCGTCTTGACTCGTTCACGCATCGTCTCATCCACATTCATTAATGCCCTAATTCCCTCTTCTATCTCCTCGGCCTTTACCATGAAGCCCGCCTTTTGAGTTTCTATATCCGTTTTGTAATCCATCCTTATTTCAATTGCCAATTCCAACTCCTTTACTAACTCAAACGCGTTCAGCTGCTGCTCCGCATAAATAGGCCAAGTTGCCATGGGAACCCCAAACCATACGCTCTCCAACGTCGAGTTCCACCCACAGTGTGACACGAACCCTCCTACGGCAGGGTGGGCTAATACCTCAACCTGTGGGGCCCACGCTATGATTTTCCCCCTACCATTCGTGCGATCAATGAACCCCTCAGGAAGGGCCTCTAAGAACGCCTCACTCTCACTAGGGGCCCCTACCTTTCCTGAAGAAGGCGGCTTCCGTAAGGCCCATAAATACCGTTGTCCCGACCGTTCTAGACCGATCGCTATCTCTTTAATTTGTTCTTCATCAAAACTTCCCATACTTCCAAAACACAGAAACACCACTGACAACTGAGGTTGACCATCAAGCCACTGAATTACGGACACGTCCTTACTATTGTCAGACCCACCAGTACTCGTGTCGCCGAGCTCCAAAATGGGGCCCACGGGATAAATAGGCGGAATTATCTTACCATCACCATTCATTAACGCATGTATACCGAAGTTTTCTAATTCCACATAGGTATTCATCAAAATACCTTTCATTTCTCTAAACTTCCTCGCAAAGCCGAGGAGCAGCTCGCACCCGTTCTTCTCTTGAAACACCGCAGGAATAGCCGCGCTCGTGACCGGGTTCTTAAACCCGGGCAGAACCGCTGAAAATTCCGGCCTACTAAACTCACCCGCAGGATCAATTTCTTGATGATCGTCTGCGAACAACTGAGCAAAGAATGTGAAATTCAGAAGATTTGCACCCGAAGTAAAGTAAAGGTATGACGGTACACTCAACTCGTTGGCAATGTCCGCCATTGAGGTGCAAAACATGTCGAGGACAAACCCGACGGGCTTGGGCATCCCGGCCCGAACCCGGTCCTCAACTGCCTGCTTAACAAATGGCTTGTGGAGGTCGATGGCAGCAGTAAATTGATTGGGAGAAGACGGGTCGAACACGTTGGGCAGGAGCGGAAGGGATACGAAACTCAGACGGGTCGGGTACGGGTTGTCACGTGACTGGGAGTCAATGTAGGCGTTGACTTTAGAAGAGTGCATAGGAAAGTCGATGACGTAAATAGAAACAAAGATTAAATCGTTTTTATTAAGAATTAATTTAGCGAGTTGAACGGTCGATATAATGTGACCTACAGCCGGAGTTGGGATGAATACCAACTCGAACGGTGTTTTGCTCATGTTTGATTGCTTAATAAACTTTTCGAGTTTATTTTTGTGTAGAGAGAATGAAAAATTATTCGACGAGTTTTATAAATGTCGTAACGATGATAGGATAATTCGTATAGTATGTGGTTGTAGAAAAAAAAAAAACAAGGCACTTAAATTTGGTTGATGTGTGGATACTCGTAAGATATATACGTATAGAAAGGACAAAAAGGATTAAAGAAAGGTGGAGAGTGGAGAGTCGACTACAAATCTACTCATACTCTGCATGTTTAAAAGATGTGTGGACGACGCATGCATGACGAGGTCACTAACTCACTCGTCAAATGGATGAACGGCTTATATTTTGATTTTGTTCCTCGCTCTCCATCACTCGATCATACGTACTAAAGTTAAAGTAGCTTTTTCTTTTTTCTTTTGACAAATTTTATGAAAATCAATCAATCAATCGCTCTATATATATAAACGAGGGTTTTTTCGAGCGACGTGGTAGTCTCCAACTTTTTCGAAACTCTTAAATCAATATTTTTTTTAGTAATTATGAAATTATATAAATTAATTTAAATTCATAAAAAAAAAAAAATAAATAAAAAAAATAAAAAAAATAATCCACAATTAAATCATCATATCCTCCTACTACTACACTATCTCAAATTTGACATAGATCAATATGTTAGAGTTGTAGTGTCATTCAATCACCTCCACTTTATCACATATATATAGACATCATATGCAACTATCGATTGCAATAAATCGTGAGCACGTTCATCCTACGGATGATATTGTGTTTCTTTCACGTATCGATGAGTTATATGATTTTGTTTTTAAATCGTCTTCGTTTTTTATATATAGTTTTAACAATTTTTAAAATCTACATTAATTTAATGTTTTTTGCATGTATATTTGTGTTTTCATGTTATAGAAGATATTAACAATTATTTTCATTTATATGCAGAGTAATTTCGACGAACGACATAAAATGTAAGAGGGATAAAACCAAAACCGAAGTATTTATTACATTGATCAATGATCAAGATATAATTTTTAAGTATTTGGTTTAACTGTTTGATAATCATATCAATTCAGTATTTTATAAATGTTAACCGGAGTATTTAAAAGTATTTGCTCCTATGGTTTTTGGTTTAAATGTTTGATTATCATATAAATTTACAACTTTTTCAAAATTTAATTGAGTGGCACTACTCTATTTTTAGTTGCACATAGATGATGCTATAATAACTACTCCTTCGTATTATAGTTGTGTTGCTCCTATTAAAGAAAAGTAACAAGGGAGAATTGGATGGTAAAGCCTTAATCATTCATTCACTGTATCCATAGTCTATATATACAACCTAGTCAAGTATGAAAGCATCCTGTAATATGGTAACTAAGTTCTACTAATTAGGAACTAAATATATACTTGCTGCTATTACATTATATTACAATATTCTTCAGTTAATGTCAAATATTATCCGATATTGTTTCCATACTCCCCCTCAAGTTGGAGCACTTGTGAGACCGAGGCCCAACTTGCGCTGTAAATGATTAAACGCTTCGCTTCCGAGTGCCTTAGTAAACAAATCTGCTACTTGCTCCTTACTGCGAACATGCATTGTCTTAATTGTATTTTCAATGAGATGTTGCCTAATAAAGTGGCAATCGATCTCAATGTGCTTCGTTCTATCGTGAAAAACCGGGTTCTTCGCAATGTGAATTGCCGCTTGGTTGTCGCAGTACAACATCATCGACTTTGTATGAGATATCCCTAATGATGCCAAGAACGACTTGGGCCAAATTAATTCACTCGTGGCGCATGCCATGGCACGGTATTCGGCTTCCGCCGTGGATCGCAATAGCCTGCCTTTTTGCTCTCCACGAAACACGGGATGAGCCGAGTGAAACGTAGTAGCCGCTCAAGGACCTTCTCGTTAGTGTACACCTCCCATAATCCGAATCGCAATAGCCACGCAACTCCAAATCAGAATCTTTGCTCAAGATAATCCCTTTACTCGGGTTAGACTTTATGTATCGAACTACTCTCAATGCAGCATCCCAATGTTCCCTTCTCGGACTGCTCACAAAGCGTGACAATATGTGCACAGCGTAAACTAAATCTGGCCGCGTTATTGTCAAATAAACCAATCGTCCAACCAATCTCCTATACTTCATTGCATCCTTGAGTAAGCATCCATCCGCAAGTTCTAAACGATGGTTCGTTTCCATGGGCGTGTAAACAGGTTTCGCCCCGTTCATTCCCGCTTCTTCGATTATACCCAATGCATACTTCCGTTGATTGACAAAATAATCCCTTTTGTCCATGTGCCACCTCAATTCCTAGAAAGTATTTCAACTTTCCCAAGTCTTTAATGCCAAAATGTGTATCGAGGAACTTTTTGAATTTGTCACTCGCGACACTGTTGTTGCTAACGACTATCATGTCGTCAACGTATACCAAAACTCCGATGAATGTTTCTCCATTATTATAAGTGAGCAAAGAATAGTCTGCGAGGGATTGAACGAAACCATACCTCTTCAAAAAATCCGCAAGTTTAGCAAACCAATTTCGAGAGGCTTGTTTCAAGCCGTATATCGACTTTAATAGTCGACAAACTTTGTTCTCCCCCTTTCGTTCGAACCCTTGAGGTATTCTCATGTAGAAGACCTCTTCATCTAAATCACCATGTAAGAAGGCGTTGTTGACGTCCAACTGATCGATGAGCCAGCCCTTTGTAATTGCAACAGCCAGCAAACAACGAACACTGGTCATTTTCGCGACCGGTGCATACGTCTCATGATAATCGATCCCTTCCACTTGTGTGAAACCTTGAGCCACCAATCTCGCTTTGTATCTTTCAATCGTACCGTCAGCTTTGTACTTCACCTTGTAAACCCATTTACAACCAATGGGTTGCTTTCCTCTCGACAAATCAACAACCTTCCAGGTCCCGTTTGTCTCAAGAGCGGTGATTTCTTTTTGCATTGCTTCACGCCAATTTTGATCACTTGCGGCTTCTCGGTAACAGCCAGGTTCGCGGACGTTGTCGATTTTAGCCATGTATGACCTGTGAGCCTTTGAAAAACAATCTGTAATAACATAATTAGCTAAAGGATAACGAGTACCTGATTTCGAGGATTTCAATTGATCGCGATGAGCACTTATGATGGGTTTTAACAGCCTCGTGGACTTACATACATAATCTTTCTTCCAATATGGTTCACGTTTCTCCCTCGCACCCCGACCAGCCTGCTCGTTTTGATGGCGTCTCCCAAGCGACCACTTGTCTCTGCCGGTGTGCGCACAGCCTGTCTCTCGAGTAGTGTAGTGACCAGGGGATGCTGTACCCTGGTTCATGTCGTCTCCAGAAGGTGGGTCAACAACATCCTCAAGCGGTGGTGCAGCAGTGGTCGTCAAATCTGCAGCATTAATAGGCTCCTCAATATAAACCGCATCCTTGACCATTTGAGGAACAGGAGGACTGGACTCCAATGGGGTATAAAACGGGAAAACGTGCTCGAAGAAATGCACATCCCTCGACACAAATAAGCGCTTTGTTTGCAGATCATACACCCGCCATCCTTTTTTTGCTGTGAGGATATCCTAAAAATAAGCACCGCTTTCCTCGCTCCGCAAATTTGTCTCGAGGTTTTTCCTTATTGTGAGCGTAACAAAGACATCCTAGAACTCGTAAATTCCTTAAATCTGGTTGTCTGTGATACAATACCTCATAGGGAGTTTTATTATGGAGCAATGGCGTTGCTGTTCGATTAATCAGGTACGCAGCTGTCAAAATGCATTCCCCCCAAAACTGTAGGGGCAAGTTACCAGCAAATCTCAAAGCGCGTGCTTTCTCAAGAATGTGACGATGTTTTCGTTCAACTCTTCCATTCTGTTGAGGTGTATCCACATTGCTCGTTCGAAATAAAATACCGTGATCTTTGTAGTAGGTTTGCATCGTACCAGACAAGAGTTCGGTTCCGTTGTCACTTTGTATTATTTTAACGCATTTTCCAAACTGAGTTTTGACCATTTGACAGAAAACTTTCATTATGTCACCAGCCTCACTTTTCTCCTTCATCAAATAGACCCATACTCCCCGACTATGATCGTCTACGATGGTCAAGAAATAATGTGCACGCGATAAACTAGCTACAGGATACTTTCCCCAAATGTCGCAATGAATTAAACCGAACAAAGTGTTACAACGTTTATTATTAAGATTGAAAGATGACCGTGTTTGTTTAGCCCGACAACACGGGTCACAAACTTGACTAGCATTCCAATTCAAATGAAAACCAATTAATGCAGAAAAAACCAATTAAGATTGAAAGATGACCGTGTTGTACTGAGATTAAGTCACAAGTCAGCGAAGGAACTGTAGGTTTATATCGGTATATAGACCTTTAAAATCACAGGATTATAATGAAAAACTTTATATGATTAATGGTCATAAATTGAAATTGCATAACATATATAAAGATTTAGAATCTATATCTATATCTATATCTATATCTATATTCTATATTATATATTAAAAGAGAAACCTCCAAAAGTGTTTTCGTGGAAAACTCTCAAAAACAAGCATTTTTTCCTCCTTATTCCGCCACGTCATCTATAAGGTCCCACGTCCTCATTGACTTCCCGGGTCAATTCCCTGCCTAATCGTCTTCCAATTGTTTTTTCGGCTTCCTTGTCCTTTCATATTTTGAGGATACGAAAAGGCCATAATTGAATACCATAATTGAAGTTCATCATTCATTTGCTAGCATTCAATTGTCTGTATTAAACAATTTTCATCTCAACATGGTCGTTCTTCTTTTCCGGCTTTCATTTTCACCGTTCACGACGTGCAACATTAGAGTGTCCGACAAACAGATGAAACGAAAAAATAGACTACTTAATTGGTATGTACTTACTAACATAAAATGCAAAGTTGAAACAATACAAATGAAACTAAAAAATATTCATCAAACAGATATAGTAACACAAATTTTTTAATAATTATAAACAAAGAATCAAACTTTTCAACTACATCGTCTTTTATTTCTCATTACATTCTTGTTTTTTTATTTAATTATTTTATGTCAACTAAATAATATAAAGAAAACCATAAGACATAAGTTATTACCTTATAAAATCATGCATCAATTCTATTATTTTATAAATTCCAAAACTTTCAAAGTCATGTAAAAATTATTTCAATACTTTTTATAAATTTATATTTAGACACATTTTACTTTTGATTTTGTAGCTTTGATTTTAATATGTACTATAGATATAGATATGTAAATATTTACATATTTATTTATAGTTTTATAGTACAATGTTAACTATTTTTTATATTTGCATCAATGAATCGGAAATAACAAAGCTCACAATAATTACAAGGTATAATTTATGTGTTGATTATTCTATCAATTAAATTTGTTATTTTAGAGTTTTCAAAATTTGATAAGTCATGCATAATTTATTTTCATAATTTTTAAAATTTAATATTTAGATACATTTTGCTTTTGATTTTGTTGCTTTGATATTTTTTTCCTCTAAGATTATATATAGTACAATATTAATTAATTTCTATATTTGCAGGAACAAATCGGAAAATAAAAGAATCCACACATACCAAGGTATAATCGATGTGTTACTAATTTTTGCTTAATTATTTTTCAATGAAGGGATAAATACAAGGCCGTTTATTTGATATTTGTTTCATTAATCTTTGACTTTAATTATTAACTCTTAATATATCAAGATGATGATTGAGAAAGGTATAAAATGTAATTGTGATTTTTTTATCAAGGTTTTATAGTATGAAAGGAGATGAATAAAGTAAATATATTCATTTAAATTGTTATTTCTACATAGTCAAAAATCTATGAGAAATTGTGGTGTTTTAATGTGATTTTTATAGTATTTGTTTTAAAATTATATATTTACAATATTATAAAAGATTAATTTCCAAGAATAATCCGAACTGGTCCTCTTATTCCATAAATAATCCGAACTCGAATTAATCCACGAATAATCTCAACTATTGAATTATCATTTCAATAATGTACTTTGGCCAATTTCAATCGACTCTAACACGTAAAAAAAATGGCAAAATCGACTCTAACTTTACCTCACTCTTATTTTAAGTATAATTCAAACCGTTTTCACTTCTTTTTTTATTGATTAAAGCATGTTAAAATTGGCCAAAGTACATTATTGGAATGTTATTTCAATAGTTAGGATTATTCGTGGATTAATTCGAGTTCAGATTATTTATGAACTAAGATGACCAGTTCGGATTATTCTTGGTAATTAATCCTATTATAAATTTACACTTGAACCCAAAAAATATATTATCATAATTTTTTATTTAATTAACTTTCTTATAACTAGAATGATTTTTAAGTCATTATCAAATAATAATTCATTTTTTTTCCTTAATTTCATTTTTTAAACTTTATTTTAACAAATCTATATCTATATCTATATCTATATATTATATATTATATATTAAAAAAAATCCTCATAAGTTTGCTTGTGAAAAACACCCAAAAACACACTATAAGAACGCCCTCATTCTGCCACGTCATCTATTGTGTTCCACGTCAGAATTGTTTACTCGGGTCAAATTTCGCTTCAAGTTTTTTCATCTTCCTCGTCCTTTAGTTGTTCACATGTATTTATTTTGAGTATTTGAAAAGGCCTTTATTAAATACCACCATTCAATTGCTCGCAATCAATCAATTGTTCATGTTACATATTAAAACTAAATAACTCATAAGTGTGCTCACGAAAAACACTAAAAAACATATATTAATTGCGTCCTTATTCCGCCACGTCATCCATTGTATTCCACGTTAGACTTGACTTCTCAAGTGAAATTTCGCTCAAAATTTGACTTACCTTTGTTTTTTCAACTTCTTCGTCTTTTCATCTTTCATTTGTAATTATTTTGAGGATTTGAAAAGACCCTCATTGAAGACTAATATTCATTTGCTCGCAATCAATTGATCGTGTTAAACAACTCTCATATCAACATGACCGTTTTTCTTCTCCGATTTTCATTTTACCGTTCACGACGTACGTACAACATTAAGAGTGCCCAACAAACAGATGAAACTAAAAAATAGACTACTTAATTAGTATGCACTTTCTAATATAAAATACAAAGTTTAAACAATACAAATGAAAATAGCACAAAATTTTTAATAGTTATAAACAAAGAATCAAACTTTTCAACTACATCCTCATTTATTTCTTATTACATTAATATAAAGAAATACAAAAAGATATACGTTACCTTACAAAATCATGCATCATTTCTATTATTTTAGAAATTCCAAAACTTTCAAAGTCATGCACAAATTATTTCAATAATTTTTATAAATTTATATTTAGACACATTTTAGTTTTGATTTTGTAGCTTTGATTTTTTTTCCTCCCGTAACGTTGTTTTATAGTACAATGTTAACTATTTTTTATATTTGCAGGAATGAATCGGGAAATTACAAAGCTCACAATAATATCAAGGTATAATCTATGTGTTGATTATTCTATTAATTTAATTTATTTTATTTTTGAGGAAAAGATTGATAATTATTTTTTAATGAGGGGATAAAAACAAGGTGGATCAAGTTTATTATTTTAGTTTTCAAAATTTTAAAAGTCGATCATCCATCAATTATCTTAATAATTTTTAAATTTTATATTTAGATACATTTAGGTTTTGATTGTGGCTTAGATTCTTTTTTTTTCCCTCTAATTTAAACAACTCTCATCTCAACATGGTCGTTTTTCTTCTCCGACTTTCATTTACACCGTTCACGACAAACAACATTTAGAGTGCCCAAAAAAGAGATGAAACTAAAAAAATATAACATTTAATTGGTATGTACTTACTAGCATAGAATGCAAAGTTGAAACAATACAAATGAAATTAAAATATATTCATCAAACACATGTAATAACACAAATATTTTAATAGTTATAAACACAGAGTCAAAGTTTTCAACTACATCTATCGCTTTTATTTGTCATTACATTCTTATTTTTTTTAATTAATTATTTTTTGTCCGCCAATTTTTTTGAATTAATTCCAAAACTTTCAAAGTCATGCACAAATTATTTCAATAATTTTTATAAATTTATATTTAGACACATTTGACTTTTGATTTTGTAGCTTTGATTTTTTTTTCCTTCCGTAATGTTGTTTTATAGTACAATGTTTACTATTTTTATATTTGCAGGAATGAATCGGGAAATAACAAAGCTCAAATAATTATCAAGGTATAATCTATGTGTTGTTTATTCAATTATATTATTTTATTTTATTTTTGAGGAAAATTTAGATAATATTTTTTAATCAGGAAATAAATACAAGGTGGATCAAATTTATTATTTTAGAGTTTTCAAAATTTTATAAGTCATGCATCATTTATTTTCATTATGTTTAAAATTTTATATTTAGATACATTTTGCTTTTGATTTTGTGGCTGTGATTTTTTTCCTCTAACGTTATATATAGTACAATGTTAACTAATTTTTATCTTTGCAGGAACAAATCGGAAAATAAAAAAATACACACTTACCAAGTTATAATCGATGTGTAGCTAATTTTTGGTTAATTTTTTTTGAATGAAGAGATAAATTCAAGGCAGATTATTTGATATTTGTTACATTCATCTTTGACTTTAATTGTTAACTTTTAATATATCAAGATGATGTTTGAGAAGGGTGTTAAAATATAATTGCGATGTATTTTTTTTTATCAGGGTTTTATAGTATGAAAGGAGATGAATAATGTAAATATATTCATTTAAATTGTTATTTCTACACACTCAAAAATCTATGAGAAATTATAGTGTTTTAATGTGATTTTTATAGTTATTGTTTTAAAATTATATATTTACAATATCATAAATTTACACTTGAACCAAAAAAACATATTGACAATATTTTTAATTTAATTAAATTTCTTATAACTAAAATGTACTCCCTCCATTCAACTCTAAACCCAGCAATAATCGTCTTACAACTCAAAATACACACTAAAAAAAACAGTCTATTTGCGAGGTAATTTGCGACGGGAAAAAAATTTCGTTTTTTACAATTGCGACGGAAAATGAATTTTGCTACAGACTGTTTTGGTGGGCTGAAGAATGTATTTGGCGCCTTAAATTGCGACAAAATTTTCCAAATTTACATGATGGATAAACAGAAACAACAACCGTTGTGCTTTTCAACAAAGAAGCACAAAAAGCCATCACCAAACCCATCAAAAGACTCCTTGCGATGATATGTAATATGCAGTCTACATAATATGTAACATTTTCGATGTTTTGTCGTCGAAAACTCATATTATCTCTATCCATTTAAGAGATTATTTTGAAATTTTAGATGGAAATTAATAATTATTAGTGACTATAATATTTACATGCACAAACACAATTGCTAACCACAACAAATACGTATTAAAATGTGAACGACCCAGTCCGTGGATCCCACGGGGTACACTGTAACAACCTGGTTTTTAGTCGACTTTAATTACTAAGGCGGAAATTAATTAAGTCTTAAACCAACGTCATTAATTATACAATAAAACCCAAATGTTATAACATCGTTCAAGAGTTAAATAAAACAACTCTAAGCACGGTAATTTAAAGGAGTAGTGTTACATATTACATATCTCTCAAAAAGAAACTAAAAGGAAAGCATAAAACGTCTCGTGGCCCCGTCTAAAATCCAGCTTCTAGTCCACGTACGTCCTGCACAATAAATCATTGGTGGATGCACTGAGCTGACAAAGTGACTAGCTATGCTCATACTTACCCTCGATTTCAATTACTTTGGTTTAATATTATCGCTTTATAAACATAACATTATGATAAAAACATAAACATGTTTATTACATATAGCATATAAAGACATATAAGTCATAATAAGCATACGGTTTAAAGCGATAAATCATATAAGCATGATATTCAGTTATGAAAGCAAATAACAGATAATATCATAGCAAAAGTGTCACAACATAACAACAGGATTACAAAGCGATATCAGATCGCATACATACATACATTTCGTATCATACTCATCATGCAGACTCGATTCACTTCAGAAATTTGTGGTCTTTAATTAGTTTTCGAAGATGGTACACACTTATTCTCATTTAATCATACAACAAACAACACATACTGCTTACGAGCCTGACCACTGAGTAGGCCATTCATTGTACTCTAGTCGCTTGCATCTCACTACCATAGTGCAGCGGCTTACTCGACTCGTAAACCACGCCGAATACTATAGTACTTGCATGTCATCTTCTAGTGTTCGAAATGATTCAAACTTCAGATACAATCTCGTCAAGTGATCTTTACATGTGGTAAGAACGAATGCAAGTGTCGCGTCCAATAAAGACGAAACTCGGCAAGGAGACAGAACCGCAAAGCGCATAAGCACATAATGTCACGGTGGCCCTGATAACTTTAGTGAAATAGGGGAATAAGACCCTAGTCTAGTACATGTACACTAATATCCACGTTAAGAGTAGGCTATGCTATTCATAGAGCACCTTAACTCTGGATAAAACGACTATTTCCTAAAGCCTGAGACAAAAGCCTTGGCATATTCATTATCTTGTACGGCAATGGCGACCGCTACAAGACTATCTTAACCCCACTTCACTCACGATTAACGTTCCTTTATCTGAGGCTCAAGCTTGACCTTTTATTTAACTTACTCAATATTCATTATTTATTTGATATTCACATATCACATGTTACTAGACTCTCCTAGTCTCATCGTCAAACGTTTAAGTATTTGAATTCGGTTTCATATGATCACATAACATATTCGTTTATTATTTGAAGTGTTGTTAATTATTAACATTTTTAAGTTTCTATAATGATATGTTTATTAGTATATCCAATTTTATTTAAGGGTTTTTCAAACACCTTAAGTTATTTACTTATCTATTTTCAATTTTCTATACTTAGTAAAATTTTCAATTATTTTCAATATTTCACTATTCACTATTCACTATTCACTATTCACCGTATTTTATACGTATTTTTATACGTATTTGTATTTTTATACTCCGTGTTTTATACGTATTTTTATACGTATTCGTATTTTTATACTTCGTATTCTAAATGTATTTTTATACTTATACGTATTCTTATACTTGTACGTATTTTTATATTTATACATATTTTTATACTTAAGGTATTTTAGTATAATACTAAATCTTTTTATTTCCTAAGTATAAATTTTCTAGTTTCAAAGTTGTTAAGTTCGTTTTGTACTTAGTGATTTATGGAAATATTTTAAAAGCCTAAGCTAGTTTTAAAAACGTTAAGTTCGGTTTGTAAAAAGTGATAATGATATTCATTTTAAAATGAGACTTAGTTAATTTTAGTCGTCTATTAACTAAGGTTAGTGATTTTCATTTTAAAATAATAGTATCGTGGATGATTCATTTTAGTCCGTAAGTCCAAATCCAACAATCCAATATTTGCAAAGGCAGTAACACACGATTTAGTTCATTTTTATAACGGTTAAATATTTTTATCGGTTTATAATATTTCATTTCTAACTAAATCGATTTATACAAAAATTCAATTCTAATTACTATTTAACTTTAGTGACTTAGTGATAATTTCATTTTGATTAAATTTGGTCCATTCAAAGTGTAAAAACCGTGTGACTTTATATATATGTAAAAATTGATTTATTTCTTTTAATTTCTTAATTCAATTTATTAACTACTAATTAAATTATTTTAACAATAAAACTAAAAAGTGATAAAAACAAATTTAACACTATAAATGGCCTAGATGCCGTGAGCTATACAAGGTGGTGGTCAAATTTTCATTTTTCAATTTTAACGGTTTTTAGCTTAAAGTCTTTATAATTTAATTATTCTAATTATACTAAAATGATTTAAACTAAAATGAAATTTACTAAAAATTTCATTTATATTTATGAATAGTGTTTTTCAACACTTTAATTTTCTAACCTTTTATTCTTAATGATTTAGCTAGTTTAATTTATATAGTTAGTTATATAATTACTTGTTAGTTAAATAAAACAATAAATAACAACAAACATAAAATAAATCAAAATCAAAATAAGCTAAAATGAAGAACACACATGAAGATACATATGAACATACATGAAGATCAACAATAAGTTCAAGAACACCATTTTTAATTTTAACAACTTATAATTTATTTTCCTAATTTAATTCTTTTCACATAGTAGCATCCATTTTAACTAAATTAATACTACATATTATTTACAAAAATTAAAATTGAAAATATACTAAAAAAAATGGGAAATGCCGAGTTGAAGTATATGTATGTATATATTTTTATTTTTGATTTTTAATCACTTTAACTCATTTTTAAGATTTCACATAATTTTTATATGATATTACTACTCAACTAAAACATAACTAAACATAAAAATCATATGAAACATAATTAAAAATGCTCAAAAATAAATTAACTACACATATGAATATATTACTACAATAACCTATTTATCATATTATTTAGTTATTATCATTTTATTATACAACACATAATCATACAAGTGCACTCATGTGATGTTTAACATATTTAACATAATTTTCATACTCATAAAGTTATAATAACAAAACAAATTAATTTTAAAAGAGACTAATATGAGATATAACTAGTCACCTTAATTATGATGTTAATCGTCGGGGATCTAAAATAAATTTTAGATCGGATTTTTCTTCACCCATAATACCCAAGTTATTAACCCAAATAATCCATGCAAGTTAGCTCCTAATACCCACTAATATAACTAGAATTACTTAGGATTTATTAGGATAATATTAAGGTTTTTATTTAAGTGATTTAGGAAGAAAAATGGAAGAAAAATAAAGAGAGCATAAGGAGGCAAGAGCCACGACATTTTTGAGGAAAATGAGCTAATTTTGGTCCTTAAAACTTATGGAAAAAGTTGTACAAAAATTAGGTTAAATGAATTAGGTGTTAAAGTTTTATTTTAATTAGAAAAATAATGTTTTATTTAATTAAATTAAGCATCATCAAGTCCATCATCAACCATTTAGTCCACATTACTATTTGAGCATTAAAAATGTCTATTTTGTGTTTAAAAATGTTTTTCACGAAATTCGTCAGTTTTAAAAAGTCGGGCGTCAAAAGCGATAAAAGTTAAAGTGTGCGCGTTGACGAATTTTTGAAATATTTCTACTTTTGAATTCTAAGATTAAAATATTTTATTTACTATTGAAGAAAATATTTAAAAGTGATGGAAATGAAAATGGTAGTATTAAAGTAGTAGTATTGTATTTGTATATGTATTTTTATTAAGTATAAACTTTAAATTTAAATAAAAAGAAAATAAAAGTGATGATGATAAATTAGATGTGTAAGTAAATATGTAGACTTGTGTAAGAAAATATGGAAGAGGATAGAATTTGATTTTGGTGACCAAAAGTCAAAAGTCAAATTTTCGGGCTCGATTTTCATTTCTCGAAATTTTCGATTTGCGCGATCGCGAAAGGTCTCGAAATAAAAGATATGATCTTAAAATAGTGTTTTGAAATAAAATCGGAAATAAAAATAAAACTAATTTTCAAAAGGTACTAAATATAAAAAATCGGTTCTTAACCCTCGAGATTTTGAATAAAATTTTACTAGGTCGAAATACTTATTTTTTTCGTTGAATGTTATTGATTTAAAGAATTATAAACAAACGTCAAAAATTTAATCAATTTAAACTAGGTGTGACTTCAAATTTCGACAATTTAGAAAAAGCTAGTTTAATAGAAATGAAATAGTAATTATATATTAATATATAATTATTTATAAAAAAAATCAAAATGGTTACATTTTCTAAAAAAAATGACGTTAAGTTTTCTTTTCAAAAAGTTGATGTTGATTGTTTGATTTTTGATTTGCGTGTTTGAAATTGTTGATCCGAATTTTGGAGACGGGAAAAGTATAAGTGTTCATTTTTATAAAATTTTGAAATGTGTTTCTTTTTCAATTCTGAAGATAATAGAACAAACTTTATTTTTCAAAATTTTTAAATTTGTACTTAGAAAAATTTAATATTATTTGGTGAAAAATTTCAGTCGCATTTTTATTATCAAATTCTTTTATGAAATTGTGTTATTTTATCAAATTGTGTTAAAATAACACGAGGTGTTACATACACCACTAGTTAACCTTTGAAAACCTTGTAATCGGCCTAAGATCAATACCAAAATATGGTATCTCCTAATCAAAACACCCAAGATGAGTCTAAGATATGCCCTTGAATTGCTAGAAAAATTGGAGAGAAAACTGATTTTCTTTTCTCAAGTTTTGTGTTGTAGAAGAAGTCATTTAATTAGGAATGAATTAGAGAGTTATATAGAAATAAAATCTCCTCTAATATCCTCCATTAGGCCGGCCACCTCTTTGTATTTTGGGGAGATATATTCTCCTCAAATACAATCACTTCTTGCCCAAGAAACATAATGTATCGGGTCAGAATGAATCTTGACACTATTCTCTTGGTTATTTTAGCTTTTAATATAATGCAATATATTACTAGTGTCATCTGTATGGACCGACTATAATATACTATAAATATCCTTATATTTATAATTTGCTAATTAATTATAACATTTTATATTTAATTAGCTTGCATTATACACAATAATTAAATATAACATCTTATATTCAATTCACGAATTACATTTAATTCGTCTCAGCTAAAAATATTTAATCTGTATTAAATAGCCGGATCACTATTACACTGACTAACATTTTAGTCAGTAACATCATCACACTGACTAACATTTTAGTCAACAACACTGACTAACATTTTAGTCATTTAAGTAAGGCATCGATATGATCATTTTCTCAAATAATCACATCTCTCAAACACATCCTTTAGGTGTGACTCTTAGGGACCAGTTGATCACCGCCATCTGTATGACAATAACGTCAAACTTATCTAGCAAGCCAACCATTATCGATAAACGTTAATCAACTGATTAAATACGAAATGTACCCTATGTACCTTTAGAGATTTATTTATGTTATTGCACTAACTGTGGAGGACACTTACTCCAACAGGGACGTATATCACATCCTTTAGGACGAGTTTTTCACTTAAACAGACTTCTCCATGCTCTCTAGCTTTAACGGTCCGACCATCAGGCAGACTAATAAACGATGGGTCCTCGACCCATATATTTTCAAGGTAATCTCTCATTCCCGTCATGTGATGTGAAGCTCCGCTATCAATTAACCATTTTTTAGCGACATTGATATGCATACCTGCTAGCTTATCACTACCTTCGGGACTAGTGTTGAGCAGAAAACGAATTCTTTCGATCTCTTCGCTGGTGAAAGGCTCGTTGTGCTTTGAACTGTCATCTTCCTTTGTCCCTGCTCCATTTCCTATGGCGTTGGCTTGATGATTACCTCGCTGCCCATAGCCTTGGCGACCTCTGCCTCGTCCGCGTCCAGTACCTCCACGACGACCTCTTCCCCTTTCTCTGTTTTTCACGGTCTCATACCCGTGTTTGTCGTAACAAGTCTCCTCCGTATGATAATACTTACCACAGTAAGTGCATTTAGGTGGTGGTGGCGCCTCTTCATCTTCCTGACCTTGACTGAAGTTGCCTCCTCTGTCTCTTTTCGTTCCATCATACCTTACAGCCATGGCCGCCTCATGATTTTCTTCCTTGTCTTTAGTCACATGTGAATGTCTTTCCTCACGCAAGATTAATGCGTAAGCACGGGCAAGATCTGTAATGGGGTCTTCCATTAACAGATTCGTTCGAGCATGACCATACAAGGTCTTCTCAAGACCCATCAGAAATTGGTGGACTTTCTCCTCTTCCCGTTCCTTAGCTATCTCGACGGCTGCTCCACAGGTACATTCCGGGACCTTACTGTAATTCGTAAGTTCGTCCCAAATCATCTTCAACTTTGTGTAATATTCTACCACTGTTAATCTCCCTTGCTTGCATTCCGCAAGATCCCCTTTCAACTGGTGCACCCTTAGTGCGTTTCCGGCAGAGTATCGACTTTTCAACTCTGCCCAAACTTCTGAGACGATCTGCTTAAAAGTAATACTTGGATGTAATTTTGGATTAATTACGTTCCGCAACCATGCTTTCAACATAGCGTTGCACTGTCTCCAAGCCACGGACTCAACATCGTCCTCTCCATTTTCAACAGAGGGCTTTTTAACCTTTCCTTCGACAAAGCTCAACTTATTTTTAGCATCCAAACCATTTTTAACCGCAGGTGCCCACATATCGTAATTATCGCCATCAAAAACGATTTGGGTCAGCATGAGGTTAGGGCTATCGGATGGGTGAAGGTAAAGAGGAGAACTGGTAGGAATAACTTTAATTTTCGAGCCTTTCCCATCGTCTCCTGACATGGCTCTTTGGTGTTTAATTTTGTGTGAAATTTAACCTTGCTCGCGATACCATAAAGAAAAGTAACAAGGGAGAATTGGATGGTAAAGCCTTAATCATTCATTCACTGTATCCATAGTCTATATATAATACCTAGTCAAGTATGAAAGCATCCTGTAATATGGTAACTAAGTTCTACTAATTAGAAACTAAATATATACTTGCTGCTATTACATTATATTACAATATTCTTCAGTTAATGTCAAATATTATCCGATATTGTTTCCATACCTATAGTTGTTATATTATACAGCTTTACATCAACATTATTTTGTCAATGACTGTATGGAATATTTTTAGCATAACAATAATTTCATACTGCAATAAATATATAAATATATTCTTCATATACTGTTTTATGTTGTATTAAAAAAAAAAAACTTCATAAGTGGTGATTATGAACTCTAAGTTTTCCTGGGCAACTTAGAAAATACACGTAATTTTCTTAATTATAAAATATAGTGAGAAAAGTGAAGCTTTATTCCGTAGTAAGAATAATCCAAAAAGACTGAGTGTCCTGGATTGTGATGTTTTAATTGATAAGATTGTTGCCAAAATCAGAGGTTGGGGGGCTAGAAAGCTCTCTTACATGGAAAAACTGAACATGGTGAAGGTTGTTCTGCATACATTGCATTTATATTGGGCTCAAATTTTTATTCTTCCTATGAGTGTGCTCAAGAAGGTAGACAGTATTTGCAGGAATTACCTATGGGAAGGTTATATTCATCATTGTAAAGGTAGTCCTGTGGCTTGGGAATCAGTTTGTTCTGAAATCAAAGCTGGTGGCCTAGGGATAATGAATAGCAGACAGTGGAACACAGCAGCAGTTGGGAAGTTGGCCTGGTGGGTGCACACCAAGGCTGACCATGTTTGGGTTCGATGGGTCCATCATGTCTACCTTAAAGATGTTGAATGGATGGATTATATTTCAAGCAATAACTCCAGCTGGTGTTGGAGGAAGGTCTGTGGGTGATACATGTTATTTATATACGTTTTATACCCCCGGTTCAGTCGCATTTAGCTTTTATTTACTCGTGATTATTGCTAGTTTACGAGCTATTTGTTATATTTCTCGATGCTGCTGCCTTTTATTTACATTTTGCAGGTTTTGGTGGTTTTGAGCCAAAACCCGAGACATTGGAGCATTACGAGAACCGAGCCGAGAAGACCAAAGCTCGAGCAAGATAAGAGCGCGGACACGAGCCAAAGACCAAAGGAAGAAAGGCCAAACGAGATTATCAAAGGCCCAAAGCAAAGGTGGGCCAAGGAAGAAGGAAAGAAGCAAAGCCCGGCCAATGACAAAGCGGTACGGCGATCTGGGCCTTTGGCCGGCTCCCCTGCTTAATTCGTCGGGTTTTTATTTTAATTGAGGATTAAGTTTTTGGGAACTATAAAAAGGGTCTCTTGGGGCCAGCGAAATTCATGCTTTATTTCTTTGCTTTTAGGTTTACTTAGTTTATTCTCTCTTTACAAAACTCTCAACTTTAGCACTTAATTTCAAGATTAATTCGATTGTAACCGTCGGTACTCCGTTAATTCCAGGTTTTATTTCAATTACTTTTATTCTTATCATCATGTTTATGCTATTTGATTGTTTTGTTTATCTTTCTAGTATGAGTAGCTAATTTCCCAATTAGGGTTTAGGGGAATTTGTGATATTTGGTTCAGGAACATGTTTTAGGATTAAACTGGTTGAATAAATTGTGCACTTGATTTCTTTCTACGCGTTTTATTATCAATTGAATTAGGATTATTTCGCCTGATCAACGAGTTGTCTGAGTTTAATTGAACCTGAGTAAGTTTTAATTTAAGATCGAAAGCCGAGTTAAAACTAGACTTACGCGAGATTGATAAGTTGAATTTAGTAAGTTGCGAGAGCCCGCTAAATTTGCTTAAGGCTAAAATTGACTCGAGAGAGCGTTTTACAAACCTATTCATTTACGCTTTATCGCTTCCTTCTTATTAACTTGCGTTCCTGAATCATTGTCATATATGAACCCGATGCCCTAATCTTTCCCCTTATATAATCTTATTCTTCTGCTTTATTATTTGTTTTAGTCTATAGCTTATTACAAACCTCTTTTCACACTCTGAGTTAGACACATTTCTACGACTTTAACTTATAACTGCTGCGTTTCCCTGTGGATTCGATCCTGCTTGCCACTAGCTGCTGTTAGTTGTTTGTTAGGTTTATTTTGATATTGGCGATACGACTTAGCCGTGTCAGTAGGATCAAGGACAAATTGAAGGTGGGTATGCTAACTGATGGCTGGTTGGTTCCTGGTCAGGGATACTCTATTAAGCTGGCATACAAATGGTTACAAGGTGAGTGTGTGAAGCAGGGATTGACTAGTTTTATCTGGTCACGGTTCAATGTTCCTAGACACAATCTCATTGCTTGGTTAGCCATAAAAGGGAGGCTAGCTACCAAGGACAGGTTGAAGAGATTTTGTATAGTGGAGGATGTGGACTGTTTTCTGTGCTTGGATGGACAGGAGAGTGTAGATCATTTGTGCTTTGAGTGTGAGTATAGTAAGAAATGTATGGGAATGTTGTTGCAAAATTTGGGATTTCGAAGGTTGATTGACTGGAAGAGGCTAGACAAGCAAAGAGGCATGTCAAAATTTCAAAGACAGATATTGTTTGCGTTTGTAGTAGGCTTAATTTACTATATTTGGCAAGCTAGAAATGACTGTCGTATAAACAATCGAATTATACACCCGAAAGTGATGTATAGGAATTTAAAGGAGGAAATTAGGATAAGGGCAAATAGTTTAGCTTCTAACCTCACACTAAGTGATCGTACATGGTTTGAAGGTATGTATGGTAGAGGATGAACGTTTTTGGTTGATGTAATTAGATTGTAAAAAGGATTGTTGATATTAATGATATTTACCTTTTACTAGAGGTGATCAAATGGCCCAAGCCCGATGGCCCGGTCCGGCCCAACCCGAATTTTTATAGGGCTTGGTCCTTATTTTTAGGCCCGAAAAGCCCATGGCCCGAAGCCCGCGGCCCGTTTTACAAAATTGGGCCGGGTTTGGGCCGACCTCAAGGCCCGCATTTTGGCCCGGCCCGACCCAAACATATCTTAAGTTTAGAAACTTTTCTACTCCGTATAATTTAAGGATGTAAATTATATTGAGTGCTAGTAAATAAAATTATTCAACTAATTCCAAATTAGTGTATGAGTCTTTATAATTCAGTTATTATTAGTTCGAAAAGCCTTAGTAATTTATTTTACACTAGGCATGCGATAAATTTATGAGTAAATGATTTGTTTTTTTTACCCCACAAATCTTCTAATACTAATAATTTATTCACCAATATATCAAATATAACTCTATAATTAAAAACGCCAAGTGAGGATGGTACTAAATAGGGAGTAATGAATATTTCTAAAGTCGCTTGTAGAATAAATTTTATAAGCCCGAAATGGTCTGAGTGGAAGCTTCGCTAAAAGCCCGAATGGGCCGGGTTTGGGCCAATAAAATAAGCCCGCACTTGTGGCCCGGCCTGACCCGACCCGCACATTTGGGCTAAATTTAATTATTAGGCCCGGCCCAAACCCGACCCGGCCCATGATCACCTCTACCTTTTACCAAAAAAAAAAAAAGAATAATTGACAATAAAGAAAACCCTCCGAAAATTTTGAAATATGTAAAATAATGTTTCACAACATTTCACATGAGACACAAAATTTTAAACCGTAATTTTTAAAAACCTATCAAAAATTTGACCCATCTTAAATAAGACTTATCATTTGAATCATTTCAATAAAAACAAAATGGTGTACCATCACCGTCAAAGGTGTACCATGATTTTAAACCATTTAAAAACTAATGATTATAAAAAAGAAATTTTAAATAATAAAACAAAAACATGAAATTAAGGTAAAAGATTAGGATTCAAGTTGAGACAGGAATTAATGGAGACTCCTATAGGTTTAAGAAAATCTATCTTTTTGGAATAGTGTAAACTTAACACTCCATAAAATTAATTATTACGGAGCTAGTACATTTTACAGAGATAAATAAATTGTGTTATAGAAAATAGTTTGAACAATGTGAGGATAAATTTATAAGATTAAAAAAGATTAAACTCAAAGAGTCCAAGTTTTATTAAATTTTATTTTTCGGAATAATATAAAAATATACCCCGTAGATAATATGATTAATTATGAAATTAAGCCTCTTACGTTTTAATTGGAGTGATTAATCTTCTTAACTGAAATAAAAGGTGAAGAATAACCCATAAGCAAAATATCATAAGAAATGATATATCTCAAATCCAATAATATGAATATTTAAAATAAATCATAATCAAAACTTAGTTTTAAAAAAATACAAATAATAAAAGAAGAATAATTTCTTTCAAAAATAATTCATAATGTGGAAAATTTAGTAAAAAAATTGAAAATAAAAAATAAATTTTCAAAACATTAATAAAAATTACTCTGCTTTTCGTAAATATTTTTTTCGCATGTTATATACTAGAAGTCATATATATATTTTCCTTTTTTTTATATATAAGAAGCTAATTTATTTTTTGATAAAATATTAAAACCTAAAACTGGATTTTTGCTAGATTAAATACAGTAATGCGCATATTATAATTTATTTATTTTTTTTTATTTTTTTTTTAAGTTTTGGCATATATTTAACTATTTTATTAGCATAATTAAAATTTGTGAAAAAAAAAAATTAATCTCATTTTTTACAAAATAAAAATTTTCTTTAAGGGTTTTTTTTTTGTATCTTTTCAAAAATTAAATAAGGTTAAACTCAAAGAGTCCAAGTTTTATGAAAATTTATTTTTCAAATTAATACAAAAATATACTCCGAATATAATTTGATTAATTATGAAATTCTTAAGAGATAAATTTATTTATATAAAATTTTTTAAAGACATATATAAAAATAAAATACTCTTTTCTAAAACATTTTAGATATCAAAGTTAAAGTATGATATAAGCTATATATATTATTTTATGATTATTCTTTTATATATTCAAGGTTAAAGTTATACAAGAAGAATTTTAAGATAAAAAAAAGGGAATAAAAAAGAGCATGTATATTAGTAATCAATTAACTAACAATTTAACGCTTTAAATATATCCAATAGTAAAGTTTCAATGACGAAGGTTGATCGTTAATTTTCAATTATATTAATTAAGCCCCTTAACTTAAAAAAAAATTTGAAATGTCAGCCTTATACAAAATAATAATATGTGAAACTCAATTAAGAGGCCAAAATTCACCATTGTTCAAAGTTAAGGGTGTCGATAATCACTTTTAAAAATACCATAGTTAATGAATTTGGAGGAAATTTTTTTCCTCTGGCTACGGTTAATCTAATTTAACATTTTACTATTTTTGTAATTTATTAATATTAATATCATAATTAGAGTTAGCATATTATTTTAAAACCCGTGCATCGCACGGGCTTTATAACTAGTAACCTAACGTTTGACCGATTTTCTAAAAATAACCTGACGTTTTTGTTTTAATAAAAATATCTCACTTTTACTTTTGTTTTACAAAATCGACCTCGACTTCTCTAAACAAAGTTTTTCGACAAAAAAACTTATAATAACATTCATATTTTTCTTTAAAAAGTTCAACTTTCATCTGTTAAGAAACTACCGTATTTTTTTTTTTGTCATTCATATATATTGATTATCGTCGACATATCAGTCCGACAAATTTATCATGTACTTTCTCGAAAGCAATCCTTTAATGCTACGAAGTATAATTTTTGTTAGGGTGAATTTTCTTTAGATAATTTTTTAATGTGAAAAATTTATATATTATTCATACGTCTACCAAAACTTATGAGTTTTGTTTTCTAGAAAATAATGTTGAAAAAATTTGTGAAAATGGAGTTCTAAAAAAAATACACAATAGATAAGTCACTAAATGGAATGACGACTTTGGGTCTTTGATCGAACCCCAAATGAGATAGAAAGGGCCTAAAATGATCCTTGTAACCCCATTTTACAACGCTGGTGGGGTCGGGCTGTTATAGAATCGACCCGTTAGCTAAACCGACTCGAGATGACCTGTAACCCAAATTGACCTAAAATATTAAACTAAAAAAGATTTAAAATTGGAAATTTCCAATTATTTCTAAGGATATAAAGAATATTACATTTTAACAATTGGTAAATGCAGTCGGCATATTATTTCACACAGTTGGCGATTATATTTTTCCAAGTATAATTAACATTTTTAATCTTAAATTCATTTTTCATTTTTGATAATATTTTAGTTCATTTGAAATTAAAAAAAATATATAAAATAAAAACTAAAATATATATTAATTTGATGGTTTTTCAAAACTTTGAAATTTTATTTAAAACTTATACGAAATTAAAAAAATGTAACTTTTTGCTACGTAAAAAGAACGAGAAAATATTAAATTTGATGGAAATGACGATTGAATCATTGACCTTTCAGTCATAAGTCTGGCTCCTTTCCACCACGTCACTACAGTTTCTTTGTTTTATTAAATAACTAAATACTTCGTAGTAACCCGCAAGGGTGTGGTCTAGTGGTTAAAACATGGGTGAAATTCACATGGGTTTCAGGTTCAATTCCCTCCAAGAGCAATCTTGTGGGGAATGTTAGAAACTTGAGGCTATGCCTAATAGATCACGAGTCTGTCGCCCTGGTAAAAATGGTGGCTGACCTAGCGTGTATGGTTTGCAGGCTATCATGCACGCTCGGGGGTTTACCCAGTGCGCACCGACTTGGCGTGTATGGTTTCTGAGGCTATCATGCGCTCGGGGGTTTACGATCTTGCCTAAGGTAGCGGCTGCGGGTTCCCCACGTTATCCAAAAAAAAAAATACTCCGTAGTTAATATTTGAAAAAAAAAATAAAATAAATAACTGGTTCATGAGTTCTTTAGAGCATCTATATCTATATATTCCCTCTGTTTCGATAAGTTGTTTACGTTTACTTTATAGACATTTATCGATGTGGGGATGTAGAGTAAAAAAAGTTAGGGATATTCTACATGGTACCCCTCAGTTTTTTGGCTTTCTACATGGTACCCCTACACTTTTTTAAACATACATGGTACCCCTAACTGTTGTCATTATCCGCAAGTATACCCCCGAACTTTGTTTTCTGTCAAATTAAACTCAGTTTGAGGGGTACAAATAAGGTCTAACTTGCTTTAAAATAGGTAAAATTAAACTATGAGTGGTTAAGAAAGTTGGGGCCACTTCACACATAGGTCACCAAAGATTTTTTTGAAAAGTGTAAACAAATGACTCGTACACCCATAAATTAAAAGTGTAAACACATGACCGGGACGGAGGGAGTAATTTTTTTCTTCATGGTGGGGCTCAAACCTTATTTTGTAATTCAATTTTCTATTGGTAATTTAAGTATAATTACCGGTTCATTTAGCTTAACTTGAATTTGGTTTATTGATAGGTAAATTCGATATAATATAATGTAAGTTTGGGAAGTACGGAGTGTACGATTATATATAATTATTTACGAGTTTATGGTATAGTTTATCGTTTTGGATGACTATGACGTGAGTAAATGTGACAGAATAGAGTGAAGAGTCATAACTCTTCAGGAAAAGGTTTCATTGTTTCACTTTACTTCTATTTATATAGAAGTGGGATTAGAAGATGGGGTATATAGTGAAAAAGATCACGTTCATCCCCAGCATCAATGAATGCAAAACAAAATACACATAAAAACTTCTGAATTACATCTCTATTCTCTTGTGCCTGAAAACAGAGGACACCGTCTTATCTCAATAGGAAATTCGGTATAACCCTGTCACTAATATAGGGTCGAATTGTTTTATTAGGAAAAAGTAAGTCGATTCGGTGTGGTTAATTATTGTCGATTTCCATTCGTCTGCGTATAAAGTTCCAACATTTTCTTCATCTTCGAAAACAACTATGTTAATAGAGATATTAATCTCTAAATACATACGGGGTAACATTTATATTAACTTTAAAGTTAAAAAAAAATTAAAGAAAAAATAATAAATGGGACATACATTGCTAATGAGAAGTATGTCAATTCTCCATATTGATGGAAAGTTTCTCCATTGATTTACCTATCTGTTTCGGGTACAAAGTTAAGAACTAAGTACACAAACTAAATACAAGTGAATACAAATTAAGTACTGGTGGATTAGTCAAACTAAGTCCCGGGAGGTCTCTTGGTCCTTGGATGCTGGCTGGTCCTTCTCTCGGCCTTAAATCCACAACAAACCTAGCCCCTGGGGTTCCAGGGAAAGGCCCTCAGACGCTCAAGTCAGTTATGTGAAATAAAATGAATTTAGAGAGAGAAAAGAGAGAAAAACCTTTTAGTGAGAAGTTTTTTGTGTTATATGTGGATGATCTCTTTTTAGGGTTTAGCTTCTTATTTATACTAATACTTGATTTGTCTTCTTGTGATGTCGGTCCGTACAGTACGGACCCGGAGCCTATGACAGGCTGTTATGGTACCCGGGTCCCTCTTGACCCGGGAGGGTGCCTGGGGGTCCTTGGTATAGGGGTTGCCCCCGGCCCTAAATCCATCTGGTCCGGTATAAGCATCTCCGGGACAACCCACCCCCAACACTATCAATGCACGCTTTGGACAGGGGTAATTATTACGGGAGTAATGAAACTAAAATTAACTAAAAAAAATTGGAGGACGGGAATGGTAGTGGGTAATGCATTACCCCCATATGAGGGTAATTATTCCTCCTCCAACTCCTTTTTCCGGCATTTATATCCACCATCAACCATCTATCGCCTCTAATTTCTTCTTGTTTTTTTTGTTCTATTACTCCCGTAATAATTACCTCAATTCCAAGCGAGTCCTCAATTTTTATTTTCTCCATCACTTCAATGGAGAGTTTTTTCGCCATTGATATAGATGCTCTTAGGGCCAGGGCGCATTCTAGACGTGAGGTCTCCGCAAAGGGACGTAAGTCTCATGTAAAACCGTCTTAAACTTACCGTTCACTAAAAAATTTATTTAAAAATTAGATAGAGTTGTCTTATCTTGTAAAAGGACTCACAATAACTATTACTCCATTTGATTCATCCATTTCTTATCATATTCCTTATTTTGGATAGTTTTTCAATTCTTATCATTTTTTTTCTACTCCGTAGTAAAGATTTTACTCATAAAAAACTAAACAATAGGTGGATTTCATCACATATCCAAGCACTTCTTATTAATTGTGTCATATATATATATATATATATATATATATATATATATATATATATAGATCTAGGATCACGTCTTTCACTCTTTACAGTCTTGCAAATCTGCACATGACTAGATACACAAATTTGTAAATTAGAAACACAAATCGAAAGCCTAGATACACAAGAAAAAAACAAAGGAGCACTAGGTCAAGGGCCAGTGTCAACGTAGTCTTGGCCGTAGATGACCAGCCAGAGTCAACCGCCGCACTTTTTGATTTTTCGGTTTGTGTATCTAATTTGTAGATTTGTGTATCTAATTCTGCAATTTAATGTATCTAATTTGCGTCTGATCTTGCTGTAAAGGTAGTCTTCGGGATCAAACCTATATATATATATATATATATATATATATAAACAAGTTCAATTAAGTTACACTATATTTGCTAAGTTTAAATGCATTTGAGCTGGGAAAACTTGAAAGCTGTTGTCTTTGTCTGAATGAAAGCTGTTATGTATAAAGCGTGAAGCTGTTGTCAGAAAAAGGCCAAAACCGCAGTAGTCGGCCAAGCGTGGCCGATGCAGGCCAAGTGATAACTTTTAAGTGAGATTTAATCTCAACCATTGATCTTGTTAATCCAAAGGCTAAGATTGAAACTTACGAACTTAAAATATTTAAGCAACTTAATTGAGCTTATTATATATATATATATATATATATATATATATATATATATATATATATATATATATATATATATATGAAATAGGATCCTATGAATCCCTCCAATTGTCATGAGTCCTGCATCCTTATAATAGCCGTCAGATCTAATTAAATTGGAGCGCTGAGATATTGCCACGTGTCCTTTACCCTTACCCCCACCCCCACTCAATCTTCCAGCATTATTCGTTCATTTGTAAAACAAATTATTCTCTCTCTTCAAAATTATGTCCCTCATAATTTTTCTCTTTCAACTTCATTTTTTGATTTAATTTTCATTCTTTCAGCTCTCCTTCTCCATATTTATTGATCTCTCAACCAATTTTTCTTTAATTTTCCACTTCTCTCAACGAATTTCGACACAGATCTATCGTTTTTTCGGATTTATTTTGTTCTCGACGATGTTTCACGAGTTTTGTTTTGCTCTTTGACGATTTTCCATCCAACGTTGATGTTTGTATTGTTGTTCGACTTCAACGGTGAGTTTTCGTGATTTATTTTTTGATTAATTTTGTTTTTTAACAATTTTTTTCTAGATTTAAGTTTTCTAGATCTCGAACTTTCAATTCGTAATTTATTTTTTGATAAATTTTGTTTTTAAACAATTTTTTTCTAGATTTGAGTTTTCTAGATCTCAAAATTTCAATTCATAATTTATTTTTTGATAATTTGTTGTTTTCTTATGAAATTGTGTCATTTTCAGTGCTAATTTCATTTACTTTTTTATTTTAAATGCATTTCAAATTTTTAATCAAAAGTTGTACAATCTAATATTGTATTTTGTAATATATTTGATGTTTGTTGTTTTTTTTTTTGCAGTATATACACATGACTAAATCACAAAAGAACGTTAATAGCTCTGTTGATAAGCCCGTTCTGAGCAAAGACAACATATAACAGTGATCGTCGTCGTCGAATCTCTTTCTACTTAAGTAGAACAAGCCTATTGTATTATACTTAGTCGAAGCAAAAACAAAATTTCGTTTTGAAGTCGTGTTACTTTAGTAATTGTGTTTTGTTACTATAATATATGTTTAGTGTTACTGTAATATATTTTCACTGTTACTGTAATATATTTTTAGTGTTACTTTAATTGCAGTCTTGTTTAATGTAGTATCAAACTTATTTGAAGCAATAATGATTATTGTTGTAAAGTCAACCACATTACTTTGTAATAAGAAACTAAAATTTAGTATTCAAGTTTTGAAAGTTAAAACTTTAGTATTTGAGTATTGTTACTTTAATATATGTTCTCCGTTACTCTAATATATATTCAGTGTTACTTTAATTTAGAATCTGTTATATTAGTATTTTAAACTTGTTACTTTAGTATTATAACCTAATGTTATTTTAACGTTAAATTTATGTTACATTAATTTCATTTCACTATTACTTTAACAAACTTTAGTTGACAGTTTTAGATGTTGATAACAAAACAAAATCCCTAATATACAAATACAGCACATTACAATTTTCACGTTACTTCAACATTAAATTACTGTTATTCTAGTAAAATATGGTGTTACTTTAACAATTTTTTGATGACAATTATATTCATATAGTATCAAACTTAGTAGAAGCAAAAACATAATTGTCATCTGACAATGAATATTGTTGTAAAGTTAGTCACATTATTTTGTAATACGAAAGCAAAATTATGTATTCAATTTTGTAGGTTGAAACTTTAGTATTTGAATATTGTTACTTTAATATATATTATCTGTTACTTTAATATATATATTCAGTGTTACTTTAATTTAATGTTTGTTACCTTAGTATTTTGATTGTTACAATTACAACACATCAGAATGTTTATGTTACTTCAACGTTAAATTACTGTTATTCTAGTACAATATGGTGTTACTTTAACAATTTTTTGTTGACAATTATATACGTATATGTCAGCTAAGTTTGTAATGTTCGAGTACAATACACTATAATATGTTGTTACTTTAACGTTTAATTGTTGTTACATTAGTTCAATTTGACTGTTACTTTAACAAATTTTAGTTCATTTGAACAAAAATTAATAAATTAAATTCGAATTCATCATCCTCAACAAAATTCATTTTAAGATGCAATTGTTTTTCTATTTTGCTTTGTCTACCATTAGTTTCATCATGACATGTTTAATATTATCAATCTGACAACTATTTCTTCATTACTTTGCTATTAGAATGTTGTTGTTTCTCCAGATTCAACAAATTTATGTAGCATACAAATTTAATTAAACTTCATGTTAAACACGAATTACGATCGAGTTAAAGTAAAATCTACGTATTTCTTTAATTGAATGATTTTTAACGCAAATTACCTGTAATTTTTGTCGAGATTAATGATTATTGATGATAATTTCGACGAATTCACACGAATTCGACGATAAATTTTTGATTATTAAGTTCAATGGCTGATTTCGCAGAAAAAAGTGATGATTTGATTAAAATTGCTGACGAATTTAGCACGATTTTGATGATCGATTGACGCTTCTGCAGTATGATTGATGATTAAATTGTTGATGTTAATGATTTTGATAATCTTGGCTAGATTGAATGATGAAATTTAGGGGTTTTTGTTATGAATTTAGGTTTTTGGATGGTTTGCTTGGATAATTTGGTGAGAGAGAGAGAGAGAAACTTTGTGGGCTTTTTTTTTTGGGAAAAGGCGTAAATGAGTAGGAAAGTTTGACCCCTATTCAATTTTTTTTACCTCATCTCATCTTTTGATCTCAACCCTTGATTTATTTAGATCTAACGACTCTAAGATGGTACGAAGGATGCACCAAATATGACGGATTCATGTGATCCTCTCTGTATATATATATATATATATAAAGAGGTTCAAGAAAGTCCTCTAAATATTTTGAGTCATGAGTTCTATATTTTAGGATTTGAAATTTTAACCCAAAATAATAATAACTTGACGAATCTGATGGAGTATAAATGATCTCATATGACAATTCAGGTTCCAATTGAAGGAATTATGTCCAATATCCTATAATAATTAACCTGTTTAAGTATATGTTGTCAACACGTGTTGAGATTTCTTATATTTAACATACTTCTTACTATTATATTATTCCGCTGCGAGAAGGTATGTTATTCATCTTACTTGTATTTGTTAATTCGTTCAATACTTGTGATTGATCTTGGCTTGTGTAAAACTTGTTTTTATCCTCAAAACCCTACACCAATTTAGTTTGTTATCAATAATATCTTGTAATTCGGTGAGATTTAATATATACTCCATTTGTTCTGATCATTTGTTCACACTTTTTATTTTAGGATGTACAGGTCATGATTTGTTTTCATTTCCACAAATGTTTTTTTTAGCCATGTAGGCCAACTTCTTAACTCAATCACATTGGTTAATTTTACTTACTCAATCACATTGGTTAATTTTTTTAGTTTTTTCTTCAACTTCTCTCCTCACATTGACAAATATATATAAAGTAAATGTAAACAAATTAACGAAACGGAGGGAGTACTCCATAAGTAAGACGATAAGTAAGACGATAAGAAAGAGTCAAAAGTTGCGTCAAAGGCCGTCAATTATCCTCTGCAACAGGTAAAATCACTAAATGTCAAGTACAGAGTAATAATTTAACTTCAAAATAATTTTGTACCTCATGAAACATAAACAGAGTGAGTATAACGTGATAACAAATAAGAAGAAAAACTCTCTCGTTCAAGCAATTTCAAGATAAGAGTAATTTTATTGTAAGATTGTAACGTGCATACTATAGTCAACAAAATGACAAAACAATTTAATTAATGTTATCAATAAATGCATTTATCAATATGAAGCACTAAATAAGATTGTTATACGCATACAACGAATGATTTTAGCATTTGCCTTCGAAGAAAAACCATCTATTACAACAATTAGTCAATTTTTTTAGAGTTTCGTCGACATCCATTTAACAACCTTTCCCTGAAACATCTTCAAAGAAACGTTCCAAATAATTATAAGACGATCCTCCTAGCTCCAAAGCTTTTTTCCCGCCATCACTCATCTTCTTGACTCGTCCACGCATCGTCTCATCCATATTCATAAGCGACGTAATCCCTTTTTCTATCTCCTCTGCCTTCACCAAAAAACCAGCCTTTCGAGATTTTATGTCCCTTTTATAATCCATCCTTATTTCGACAGCTAATTCCAACTCTTTTACTAACACAAACGCGTTCAGTTGCTGCTCCGAATATATAGGCCATGTTGCTATAGGAACCCCAAACCATACACTCTCCAGCGTCGAGTTCCACCCACAGTGCGACACAAACCCTCCTACGGCAGGGTGGGCCAATACCTTGACTTGTGGGGCCCACACTATGATTTTCCCCCTATCGCTCGTGCGATCAATGAATCCCTCAGGAAGGGCCTCTAAGAACCCCTCAATATCACTAGAGGCCCCTACCTTTCCTGGTGGTGGAGGCGGCTTTCGTAGGGCCCACAAATACCGATGTCCTGACCGTTCTAGACCAATCGCGATCTCTTTGACTTGTTCTTCTTCAAAACTTCCCATGCTTCCAAAACACAGGAACACCACAGACGACTTTGGTTGACCATCAAGCCACTGAATTACGGACACGTCCTTATTATTGTTGGACCCACCACTACACGCATCGCCGAGTTCCAAAACGGGGCCCACGGGATAAATAGGAGGAATTTTTTTACCGTCACCAGTAGTCATCAACGCTTGTGTCCCGAAAGATTCCAATTCAACACACGTATTTATCAAAATACCCTTCGTTTCTCTGAACTTCCTCGCAAAGCCGAGAAGCAGCTCGCACCCGTTCTTCTCCTGCATCACAGCCGGAATAGCCGCGCTGGTGACCGGGTTCTTAAACCCGGGAACGACCACTGAAAATTCCGGCCTACTAAACTCGGCCGCAGGGTCGATTTCGGGATGATCATCCACGAACGACTGAGCAAAGAATATGAAACATAGAAGACTTGCACCCGAAGTAAAGTAAATGTACGCCGGAACACGCAACTCGTTGGCAATGTCCACCATTCCAGCGCAAAACATATCGAGGACAAACCCGGCAGGCTTGGGCAGCCCGGCCCGAACCCGGTCCTCGACTGCCTGCTTGATGAGCGGCTTGTGGAGGTCGACGACGGCTACAAAGTCGTTGGGAGAAGTCGGATTGAACAGGTTTGGCAACGGCGGAAGGGTTACGAAGGTCAGACGGGTCGGGTATGGATTATCACGTGATTGAGAGCCAATATAAGCGTCAACATTGGAAGTGTGTTTAGGAATGTTGATGATATAAATAGAAATAGAGATAAAATCGTTTTTGGAAAGAATTAATTTAGCGAGTTGAACGGTCGATACAATGTGACCCATACCCGGTGTTGGAATGAACACCAACTCGCACGGTGTTCTGCTCATGTTTTTAATTGATTGTGTAATTAATTTGTCGAGATGAATTTGTATAGTAAGGAGTGAATGAAACTTTATTTGACGTGTTTTTATAGATAGTCGTAGGTCGGAACTCGGAACTATTAATTAATGAAGGTAAGATAGTGCGTGCCTATGTATGTGGCTGTTAAAAAACAGAAGGCACCTAAATTTGGTAGATAGATACATTACATTCATTAACTAATCGTCAAAACATGTAGTGGATGATAAATGACGATGATGCGTGCAGTGGATGTATCATGTATGGCTAACAATGACTAGCCGTATTTTGTTCCGTTGGATCATATATGGATATTCTTGGTGCTACAATGGCCAAGTTTGATTCGACTTGAAATAATTGAGACATAAAATTGATCTAACCCGGTTCGACAATGACAAGTGCCACGACCTTGTTCGAATCATGTAACGGGTCTGGCCAAACTCGAGTGGAAGATAGCGAGTTCGTTTTATAAGTTCAAGGGTATCCACATTTCTCAAAACCAATTGGTAATGAGAAAATGACCTTTGGACTTTATAAACCACACTACACTCACTTGCACAATCAATGTGGGACTCTCACATGTGGGTACTAAACTCCAACAGACCTTACAAAGTATGACTCAAAATTGAACCTGACCAGACCTATATTAATCCACGTAATGCCATTCAATTCTAATCGGCGGATATTAACCGACCCATGATTTGCGGATTTGTTTATCATAACTGCATCAATGCAGTGAACCAGTGACGTTGGGGAATCGCTCTAGATATACTCAATCTTCTATTGGAGTATTTAATTTTCTTCATTTTTTTTCATGTCAAAGTTATTTATTTGTCTCATTTTTTTTTATGACTCTTTCAATCTGTTGAATTTTGTAACGACCACAACAACTACGACAGTAACTAATTTCATCATAATTACAACCATTATAGTAATGCAATGATCCAGTCATTTCATCCTTATGTCTTCCTATACTTTCTAATCTCACATTTTTGTACTCATTTTTTTTTTTTTTTGACATAGATGTTATGTTTATATTTTTTTTTTACCATCAAAGCAAATAGGATGATCAAACAAAAGGCTAGAGTGAACTTTATTGTTTGTTAAATAAGGTAAAATCAAGCTAGTGTATAATCAAATGACCGTGACAAAATTATTTTTGATGAGTTGGATGGCCTTGATAAATCAATGGACTTTCGATAATAAGTGGTGATAATGATCCGGAAAATATGTGTGAAATGTCGTCAATTATACATTAATACAACAAACAAAATATTCATCTCATGTTCTAACTAAAAGCCTTGAAACAATTTTGTTCATGAAACATATATTAACACAAGTGTGTACCAAATAAAATTCGAATACATCTATGGAATTACAATTTGTCAACTTTGATAAAAATTTGCGACCTTTGATTAATCAACATTGCCCAAAACATCTTTAAAAAAACGTTCCAAATAACCATAGGACGATCCTCCTTGCTCCAAAGCTTTTTGGCCGTCGTCACTCATCTTCTTAACTCGTCCACGAAACGTCTCATCCATATTCATCAGCGTCGAAATCCCTCTTTCAATCTCCTCGGCCTTCACCAAAAAATTAGCCTTTTGCGCTTTTAAGTCCCTTCTATAATCTATTCTTATTTCGACTGCTAATTTCAAGTCCTTTACTAACTCAAGCGCGTTCAACTGTTGCTCTGCATATATAGGCCACGTTGCTATAGGAACCCCAAACCACACGCTCTCCAACGTTGAGTTCCACCCACAATGCGACACGAATCCACCTACAGCCGGGTGAGCCAATACCTTGACCTGTGGGGCCCACCCTATTATTTTGCCCCTACCACTGGTACGATCAACGAACCCCTCAGGAAGGGCCTCCAAGAACGCCTCGTTCTCACTAGGGGTTCCTACCTTTCCTAGTGGAAGCGGCTTTTGTAGGGCCCACAGAAACCGATGTCCCGACTGTTCTAGACCAATTGCTATCTCTTTCACTTGTTCTTCATCAAAACATCCCATACTTCCAAAACATAGAAACACGACCGACGACTTTGGTTGACCATCAAGCCACTGAATCACTGAATCACCCTCTTTATTGTCAGACCCACTACTACTCGTGTCGCTTAGCCCCAAAATCGGGCCCACAGGATAAATAGGCGGAATTCTTTTACCGTCACCATTCGCCAACGCTTGTATACTGTAAGGTTCCAATTCCTCGTACGTATTTACCAAAATACCCTTCATTTCTCTAAACATCCTCGCAAGGTCAAGAAGCAGCTTGCACCCGTTTGTCTCCCGCATCACTGCAGGAATAGCTGCGCTCGTGACCGGGCTCTTAAACCCGGGCAAGACCGCTGAAAATTCCGGCCTCGTAAACTCCACCGCAGGATCAATATCAGGATGATCGTCTGCGAACGACTGAGCGTAAAATGTGAAACTCAAAAGACCTGCAGCCGAAGTAAAGTAAATGTACGCCGGCACACTCAACTCGTTGGCAATGTCAACCATTCTTGCGCAAAACATGTCGAAGACAAACCCGGCGGGTTTGGGCAGCCCGGCCCGAACCCGGTCCTCGACCGCCTGCTTAATGAGCGGCTTGTGGAGGTCGACAGTGGCGGTGAAATTGTTGGGAGAAGACAGGCCGGGCAGGTTGGGGAGGGGTGGGAGAATCACAAAAGTCAGACGGGTCGGGTACGGGTTGTCACGTGACTGGGAGTCAATGTAAGGGTTAACTTTGGAAGAGTGCATTGGGAAGTTGATGATATAAATTGAAACAGAGATTACATCGTTTTTATTTAGAATTAATTTAGCGAGTTGAACGGTCGATATAATGTGACCCATAGCAGGAATTGGGACGAACACTAACTCACTCCGTGTTGTACTCATGTTTAATTAATTTGTCGAGATGAATTTGTTCAGAGTGAATGAAACTTTATTTATTTTACGAGTTTTATAGAAGTAGTAAAGTAACGATTCATTGTAGGTAAGATAGCGTATGTGGCTGTTAAAAATCGATGATATGGTACGGACTACGGAGTACGTAAATTTGTTTGATAAAAAAAACGATATATGATTCATATAGAAGATTAGAAGGACAGAAAAAGAAGCTGAAGAGCACACTAGATGTCAAAAAAATACGGAGTATGTGGATAACAGATGACCAAGTCTTCATACTTTGTTCCTTTGGATCATATATGGATGGATAATTGGATATACTTGGAGCTCCCTAATCGTGTGAACTTGGTTTACATATCAAGTGTTGGGTTTGGTTTGACCCGTTATCAGTGGCAGATCCAAAAAATTTTTATTATGGTGTCTTAATTTATTTATTTTCAAATTTTTCTTATATACATATAACAAAAATAATTTTTTTTTTTAAATAAAATTGGACTAAATAGACCGAAATAATTTACACTATGGTGTCCTAGGATTCCATACTCTATACCATGCATTAGCCACTGCCCGTCACTGTTGTTCAAGGGTCGGACAACATATCACGACATAGCTTGCTTGAGTGAATGATTGAGTTGAGTTGTTTTGATCTCGATCCTCGTCCCAAGATAATTGACCAACCTGTCCTGCCATACACCTAAAACGGCTATGCCGGACTTGTAAAAAATTCAATGTTTTTCAGTTTGGCCGATGTAGGACCTTACATTTGAACCTGTTTATTGCACGAATTTTTTTTTTTAAAGGCAAAATTGCTTCTAGTTGGTTGAAAGCGCCACTAGAATTTTGCTGTATTAATTTGGAAAGTTCTAAAAGTTTTTTTTTTTTTCGATTTTTTTAACGTATGCCCTAAGAGCACACTTTAAGATGCTAAATAGAGAAATATTGCCATGATAATTAACTAATTGTTACCATTTTAATGAAATATAGGTCTCGTCTAAGACTGTCTCACGCTAATTTAGTACGAGACAAAACACAAACATACATAAAAAGTTATTACTCCCTCCATTTCATTTTTTTTTCACCCATTTACCCAAAAAAAAAGCCTATTTTTTCTCCCATTTCACAATCTAACAATGGACACCTACTTATTTGTAGGACCCACTACAAATCCATTACCATTTGTCTAATACTTCGTATTATTCTTTATTCCATGTTCCATTTTCAAATGAGAGGAAAAAGAAGAAACAGAGGAAGTACAAAAAAATTTAAAATAAAATATGTCTACTCTATGTGTGAGATCTTACAATAAACTTATTGTGAGATTGTCTCACATGTGACATGTATTTGCGTTTAATTAAATAGTTACTTGATTATTTGCGTTTAACATGTGCTATTATTAGTAAACCCGTTTTTTTTTTTTTTATTATAGTTTGTTTTTAGAAAACATATGCACTCTATAATTTGCACTTGTACGGAGTACAATGTTTAAGATTGATAGATTTTATTCACCATCTTGTTATCATTCAACATTGTCATGATGAATTCTAATCTTAAGAGCAAACTAGCAGGGGCGGATTCAGCCATATGCTATATGGGCCGTAGCCCAAGTAAGCTTTGTGTGGAAAAAAAAAAATAGTCTGTGTAAACATTAAGTATTAAATTTTTGGAAAATTAAACAAGTAACATGAAAGTGGTGTAGTGGGAATTTGTATGGATGTTTAGTTTGTTCAAGGACAATATAGACTGGTGTTCGAGGCTCCTGGCCCCTTTTTTTCCATTTTTTGCACCATGTGAATATGTGATTGACTAATAATCTTTAAATTTCATTTTAATTAAATTTCTTCAATAAAATAAATTAAAACTCTAACTATTTTGCACATAACTACGTTAATTTGATGTAAATTTTTGTACAAAAAACTAAACCTTGATTAATAATTTTGAATTTTTTAACCATTGACGATTTTAGCTGTATCTCATAATTTATACCAACTTATCGTGACGAAGATGACTTTGATAAGGTATAAATATTTGTCATCACTTAAAATATAACACTATCAAATATTCAATTCATTCGACACTTTTTCTCTCGGCATGATATATATTTTTTTTGGTTAAATTTTCTTCTCATTTGGAAAAATTCTTTATTACTTTCCTTAAATATACACGTGGAACTCCACTAGCATAAGCAGAAGATTATTTGTTTAATATTTTTTTTAATACTTTTTGTACAGAGTACTATTTCTATTTGGGGTATAGATGTAAAATTCAAAACGCATATCATTTTCGTGTGATAATTTGAAAACTAAAATTTTTATCGGTGACTGTGCAATTTTTTTAGCCCAAGGTACTTTTTAATCCTGGATCCGCCCCTAGAGCAAACCTAGACCAATGTTCAAATTAACGTCAATTTTACTCCTTTCTATGCTTTGATATTTGTTTTAAAATTTCGCATCGGTCAAAAACTCTAATCTTAGAGGCTTAGAGCAAACCTAGACGTATGTGCAAAAATTTAGAATTGGTCAAGTTAAAGAGAGTTGAATACTTTATACGGAGTAATAAACTTCCTTCAATTTTTGGAGTGTTCTCTTATCTCACAGCGAACGCGACATAGAGCTATATGCAGTTTAACAAAGTAAGGAGTTTCACCGATTACCAACGTTTTCCTATAGTGTTGAGTGGTGACGTGATCCGAAAAGAAGAAAAAAGAACCAACGTGTAAATCTATGCAAAAGTTCAATTATTTCGACGATGTTCTAACTGTAAATTTTGATGCAGTTTTGTTCATGAAACATATAGAAACACAAGTGACAAATAAAATTAAAATATTATTCATTCATCATCCTACGTTATTATAAAACTATCCGATACAACGGCTTATCATTATTTTGGAGTTTGGGGACCTTTATTTAACCAACGTTCCTCAGAACATCTTCAATGAAACGTTTCAAATAATTATAGGACGATCCTCCTTCGTTCAAAGCCTTTTTGCCTTCGTCACTCATCTTCTTGACTCGTTCACCTATCGCTTCATCCATATCCATCAGCTTCATAATCCCTTTCTCTATCTCATCGGCTTTTACCAAGAAACTAGCCTCGTTTGTTCTAATATCCCTCTTATAATCCATCCTTATTTCGACCGCTAGTTCCGACTCTTTCACTAATACAAACGCGTTCAGTTGTTGTTCGGAATATATAGGCCATGTTGCTATGGGAACCCCAAACCAAACACTCTCTAACATCGAGTTCCACCCACAGTGTGACACAAACCCACCTACGGCTGGGTGGGCCAACACCTCGACCTGTGGGGCCCACTCTATGATTTTCCCCCTATCGCTCGTACGATCAATGAACCCCTCAGGAAGGGCCTCTAAGAACCCCTCGCTCTCACCAGGGTTCCCTATCTTTCCTGGTGAAGGTGGCTTTCGTAGGGCCCACATATACCGATGTCCTGACCGTTCTAGACCCATCGCGATCTCTTTAACTTGTTTTTCGTCAAAACACCCCATTATACTTCCAAAACACAAAAACACCACTGACGACTTTGGTTGACCATCAAGCCACTGAATTATAGACACATCCTTGAAATTGTCGACGGACCCACGAGTACTTGCGTCACCGAGCTCCAAAATGGGGCCCACCGGATAAATAGGCGGAATTTTTTCACCATCACTATTCATCAACGCTTGTACGCCAAAAGGTTCAAGTTCCACATACGTGTTTATTAAAATGCCCTTCATTTTTCTAAACGTCCTGCTAAAGTCGAGAAACATCTCACACGCATACTTCTCATGCATCACCGCAGGAATAACCGCGCTCGTGACCGGGTTCCTAAACCCGGGAACGAGCGCAGAAAATTCCGGCCTACTAAACTCATGGGAAACATCAATATCAGGATGATCATCCGCGAACAACTGAGCAAAGAATGAGAAATTCAGAAGATTTGCGCCCGAAGCAAAGTAAAGGTACGCCGGTACACGCAACTCGTCTGCAACACCCACCATTCTGCTACATAACATGTCAAGGACTAACGCGGCGGGCTTGGGCAGCCCAGCCCGAACCCTGTCCTCAACCGCCTGCTTAATGAGCGGCTTTTGTAGGTCAACAATGGCGGACGAGTTTTTGGGGTTAGACAGGTCTGGCGGGTTGGGCAGAGGTGGGAGGGTCACGAAGGTGAGACGGGTCGGGTACGGGTTGTCACGTAACTGGGAGTCAATGAAGTCGTCGACTTTTGAATTGCGAAGGGGAAAGTTGATGATATAAATTGAAACAGAGATTAAATCGTTTAAGTTAAGAATTAATTTTGCGAGTTGAACTGCCGATACAATGTGACCCATGGCGGGAATCGGGACGAATACTAACTCACACGGTGTTTTGCTCATTTTTAATAAATTTGTCAGAGATGAATTTGTTTGGAGTGAATGAAACTTTATTTATTTGACGTGTGTTTTTATAGATGTAGTAACAAATTAAGGAAGGTACCAGTTTGGTTAAGACACTAAAAAAAACTAAAAAAGGGAGAAATCATAAAATCCTCTTCTTTTCCTAGAAAGGAAAGTGATGGTCTACTTCCTTTAATACATGACTACATGAGTATTATACCAAATATATTTTATTTTCATTAATAGACATTTCAATACTGATACGGTTATACCCATGACCATTAGATAATTTTTTAATTTAATTTAAAAATCGTTGAAAGAAATAAAGAGGAGAAAAAATGGAGAGTTCTACCACTAATTCTTGTGTGAAATAATTTATTGTAAAATCATCTTATTTGTACTAATTTATATAGATTTTGTATCATTTTAATGATATTTATGATATTATATTTTTGTAATCATGTTTATGGTATTTGTATTCATTTTATTGATAATTTTAATAATGTTTTTCAATACCTATATTAGTAAGCATAGTAGAAGTACTATTCTATGTTTTTGTACGTGTTTAACTGTAATTTGTACAATTAAACTCACGTAAATTAGTGTAGATCATTTCACAAGAGACTTACTCGAACTCCAGATTAAAAGAAATAAAAAATGGAGAGCACACTAGATGGCACAATTAAAGATGGTACTCCGTAGTTTGTACGTATAGGGATGTCATTGAGGTGGAGGGGAAGGTTCCTCCACATCCACATCCGCATCCATCAACAAAAACTCACATCCACCTTCGCCCCATCATCCATGACGGGTGACTACCCGTCTTTCATCACCCGCCTGACGGGCGATTTTTTAAACCCACCACCACCCCAGACCAGTCCAATAAAATCGCATTATCGCAATGTAAATTTAAATAATTTTTTACAAAAATAATTGAAATAACAACATAGCCATATATAGAACACGTTTAAAATAACCAATCAAAGTATTATGAATGCCAAATTAAAATAGATAAGACACACATTTAAAGTTTATGAATTAAAGAAATATCAACCCCCCCCAAATTTTTTATTCTCATTTGATTTCGCATGTGGATGAAGATTTTTTTTTTTTAAATTCGAAAATAAATGCGAATAGATTTTATGATTAGAATAATACATTTACACCAAAAATTAAAGTCATAAAAATAAGGGTTAATTGAATATAACCCCTTTTTATAACACTTTTTTTCAAAATAACCCCTTATATGTTATTTTTATGACATAACCCCCTTTTAAAACAATTTTCTTTCAAAATCACCCCCAACGTCGAATTTTCTTACATAAAAATCGCAATTAAAGACATTATAGGGTATGCCATTTTTAAGTTACAACCACCAATGTCTAAAATATGTCGACACCTCTTGAGAAATCCTTGTTTAAGGGTGTGAATATACCATTTTTAAGTAGTATATTTTGACTTTGGGGGTGATTTTGAAACAAAAATGTCTTAAAAGGAGTTATGTTATAAAAATAACATATAAGGGGGTTATTTTGAAAAAAAATGTTATAAAAGGGGGTTATATTCAATTAACCCTAAAAATAATTTTGGAAATAAAAAGTATATAAAAATCAAAAACCAAATGTAAGTAAATAATTTTGTTAACAAAAACTTACTAAAAAAGAAAACGGGAATAAATAAGTGGTATTTCTTTAAATGAAATATGAAAAGAAAATAGTAAATGGGAAGGAGCTGAGTAAATAGTGGAGCAATTAAATTTTGTAGAGATCCTCTAGAGTTGTAAAATAACTCTATCGGTAGAGTTTTTTAATTTCCACCATTTTACTTGCGTAAAATAAAAAAATTCTTGTAATTAATTTCTCAAACGGGTTCACTAATTTCATGTTTTGTGTCTTTTGGTTCGAATTCATTGGCTTGAACATCGAAAAAGGGTTTAGGGTACGATTTCACGATTGTCGATATGAGTAGACTGTCAAGTGCTCAAGCAAGGCGGAGTTCGGGTTCGGATAACCAAAAATCGGGTAACATACGGGTCGGGTGTATTTTGGGTTCGGGTAATATACGGGTCGGGTGTATACGGGTTCCAGGTCGGGTTAGGGTCAAAATACGGGTTAATTAACGCCCCTTTATCGATATTTTCTATTTTCCTTTTTTGTATAACGATTTAGTTTTCACTAAGAAAAAATACTTTAATTGATGATACAATATAAATAAAAAAAATGAATTATAAGTTAAAAATTGATAATATTTCAAAATAAGTATATATAAACATGTAATTATTAAGTCAATATTTACGTATAACATACGGAGTATTAATTATAAGCTGATGTGGATATTACACACTTTAATTTATAAAGTAAAACAATAAAATATAACAATGAAGATTTTGATCCGTACTTATGTCTTCAAATTCTAAAATGTTACCCCGAATTACCTACTTATAGTATCATATTTTTTTCCACATTTTTTCACTTATTCTCCACATGTAATTTCGTTTCAAAATTTCATAAATAGTGATTTAAGATGTCTCAAATTCATAATGTCCAATGCAACTAACAAACATCATTATTACGGAGTATGATTGTTTATACAATTATTAAATAATAAATATTATATTTAAAAGAAAATTGTCAATTATGAATAGTTTGGTCAGTGTGAAATGTTTAAAATTGATTTAAAATAAAAAATTTCATGTGAAAAAAAAAAATGATATTGACATTTTCTATCTTGGAACGTAATTTTCTTAACTTAACGGGTTAACCCGCTACGGGTCGGGTTATGACCCATTTTTTTCGGGTCGTTTCGGGTTCGGGTCGTTTTGGCTTCGGGTAAAAAAAAAGCAGGTTTATTTCGGGTTATTTTTAGGTCGATTCCGGGCGGTTTACCGGGTCGGGTCAGATTTTAACAGCTCTACATATGAGGATATTTGAATAAAAATAGTAAAAGAATTAAATAATTTTATTATGATATTATGGTGTAATAACCGAAACTCTACGGTGTAGAGTTATTTATAAACTCTAGAGGATCCTAAGTTTACCATTTTACTAGTGTTATGCCCGTGCAAATTGCACGGGTAAGTTCTTTATAAAATTTAAGTAGGAATTTACGAATAATGAAGTCGTTGTATAATAAGTTTAATAAAAGCGTCTTTTATAAAAATAAAATGTGTATATGTATCACTAAAAATCAATTAATATGACAAACAACAATTATACGCGTGCAATTTGTCATTATTATATGAAAAATAACAATTCCACGCCCGTACAAATAACAATTTTATACCTGTGTAAATTATCATTATTATATGACAAATAACAATTTTACACCCGTACAATTTATCATTATTATAGCAAATAACAATTCTATGCTCGTACAAATAACAATTTTATACCCGTGCAAATTTCATTATTATATGACAACTAACAATTTTATGCCCGTACAAATAACAATTTTCTGCCAGTGCAAATTAACATTATTATATGACAAACAACAATTTTATGCCTGTACAAATAACAATTTTATGTACTTGCAAATTATCGTTATTATATGACAAACAACAATTATATGCGTGCAATTTTTCATTATTATATGAAAAATAACAATTCTACGCTCGCACAAATAACAATTTTATACCTGTGCAAATTAAATTATCATTATTATATGACAAATAACTATTTTATACCCGTACAATTTATCATTATTATAGCAAATAACAATTCTATGCTCGTACAAATAACAATTTTATACCCGTGCAAATTTCATTATTACATGACAACTAACAATTTTATGCCCGTGCAAATTGAAAAAAAAAAAAAAAAAAAAAAAAAAAAAAATTGAACGTATAATTTTATGCCCGTGCAAAATGCAAAAAAACTTACTCCATACTATTATCCTACTAAATACTATAAAAATTGCTGTATAATTTTATGCCCGTGCAAAATGCAAAAAAAAAAAAAAAAAATATTTTTTGAATGTATAATTTTATGCCCGTGCAAATTGCAAAAAACTTATGCCGTATAAATTGCATGGGTTTGTTGTTTACGAAGTTCATTTAGGAATGTATAAATAATAAAGTCATTGTATAATGGATTTAATAAAGAAGTTTTTTAAATGATCAATGTATATCCATGTAACAATGAAAAGCACTTAAAACGAAAAATAATATGACAAACAACCATGAAATAATACAACAGTATGATAATACACGGTTATTATTATTATTATTGTTGTTGTTGTTGTTGTTGTTGTTGTTGTTATTATTGTCAAAATCAATTAATCATAACTATATTAGTGGGTTAGAAAAAAAGTGATTATATTATTATGATTATGCATTTATAGGATTTTAATTGAAAAATTTAATTTAATTTTAGTATTTTAGGTGGCCTATTATTGAAAATTCATGCAAATACCCGTGAGCCCGTGCAAATGTAAATCCGTGCAAATTGTAGAGTGATAATATTTAAAATTTGCACTTTAAGAAACTTTTTAAGCATGTGTAAATTATTTATTAATTATTTTCTTTTAATTATGTTTATAAATATATTTTTAAAAAGTATTAAAAAAAACTCTTGACATTTTGTTAAGCAATATGAAGTATGAATTAAAGTCGTATTTGTGACTTTCAATGTATTATTTTTTGGAAAAATGTAAATATATATCATAACAAAATCAAAAGTGAGTTTCAACTTTTAAAGCCAAAATTGCATGGAATTTATAATTGTAGGTTGACATGGATAGGTTGTGGCCTTGTGGGTTTTGATTCTCTAATCTCGATTAAAATGATTTACGATTAATGGAGTCGGTTCATTAATTTAATAAGAAATTTACTAAAACAAAATTTATTTATTTATTTTACATAAAAAACAGCATATATAAATATATAAATATTATAGGAATCAAATCAAATTATGGTGAGTGGTAAATAATCTTCAACCCTCACACCGTAAAATTAGTACTCCAATATCTTACTCCTTATCTTTTTTACTCCATCATTCATCCACCCACCACATACACCTTAAATTTTCTTTATCCCTCTTTTTTCTATCTTCTTTCTCCACTTCTACCGCCGCCGCCTCTCCATTGCCGACGATCTGTCCACCGCCAACGCCGATCTCACCTTTGATTTGATTTTTGGATGTTCTTTTTTTCCCGAATAAGATAATCGAGATACGATTTAGGTTTTTTTTTTTTTTTTTTTATCTTTTGTCCTTTTAATAATTTCAATTAAGTTCATTTACATTTAGGGTGTCATTACTCGTTTTCTTTTATTATTACTTGAAATTTTTAATTTTTTTTTTTTGATGATTTTTACTTGAACTTTCAATTTTTACTCGAATTTTTCATTATTTTGATGATTTTTACTCAAAATTTTTAATTTTCAATATAATTATAATTATAATTATGTAATTGTAATTGTAATTATAATATTACTTGTGTAATTTATAGGTCTGTCATTATTTTTTAATTTTTTAATTATGTAAATGTAAATTTCTAATTTCAAGTCTGTCATTATTTTGTATTTATGTAATTTTGTAATTTTTATTTTGGGGTTTGTAATATATTGTAAGTATGTAATTATTTAATTTATGCATTTCATCTCTAAGGTTGATTAGATTAGAAGAATAACATACGGTTGATTAGAAAATAACATATCAAAAGAATTAGAAGAATTAAGTGAAATGCTCATATTAATTTTTTTCAATTAATCTTTCCCTCAAATGCTCATATTAAATTGTTATTTGTTTATCTGTTTATTGAATTGTATTTAATTTAATTTAATTGAATGTATTTATATTACGTGGGAATGAAAGAAGTTAAATAAAATAAAGGAAAATAAGTGGGACCATTGAATAGTCAATGTATCACCACAGTGTGACATGTGTCCCTGTGGTGATTGCATTGTAGAGATGATTACTCGACAAATAACTTTTGTTTTTTGAACTCCTTGACAAAGAACTTTTCAAAGAGATAAAAGTTAATACTCCGTATTATCATCAACGATTATTACCTTCGTAGTTCGTACAATTAATTTTTTTTGTGATTGTAATTTAAACAAAGGTTTTTTTAATAGAAATAATATCTTACTTTACGTAAAATTTATTATGCTTTATTTATTTTAAAAGGGCCACAATCTACTATTTTGTCTATGCACCAGAAAACTCAGGAACGAATCTGGTTACAGATTATTGTCAGGCCATGTCATCGGTTTTGGGTCACAATTTTTTCAATTTTTATCAGGTTCGGGTCACTCAATTTAGGTCAGACTTGTTAGTTCTAATTTGGTGTTTTGCACATGTTTAACTAATCAGCTCGTCTTCCTTGCGACGGCCCTTTTTGGTCATGAGTTGCGTGAGGAAAATATTCTACCATTTTATTGTAACGTTAATATTTTATTGCAAAATGTTTTTATTAGTAATAAAAACATTTTGCAATAAAATAGTACGGAGTAACATTTTACAATAAAATGGTAACATTTTCCCCGTCGCAAATTGCAACCAAAAAGGGCCGTCGCAAACAAGAATTTGTGTTAATTAATTAATTTGAACAGTTGAATTTGTTTGGATTGGAGGCAATGAAACATTATTTATTTGACATGTTGTACAGAATGATGTCGTACTACGTAACAAATTACGAAGTAGGAGTAACAATTAATGAAGGTACGGGGCACTAATATGGCCGACAGATAAAGATACATACCATGATAAGGGACACCTATAAAAGGACAGAAAAAAAAGAAAAAAAAAATTAACACGTACAGTAGTTGTCAAAATTAAAGATATTTGGAGTTTCGACCACAAATTACGAGGTCACTCGTGAATAGAGTTGGCAATTTGGGCCCGCGGCCCGTGGGCGGCCCGACCCGGCCCGGCCCAAGACATGTCCGGCCCGGCCCGTGGCCAATTATCCTCTTGGCCCGGCCAGTGGCCCATCACTACGGCCGTGGACACAACAATTAAAAATGTGAAATTTGGCCGTCTACTGGCCCATTGAATTGGTCAGCATGGTCAGTGGGGCCGTTATTCAGCCCGTGAGCCAACCCTCGAAGTCCTTTCTTGATTTTTGTCAGATTAGTTTGCGTTGTTGATTTGTTTGGTTTCTCAAATCTTCTAGTGTCTACTAATCTACTACCATACTCTCCAACTCCAACTAAGATTTGTTAGTTGGTTTTTTTTTTTTTTTATTATTCATTTTCTTTATTACTATTTTAATTTTATTTATTTACTTACAAGTCAACTTATATATTCAAATGAAATTCTAAAAATTACTTAGTTATTTACAAGTAACAACTTACAAGTGTTACAACTTTAAAAAAAATTAAATTAACTTAAAATATAAAAATTACAATTTAGAAATTAATTTAAAAAATTAAAATAAAAAATAACTAAAAAAAACACCAATCCCATGGGCCGGCCCGAAGTTAGCCCATGGTTGCCCAAGGGCTAGTCAGGCCGAGCGGCAGACCGTAGGCAACCCGCGGGCTATGGCAACAAAATATAATCTGCCCGAGTCTGGCCCGCCCAAGGCGAAAGTGTGGGCATGGACGGGCCAAAAAAATGTTGTGGCCCGACGGGCCCGCCCATTTATTTTGCACTTATTTTCTGCTTTTATAAATTCATCTCAGATTTTTATAAGTTTAATTCAGTTTAATTGTTATAAATTCAGTTATTCTTATTAAACACAAATTAAAAATATAAAAATTGTTCATTTCAACTTTAATTAATCCAGCTCAACTTTAACAAATTTAACTTATCATCGAAGTTCAACTCCAATAAATCAAAAAGAAGAGAGCTATATACTCCGTATATATTTTGTTCATTTAATTTGTATCATATATGTATATGCTTGGAGCTGGCTAATTTGTGTGGATCGACTCAGTTCGACCTTAGACAACCTCGTTTACATATCGATTATATAATCTAACATGCATGCCCCCTCACAAATGCCCTTTGAGCTTGAAGCGTGGATGCAATTACAGGCTCGCTTACCTGGTGCGATATATATACCACTTTGAAAGTGAGATGTGGTGAGATTCGAATCCGTAACCTTTTGTTACAAGTCTCTGATACCATGTCAGGAACCAACTCAACCAAAAGTTTAAGCTAATGCATGGTTTGAGGCCCAAGATGAGATGTTAGAATATATAATCGAACTTGAGCCTCCAACCATCAGTTCTTGACATGGTATCAGAGCCCTCACTTTCAAAGTGATTCGTATTGGTTAGGATACCTTCGCCCTAGTATTTCTTATATTTATCATAACTCGTAATCTGAGACGGCACTAGTACTTAGTCCCTGACCTCCCTGAGATCGACTCGTAAGTGCTACAACTGACCCGTGCGCTTGCGGTAATTTTATAACTCATCAGGCCTAGGTAGATCTGGCAAAACAGACCCGACCCGATTGACCCAACCCGATAAGGCTGACCCGAGACCCGAAAGTGACCCGATAATCGAAACCCGAAATTGACCCGTAACCCGAAATGACCCGACCCGACCCAGACCCGACCCGCAATGCCTTGACCCGAAACCCGAATTGACCCGATACAAAATACTCTTGATGACTTTAAATGATTTAAAAATAACTTATTTGATATCGTGTTATCAATTAACACCGATTATATGCATATAAACCTTAAAAAGTAACCTTTTGACAAATAAAATCGTATTTTTTAACAAAAAAATTGCATTTTGACCCGAACGAGACCCGACCCGACCCAAATTGACCTTTCTTCTAGTGCTCACGTCTATGTAGCGCTCGTTCAGGTTCAGGCTCGAATGGGACTAGACCTGTAGGTGACCTGCGCATAAACAAAACTACACACAAACAATTAAAAACGGTCTCAAGGAACTAGGTTCCTTGAGACAAGGGAGAAAAACCTGTAAAAACTGACAAAAACTAAAACTAGCAAAGCCGTTTCCCCGGCAACGGCGCCAAAATTGACACAAGCTAAGTCGTATCGCTAATGTCAAAATAAACCTAAAAGACAACTAACAGTAGCTAGCAGCAAGCAGGATCGTATCCACAGGGAAACGTAGCAGTTTTCAGCTTAAACAGGAGTACAGGTTCAACTCAGGGTGTGAAAATGTGTTTGTTTAAGACTATAACTAAAGCAGAAAATAAAGCAGATCAATAAATAACAGTAAGGAGGAAGATTAGGGCATCGTGGATCATTATGACAAGATTCAGAACTCAACTTAAAAGTAAATAACATTCAATCAAGCTATGCAAGTGGCTAGGTTTAGGAATACGCCTCTCTCGAGTCAATATTAACCTTAAGCAAATTTAGCGCTCTCGCATGACTTACTAAATTCAACTTATCAATTACGCGTGAGTCTAGTTTCAATTAGGCTTTCGATCTTAAACTGAAACAACCTAAATTCAATTCAATAAAGGCGTCCCTAAATTCAATTGATAATAAAACGCGCAGGAAGAAACCAACTTGCACAAGTTCAATCAAAATAGCAATTAAAACATGCCTGAATCAACTATCACAAATCACCTTCAAACCCTAATTGAGAATTTAGCTACTCATATTAAAGGAACTCAAATCAAAGCAATAATAAGTAGACATGATGAATGAAATAAAAGCAATTGAAATTAAACCTGAATCTTACGGAGTACCGGAGTTTACAAAGTAGATCAAACTTGAAACTAAACTAAGGTTTTGTAAAAGAGAGAGAACTAAGAGAAGCAGTAAACTAAAACTGTAGAATTAAAAGCAAAACTAAAGATCCCCTTTTATTTTCGAGCCTAAGGTATATATATTAGTTCCCAAAACAATTAAACTCGGATTAAACCAAAATTACGCGTAGAAAGCACCAGAGCCGGTCAGACCGGCCGCCGGTCCAACCGGCCGGCCTGCTCTGACTGGGCTGGACTCGTTCTTCTTTCCTTCTTGAGCTTAATCCTTAGCCCAAACCTCCTTTGGGCCTTTATTCATACGTAGTACTTGATCCTTGGGCCATAATAGCTCGTGGCCTTCTCTTCCTTTCGGTCCAAATTAGCTCGTGGCCTCTTGATCTTGGTCTTAATCTTTGGTCTCGGCTTGGTCTTTTCAGCTCAGTTCTCGTATTTGCTCCTAATGCTCGGGTTTTGGCTCAAAACCACCAAAACCTGCAAAATGTAAATGAAATGCAGCAGTAACGAGAAATACAACATATAGCTTATAAAATCATAATAAATACAAATAAATACGAGCTAAATGCGACTGAACCGGGGGCATAAAATGAATATAAATAACATGTATCAAACTCCCCCAAACCAAACCTTTGCTTGTCCTCAAGCAAACAGCATCGAAGAAAATCAAAGTACACGAACCAATCACGTTAGTATCTCGTAGTGGACGACCTATGCACAAAGACGATGCAACCAAAGTCTATTTCACCGAAAATAGAGCACAAGTCTCAACCATTCACACCACATTATATCACTAGCCTCTAATGCTTACGCAAAAATAAAACTGACGACATTTTCAATTCGAGCAAGGCCAACCGTACAAACCACTTTCCAACCAGCCAATCTTACCACATCATCTCCTTTTGCTCTTTTCTTTTTCTTTTGTTTCTTCTCTTTTTTCGCAAATGTGGAGCATCCCTCGTATGTAATACCGTTTAGCTTGACGTTCACTCGGTAAAAATCGCGCTCGGGTACACATGTTTCCTTAAGGGTTACATTATTGCTCATACTCCCGGTCGCAACCAAATTCATGGCCACTGTGGTTACTCACGTCAATGAGTCCCCTCCGAGAGCATCGAAGCATTGCTCCAACAGTTAAAATGAATCATTCCAATCAAACCGCAAACCAATCACACCAACATTCCACAAACCATTGCCAAGCTTGAATGTCAAAGTCGAAAGTAAACAAACGAAAAGCGAAAAGAATTAAGCAAATACAAGTGGGCTAGTGTTGAGGCTCGCAATCTAGTAACAGGAAACAAACCAATCGTGCAAGCTAAGGCGATAGAAAGTCGACTCGGAGATACTAAAGATCAAAGTAAGTGCACTAATCAATTCTCCAAACTAGATAATGCAGGACAAAGCAGACCAAAAAGACTCGTATTTTTGTAATTTTTTTGAATTTTTCAATTTTTTTGGGTTTTTTTTTTATAATAAATGCACACAAAAATGAAAATGCAAACGAACTAAATGAACGCGAAAGTGTTTCCCTCCCCCAAACCAAATCACACATTGTCCTCAATGTGGAAAACAGCATAACCACACAAGCAGAGGAGGACACAAATCATAAGGGAGTAGGAAAGTAAAAACGAGAAAGAGGGTAAAAAGGGGTAAAGAGTGCTCACTTGATAAGGTCGGAGCTCCCCCAAACCGAAGTGAAGCGTGGAGTGGGGCTAAAAATCCCCGTATATGCGTCCAAATCAGTCCAACGTTGAAGTATTAAGATAGCACGCAAGAAAACGAAAACGGCAAGCGGTGAGCATGGAGCCGGCCTGAACCGCCACGGCCTGACCGGCCGACGTAATTTCCGTTTTCGCTTTTTCTTCTGCTTCAAATTTATGCTACGGTTTGGTCGAGTCGGCCGCCGGCCGGCCACTGATGCTTCCTCGAGGCGCTTCCTTCAAAAATACTAAGGACAAAGTCCAAAAGTACCTGCGCGCTAAAAAACAACATATAATCCCTCATCCTCACGCGCTCAAACTCAAACCAAAAGTCATAAAAAGCAAACCAAACAAAGTACAAGTGCAAATAATAATACAACGTCATCGGTCAGCTTCCTGGGATAAGCTGGTTTATAGTCCCGCACGACTCTTCAAAGCTCCCAAACTCAAGTCAAGTTAGGCCAAGGACGTTGGCCGTTTGCAACCACCTCACTCGTCGTAACGTGGTCAGAACGCAGCAGAATCCTGCCTCCACGAGGCAGCTCATCATCGAATATCAGCACGCACGGGATTCCTCCTCGAATCAGCTCACCATATCTCCCCTTTGCTCCGAGCGACTCAATCGCGGGGCTCTCATTCCCATCACTAGCAGCATAAAGGTCAGCCTTCAACACTTTCCTCTTCCCCAAACCAATGTGGTACCGGCCACGACGCACTGCACAAGGAGAGACAACAGAAAGGACCTCCAAAGTGTCTCCAATAGAGTGAGACGGAGGTATAGCATCAATAGTACAAACCGACTCTAACTGCATCGGCGATCTCGGGACACTCGACTGAGTGAAAACCAACTTCTCCCCCCCAACTGTGAAGGTCAATGTCCCACTGCCCACATCTATGAGTGCGCCCGCGGTATGTAAGAAGGGTCGTCCTCAGATAACCGGGATATGGGAATCCACGGGTATGTCGAGCACAACGAAGTCTACGGGGATAAAGAACTTTCCAACCCGTACTGGGACGTCTTCTAGAATACCTAGAGGTCGCGTAACAGAACGGTCGGCCATCTGTATAGACATGGAGGTACATTTAAAAGATGTCATGTTAAGCATCTTACAAATGGAGTAGGGGATCACACTCACACTCGCTCCTAAGTCGCAAAGGGCATTATCAATCATGTGGGTGCCTATAGCGCAAGGGATAGAAAAACTACCCGGATCCTTCAGCTTAGGGGGAAGGTTACCCTGCAGAAAACGACTACATTCCCCCGTAAAAGCGACTGACTCTATCTCACCCAAAGACCGTTTCCTAAGCAAGACTTCTTTCATGAACTTAGCATAAGCAGGCATCTCGCGAATTAAGTCAATAAAAGGAACATTTACCTGCAAGCTCTTGATGATCTCGAAGAACTTAGCGAACTGGGAGTCTTCTTTGGATCGTGCACTCCGTGGGAAGAGCAACCTGATTTGAATTTCCGGGCCCTTAACATCACCCGTAGCTTCGCCGCGCCACCGGCCCGGACCGGCCGCCGGCCGATTGCCGCGCTCTGTCTCGACCGCTCACCGCACTGACGTGTTATCTGCTTCCTCATCACCACCAGCAGCTTCTCCACTCAAACCTGCAGACCCCGGCACCTTAGGACCATCATAAGCTCGCCCACTCCGCAACTGAATCGCATTAACATGCTCAATATTCGGTTGATCGCCCTGCGGAGGTAATTGACCCTTTTGACGGGTCGCCTGCGATGTAGCAAGTTGAGCCACCTGCGTCTCAAGATGTTTAACAGCTTGATTTGTCTCCATTTGCATTTTCTGAGTTTCCATCTGCATCTTCTGCATGGCCATCATCATGGAGCGCATTTCAGCTAATGGGTCGGGGACAGGTGTAGGTTGTGATGGAGGGATATAAGATGGCTTTTGGTAGGTGGATTGTTGTTGTTGGAAGTTTTTGTGAGGGGGTTGGTAAGGAGTGTTTTGGGGTGGCTGAGTAATCGGGTTCTGCACATTCTGGCTACGATACGAGAGCAGCGAACGATCATAACCAGGTTGGTTTTGGTAGGGCAGGTTTTGATTATAAGGTTGGTAAGCATAAACCTGCTCCTGGGGTGTAGCATACCCCGCGGAGTAACCCGAATCGTGCCCTGCAACAGCGTTGACGTGAGCACTAGAAGAACCACCTCCGTTCATTTGGCTGATCTGCGCAGTTAGCGCAGCAACTTGACTCGCGAGCGCGCTGACGCTCCCCTTATCACGGTCATCATGTGCGGACCGCGAATTCCCCCTAGGCTTCCCGAACTGAGATGAGTGAACAGCCATATCTTCAATCAACCCCCAAGCCTTATCGTCGTCGACGTTATTAGCAAAACGTCCCTCCGCAGCAGAATCAAGAATGGCTCTACTCTCCGCATAAAGACCATTGTAAAAAGTCATAATCACGAGCCAATCGTTCAGCCCATGATGAGGACAATCCCAGACGCCTTCTTATACCTTTCCCATGCTTCAAAGAAAGTCTCATCGTAGGTCCGCTTGAAGCCCTGAATGATTGCAGATCCGGTTGGTGCGCCCGGAGGATAGAACCGCATAACGCCAGAGCTAACCCACTCCAATCGGTAATACCCGCAGCAGCTTGTCGAGGTCCGTGATCCACTCACGAGCTCGATCTTTAAAGAAAAAGCGGAACAAAGATCTCCCGTATTTGCTCCTCGCGTAATCCCTACCGCTTTATAGTAGAACAGAGTCGGTGAACATCCGCATATGCCGAGCCAGGATCCTCGGTTGGGTACCCACCGAATCGATTGCGCCCACCGGACTTAGGAAGGCGGGCGAATCTCAAAGTTGCCTGCGGCAGTCAGCGAGCATAGTGAATCCAAATGGAATGGACTCAGGTTTAGGCACCGAGTGACTCGAAAGTTTAGGCATTGTCACCGCTCCTCTAAGTCGATCACAACGTGTATGTTGTCCTCTTCGTAGGACGATCGCTCGAGCGGATTCCTCCTTCAATCGTGCACGCCTCACCACAGATGACTCTGCGATTTCCTTAAAGAAGTTACGCCAGACGTGCAAGGTACGCCAGGTTGAGGATCAAACTGGGACTAAACACAGAGGTGACTCGCGCATATATAACTCAAAGGAAAAGGTGAGAACGGTCTCAAGGAACTAGGTTCCTTGAGACAAGGGAGAAAAACCTGTAGAAACTAACAAAAACTAAAACTAGCAAAGCCGTTTCCCCGGCAACGGCGCCAAAATTGACACAAGCTAAGTCGTATCGCTAATGTCAAAATAAACCTAAAAGACAACTAACAGTAGCTAGCAGCAAGCAGGATCGTATCCACAGGGAAACGTAGCAGTTTTCAGCTTAAGACGGAGTACAGGTTCAACTCAGGGTGTGAAAATGTGTTTGTTTAAGACTATAACTAAAGCAGAAAATAAAGCAGATCAATAAATAACAGTAAGGAGGAAGATTAGGGCATCAGGATCATTATGACAGTGATTCAGGAACTCAACTTAAAAGTAAATAACATTCAATTGAAGCTATGCAAGTGGCTAGGTTTAGGAATACGCTCTCTCGAGTCAATATTAACCTTAAGCAAATTTAGCGGGCTCTCGCAACTTACTAAATTCAACTTATCAATTACGCGTGAGTCTAGTTTCAATTAGGCTTTCGATCTTAAACTGAAACAACCTAAATTCAATTCAATAAAGGCGTCCCTAAATTCAATTGATAGTAAAACGCACAGGAAGAAACCAACTTGCACAAGTTCAATCAAAATAGCAATTAAAACATGCCTGAATCAACTATCACAAATCACCTTCAAACCCTAATTGAGAATTTAGCTACTCATATTAAAGGAACTCAAATCAAAGCAATAATAAGTAGACATGATGAAAGAAATAATTGCAATTAAATAAAACCTGAAGTTTACGGAGTACCGGCGATTACAAAGAAATTGAATCTTGAAGACTAAACTAAACTTGAATGTTTTTGAAAGAGAGAAAGTAAAATAAAGCAGTAACTAATCTAAGGAAAATAAAGCATAAGAATGATTTTCGTCCTAAGGGTCCTTTTTATATGTTTCCAAAAGTTAAAACCCGAAAATAATCAAAATCGCGCATAAAATACACCAGAGCCGGCCAAGAATGGCCATCGTCACTGGTCTGGCTTGGGCTGGCTCGTTTGTTCTTTCACTCTTGGCCCATTTCCTTGCTTTGGGCCTCATAACTCGTGGTTCCTTTATTCTTTTGGGCCAAATTAGCTCGTGGCCTCTTGATCTTGGTATTAATCTTTGGTCTCGGCTCGTGTCCCGAGCTCATGCGCGTGCTCGGGCTTGGTCTTTTCAGCTCAATTCTCGTATTTGCTCCTAATGCTCGGGTTTTGGCTCAAAACCACCAAAACCTGCAAAATGTAAATGAAATGCAGCAGTAACGAGAAATACAACATATAGCTTATAAAATCATAATAAATACAAATAAATACGAGCTAAATGCGACTGAACCGGGGGCATAAAATGAATATAAATAACATGTATCAGGAACGCATATGAGGGTATTTGTATAAGAGAAATATCAAAATTAAATAAATTTATTATGATTATCTAATTTAAAAACCGAAATTCTAGAGTAACTTTACGGTAGAGTTACTCTAGAGGATCCTGACACCAATTATTAGCATGATTTCGAAAACTTTGAATAGGACGATTCATGAAAATTGTACAAAAATTGTTTGATTGACATACGTAAACTAAATTCATACAGAAATTACTATATTGCCGGCATTTATTCTATTTATAAGAATTGAAAGTTTGGAGCTAACAACGCGTGTAATTGAGCAATTACGATATTTAAAAAACGCCACATACATCATTTCACAGTAACCTCGCCAACGTTGACCAAGAATCCAAGATCATTGGACTATTTCAAAGATAATCAAACAAGCATGAGAGGCACACAAACACAATTCACCAGAAAATCTCTTGAGAGTTTAAGAAATATTAAGCTGAGGAGCAAATAAAATGGTAGTAAGTCAAGTACTGTTGGTGGTATTCCTGTTGATCATAGTTGTTTCGCCCACGACCAATTTCGAATTACCAGGTAATAATTCTAATTCTCATGACAGTAAGTCTTATGTAAGACGGTTGTCGTTTGTAGAAGTGTTTCATTAGCTCTATGTCGATTTCCTGTGTCTGATGAAATCGACATTTTGTCGTTGTCGATATGTTGCAGATCCGTTTCCATTTTGTCTGTTGATTTGCGGATGCTATAGCTGAAGATGATTTCTAATTTGCAGCATATTTATTATACAGTACGAGTACAATTTTACGCCTTCAATAATGTTTGTTTGAAGAAACTGTATGAATTGTTATGGAGTTCTAATGTTCTATGATATGGAACTTGAAGAGCAAAGATTAGGGATAATTTTCCTTTAATTTCAATCGAGTTGTTGGGTGTGGATAATCAAGTCACTAATTATCGAATAAGACGGTTTTATAATAGGTTAACGTTGTTTCTTATCGGTTAGCTTAGCTACAAACTTCAATTAGTTACCATGGTTTTGAGGTCACTTTATGGTCGACTGGTCGTACACGTATACTAGTTTTATATGATCGGGAATATGTGCTGTTTTAAAGGGCGTTTAATGTAATCCGATGAGTGAACCCCCCTTTAACACCCATGTTTGTACATCGATACACCGATTACTTACATATTAAAAAATAATCCCAAAGAATAAAGATGAATCTGGTAGAAGTTGATATACAAAATAACAGAATTAACTTTTTTTTTTTTAGTATTATTATTCTCCTAATAATTGTTTGTGATTTCACAAGATATTTATTTAGTCACTTTGTAGAGGAGGTGTTATACTGGCCTCAGTGAACAATGTATCTGAGCTGAAGAACATTTAGCTCCACTATCACAACCGCTTAAGAATCAGAATATATACTTAAAGCCAACGTTTCCTTAGTTCCAGTGAATTATTCACATTTGCTTTTATTTTGTGAGTGGAAAATACGGTAAGTGTAAACAATTCATGTCGCTCGATCATGCTCTGCTTGCGAATGTCGAACTTGAATGACTATTATAAATTATAAAAAAGATACGTCCACGGGTGAAAGTAGTCCTCCGTACGACCGTACGTGGTTGCATTAGGGGAACTATAACCAATGTTATTAGTCTTTGTTCCCTTGATAAGATAGCTCATAGATTAGCGATTAGCGAAGGAAATTGTAAAACAAACTAAAATCAAATCCTACTTATAACTCGTGTTACTACACTTCGTAAACTCAACTATGCAATTGACGATTTTAAACCCGAAATATTTCAAACTTAGCATCATGAGTACTGCCTCTTGAAATTTTATCGGCTAAATTAACTGACATATGTGTCATCCGTAACATACGTTATATACGAGCGATACGTATAAGATTTGGCGAATCTCCTAGGCTTTGGGGGTCTGCATATGATTAATTCTCTCCTTTATCCACAATAGATGATTAATTATACTTAATCACTTATTCTACAACATGATTCACTAAAATATTGATCTCTAGGACCACTAACAAGAATTATAAACACTATATTTAATGTAATTAATTACACAAGATTATGCATCTGATTGTTTGGTTAGGTTTAGATGTTCTTATTCCTAAATCATAACAATATAAAAATGCTAGTTGATTAAGTTGTTTCCGAACTCTAAATCCGATATAAATACGTGTTTTATTAGAAAAACAATGACATAACAGATCACCGGTTTTAGGGCTAAAATAACACACTCTTACACAAAAATGGAGTCGAATAGAAAGGTCAGAGGTTTCATAAAGGCGAAACTGGCAAAATCTGTTGAAAGAGCAAAACTGAAGGTGATGAAGTCTCCTGTGAGTACGTTCGTGTATTCAGGCGGTCACGTCACTAACCACGACACCTACTACAGCGAGGCTGTGGGTGGTCAGTACGAGAGATACTATTTTGGCGCGATTGCTGATGAAAGGGTCGACATGAAGGCGACTAACTACATTACGTCAGTTCGTGAGCGACTCAGGCTTGAATGTAAATAACCGAATGGCGACATTTACGCGTTTTTAACTTGGGCTGTTACAGAGAGGTTCGAGCTTTTTTTTTATTTTTCGGCTCTTTGCTGACGCTTAAGAACGTTTTTGATCCACGAAGCGCGATTTGTTTTCTTTTCGTTTGAGCATCTGATGCTGTACTTCTGAAAAAGGTTGCGACATTTTACTTTTCTTCTTTTCCCCGCAATGTGTATAAGTTAAAGCCGTGAATCGTTGTGTAAGGACCATTCCTCTTGCTCTTTCGGCAATATGCATAGGTTGAATGTTCTTGAATTGCGTCATTCGAGAAAAAAAAAAAAAAGCATCGATATTATTCTTATCTTCATCTTTTTCTAATTTTCTTCCTTAATAACGTCTAATTCGAGAAATCATCATGTGCATAATTACAGTCTCAATCCTTCACTCTTTTAGAATTTAGACTACTCGTTCAAACAAAACTTTTATTACGAAAGACACACTGAAATTTTCCGAAAATTTCAAAATTGAGATAACTTAAAACGAAGAGGACAAGCTAAGTAGAGTACACGACGGACACCGAATAAAAAAAAAAAAAGAATCAGAGAAAGGGGAATCTCTGAAATTAGTCAAGGGATGAATTATGAATGGAGTATGAACTGTAAAGACAACAATGTCTTATCTTCAAGTATTTCTTCAGTCAACCACAGACTTATTTTTATGTTGCTGTTTTATTACATTGTCATTTTCCTCGTATTTTCGCTCGAATATTGTGAAGTAGCAATCAATCGATGAAATTATCATGAACGATTGATGTGAATGAAGAATCTTCGTTTCCTACACTCGGGGCTCAAATAATATCTCAAGTCTCCAAATCGAGGAAATAGAGAAGTAACTACGCGTTTTAAAGATATCCACGCGGTCTAATTAGCTAGAGGCCCTCTTGTTTTCGGATTTCTTTTATAGCCAATCTGATTAAACTGAACTAAATTGAACTGAATCGTATTAAAAAGTATTCATGAAATAGGATAAGCTCAAGTTGTTATCAAAGGCTAGTTGATATAAACATTTAACTAATAAAATTCAGGTTGTAAAACAGATTTGATCAAATCTATTCCTTCCAACTTTTTTGATAATTTCTTTTTTGATAACAGATTTTTTTTCAAGTTGGTTAAAGAATACCATACCAATAGTAAGCATATGACTGATCAAACTATTCCTACTTTATTCAAACTGAAGTGGAGGATGAATTTACGACACGATACATTCGTTCTGATCACTAAGCCCTAACATGTTCAGTATAATAATGCGATAAAAAGGTAATAGTATTTGTAATTGGAATAATGATAAAGAATTGAGTAAAAGCATTTACCTTATTCTTTTTGACAAGCAGTCCATTTCATATTATACAAAAGAGCATATTTGATTTCTATCTGAAAGAATATTGAGGTCCACAAAAAAAAGATCCACCAAAATAACATGAACAAACCACTAATATATATATATATATATATATAGCTTCCTTCTTACAGAAATATTAACTGCAATTCAACATTTCAACTTACAGAAATATAATCTTTCAATATAACTCATGAGAACATCCTTCTTTCAGTCATCGGACCCCTCGAGGACAGTGCAGTATGTGCGGCCGAATCAGACGTTCCCGACAGCTGCCCTGATCGACTATGTTGCCAGGGACACCAGAAGTCGCCTGACGCAGAGAGTCTCATTTATTGTCGCTGACAGTTTTAACCCTGCTCCGGCTGATGATTCGACGGATAATTACTTTGGCGCTGCTGCTGATGACTGTGTTGATCAGAAGGCGGCTAACTATATTCTCCAGAAGCGGCTTAGCCTTCAAGATGACTACGAATGACGTTACGATCAGTTCAAGTTAAGCTGCCAAAGTGTCGTCGTAACTTTTTCTGCTTAGTTTTCGGTTTACTTTAAATTTGCTTTGAATGACTGTGTAATGCGCTTTGCTGCATCTACTGAAAAACGGAAGTGTAGTCATAATATCATCTAAGTAATACTACTGATAACTATGCAAGCCTTTATGTTTTTGCTGCCAATACTGAGCTTCTACAATTTCATCAAATGTCGATTTCAGTCTTAAGTTGCTGTTTGTTTAATCTAATGGATGTTAAGGTATAAATGGGCTTAGTATTGTGTTAAAAGAGCCTTTGAAGCTTTCACAAAGTCGTGTCGAAACAATGATGCAGCTATATTGGATAGTACCATGGTTACATTGCCTACCTAAAGGTCGCTTCTAATATACTACGACTCCATTGAGTTCAACCTGATTGAGCGTCTAGAGTCAAGACCGGGTAAACAAGTTATTTGAATCAGATATGAGTCGAGTCAGGTTAGAATAGGATTAGGTATAGACATTGGATTAGGTCTGTCGTAAGAGGAGGGAATCGGGTTAGTCGGGTCGGGTTTGGGTCAGCACAAGTCCGGTTGGGTCATGTCGGATTACCCTAATCTTTCGGGTCGAGTGGGATTCAGGTCGGGTCTGGTCAATTTCGAGTCTGGTGGTTTTATCGAATTACTTCAATTTTTAGCCTTTAAAATTGGTATTTCGACCATTATTTCGTGTAATTATATCATTATTATGTTAAGGGTATTAAACTAAGCCCTAATAATTTACTTCAATTTGCTTTCAATCAATGTTAAGCTTAAGAATTTTTGGGCCGTGCTGGGTTACGAGTCGTCATCTAGGCTAGACCTAGCAAACGGATCAACCAGGCCGGGTTCGGATCAGACCAGTTTGGTTTGGATAAATTTTTGGGTTTCTATTTTCATGTCTAGTTCGGATGGGGTCGGAATAGTTCGGGTTTGGATCATTTTTGGGTCACTTAATATTGAGTTATTCATGGAAAATAGTTTTTTTTTTATGCAATAAACATTCAAGTTAGGTTGTAGTTTGTCGAGTCAATTCGGGTTTTGGTCAAGTGTCAGGTTATTCGTGTCGGATCAACGTTGCAATGTCTAATCTAGTTGGGTCGGGTCCGACATTTCGGGTAGCAACATTATCAGGTTATATTAAATTGGGTCAAACTTGCCAACTTTAGTCGTAATCAATTAGGTTTGAGAGTTGAGACGGACGTAGAAAGCGGTGCTGGGACAGATAAAAAAAAAGAGGTCCTACAGGTATGTCTGCCCGAAGAGATGGCTACCTCTAAATCTCTAATGTCAAATAATGTCATGAATGCTGGACCAAGAAAAACGGGCGAAAGAAACAAACAATTGTGAAACCAATAAATGAGTAGATATCCATCAAATGGTGTGGTCACGATAAGTACGCGATAATGGTTTATATTTCGGTCGAAACTTCATCATATGTATACAACGGTTACATAGGAGACGAGTACCCAAAACACGAGATCAAGCTTACAGGTTACAACAAACACAAATAACATACTCCGTAAATGATTGCCGTAACTATTAAGCTATCACGAACTTGGGAAGCAAAATTTCAATTCAAATCGATCATGTAATCAATGATGTATTTTGGAAATTTGATCAAGATGAGTCACCAATTTTGACGGTAACCGAGGGTTTAAAATCACTCTTCCTAATATTCGTCCTATCGTTTAACTTTGTATTGTACTCAATACTACATATTTGGTTTTTTTTTTTTTATATGTGTGGGTGATAGAAATTATGCAGCGGTTCGTCGTTCCAGCACAAGACGAGATTCACATATACGATTTCATCCGAGGCCTAGTCAGAGACTGACCTCCATCAACGTATATCATTGTCCCGGTCATATACCGTGAATCATCGCTTATCAGATACGTGACAGTCGACGCCAAGTCTTTCCTCACGTCGAGCCATCTGCTTAAAGGGTTTGCGTCGGTCACCAATTTTTCGGATCTCTCCTTTCCTTGTGACGTTAAATACTCGTCCTGTAGGTGCAAGCCACGCGCAATCGAGTTAACTCTGATCTTGTGTCTCCCGATCTCCATAGCCATAGACTGGTACAACAACAAAACATCAAATTTAATCAGAATTATAAACGTTTTGCGGTCCACATAAGTACGACTAGTTCATACTTCACCGAGTGTTCAATAGTCCCCACTCCCATGCCTTTCCACTTAAGAACCAAGCGAAGCGACCAAGCGGTCCTATTTCGTATATGTCCAAAAAAAGACGTCTTCAGTTAAATCATATGGAGTACTGTAATAAGCAAAAAAGAACAATAGTAATGTCGATACAAACCTTCATTAACTGATTAACTCCAGCCAAACAGGCACTGAAAGCTGCAGCTCCCTTGTACAGCCCTCTCTCAGCACCGTTTATCGAAGTCAAAAGTACAATTGAGCCTCCCGTCCCCTGATCGCGCATTTTGCGTCCGACTGCTTTAACTAAGAACCACACAGCCATAAAATTGATTTTCACACTTTTCTTGAAATCGCCTTCGGTTATAATTAAAGGGTCTTCCAGCTTTCCTGAGTCCACCACATATACAAAAGAATCGGTTGAGCAAAACTTCCAAATTTTGCTATAGAGATACCTAGTACTTCTTGCGAAACATAGAGGGAAACTCGTACAAACAGATAAAGACACACAAGTGTTGGCTAATGTGACATTACAAGCATGTGACGCACGACTATGATAGCTACCTTCATATGCATAACAGTTTACGAAAGCGTCCAACTTTCCAAGTACGTGAGCTGCCTTCTCCACTGCATTATTAAAGTTTGACTCGCTATCATTCTCCATATCCAACTCTACTACATCGACTGCATTGGCAACGTCCGCAAAACCTGAGATCCTGTCAGCAATTCTTCGCAGTTGGACTTCATTTCCCATCAAAACGAGCCTATTAGAACATTCAATTAGATTCGGAAATAACAACGGTTAGAAAGTAGTAGAAGACAAAACTTGAATAGGATAGCATGAAATGAATAAACTATTCGATCGCTTAATTAAAAATTAGCTATACAGGAGTTGTAACACTATACAATAACAAGTCGTTTTACAACTAACAGCTTTAACCACGACATTAATTGTTAAAATATAAAATTGATCTCGGACCTCCGACCTTCAGCTTAAGCTTTTGGTTGGGTTGATTTTTAATACTGTATCATATTCTCAGGTCTTGAGGTCTCTGGTTTGATCCCCTGCCACACACTCCTGCGTTATCCACGTTTGACGCGTACAGGCGTACAGCCCTCTATGTGAAGCATTCATTCACTTCTACGAGACCAATACGAGCTAAACAACCACAACGACAAACCGCCAATAAATACAATTCACTAAATATCACATTCTCATTTTGTTACGCCATAAACACTAGCAACCACATTTCATCCTAAAATCAATTGACGATAAGAGCAATCACCCCAGACCTTTTAATGTTAAAGGTTGTCATCGAGTCACACAACATTTCGTGGTTCCCTTTTTTCAAATAAACAATTTCCAACATTTCACAAATACGTTTGTCCAAGCGATTACAGGGCACACCAACCTAGCAAATAGGTCCATTACATTTTTGGATTTGGTTGTTTACGAGGTGGGTAATCCCGGATGGAAGGAGAGAGTCCGCTTCATAAAGCCTAAATGGTTCCATTCCAAAACCAATTGGTGATGGGAGGAGTAATCTCTAGACTGAGAAACTCACACGTGAAGTTAATAAGGGTCTTCTTCACAGTATACAATATCAAATTAGTTGTTTTGTATCGGTTTAATTTTGGGTCAAATTGCTTCGTGTCGGATTAATTTTGTGAAGTCTGCAGGCACACAAGTGTCCCAAAATTGAAACTCAAATAAAGAGGTTCCTTACAAAACGACCCCACAAGGCCACAATTAAGGAGTACTCCGTAATTAAAAACTACAGTATACAGTATACTGTATAAAATAATCAATTTCAAAACCACATTTAGAGAATTTAACATAAAAACAATTCATTAAACAATTACAGTATAATTAATACAAACCTGCAACCTTGTTTAGCCAAAGTATATGCAACATTAACAGAAATGTCATCCCCATTTGATGTTAACAAAACCCTCTTCTCACAATTCTCCATCTTCAAGTTTCTCTTACAAAACAAAACAAAACAAAATGTTAGTTTTAAATACATTAATGTTAGTTTAAGTTTCAACAAAACAAAGTGAGAAATTAAACGGTTATATAATCGGTTTTTCTAGCGTGTGCACATTTAAGAAAAACCCGTAAACAAAGTGAGAAATTAAAGAGAGAATTACCTAAGAAAAATATGTAAGGAAAAATGAAAAAAAGAATAGAATGATTGGGAGGAGTAGATGGTGTTGTAATGTTGTTAGTTTCATGTAAATATTTAAGGCACTTTTTAATACTTGTGAACTCCATGAAGAGTGTGTTGTTTTGGAAAGTGTTTGCCAAAATCAGCTCTTTTTTTTTTGGTTTAATATCTTCACGCGGTCCTACAACATTTTATGTGTTGGTTGGTTGGTTGTTTTGTTTTCTTATTTGTGGTGCTGACTAAAGAGTAAAGACCAATTGTGGCATACAATTGTACTCGTAACATTTTAAATATATGAACGGACATATGAAAAGGTTATGATCTGGTGGTCAAGATGAAACTACTCTGACTAAGAATTGATGGGGCATGATTAGTAGTGATCCATGAGGCCGCAGCTTGTGTTAGGGGGAATCGAACGGACTACTCAAGGAGATCACTTTACTCAGAAGACAGGTGTGTCAGACCTAGGTGGATCACTATAAGACAACATTAAAGGACAAGGTGTCAGCTTTCTGCTGACACAAAGTACAAAAGGACAAGAGGCAGCCTCCATATATAGAGGAGGGAAGCATCGACGAAGAAATCATTCACAACACACATAACAAAAGGTATTATTTGGATTTTTCCTCTCTGCATTCATATTCTTCACTCACAAGTCTACTTAATTAAGCATTGGAGGGGTTCTCCTCGGACGCCCTTGAGACTATGTTTACTACCAAGTTTGCGGATTGAGGTGAAGCAAGTGATGCCAGCCTCCACAAAAAGAACATTAGAACCTAATTACTTGGTTCGTGTTATTAGCATTTGAAGTGTTTGTAGCCGAAATAATAATAAAACCCTATTTAGGTAGCTTTTCAATATATTAGCCCTTCTATTCCACCATATATAATCTTCTCAAATGAAATATTTTTCAGAAAAATATATGAGCAAAGATAGGTGTATGTGACCTTGCTATATTTTATTAGCAAGATTACAGCCAAGATACTCAATCAAACAATATATCAATCAATCAATCAATCACAATCCTTAATTTAAGCAATTGTAATTATGTTCATACTTTGATTAGCCTTGTGTTCATATTGTAAAAAGAGTAAATTGTGTATCCTCATTAATTAGTTCTCTAGTATAAATACTTGTAACATTCATTCAATATAATGTAAGGCAATTCTAAACTTAATAAAACCTTTTTTACTCTCCATAATTCTATCATGGTATCAGAGTTTCGTGCTCTTGATAGAGGGTAACACCTCGGAGTAGATCCTGAGGCCACCACCCACCCAAAACCAAATTTCACTTGGCCTACACCTCCACCTTTTCCGCTGCCACCAACTCAGAATTGCATTCAACCCACAACCAACTTATAGTCAAAACCCCCCTGGACACAAACCATTATCTCAACCAAAATATGGTAAATTATTGTCTCAAGTGTACTTATTCAAAACCTTAATATTTTTTTTTCATATAAAAGAACAACCTTACCATGGTATTGGTCTTGACAAATCTCAATGAGATAATGATCACTTCCGACTAAAACCGTACAAGTATCCTTACAATCACAACCCCTTGTTTAATTTTTTTTTAGTATACCACCAATATGACCATAAAATTAAATATAAATAATAATAATAATAATAATAATAATAATAATAATAATAATAATAATAATAATAACAAACAATAAAAAATAACTAAAAAAAAAAAAAGGTACGTGCAAAATCAACACCAAAACCAAAAACCTAATAATACGGAGTATAATTTAGCAACAAGAATTATTAAAAATAAATAAATAAAACCAGAAAATCCAAAAACACGTAAAATTATTTAAAACACAAAACCAAAACCACCAAAACCCTTCATCCTCTTCAACTCCCACGGCACACTCCTCTCTTTCTCTCTCTACCGTCCACCACCAATCTCCGCCACGGCAGGCGCCAGAATCCACCTGTACCACCACCCTCAGTGGCCTCCGCCGCCTCCCAACCCCGCTTTAAAACCGTCTCCAAATCATTCAATACCCTAATTTCATCGCCGAAATCCACCCGCCACCCCTCACCCGCCGTACCACCACAATACCCACCGCAATTTCCACCGTCATCCACCACCACCCTCCCTCCTCCTCATCCTCCGCCACCGTCTTGCCCACCCCCTCAAAATCCCCAACCTTACTCCACTGCCATCATCGCCACCACCATCTTCCACTAACCACCGCACAACCACCTCCACAACCGCTGCACCCACCGTCCCTTAACCTCCTTCTAGACCCAAGCCCGAATCTCCAAATCTGGGTCAAGCCCGAACTTGTCGACGAAGCCCCGGGTGTCAATCACCATGACCACCGTCCACTACCCATCCTACCAACCCAAAACAACCGTTTTTATCGACCCCTTAAACCCTCTGATGGGGCTCAGTCGTATCACGTCAATCAAAAATAAACCTACAACACAACTAACTAGCAGCTAGTGCAAGTAGGGTCGAATCCACTGAGAAACGGTGTAGTTATAAGATCACTTAGCTAAACTAGATTATCTCAAGAGTAACAAAATATCGTGGGTAAAGAGAAGAGAATTAAACTAAGAACAATAAATAAAAGAGGTAAAAGTATATGAGAGAAAGATTAGGGCGTCGGGTTCAGTGTGACATCAATTCAAGAACTCAACTCAATAAGAAATAATAATCGAATGAAACTATGCAAGTGATTAGGCATAAAATACGCTCTCTCGAGTCAATATTAACCTTAAGCAGATTTAGCGGGCTCTCGCAACTTATTAAACCTAACTCATCAAATACGTGTAAGTCTAGTTTCAATTAGGCTTTCGATCTTAAATTAAAACTAACAAGGTTCAATTCAATTTAAGCGTTCCTAGATTCAATTGATAATATAAACGCGTAGGAAGAAATCAACTTGCACAACTTCGTTCAATCAAACCAATTAAAACATGTTACCAAGTCAATTGTCACAAATTCCCCTAAACCCTAATTAGGAATTTAGCTACTCATAATTAAAATTGAACTAAAGCAATAATTAATAAACATGATGAATAAGCGAAAACAATTAAACTTAAACCTGAAATTAATCTTGAATTAAAGTAAAGATCAAATCTTGCAAACTTAACTAATTAGTGAGAGTTTTTGTAAAAGACAGAAAAACCAATTTTAAAACTAAGTTCAAACCTAAAATAAAAGCATAAGTCGTCCAAATTCGTCCTAAGAGTATTTATATCCAACTTTCCAAAAACAATTCGGATTAAAGTCAAAACCGACGCAAAATTGCCACCCGTACCGACCGTCACTGGCCAGCCGGACCGCCAAGACACCCTCATGTTGGGCCGGCTTCTCCAATTCCCATATTGGGCTCGTGTTCCACTTGGGCCTTGATCCAATGCGTCTTTTTCCCGAGCTCTCGTATAAGCTTGAGCTTGGTCTTGAGGTCTCGGTACTCGTGCATACTCCACTTGACTCGGGTTTTGGCTCAGGACCGCCAAAACCTGCAAAATATAAACGAGAACAGCAATACCGCAACATAAAGCAAATAACTCATAAAATAATAACAAACTCAACTAAATGCAAGCTAAATGCGGCTAAATGGAAGCATATAAATTATAATCTATATAAAAGGCACTCATCACCCTCTTGTTCAAATGCAGGCACGAGTCACTACGCGCTCCATCTCGATTATTCATCGTCTGTTTAACAAGATTGGTCTTACCATCCGGCCGTCCATCTTGCGGGGGCGTGTTAGCAAGATTACAGCACAAGATACTCAATCAAACAATATATCAGTCAATCAATCACAATCCCTAATTTAATTAAGCAATTGTAATTATGTTCATACTATGATTAGCCTTGTGTTCATATTGTAAAAAGAGTAAATTATGTATCCTCATTAATTAGTTCTCTAGTATAAATACTTGTAACATTTATTCAATATAATGTAATGCAATTCTAAACTTAATAAAATATTTCTTACTCTCCATAATTCTATCATATTTGTCATTTACGAGTATAATTTAAAATTGAAAATGTGCCAACTGGTCTTGAATGAAACGAGTAGATATTATTAGTCTATTCATATCACCAATAGTGATCAAAATCGACAATCGTGGCATAAAATATTCTAACTCTAAGGGTATTGATTTTTTATATACGGATTTTACTCAAGTTCTATACTTTTTTATTATTATTATTTCCAACACTACCTTTTTTTACTCAAAAAATATACACATTTCTCTCACCATCACACCACCAAAAAAACCACCTTAAACCACCACAAAAACGACCACTAACCGCCAACCGGCCGCCTTCCATCTTACGCCGTCGCCGCCTTGACTCACGTCACCGCCGCTCATTCCCTCGAGGAGAATTACGTAGAAAAAGATAGTAGCGGGCAATTACACTTCATTTCGAGGGACAAGGAGGAGGTTGCCAAGTTATATGATGGCAAACACAAATGAATGCCTCATATTTTATTAGTTACGAGTATTATGAATTATTACGCTATGGACATGTGATGCCGTGGTTTAATGGTCCCTTCTTTATATAGGTTTAGTTAATAGACCTACGGAGTATATCTTTTTAGTAAAAATACAATAGAGCCAAATTGTGTAGCCGAGAAATTGAGAAATTTTATCTAGATCACACCAATTTTATAAATAGAAGAGTCCATCTTAAAAAAAAATATATCAGAACCAAATCTGTACGACCTTAACCCAAAGTAAATAATATTATACCGATATGGCGATAAATAATGCCGATGGCGATAATATAACACATAACATGCTACCTATCTTGTAACGTTTTCTCCAATATATCATTACGGAACAACTCTCCAATAACGATTGGTCTATACCATAAGATGAATTTAACAGGAGATCACTGAAAAAACGCTTTTATTTTCACATGAATAGATCCCCTTTATAAACGTACCAGTAGGATTCTAATGTAATTACAAATAAGTTTTAATCGAATCAATCGACTCAAACTTGTTAATTGTCATAATAAAAGAAACTTTATTATCAAAGTGAATATTTTACACAAGGTTTATTGGGTTGATCTTAGAGGAAGATCGAAAATCTAAATCATGAATAATAGAACGCTAAATAAATTTTTTATATAACCGTCCTATAAACTAAGACGAGCCAATATGTAATAAACTTTCAATCACATGAAGTAAAACTTATTACTTTGATATGATGTGATTACATATATATTCAAATTTTCACTTACTCAATTAAAATTCTTCATTTATTACTGTATAACCACTAAATCAGGACATCTATGCTAAAATTATATTGATCGTTTTACGGATGAGACGGTGTCTACTACTTATCCTGAGTTTACACATGTTGAGTTGTTTTGGAGAATTGGAGTACTTTCGTTGTCTAAATCATGCATTTGGAGCACGGACTACTACAACTGTTGTACGTTTTTTTTTTCCACTCTTAAATACAAAGGAAATAATTCGAGGGTTATGCATTAATTAATGCTCTTATTTTTGGGTTGATGAAACTATTGAAAGGGTTTGCAGTATCAATTAAGATGGATGATGAAATTTTGCCTTAATTTGCAATTACAAACTACGGATTTGCAGTAAAAAAAGAAAAAAAAAAAGTTATACCGATTAATTAATGCTATTATTTCGAGGGTTTGCAGTAAAATTTATTGGATCAGTCTGCTTGATTCAGTTTTGAAGCTTTTGCAAATTTCCCGAGTCGTGGGCGTTGTACGCGTACAACAGTACGTGAAAACATAACCATCGTATGCGTGACTTCATCGTACACGATATGTACCCATAATGAATGAAAAAAGTGATGTACTCCATCTGTAAAGTCATTTGTTTACGTTTTGAACGGAGGGAGTAGTTGAGAAATATACACTTGGAAAAATAAAGTATTTGAATCATATTTCCGCGTGTTCTTATCAATTGAAAATAATGTAAAAGAAAAAAAAAATTGTCTGCTTGAGAATATGTGAAGGATTGCTCTTCTTTTCGAGCATTTGAGGTCGTTGATGAACTTGTTGTTTTACAAGTAGCTTGTTTGGTCTAAAATGTGATGTTTAGGTCGTCGTTTTATGTGAGAATTTGTTAGCGTTATATATATATATTCTAAGTTAAAACATTCTCGTATGCACATTTTGGATAGTTTCTTTTACCTTTAAATTTCAGTTAACACTGAACGAGGCGTTAATTGACTATTGTTAAAAGTGATCGTATTCGATGAGATAAATACGAGTGTCATTCGTTGATATAACTAATATCAGTTTCGACAATTTTGTTCCATGTGTGAATACAATAAATATACTACATGTTTCGAACCAAACATCAACATAGTAACAAATAATCAAGCATAGTACAGGGATGTATGAAGCAACGAAAATGGTTTGTGACGACTACTACAGGTTGTTTTTTTTTAATGAAAGATGTACTTTCATCATCCTCCATAAGTCCACACATAAATACATAATTGTCTGCGACATAATTTTCACGCTAAATAATTACACACGGAGTAAAACTTTTAGTTATACACATGCTTTCCCTTGTTCTCTTGCAGCTCCAACACGAAAACTGCAAGGTCAAAAGATGGAAATCGCTAAATGAACTCTTTCAACTACAAATATATGATCGCAGCAAATTATGAGTTCTTCATATGTTCCACTCAATTGTATGCGTTTATTTGAGTTTGAAACGCATACATTTGAGTGGAATGTAGGGGAAGTATATTTTCTATGTGTCTGTTGAATGTCGTCTTAACTGACATATGGAGTCTCTGTCGAGGTATTCATGTATAATTCTTACGTTCTATATACTGTCGTGTTATATCAACTCAAGTATGTGCACACTTACATTCGTCATCTGTGTTAATCCAATGCTCCCTGGACGCGCAACCTGCCATCTCGTCTTTCGGGAGATCCAAATTCGTGTTGGTGACGGTATCTGCAGGTGATTCCAGGTCAGTTTTGAAGCGGTACTTCTTTCTGTTGGTAAGAGAGGTCCAACACCCGATTTTGTTGCTCTTTGTAATTGTCGATTTGGAGTTGTTAAGAACCCTCTCGCTCTCATAGTTGCTATAACCATTGTCAGGATAAATCTTTTTGTGGAACATGCCTTTCATCTGTAGACATTTATATCGTTTTTGCTTTCGCGAGTTAGGACAATGTGCGATACTTTACTTGTGATACATAATATTTACGACTTACCTTACTCGGTTTTATAACCTTTGGAAGAGGCTTTACTGCAGAGGCAACGGAAACTTCTGAACAAATTGGAGGTATCCACAGCATCTTGTTTGTCAGAGTCTTCGACAACTTAGGTTCTTTAGCAGCTTTTCTATCGGTTTTTTCATCCCCACTGATGGAGCTTCTATTCATCATTATTCCCTTTTTAAAGAGGCGATGCAAGGACATCGCCCCTTTCTTTTCTGTCGCCCTTGGATACAGTTGATCGGCTGCATTGGTCGCTTCCTCCTTCACTTTAACACTCGAAGTAATAATACTTGCTTGACCATTATTGCTCGTTGAATTGTTCGTGGCTTCAGATTCATCTTCAAGGGATTTATCGAAATCCTCACTTAAATGCTTCAAGTCGTACTTGATATCGGTTTTTTTTTCTTCGTCAGTGTCTTGAGAAGAGAAACCGAAAGTTGGTGTTGAAGGTTCTGTGACGGGCTCTACGCTCAGAGTTCCAATGGTAAGAAATCCCGGAAATATCTCGTCATTCTCTCTTGTGTTTAACTCTTCATAGTTCTCGGCACTGAAGTCCTCGAAGTAATGGTTTTGTGGCAGCCACTTCAATGTGGAGTAGTTGTTGTTTGGTGTCGCATAAATTCCTTGATTGTCAAGTGACGACTTTAGCCCTGTTGAGAAAAAAAAAACGAGCGACGATTGTTGAAGCAAACCTAGTATCAATGTGTAATAGTGTGTAAATTAAATTGTTAGGATCAAATTTCCCGAAGTCGAACTAATAATTTCAGTTTGTTAATCATGAATTCGGATAGTAGTATGGTTTAGACGAGCCCCGATATAAGAATGACAAAATACCAATAGTTGATCCGTTGACTGAGCTTGTAATATCTGTTTTCGACTTGCGGTGCATCCAACTAAATAACTGCACAATGCCCGAAAATAAAAACATTAAAAGTAGAGTACATCGATGTCACAAATATCATTTTATATCGAGTTAGAATGGGGTCGACGAACCTTCATTCTGACGGTCTTCAGAGTTAAGCGAGCCCCTTCTCGAGTTTAAGACATGCAGAAGTATAATGGGGTTTTGAATTACGATTGGGCGAACTTTATACGAGTACGTTGAGCTCTGGTGTTCATACTGAACACTTTATGATTCAATTATTGAAAACATATACCACTATAGAAAGCAGGAAGAAAAAACCACCGAGTAAAATACAAATTTAGGTTGGATGTACTTCATGATCTTCAGCAGTGGAGTTGTTTCTAGGGTTATCTTTAACCTGTTGTTGATGACATAGTAAACGTCTGCTGTTCTAGGCGATTGGCTGGACATGTCGTCCTTCTACTAATTAACGAGCCTTTGGAAAAGATAGTTCTGGTACGATGATTAGTCTTTTGAGCTGGCAAAACTAACCCATCTAACGTACTTATTTTTCAGGAATTGATAGGCGTACAAGGACGTAGTTGAAGACGTAACATGTTCTGTGCAAACGACTTGATCTTTATCCAAAACAGTCCCGTATGATTAACATAGTGGCTATCTTTTTAGCAATTATGTGTTCGTATAATCGTATTATCGTTTGACATATATTGCCGATGTTTTGAGTGTTTTTTGTGCCATCAACAACGCCATGTATACACCTCGAAAGTTACTTCAGCTCATCTGCGGCTGCTAGCGCAGTTACAATGCTTCTTGCCTAGTTTCTTTTTCTTTTGTGTATCGTTCACAGACCGCAGTTGAGAAGTACGAGTGTAAGCTTGCCTTTCAAATTTTAGGAGTCGATTAAAAACCTGCTTACAGTTACGTAATTAATAATGCAAAAGTGCATGCTTAAGTACCACAGTATTAATTAGGAATATAGCTAATTAGTCATATGTAATGTTAGCACAGGTGAATGATCAAGTGGCTAATGGTTCAGCAGGTTTGAGTACGAGGCTTGGTCACGAATTCGTAACACTTCAGTAGTTCAGTTCAGTAACCTAGAATTTCATCATCGGAATTTACGGAACCAGTAAAAGGTGATTAGACATTTCATATCCTGTTTTGAAGATGTGGAACAGCGTGACCTTCCGTGAACAGTGGTTACGTACGGCTATGCTCTCCATGATGACACTAGAAAATATGGGTCGCATAATAACACCATTCAATTATAGAACACGCGTATTACCCTATCGACTTTGTCGTGTTTTACCTAACACAGAATTGTACTAGGGAGATTGTTGGACGTTTTGGATCAAGTCGATGGATTTTTTTCACATTAGGAACGATTTTCAGAGATTTGCAGATCCACTAATAGAACCCCACCCCATAAATTCGTACATTTGGCAGCGACTGCTGTTTATCAAAGTAAGCCCCTATTTTCGGTTTTATCTGTTGAGAACAATTCTGTTTGTATCGAAACTGTTTAGCTGCTTTTGGTTGCAATAATGCACCTAGCTATCTCCCTGTCTGTCTAGCTATCCTCCTCCTGCCTCGGAAATAAGTTCGGTATTTGATTACGTCTGTCAAGCCTACACATGTCGTGCCATGTATCGTAGAAGCTTGCGACAACAAATCAACGAATTTTGCTGCTTTTGATTGGCATTGATTTTAGGTTCCTAAATTGACATGCTTCAGTGGAATGAAGTCCTTTTTTTTTTTTGAGCTAATAATGTACGAGTAGTTTTTTCGCCATCCAAATTTACAGGGTACTAATACGTTTCGTGGCCGTGTTAGGAATCGGAGACCATTTTGCACAAATGTACGAGTCGTTTTTTGCCATCCATATTTGTGAAGGGTTAGTCTTCTGTTTATGATTTTTGTTTTTGTTTTTTTCATTTTGCTGGGTATTGTTCGACTCGTTGACGTATAAATGGCGATCAAATTGGTCAGTGGAGCATAAAAGGCGGCCGGGTTATCATCAAAGGAATGAATGTCTAATTCGAAGATGGTTAGACGGCTATTTATGGTTGCCAAAGGTTATGCAAAGTTTGATTTGATGTGTGATTTGGAGTGAGCCATGATTCCGATAAGGCGATAAGAATGGACAGACATTCAACGACACTAATCCGGCGTTTGTCCGTCGTCCTACGTTATTAGTTCCGACTCAGGAAAGACGAATAAGTTGTTAGGAGTGAGTATACAGACATCATATGACACAAAATACAGGATGTTTTTGGATAAACGTTTATTCTAAACAACCCTTTCACACCCCGGCTCGAAACATAATTTTCATCAAAATGAAAGTTTGTTTTGACATGAATTATTTTTTATTTTCCCCCATTTTAATTTTCGGTGAAAGACAATTTACATTCATGATTTTAAAGAAATATTTATTTTATTTTTTTCAAAAAAGTGCATATTTGTGCGAATTTGTGAAAACATAATTATAAAATGTGGAGTTTTACGTAATTAAGGTAAATAATAAAAGGTGATAATTTTAAAGGGTGTTACTCAACTGTACCCGGCTTTTTCTCAGTTGTACCCTTTTTTGTCATTAATTTTCCATCCCCTACCCCTACTCTACCAATTTTTCTCTCTTCTCTTTCCACCCAAAAAAAACCCTAAAACAATTTAAATCAACCAATTTCATATTCAATTAATTCAATTACTTATACAATTAATTCAATTCTTAACATATGGATCCTTGTGACGATATATTTCATGTAATTTACTTTTTTTTTTTTCATTAATTTAATTTTTTATCATTCATTTTGTTTATGTTTGTTTGTTTTTGTTTTTTTATTTTTATTTTTATTTTTTATGAATTATTTGGGTTGGCGGCGGTTGTGGCGGCGGGCGGGTGGCTGTGGCGGCGGCGGCGGCGGCCGTCGTGGTGGTGGGCTTGGCGGTGGGGGGGTGGCAGTGGGTGGTGGGGTGCAATGTGGTGCTTGCCTGCTTCACGTTGTCCTTTTGTTTTTTTTGGTTTTTTTGGTTTTTTTTTTTGTTTTTTTGTTTTTTTTTTTTTTTTTTTGTAAATTGAGTGGTGGGCTGACGGAGGATCGGTGGTGGTGGGAGAGGTGGGCTGAGGGAGGGGCGGTGGTGGTGGTGGGAGAGGCATAAAGTTTTGGTGGTTTAATAGAGGAGAGAGAAGAGAGAAAATTTTGATTTCTAAATTTGTGGGGAGGAAATGAAAAGGGCAAGTAGGTCTTTTTTGGGTACAACTGAGAAAAAGCCGGGTACAGTTGAGCAATTACGATTTTAAAAGTTGTGATTATAATAGATAAAAATACTTAATCAAATCGCTGGCTCCATATGACATTCCATTATTGAGTTATTTTTGGTGTAGCTTGATATGATTTTTTACATTGTACAATTTGGTAAGGCGTATAAAATAAAGGGAAAGAGAATTAAAGTTCATGTTTCCCTTTATTAGTGTTTATTTGTGATAAACAAAGGGAATTAAATTCTCTCCATTACCTTCAAACCCCCACACCAAGGGAAGGAAATTGTTTTCCCCTTCAACTCGATCACTTTTTCACCCACAATTACCACTCACCACCTCATACCTAAGTGATTATGACCACCACCATAACAACCACCACGTTGCCATCTCGCCGCCTCTCGATGGTGGGTTGAGTCGGAAAAAATGCACTCATATGTGAGTTTTGGTATTCCTTATAATAAAATAATCAAACAACAAACTGAATTTGGAGTAATCTCTTTCTTTTTCTAGTTTTTCTCTTGATTTCATTGCATTTTCCTTAAACAAACCAAACATCCAAAGTTTACAATTAAATTCTACTCATGAAGTACTCCTTTCATCCTATTCATTTTTTTTTTTTTTGGATTGTGCGAATAAAATTAAAGTTGGAAAATGATAAAGTAGATTGTGTGAATAAAATTTGTGGAAGATTGACAAAATAGAAATTGGAAGAAAAATAATGATAGTTACGGATATATTTGTTGAAAATTTTGAATTTTGTAACCTTACTATAAAATTTGAACCGTAATTGTAACACCCCGGCCCCAACCAAAGGCCGAAATGTCATTCACTAGGCTCGTCAGGTGCCAGACATCGCCCATGCACCAACACGGCCCTTTCCAAATAAGACTTTGTCCTCACTCGTGCGCATCCTGAGAACTTCCCAGGAGGTCACCCATCCTAAGGCTACTCTCCAGCAAGCATGCTTAACTGAAGAAATCTTGAGATGAGCCACCAAAAAAAAATGCATCTTGTTGATATGAGTAGTACTTACAATCCTTTTAAGCACTATGTCACTTGAGCCAACACATGAACCTCTTCAACGGGGTACCCGGCCCGAATAACCTCGGACAACACCGGGTGTTACAGTAATTCTCCTGTGAGGCAGAACTTACATTAAGTTAATATGAGACCAATGTACAAATTGCAGTTAAAAGGGTACAAAACATGAAACAAATATACTAAAAAAAAAATTAATGAGTAATTCTACTATGAGGTCATCTGAGACACACCATTATTCAATAATATAATTAACCATAATTTAATTAAATATCTTTATTTTTGCCTAATTTTTAATTTTTTCTTACCACTCAACCATTAATGTTTGTACACAAATACTTACATAAAACCGTCTCACACGTGCGACGGGATACTTGTAACTAAAATGTGTCTACTTTAAGGTTTAAAGTGACTATTTTAACGTTTAAAGTGACCCATTTATGTAGTTTTAAAATAGTCACATTCACCGTTAAAGTGGTCACTTTAAGCATTAAAATAGTCAAATTTTACACATATATAAGAACTCTGTCGCACGCGTGAAACGGTTTTATTATGCAAGACTTACTCATGTTTGTAACATGATTTAGCTAACACAGGTTTATATCATATGACCATATTTTTTTTTTTTTTGAAAGAATTTAGCTCCATTTTCATTCATTAACCAAAAAGGTGTTACAAGGGATTTAGCTATTTAGAGCATTCACAATATCCATATGATTCCCAACAGGCTGGGAATTCAACATCCGTATACTAACATCAATCTTAATGTTGCGAACTATGGACTCAATAGACAAAACAGCATCTTGAAAGATACGTCTGTTTCTCTCCATCCATATATGATAAGTCGCGGCCATCATGCTACACGAAAACCAGTTTGCTCGCCAATGACCAGAGCGCTTCAGATGTCTCCCAAATTTAAGCTCGTACACAAGACTACGTACCCTCCTCGTCATCCCCATCCACACCAAAATCTGTTGAACAATTGCCATAGACACAGGGCAGTTGAAAAACAGATGAGCATGATCCTCTAATGCATGACGACACAGAATGCATCGGTTAACCATATGCATACCCCTCGAACATAATAGGTCCACCGTGGGCAGCATTCTCAACACAGCCATGGCGCCAATAAACATGTGTTTGGGGATATTTGAAGTATTCCATACAGCTGAAGCCCAATATACAGAAGTGGACGTACCTCGGAAAAAGTCATACGCTTTGGAGACCTTGCCTCCCCACGATGACAACAAATGAGATATGACCATATTTTCGTTTAACCATTGACTAATACATATATGCCGTCGATATACAGCTACTCTGTTTAAACGTAATTGCATTACACATGAAAAGTAACGTAATTATTTTTTCAAAAGTAACTACGAATTCATTGTCTCATACTATGAGACGGACTCACCATATAATTTGTAATAATGATTTATTATAAGACCTGCTCACACAAAAATTTGTAAAATTCGAAAATAAACTGATATTTTTAAAATAAGAAATAGTGTGGAGAAAAGTAAAAAATAAAGATATGGAAATATAATAAAATATCTTCTCCAAAAAAAAAAAAAGAAAAAAAAAAAGAAAATGGTTGTGCGTGGAGAGTGTGATGGATCCCAAGGTCAGCAGAAGAAGCAGACAGCATCAGCATCTGATGATGCGCTAATCCCACCAAATCCCCTCCCCACTCTCCAACCCCACATCCACCATTTCCCAACAACAACAACAACAACAACAACAACAACAGCAGCAACAGCAACATGGCTGATCACAACAACAACAACAACAACAACAACAACAACAACAACAACAACAACAACAACAACAACAGCAACAGCAACAACCAACAACAACAGCAAAAACAGCAGCATATATTAGGCCCAAAGCGAACTTCAAACAAAGACAGGCACACCAAAGTCGACGGCCGTGGCCGCCGTATCCGTATGCCTGCCCTCTGTGCAGCCCGTATTTTCCAACTAACCCGTGAACTCGGCCACAAATCCGACGGTGAGACCATCCAGTGGCTCCTCCACCAGGCTGAGCCTTCCATCATTGCCGCCACCGGCAGCGGCACCCTCCCCTCCTCCTCCTCCTCCTCCTCTGCCGCCGCTGCCTCCACCTCTGCCATCGATTGGGGCCATTTGGGTATGTGGGGTCCCCCCAACTTGGGTGCTGCTGCTGAATCCGGGAATAATTTCGTGAACCGTGTTGGATTTTCCGGGTTTGATTTGGCCGGGTCGTCGAATAATTTGGGACATGTGAATTTTAGCCCGGTTTTGGTTAATAATCACCAGATAAATCCCAGTCATGGCGAGTCTATGCCGGGTTTAGAGCTCGGGTTGACCCAGATTTATCATCAAATGGGTCAGGCTCGTACAGGGTTTGCTCAACTGCATCAGCACCAACATCAACATCAACAGCAGCAACCGATTGATTCCGGTGATGATTCGCAAAATTCTGAACAATAACTCTGATGACCCCAATTTTGTTTTCCGATTTTTGATACTGATGTTGTTTTTCCATATTACAGATACTCTATTTATATTTACTTAACGAAGGGGATTTGTGTGAAGAGTCCCTTATTAATATCTTGCGTGTAAGTCGCGTCGGTTGTGAGAGTTGAAATGTCCACCTTATAAAGCGCAAGCTACCTCCTATCGCCAATTGGTTTAGGATGAACATGGCCATGAGGTGAGGCTTTCTCTACCACTTGTGGGTGTGGCCGGCCGTCTCGATTTCACAAGACGTGGTATCTCATGGTTATATCCTGGTCTCTTGATTTGGCAAGCCAATTATATGTCGTCGGATTTAATGGGTTACACGTTATCTCGTGTTTGTTAAAATCACCCGTCAGGTTAGAACTTTGTATGCCATGGAGAAGAATCCCACCATTGTTGGGCTCCAGGTATAAGGTTTATTAATGGGAACTACGTGTGTGGGAGTGTGAAGAGTCACTTATTAATACTTGCCCACATGTAAGTCCCACATCGGTTGTGGAGAGTTGAAATGTCCCACCTTATAAAGCCTGGCTACTCCTCCTATCGCCAATTGGTTTAGGATGGAACCCTGGCTTATGAGGCGCTTTCTCTACCACTGGAGTGTGGCGGCGTCTCTGATTTCACAATTTGTACAATGTATTTTCAGAGTTTTCTTTTTCCGTCAATAGAGCTACGAGTTAGTCTCCTGTAAGTTTGTCGTACGCAGTCTAACGAGTAACGACAACAACTAAGATAAGGTTGCCGAAGTATTAGGGTTGTTTTCCGTGGTACAACAATCGATTGGTAACACTTGATAAATATGCGGATAACTCAGGCGGGTGATTTTGAAGTAGAGGGATGTTAGCTTATAGTGTCATATAAAGTCTCGTGTAAGAAGGACGGAGTCGCATATGGGCACGACATGAAGCTAAGAAACACGTATTTTTATGTTTATTTTACAACTTTGTTACATGTATACGAGTATACGACTGTCGTTGTGAAGAAAACATTGCGACTTCCATATAATTGAGTGTCGCTAGTGCTAATTGTTCTAGCTTTGGTTTCGTAGTTTTTGTCATCGATACCGATAGTTGCTTCACAAAGGCGTCCAACTGTGCTCTTCATAGGGCTACAATAACCTATGAAGACTTGGTTCACAAGAGGTGCTGCGGTTTGACTTTGTCCGAAATCAAGTCAACCAAAAGCTTTAAGCTAATGGTTGGATGTCCAACATTGATTATATACTGTAAGTCTATCTGTAACAGACTTCATCATCTTGTGTCCATATATATGTCTCATGTTTTGAAACAACAGAACTATGTTTTATGAATAAATTAAATTGTTTTACAATAATTTAGTGTAAATTTACAATTTTCACGTCAGCTGGCGGAGCACAATGTACGATTTCATAGGAATACCTATGACTTAGAAGTGGTGTAGGTTAGTTTTTGATAACAATAAGAACCGTATGTGAAGCTTCTGTCGTATTGATGAGAACCTTGCAGCCACCGCTGCTGTCGCCGTTATGGCGAGAATAATCATGGCTAGGCTTATTGATAATCCAAGGACAACAACTTATTGTCTCATTCAATTTATATGTATGTGTTACTGTTAGAAACCACCTCAACCAAAAACTTCGTGATGGTTGGGCCAAGATCGGTTTATATCTCTAACACGCCACGCTGAACGCCTTTGGGCAGGCGTGGACGCAACTTGTTCTGGCCTACCCTGCAGTGCGAAATATACCACTTTGAAAGTGAGAGGTGGTGAGATTCGAACTCGTGGCCTTTTGTACACTTTGATCTGTGTTAACCACCTCAACCAAAACTTTGTGATAGTTGAGCCAAGATCGGTTTTATATACTCTAACAGTTACCCATGGGTTTTTCTCTCCATCAGATAAAATATAAAAGTGAACCGTGTTGAACAATTTTCTCCTAACATGGTCCTTTTTCTAAATGACCAATTCTAATATGAAACTTATAATTTATATGTTTTTTTGGTTCAATATGAATTATATAAAACCAACGTGTGACTTTTCGGGCAATGACACGTTGACCATGGCTAGCTGTTATATAAATATAAATACATCTGCTCCCAATATAAACTCCCCAGAAATCAATTTCATTTGTAATTTGTTATTTAATTTTAATTTGAGTAGGCAAAAGTTTGTGGGTGAATATGATTATCCCAAGTCACACAAACTCCCAAGTTAAGTTGAATGAAAAGTGTAGAAAACAAAGAGGAGAATTCAAATGATTTATCATTTCATAATATTTGTAAATAAGTATTACTACCATTATTTTTATTATTATTTGGATTTTCTTTGTTTTGATTTGGAAGGTCATGGAAGTTGAGTATCAAAAATTGATTACAAAGTTATACCCACCTAGGTACCGTACCCTACACTCCCCTTTTTTTTCATTTTACTAACGTTTTAATTTTTGACGTCTGATTAATTTTTCAAGTTTTACCATAAGTATAATAATCTCTTGATATTATTGTTGTTTATAATTGGTGATTATTTTTGCAGAGTTGTTATTGACAATAATTCTTGCGATTATGCCACTGTCATTCAGGTATTTTTTGAATTCGGGTTTACTCATTTTAGGTGATTGTGGAAGAGAGAATTTATCGCTTTTTAGGGTGTGTTTGGATTGAGGGAAATGAAGGGAAAGGAAGGAGAGGGAAAGGGAGGAATTGCGTTTCCATCGTTTGGATACAAAAAATGGAAGGAGGGAAATGGAGGGGGAGGAATTTGGAGGGATTCATTTTCCCTCCTCAAAGGCTAATTGGAATCCCTCCAAAATAGGCAAGATTTGAAGGGAAAATGGTATCCAAACACCACCATTTTCCCTCCCCTCCCTTCATTCCCCTTCCTTCCCCTTCCCTCATTTCCCCTCCTGTGGAAAAGACCTTTCACATGTAAGTCCCACATCGCTCAAGGAAGTGAGAGTTGCTTACTTTATAAGTTTAGGGGCTACTCCTCCCATCACCAATTGGTTTTGGGATGGAACCCTCTAAACCTTATGGGTTGAGCCCTCTCCTTCCATTCGTGGGTGTGGCTCGGGCCCGTCTCTGGTTTCACATGGTATCAGAGCCCATGATTATATCCTGGGTCTCTTGATCTGAAAAACCGGGCCATCTATATGCTCGCCGGATATGGGTTTGTATCTCTGGGGAAGTGAGAGTTACTTACTTTATCTTGCCTGTTGTGGTGAGATTTTGTTTAGGTTTGGTGGAGGGAAAATGCATCCATCCAAATCCATATCCTTCCGTTTCCTCCCTTCCAAATAGGAAGGAAAATGAGGGGAGGAAAGGGGAGGGAGAAAGGATTGTTGGTGTTTGGATAGATTTTCTCTCCAAATCTTTCCAGTTGTGGAGAGATTTTGATTACATTTGGAGGAGGGAAAATGGATCCCTCCAAATCCCTCCCCCTCCATTTCACTCCCTCCATTTTTTGTAACCAAACGATGGAAACTCAATCCCTCCTTTTCCCTCCCCTTCCTTTCCCTTCATTTCCCTCAATCCAAACACCACCCTTAAGGTGTTTGAAATCATTTGAAATATTTTCGGAAGTCTTTGATAAGTTAAAAAAATATAAGATGTGAGGAAGAAAGAGGAACACATCCTTAGTTTTGTCTAGTCTAAGCACTCCTGAATACATATGATCTTACTGGATTGAGCAATTCGAATTTAGTTCTTAAAGGAAGGTCATAAATTTTGATCTTTTGATTCGGACCCGTAATGTTATAAGGAAATAATGTGAGGCAGCTTATGAGCTTATGTTTTCGTTTTAACTTTATAATTCGACTATATTTTTTATGATTTTTATCATTTTAGGTACTCCTTACAATTTTTGTATAGAAACCTCTCTTTGTTTGTCACAACCCATGGGTGAGGTTGCGAATATTTAGCCGTCTTTAGTTTCACCAAGGGCAAAACCCCATTATACGTTGTGGTTATTGTGTGATGGTTTTACAACAACAACAACAACAAAGCCGTAGTCTATAATGGTTTGGGATCAACTAATATGACTATTTGTATAAAACCGTCAATGCCAGTCGCTAGGAGAAAATGAAACCTGATAATTGCTGATTTTCTCTCGTACTTTAAAGTTGATCTTCTTAAATATCCTTTCTGAATATCTGATTTTGCACAATAATTATATCGGTCTTGTGAATAGTTGGCTACGTTTGCATTGTGTCATGATGATACTCCGTATGATATACTATTGCCAACTGTGAGTCTGTGACTAATGCTCGCGAGGCGGGTCTTATTCAGGTGGACAGTGTCAACAAGCATGGCATCCTTCTGCAAGTTGTCCAAGCTCTCACCGACATAAATCTTATCATCAAAAAAGCGTACATTTCTTCTGATGGCGTATGGTTTATGGACGGTATTGATTCCTGTACTATGTCAACTTATTTTTATAGATTTATTCGCTGTCCTATACCACGTCAATGAATCAATGATATGCTAATTCTGCACCAATAACGTAGTATTGTGGCAAATGTCGACATCTCCCATGTCAATGTTATACTTATTCTGCATAAGTAACCTTGTCTTGTAGCAAAAGTCAGCTTCTCATCTGTTAATCGTGTACTAATTCTTCTGTAGTCATGTGGCAAAAGTCGACCTCATCTATGCTGATTTTTTTTTTTTTGCCGCCACGTCTGCCAGCTACTAATCTGAACTTTTCTGACAGTGTTTTACGCGTCTGACTATTACGGGAACAAGATCCGAGATCAAGAAGTCCTCAGTTATATTCAGAAGGTGAATCTTGTAATCTGTTCACTCATTCACCTAATCAACACGATAATTAAAGCTTTGCCCCACACTCCCACAGACGCTCCTACACCAATAAACACGACTATTTCCGAGTGACAGCTAATACAAAAAGAATTGTGTGACTCCTCAATTTCAATCATTTCATTAACTTTCTATTTTGGGAAAAAGTGCAATTGATCTCTTGCCTCATTAAAAGTGTAATTTGATTCATAAATTTCAGTAAAAGGAAAGAGGTCGGTTTTAGGTCTATTACCTTGAATTTTAATCGGATCAAATCTTATATTTGCATATGCTCATTCATGAACGGAGGAAGTGTGGTTTATCTCACAATTGATGTTCTGTGGCCTTCAATATTCAGACAATCGAAGACGATGCCCTGCTAACGCCCGCTGTGAGAGATTCTGTCGGCGTGATGCCTTCGGAAGATTACACTTCAATAGAGCTGTCAGGGACCGACAGACCAGGCTTGTTATCTGAGGTCTGTGCAGTCTTAACTGATCTGGCATGTGACGTGGTAAATGCCGAGATATGGACCCACAATGCGCGCGCAGCTGCTGTTGTGAATGTAACCGACAGTGTAACGGGACGTTCAATTATTGATCCACAGAGGCTTCTTTCCATAAAGAATCTCCTCCGTTACGTGCTCAAGGGAAATGACGAGTATCAGACCGCACAGATGAGACTTTCTCCTCCAGGAGCGCACAGAGGAAGACGGCTCCACCAGATTATGCTCGATGACAGGGACTATGAAGGAACAGAAACAGGAGAGCACGCTGGAGAGAAGTACCCGAGGCCCTGTATAACAGTGGCTCACTGTTCGGAAAAAGATTATACTGTTATTACTATGCGATCCATGGATCGTCCCAAGTTGCTGTTTGATATCGTGTGTACTCTTACCGACATGAAATACGTCGTGTTTCATGGGATGGTTGCCTCTGACACGATGGAAGCTTACCAGGTGAAAGATTTTGTACGTAGTGTGAACGTAATTAGGATCCGAGATTACTGCTTTCTTAAGTGTGTGACTAATACGGCGCATTAAATTTCTGATTAATTTGAATGCTTAACAGGAGTTCTACATCCGAGATACCGATGGATGTTCAATAAGGTCAGAAACTGAGCGAGAGCGTGTTAGGCAATGTCTTGAAGCTGCCATAGAGAGGAGGGCATCTGAGGTAAGTTTGCACCTCTCGATAAAGGTCTTTCTTTGGTTTAAGGTCGAATAATTGTCGGCGTAATTACTTCTTGATTTTCTACCGAGTTAAAGTCTTGTGAAAGACGAGTTTGCCAATACATAACATGTGATCACATTTAGGCTGATCTTGAGAATTACTACATATTGACTAATACACGGCCAATTTTCCTCTCAGTAATCGTCATATTATACACAGTGTTGGTCACGATTAGCCTATATTTGATCATATTTTATGCATCAGAAAGGAACTTGTCTTTCGCTTTTATAGTGAAAGACCGTCTATTTCAAGAATATGCCTTCTGCTCAACAGGGATTAAAATTGGAACTGCGCACAGACGATCGGACTGGACTGCTATCGGAAACAACCCGAATATTCAGAGAAAACGGGCTAGCAATCCGAAGAGCGGAGATTTCGACTACAAATGGCAAAGCCATAAACACTTTTTATGTCACGGATGTGAAAGGGAACCAGGTGGATCCAATCATAGTTGATTCCATCCGTCAACAAATTGGGCCGACAATACTACACGCAAAACATAATTCGTGCATTTCTTCGAAACATAGTTTTGAAACCCGTATGAGTTCTTTACTCTCGGGTTTCTTCAAACGTCCGAAACCGTAGAATCTGCTGCAGGAAAGGTACGTCCGAAATCATTGAATCAGTGCAAGTAGAAGATGTACAATAATGTTGAGAAAGGGGTTCAAAACTCGAAAGATTATTCGATCATAAATTTGCCCCTGTAAATGCCAAGGGTTTGAAAGCGGTATAGTGATTCGATCGAGTTGTATATAAAAATCGATTAGTCGTGATGACTGTAAATACTAATATAGTGTACACAGTTGCTCTTGTACATGCATGGATAAGAGATGTAAATATGAATTTGATGAACATATTACTATTAGTGAAACTTGTAAACAATATAAGAGATGTAAATATGAATTTGATGAACATATACCACAAATTTGACTAACATATTTTAATTAGCACTTTAGCGGATTGATTAAAGGTATTTGGTAATCGTTAGTATTTTTTTTTTTTTTTTTTTATTTTTTTTTTTTTTTTTTTGGATAGCATTGGGAGGCCGCATGCTACCCATGGTCTTGGCTGGGTAAACCCCCGGCGTGCGTGATAAGCGCAAACCATACACGCCAGGTCACCACCCTTTTTACTGAGGCGATTTGCTCGTGATACGATTGGCGATAGCGCCGAGTTTCTAACATTCCCCACAAGATTGCTCTTGGAGGGAATCGAACCTGAGACCCATGGTACCCCCGAGGTAATCGTTAGTATTGTAATAATATGTAGTTCATAATTTAAAATTGGGATATTTAACCGGAATAATCCAAACTATGCCTCTTCTTCTCCCAATAATCCAAACTATTATTAATCCCGCAATAATCCAAACTATTATACTTATCTTCTCAAAATGGTCCATGGTAACCTACTACCGGAAAAAACGGTTAAATTTTCTTTTTAATCAATAAAACAAATTAAATAAAGGGGAAGTCTTATTTCACTCATTTTATTCTTCATTCTAAAGTGAAACGTTAATATTTTGTGATGAAATCGCAGAGTGCTGTGTTTTCGTTGAGTCTTATTGCGAAGACTAGGATGCTGCTGGAGGTTGTTGTTGAACAACTCCAAAAATTACAACTTACGATAACGAAGAATATACTTTTGTTAGTTGTTGAGTTTATTTAGATGAAACAAAATAAACATCAATATAGATCAAAAACTAACGGAAAAATTATACAAAAATAAAGGTTGAAATTTTCATGGTATTACAAGCATCATCCTAAAAGTTTACTGTAAATAAAATAAAATAAAAATATATATGTTAAGATTGTTAAAAATGTTGGAAGATAAGTTTTTGTGAAATATTGTGAAGGAAAATAAAATGTAGTAACAAATAATAATAATAATAATAATAATAATAATAATAATAATAATAATAATAATAATAATAATAATAATAATAATAATAATAATAATAATAATAATAATAATAATAATAATAATAATAATAATAATAATAATAATAATAATAATAATAATAAGTCAACAGAATTTTAAAATTTACTTTAAATTATTATTATTTTTATTATTATTATTATTATTGTTATTAATATTATTATTATTATTAAAAAAGTAAGAGTTCCACAATTTTTACCGGAAGTAATAGGTAAACATCCGGTTAAATTTTAAGTGAGGTCATTTTGAGAAGATAATTATAATAGTTGGGATTATTGCGGGATTAATAATAGTTTGGATTATTGGGAGAAGATGAGGCATAGTATGGATTATTCATGTTAAATTTCCCTTTTTGTAACTAAATAAATTTTTGCCACGTTTAACAACTTTTTGTGACATAATTCGTGGCCAAATGTACTAATAATAAAAATTAGGTAGAGTAAGTTCGTCAACAAGCCACAACTAACGAAATATTTTATTCAAAAGTTTCTTATTTCTTATTGACTTACTCTAAATAATGTTTTTAAAATTAAAATCTCATTTTTTTGTAACTAAATAAATTTTTGCCACGTTTAACAACTTTTTGTGGCATAATTCGTGGCCAAATGTAAAAATTAGGTAGAAAAGTTCGTCAACAAGCCACAACTAACGAAATATTCTATTCAAAAGTTTCTTATTTCTTATTGACTTACCCTATATTATGTTTTTAAAACTAAAATCTCATTTTTTTTGTAACTAAATAAATTTTTGCCACGTTTAACAACTTTTTGTGGCATAATTCGTGGCTAAATTAAAAATTAGGTAGAAAAAGTTCGTCAACAAGCCACAACTAACGAAATATTCTATTCAAAAATTTCTTATTTCTTATTCCCTTCATGTTCATGAGCAAGCGTCGCCTAGGAATCTTCGCCAAAAATTGCAGCTAGAAGCTCTTCACAATGCTGAGAGACGAACCCTGTTTGAAAATGTCCTTCTGTCTTATACGTTGATGGAGTTTTTTCTGGGAGCTATTAAGAAGCTTCCTGTCGAAGAGTACTTTCGGCAGATTGAGTTTCTGTTGTCCGATGTTCAAAAAGTTAGAGGTGCGGCCAAATTGAGGGAGCTCAGAGCCTGGTCTGCCAATGTTAGGGTTCGAAATGGAAATGATCTAGTCATTGCTGAGTGTAATTCATGTCGTTTAACCATTACTTTCATTTGATTTTGACACTTGAATAACATTTTACTTGAGTTGGTTTCTGTTATTTGACTTTTGTTCAACACTGATGACTTACCTCATAAATGGATACAAGTAAATTTTCTTTCCCTAATTGTTCCCGAAATCTGTTGTATACTGTATGTACTATTATCCAAGATACTACAAGAGATACTCAAGCAAATAAAATAACAGCAAATCAATCACAAGCATCAATCACACCTTAATTCCAGCAATTGTATATCAATCATATTATAATCAGGATAGCATTCATATTGTAATATTGGCAAGTGTATATCCTCTACCTAGGCTCCTACTAGTATATATACTCTGTAAACATTGTAAATCAATCACACATTCACTTATCTTATATGGTATCTCGACGCCGCTATCGATCCACTCAAAACCTTTACCCTGCTCTTGCACCCCGTCTCACCACCACCTTCAAACCTCGATACACCCGACACATTTTCTGTCACCCCACAACCGAGTCACCATGTCGACCACCGATAACATCATCCCTACCACCACCAATTCCGCCAATCCCCAACCTATTAACCTAACTCAATGCGTAAAACTCACCCCCGACAACAATACTTCCTGGCACTTTCAGTTAATACACATCTTCTTTGGCCTAAGCCTTCTAGGATTTTTAGACGGCTCTAACCCACCACCGGCCCAAACCATAACCACCCCGGCCAACACTGAAGAACCCAACCCCGCCTATGAGCAATGGCAAAAACAAGATGGCCTTATCCTAGGCGCTCTAATGAGCACTCTTTCGGGGCCACTTCAAATCCTTATCGTCTCCGCTACAACCGCCAAACAAGCGTGGGACATTCTTAAAGACACCTACAATCGACCCTCCCGAATTCACATCCTTGGAATCAATGATCGTTTTGAATCTATTGTAAAAACCGCAAACCAATCTATTACCGAATACGTGCATGCCATTAAAGCATGTAGTGATCAATTGGCCCTCATGGGCAAACCATTGGATCCCGAGGACATAATTGCAAAAGTTCTTTAATTCGTGGACTCGACTACAACCTATACAAAGCTGTCATCGACACAATTCGCGCTCGTGACGACCCCATCTCTTTTGAAGCCCTCCATAAAAGGCTTCTCCACCATGAATTACTACTCCGTCAACAACAAAACCACCCCAACTTATTTCCTCCCACTGCAAACCCGGCATATCGCCACCAACACAACCACCGTTGGAACAACCGTAACATAGCCGCCTCATACCCCAACCCGCGGCAACCCTCGGCCAACCCCACGGCCCTTCAAAGGGCGATGCCAATAGTGTCGCCAAGTTGGTCATGTTATAGCCTATTGTCCTCAATTCCGCAACCTACATCCCGCCATCGTCGTTCCCGCTCCACCCGCAAAACAAAGAACCGGCCTCCTAACCCCTCCCACACGGCCACTCACCACAACCCCTCTCCAAACCCAAACTACCTTCTCGATAGTGGGGCATCTCACCATGTTACCCACGATCTTGATACCCTTGCTATCCACTCCCCATACTATGGCTCCGACGATTTGCTAATTGGAGATGGTTCTGCTCTTGACATTGCCACATAGGTAAGTTAACACTGCCTAACACCACTATTCAATTAAATAATGTTTTACATCTACCTAAAATATCTCGTAATATTATTTCAATCTCTCAATTATGCAAGGATAATAATGCCTATGTAATTTTCTCACCAACTTCTTTTATTGTTAAGGCGATGTCGACGGGAACAATTCTGCTGCGGGGTCACGCTAAACACGGAGTATACGAGCTACCTTCACTACCTAATACCAATAATAATAATAAAAGTTGTAGCTCGATTTCATGGCATCACAGATTCGGCCACCCCTCCTTTGATGTAATGAAAGCAATTAATAAAATGTTCTCCTTTAATATGTCTAATTTCCAAAATTGTGAAGCATGTCAAGTAAGCAAAAGCAAGAAACTACCATTTCATAAGTCAACATTTACAACCACCGCACCACTAGAACTAATTAACTCCGATCTTTGGACAAGTCCATTCTATTCACATGACCACTTTAAATATTATGTAATCTTCGTTGATCATTACACTAAATATATCTGGCTCTACCCTCTTAAACACAAATCTGACACTATTAAAATATTTACACAATTTAAAGCTATTGTTGAAAAATACTTCAATAAACCAATTTGCCAATTCTTTTCCGACAACGTTGGCGAATTTCAAGCAATGACGTCCGCCCTACGCGACAATGGCATCACCCACTTCACCTCCCCACCGCACACTCCTGAACACAATGGGTACGCTGAACGACGCCATCGCCACGTCGTTGAAACCGGACTTGCGCTACTCACTTATGCCAATTTACCAACCACTCTTTGGCCTTTGCTTTCTCAACTGCAACATACCTCATTAATCGACTTCCCACTAAAACACTCAACGGACACAACCCCTATTTTTTACTTCATCAGAAACAACCGGACTATGCTAAACTACACAATTTTGGCTGTCTCTGCTACCCATGGTTGAGACCGTACATAAAACACAAATTGCAACCTCGATCTAATCCCTGTCTCTTTGTTGGCTACTTGAGCACTCAAAGTGCATTCCATTGTCTCGACCCAAAAACAAATCGACTATATATACTTCTCGACATGTTACATTCGTTGATGATGACTTTCCCTATCCACGCCTCACCTCCACCACCCCGAGTTCCCCACCTGCAATGGAGGAATGGTGCACTCTATCCCTCCTCATCCTCTCGGCCAACACCCACACACCATCCCCACAACAAAACACACCATGCGTCCCTCAACCACCACGTGTACCTCGTCATCCTATCACCCGTGTTTATACACGTCGACAGGCCACGTAACAACCTGAGGGTACCGGGAGGATAGCCCCTTCTCGACGCCCCGCTCGCGCCCGCCCTCGTGTCATGGGGCGGAATGCACGGCGCGGGAAAATGAATTTTGCAAGAAGCTCGCTCGCGGGAGCTTCGCACTCGCTTTGGGGTGCTTGGCTCGCTCGGGCGTTCTTTTGCTTACGGGGGAATGTCATTGCATGTGATTATAACAAAAAGAAATACAAAAAATCCTTTTGAAATGTATTTTTGGAGTCGCCACCAAATATTAAAGGAATTTGGAACCTATTCAACGCGTCTTAAAATATAAGACACGGGTGTCTCAGATTTCAAGGTGCGTCGATACCTATCCGTCTGAGGTTATTGTGAAACCAGAGAGGATTCGGAGTGAGGTTACTTTTCGAAAGTTTTGACAAAATGTTTTATGAAAACTGTAATCAAAAAGCCTACGTAAAAATAGTCTTTACTAATTTGAAAACATGTGCTTTAGTTTCGATATTTGGGCTAATAGGACGCTACGTACAAATGCAAATATATGACTCGACAAATATGTAAAAATAAATGTAAGCCGTCATAGCTATGACGATTTGCTATAGGAGATATACGTAAAATTACTGATTCATTGTATTTGAATCAATAACTAAACATTATTCTCCGTTTGTGTTCAATTCTAAGATTTTGTAAAAACCCTCGCTTTGCATGTTTAAAAGACTATATGAAGCGTACGCTTAAATGTAGAATGCGTGTTTTAGTCGTAATTTAATGCATGAATCGAGAATTTGCATAATGTAAAAGTGGTGTTTAATTTAGTGATTTGAGTCGTTTGTTTATGCGATATTGGCGGGGTTTAGACGAATCTTTGATTGAATTACTACAACCGACCGCGAATAAGGGTTCGTTAATGCCAATATCGAGGTGGGGTTAAGGTAACCCTGGAAGTCTAAAACGTCTAACCTGAAGGTAAAATTTCTTTACCTTGGAGTGCAAAGACGGCTTTTTAGAGTGGAGATTTATAAGTGCGAGAGGCTTTTTGTGAGTATGAGTATCGGTTTTTTTGAGTGTTGTTGTAATTGTTGTTGTATGATGAATGATGTGTGTTTTGGGATCGTATAAGGGCTGCTATTTATAGCAAATGCTTCGTGTTTTATGCCTAATTGATCAGAAAATCGCCAGAGAACCAGCGATTCTTCAGAAAATCGCCAGAAATGTCAGGGGAGGACCAAAAAATCGCCAGAATTCTGGCGATTCTTTGGTAAATCGCCTCTATTCTGGCGATTTTCCTCCCTGTTTCTGACAAATTTGTTGCGCCGCAATACGTTTCCGTAGGTGTGTAAGGCTATGTTCGTGTTTTGTGGACTTTAGGGGTTGTTTTGCAGCATGATTTTGGGGTGTCAAGTTGATCAATTTGATCAACTTGTTTGATCAACTTGGCTTTGCTCCGATTCTCGTGTTTCGTGTTTCGTGTTTCGGTTTTTCGTCGTGTTTTTCGATCTTGGCTCGAAGTAAAATAATATTGTAACGTATTATTTTACGACTTTGTGGTTTTTTGTTTTGTGAGAATGTGACCCGGGACGCATTTTGGCCCGCTCGGGTGCTTGGGCATTTTGTGTGTGTGTGTGTGTGTGTGGGTCGTTTTTGTGTTCTTGGGCCATTTTTGTGAGGTGTCTTTTGTGTAGTGCTTGTGCGTATTGTGTCGACTTACGATTAAAATGACTAAATTAATATTCATTTTTACGAAATATGCAAATTCAAATTAATACGTTAAAAATGACTAAAATGTTTTAGACACTTATGTACCGTTTCGTCTTATTTAAAACATGCATAAAAAGTCCTTTTCGTCATCGGGTTTGCTTTTGGGGGGTACGGATACGGGTATCTACAGAGCCCCCAGTTTGACTGAGCTTGGACTAAAGCGCTAGTCAAACTTAGAAGATAGTATCCGGACCATTACAGTCTCGATACTACCTGGCGACGCTAAGTATGTGTCTCGGGGAGAGACGAGGACTTAGTGTCGGAATGCGAGGAGGGCGGCATGTTTAGGGACATGACGGTCCTGCATGTTTAAGGGCCTGCCGACCTGCTGTTGCTTAGGCGTGATTTGATGGCGTTTCGTGACTTGGCCATGTCTTGCGTCTTGTGTGCCTGCTGCGTGCTTGCTCGTGTATCCGCATCTTGATTTGAATAAAGATGTGTATTTTGTTTTTGTTTTATGTGTATTTGAGAAATATACGTATTCAACTCGTGAGGAGTATACGTATTTTTGTTTTTGTGACTCGTAAAGAGTGTATTTGTTTTTGAAAAATATACGTATTTAACTTGTAGGAAATATACGTATTTTTGTTTTTGTGACTCGTAGAGAGTGTATTTGTTTTTGAAAGTATACGTATTTAACTTGTAAGAAATATACGTATTTTTGTTTTTTTGTGACTCGTAAAGAGTGTATTTGTTTTGAAAAATATACGTATTTAACTTGTAGGAAATATACGTATTTTTGTTTTTGTGACTCGTAGAGAGTGTATTTGTTTTGAAAAATATACGTATTGAACCCGTGAGGAGTATACGTATTTTGATTTTTGACTCGTAAAGAGTGTTTTTGTTTTTGAAAAGTATACGTATTGAACTCGTGAGGAGTATACGTATTTTGATTTTTGATTCGTAAAGAGTGTTTTTGTTTTTGAAAAGTATACGTATTGAACTCGTGAGGAGTATACGTATTTTGATTTTTGATTCGTAAATAGTGTTTTTGTTTTTGAAAAGTATACGTATTGAACTCGTGAGGAGTATACGTATTTTGATTTTTGATTCGTAAAGAGTGTTTTTGTTTTTGAAAATATACGTATTTAACTTGTAAGAAATATACGTATTTTTGTTTTTGTGACTCGTAAAGAGTGTATTTGTTTTGAAAAATATACGTATTTAACTTGTAGGAAATATACGTATTTTTGTTTTTGTGACTCGTAGAGAGTGTATTTGTTTTAAAAAATATACGTATTGAACCCGTGAGGAGTATACGTATTTTGATTTTTGACTCGTAAAGAGTGTTTTTGTTTTTGAAAAGTATACGTATTGAACTCGTGAGGAGTATACGTATTTTGATTTTTGATTCGTAAAGAGTGTTTTTGTTTTTGAAAAGTATGCGTATTGAACTCGTGAGGAGTATACGTATTTTGATTTTTGATTCGTAAAGAGTGTTTTTGTTATTGAAAAGTATACGTATTGAACTCGTGAGGAGTATACGTATTTTGATTTTTGATTCGTAAAGAGTGTTTTTGTTTTTGAAAAGTATACGTATTGAACTCGTGAGGAGTATACGTATTTTTGTTTTTGTGACTCGTAGAGAGTGTTTTTGTTTTTGAAAAGTATACGTATTGAACTCGTGAGGAGTATACGTATTTTGATTTTTGATTCGTAAAGAATGTATTTGTTTTTGAAACTATACGTATTTAACTTGTAGGAAATATACGTATTTTTGTTTTTGTGATTCGTAAAGAGTGTATTTGTTTTGAAAAATATACGTATTTAACTTGTAGGAAATATACGTATTTTTTTTTTTGTGACTCGTAAAGAGTGTAATTGTTTTGAAAAATATACGTATTGAACCCGTGAGGAGTATACGTATTTTGATTTTTGACTCGTAAAGTGTGTTTTTGTTTTTGAAAAGTATACGTATTGAACTCGTGAGGAGTATACGTATTTTTATTTTTGATTCGTAAAGAGTGTTTTTGTTTTTGAAAAGTATACGTATTGAACTCGTGAGGAGTATACGTATTTTGATTTTTTATTCGTAAAGAGTGTTTTTGTTTTTGAAAAGTATACGTATTGAACTCGTGAGGAGTATACGTATTTTTGTTTTTGTGACTCGTAGAGAGTGTTTTTGTTTTTGAAAAGTATACGTATTGAACTCGTGAGGAGTATACGTATTTTGATTTTTGATTCGTAAAGAATGTATTTGTTTTTGAAAGTATACGTATTTAACTTGTAGGAAATATACGTATTTTTGTTTTTGTGATTCGTAAAGAGTGTATTTGTTTTGAAAAATATACGTATTTAACTTGTAGGAAATATACGTATTTTTGTTTTTGTGACTCGTAAAGAGTGTATTTGTTTTGAAAAATATACGTATTTAACTTGTAGGAAATATACGTATTTTTGTTTTTGTGACTCGTAGTGAGTGTTTTTGTTTTTGAAAAGTATACGTATTGAACTCGTGAGGAGTATACGTATTTTTATTTCTGACTCGTAAAGAATGTTTTTGTCTTTTGAAAAGTATACGTATTGAACTCGTGAGGAGTATACGTATTTTGATTTTTGACTCGTAAAGAGTGTTTTTTTTTTTGAAAAGTATACGTATTTAACTCGTGAGGAGTATACGTATTTTGATTTGTGACTCGCAAAGAGTGTTTTTGTTTTTGAAAAGTATACGTATTGAACTCGTGAGGAGTATACGTACTCTGCTCTGTTACTCGTAAAGAGTGTATATGTGTCGTTATTTTGTAAAATTTAGGCTCTCGGCTTGCAATGAGCATATGTATTGTCGTGTTTTATCATAGTAGTGCATAAAAAAAGTGAATTAATAGCGTAATAGACCGTAATAACCAGTCCAAACTACAAATTAGCTCGTGCCTAACCACTTAATCGCCAGACCTCTGGCGATTTAGTGTATGTGTGTGTTACTTTGCTCAAAAACACGGGTAAGGGAGAGAAGAGCAGCAGCCGAAAACAAACACACAACTCCTTGTGGAACCCGGGAACCGCCGTCGAGGGACCCAACTCGGCGTCTTGCTTAAGGGCGGATTTAAAGTTAAAAAAGATTAAGTTAGAAAAACCTTTAAGAACTGTATGGAGTCGCCACCTATTTATCGCGGAAAATAGGAACCTGCTACCATGTTCTAAGTTAAAAACATGTCCTAGATTTTGGAGCACGCCGACACCCCTAGATCTAAGGCTTGTGAAACCAGATTGGATTCGGGGTGAGGGTACTTTAGAAAAAGGGTTAATTCAAATAATGATTTATGAAAACCTTTTAGAAAAGCCTATGTAAAAATAGCCTCTACTGACCTAGAACAATCCAAAATAAGATGATAATTGAGCTAATGTTATCGCTACGTACAAGTGCGATAAGTTTGTAAAATAATGCAGATGCAGATGCAAAAAGATTGATTAAAACCCTCAGTTTAGCATGTTTAACTTGTTAATGAAAACGGTTCAGTTAAAGGTCGAATTCATTGTTTAAGTTGATTTAATGCAAAAGAAAAGGGTGCAAGATGCATGCAAATAAAATAAAATTCAATTGTCCATTGGTTTATTTTATAAGGTCGGTTGCTTATGCGACTTTGGCGTGTCATCGGATATGGAGTGTACCCGAAGTAATAAGAACACTTGGAAGGCAAGCGCGCTCGGGTGCCAAAGCCGGGGGGGGCGCTAGAGTGTAGTCCCCTTTGTTAGTCCATAAAAGATAAGAAAAAGCTTTGATCCAAGTGGATCGGTACCTACCTTGTCCTGACGCTTCAGATCTGGGCAGAGCTTCGTTTCTTGAACTAAAAAGGAGGATGAATTCAACACGGGATGGTGTGTTGAACTCAAGATTTGGGTGCTTGAGGCTTTTGTGGATGTATTAGGGTGCATACCGTGCTAGACGGTATATTTTGTAGGAAAATTATGTGGATGCTAAAACCTAGGAAGAGAGGTTGTGAGAAGAGATGGTTTTCATGTGTGGAAAACTTGTGAGAATAGGTCGTGCGAGGGGTTGTATATATAGTAGAAGAGTCGGGGAAATAGGAAAGATAGGGTTAAAAACCACCCCAGGAAACCGCATAGCACTATGCGGTTTGGTGGACAAACCGCATAGGCTTATGCGGTTTGCTCCATGAGCCGCATAAGCTTATGCGGTTTGTTGGTGTGGTTTTAAGTTGGTTTTCCAAGTTTCGTCCGAATAATATCTTTGGAGATTACGGATAATCCTTGTCTTGCACGTCAAGAAAGGTTATCAGAGGTTCCCCTAAGATATTTTGAGGGTTGCGGGCTTTGGAGTATGGGCCAAAGGCTGGGTTTGGGCTCGGTTTTGGGCCCGAGACCCGCAAAAATAAAAGGGGTGTATTTGCATAGTTTTTGTGAGATAAGGTAAGACGTGAAGCCGTATTTTGTGTAAGAGGGGGCTAAATAGCGGTTTTAGCTACCGGGCCTAAATTTAGGAATTTAGGAATGCTGAATTAGACCTTGTTAATGTAAAAGGACTAATTGCAATGTGAATGCGAAGCTCATGCCAAATGAAGCAGGACAAGGACCTAGCTAGACTCCAAATGGACAAAATGAACGTGTATTTAAATGCGATGTGATGCGACCTGACTCATTTAACATTTCAAACGACTCAAAATGAATTCGACATTAGTTAGAACCGTTTAAGTCAACGTTAAAACATGCGTAATAAAAGTCCGTGTTACATCATAGGGTTTTGTGTGGGAGGGTACGGATATGGGTATCTACAGAGCCCCTAGTTTGACTGAGCTCGGACTAGAGCGCTAGTCAAACTCCTTCGACCATATCCGGACCACTACAGTCTCGATACAGTCAGCGGAACGAAGCATGTGTCCATGGGTGAGACGAGGACTTCGAACCGGGCTATGCGGGGAGGGACGTGCGCATTTTAAGGACGTGGCGGTCCGTACATACCTGTAAGAACTGCCACTGCCGGATGCCTTTCTTTGTCTTGCCGATTCTTGATGCCGTTGTTGATGTTGATGCCGTTGCTGATGTTGGTGCCGTTGCTGATGCCGTTGTTGATGTCGTGCTGGGTCTCGCCGAGGAGCGCAGGTGCTTGGTGTAGTATCTATTGGAGAAGTACTAGTCTGCCGGGGAAGGGTGTATATGTATGGCCTCGCCGAGGAGCGTTAGTGTAGTTGTAGTTGTTCGGTCTCGTGAAAGAGTGTTGGTGCTTCGTGTTCTAAGGGGTGTAGGTGTATATCGGCCGGGAGTTATCGTCTGGGGAGAGTGTAGGTGCTCATGTATGTGCTTGCGTCTTGTAGTTCGTGTGGAAGCTTTGACTTGCTGGATGTGCTGATGTAGATGCTTGGTGTTTATGCTCCGAAGTTGAAGGATGACTTGTTCAGGATGCTTTATAGGGGTGTATCTGCTGGGAAGAATGCCGCAGGGGAAGTCGAATGATATGTCTTGGATTCCGTGGGAAATGTCTGTATAGGTGTGTGGACTCCATGGAGAGGAAGTGATACTCAAAGGGGCGTGTAAGAGGGTATAGGGACTCGTGAAGAGTGTTCGTGTTTATGCTTCTGTACCATGTATTAAATGCTTAATACACGGCTGTATGGCGTGATCAGAGTGACGCCTTAACCAAGGCATAGCGCATAATGTATGAGCTAGCGCTTGTGGCGGACTGTAGGTGACGCCTTAACCATCAAAGCTTGCGTGCATGAAGAAAGATGGGGAGAAAAAGTGGAACAAAACATGCTCTGAAAATTGCCTGTAGACTAGTGACTCTTCCGGGGAATCTCTTATCAGTTGGCGACTTCAAGCGTGAATTCATTCGCACATGTCACGGTTTCGAACCCGGAAAAATTCGAATCTCGCGATTCTCTTCTGAAATCTTCATTTTTCGCCTGCTTTGACCATGAGACGTGGTATCTGGTGATTCGTTTGGATTCACGTGATACTTATCTATCGGACTTGGGGTGTGTGGTGTTTAGGATGTTTCTTGGACATGTTAGGGTACTTGGTGTTAGGGCCAATGTTCGGGTGGTTTTTGTTTGATGCACACATGGAAGTGTTATGCTTTTAGCGTGCATGCTCGTGTTTGTAGCGGTTTTGAAGGTGTCGCTCAACCGTAGATGTTTATGTTGATGTGGGTATTTGTGGCAAGGGTGTCTTCAAAAAAGCAAAAAATTATCCATTTTTCGTTGTAAAGGATGATTCTTGATAGGAAGCGTCAGCCCCCAGTTGTCGTGGTCATGGTGCTGGTGTATGTATAAGCCCCCAGTTTGATCGAGGTATGAAGTATAACGATGATCAAACTATGTAAGAGGCTATGGGTTGTATTAGGATAAGGGTGTTTTTGTATTAGGAGAAGGAGTTTTCGGATTACCCCCTCGAGTTTGACTAAGTTTTGAATGAAAACTGAGTCAAAGTGGGTGCAGGATGTGCATTGGTAGGAGAAGTTTTTGGATAACCCCCTCGAGTTTGACTAAGTTTTGGGTGAAAACTGAGTCAAAGTGAAGAGCATGGTGTTTGGATTACCGTCGTCTTCGCCCTTAGTTGTCTAGGTGATCTTGTGTAATAAGGATTGTGTGAACCCTTCGTTACATGACTTGTTGTTGTAGCTTGGCTTGAGCTTGTAGTTGCTTTCGTTGTCTTTTGCTTCCGTGCTGTGTTGTGCTTCCGTGGACCTGCGTAGTTAGTAGGCTTGGGTTTGAAAGTGAAATGATTCCCGATTGGGATGTATGGATTAAAATGTTTTTGTTGAAAAGTCATTTTAGTGAAATATTCATTTTAGTTGTCGAAATGAGCTTTAAAAATGAACACTTGAAATGTCGGTTGTAAGGTTTCGTGCAAGATGAAAGGGTGTTTTGACTTGTGAGCTTAAGCTAGAGTTGTGAAGACCGTGGAGGGTCATTTGAGTGCAAAGGTTGAAAAGCCCCCAGTTGTCGAGGATGAGAATTCGGTGGAATCTCGTGACAAGACGGAGTGGGATGCAATGCTAGGTTCGGTTGTGCTTTGCGCAAGCTGCCTACGTATCCACGAAATGTGGAATCAAACCCCAGAGTTCGATAGAGCTTTCGCTCAAAATGTGTTAACTCGAGTGAGTTAAATTTGAAGAATGCTGTTACTCAAAGTGTGTTAACTCGAGTGCCGAGTTAAATTTTGGAAAAGCTTAGACTTCGAGGATTCGAGATGCATTTCAAGGACTTGAGATGCATTTTCGAAAGATACATTTTGTTTGCGAAAGGGTGTGTTTGCAAAAAAGTGAAGTTTTGAGTGTTGTGTTAATTTTGAAAGGTGATTAGCTATTTTGAGGACGCATGTTTGAAAAGAGTGTGTCGCCCCGTGGGGGCGTTTTTAAAACTGAGAAGTTTTGAAAGGAGCGGTTTGAATGTCGCTAAATTGTTTTATTGGAAGAGGATCGACTCGATATCCGAGCCAATGTTTATGGGATGCTTAAAAAGTTTGTGAAACAGTGACGGATCGTATGCGTGACTCGAGACTCGACATTGATAGGGATGTAAGAGACTGTGACACGTGCATCGGTAAAGCCCCCGGCTTGGCGACTCGTGGTTGTTTCGGTGGCATGCTGTTATTCCTGCAAAACGAACAAGGTTAGACAAAAAAAAGCAGAGTACTACTCCTAGGTCTAGCACAACTTTGTCTTGACGTAGTCGTTTTAACGCCTCGATAAAGAAACAGTTTGCCTTGGATTTTTGTGGATTTTTGTGGATTTTTGTGAGGATGTCCTTGACTTTGGAAGCTTTAGACATAGGGATGTTTTGTGTAAAAGGGTCGGTTGAGCTCAAGTGAGCGGCCTACGTATCCGTGGGTACGGAATCAAACCTAGCGTAGTTCGAAAGGGATGCGTTTGTTTTGGTAAAGAGGTGTTTATGTGGAAAGGTGCGTGTTTAGGGACCCGCTGGTCCAAAAAGGGGTGTTTATGTGATTGACCTTGGTACATTGCATCCTAAAGGTAGGTTCTCCTTAGTTGATCTTGGCCGCTTGTTGCTTCTGTCGAGTCTTCAATTTGGACTTTACAAAGACTTGGTCACTTGTTTCTGGGCGTCGGTACTTCTTGCCCTTGGGGTTTCGGCCCCTTGCTTATTGATTTCTAAGCTTGTGCTTTCTTGGCTTTTGCTTCTAGGCTTTTGACTTCTTAAGCTTTTGCTTCTAGGCTTTTGAGATCTTAAGCTTTCGGAGTTTTGAGCTTTTGCTTTTTTGGTGACTTTGGTTCTTGATCTCTGTTTCTTGTATTCCCGTTTGGTTTGAGAATATCTCACGCCCTATGTGGCTTGGGCATGAGCCCGGACCTTGCTAAACTCTGCGGCTCGGTGGTCACTCGTGATCGTGTGTCTATCACGCCGGACTCCTCTGACAAGTTCGTTTGCTTATTAGGCACGCGATCGAGTACGTGGAGGGCGATCCAGGAATACTCGTACTTTTGGTCGCGATCAAATTCATGACCACTGTGGAGCTCCAAATTAATGGATCCTCCTCCAAAAGCAGCGGAGTAGTAGACCACAAGCAGACTACCAGACCTTAGGTGTTTAGTCGTCGAGAGCCTTCTTTGTCTTTGTTTTGTCTTTGATTCAGTTGTTGACTTGGACCTTCGTACCCGGCCTAGACCTCCTTAGGATAGCTGTTCCTGGGATGCAATGTATGTCGGTGTAAAATTGTGTTTTTTGTGGGAAAGGTGTGTAAAAAGGAAGTTGGGTTGTAGGCAAACTTATTCCTTTATCGATTTGTTCAAAAATGTCGTACGTCGAAGACTCGATTATCCTAGACTGACAGAGATTGACTCGATGCTTAAAAACTCGACCCGTATTTAAGAGACTCGAATTGCTTGAGGGGATCCGCCAGATCGTCAATGGTGCTTGAGTGGACGCTTTGTTGGTTGCTTCGTGATGCACGTGTCGTGGGTACATGTCGATGCCCATGGTGTCGAGACTCGATTAACGCATACTTTGATTTGTTTTTGATTTTGCAAAAGTTTTATTTTCAAGTAGAAGTAGATGTTTTGTTGAGTACAAATGCGTTGTCACATTTTGGCTCGATGTGAAAGGTGTTTTGAAATCGAACCCGATAAGCTCGTGTTAACGATGGGTCGTTATGAGCTTGTCATTGGATTGCGATGGAAACAAGAGTCGATCCGGAGTAGCGATAGGCTATCCGAATCAAGGGTGTTTGAAAATGTGATGAAGATGATTATGTTTGTTTTCATTCATTTAGTCTGAAAGAGGGCTAGATTGAAGTGACTGTTGGGCCACTTAGTCTAACCGTGAATAGAGCGTGGGATGATGCTAGTTCATTCCTAGAGGGATGTTTGGATCGAAATGGTGATAGGCCATTTGGATCGTGGATTTCAAAAAGGTTTATTTCGAAAGAGGTGTTAAAAAGGCCGTGAGCCGCTAGGTTTGTTTTCGAGAAGAGGTCCATTCTCGAGTTTGAAAATGTTTGGTAATAAATGGGTTACAATGAGTGCGGGTCATGTAGTTCATTTATGTTTTGGAATGTCACGAGAATAAAGTGATTATTCTCGGGTTTTGTGCTTTTGCGAAAAGAGGAATGCCTGATCCTAGAAGGTTTTAAGCTAGTGAAAACTTTCGAAAAATGCTTATTTGAAAAGGAAAAAGGCCTTGAGCCGTGAAACTCCACGAGAATGGGCTGACATCCTCGGGTTTGAAAAGAGTTTTGCGAAAAAAGGGTTGTGATGACCGCGAGTCATGCGGCCGATTTTGAGTTAGAAACGTTTTAAAACGTTTCATGCTCGACGATGTTTGATGATAGAAAGCTAGAAGTTCATGTTGACGGTGTGTTGCTAAGATCCTATTGGCGGATGCTCGAAATGGCGTTTAAGCTATTTGAGTCGAGGGCGTCAAAATGTGATGAGGACGAGCTTACTCGTCCACATGATTTTGTCAAAGGAGAAATGGATCGAGATGGTTTGAGCCATTCGATCCGATGTTAGAATCCACAAGATTGGGCTTGGCCATTCTTGGGTATGGCGAGGGATGCTACTTACTAGGCTGGTTTGACAATGAGTCGTTTGAAAAGATTTCGTTTAGAAAGGTTCGAAAAGGCCAAGGGCCGTGAGTTTGCTTTGAAAAACTCACCAAGAATGTGTCCTAATTCTTGGGTTATGCTTTGTGAAAAAGCATGCGATAAATGGGTTAGGATAACCGTGGGTTATTTACTCCATTTATGTTTTCAAAGGTTTAGGGAAAGTGAGGTTTGTGTTGGGTTGCTCACAATGTTTGCAATGTGTTTAGTTAACGATTGTTCATTCGTTAGTTCATTTTTTATCGCACAGATTTTTATGTTGTGTTGTTTGATTGCTTTGTTTAATTTTTGTCTGTTGTTCATTGTTTATTTGTTTGTTTTTAGCTTGAGACGAGATATAAGCAAACTTATTCGTATTATTCATTAAAGAAGAATTGTTTGGCAAATTAGGAGAAGAGCTGAAACTAGCCTTCGAAAGTCTAAGCTAAAACTAGAAGGTGGGTCGACAGATGATCCGACACCTAAAGGATTAGATCCTAAGAGGATTTCGTCTTCTTTGCGTTCGCCTGACGCCTCGGTTCTAGGGTGCTGTGTTTTTGGAGAGACAATGCTTGCAATGTATTTGTTTAATGATTCATTAGTTTGTTCATTTTCATCGCATGAGTTAGTGCCTTTTGTATTTTGTGATTTTTTTGTTGTTTGTTGATTCTGACTGTTTGTTCTTTGTTGTTTGTTTTGTAAAAGCGTGGAACTTTTCTGAAAAGAGCTTATTTCAAAAACGGGAGTGTTTTGCTTGTATTGTAAAAAGGTGTGAATTCTTGAAAAGAGTTTATTTCAAAAATGAGGGTGTTTTGCTTGGTTTGTAAAAATGAGAAGATTTTTGAAAAGAGCTTATTTCAAAAGTGAGAGTGTGTTGCCTTTTTTTGTTAAAGTGAAAAGATTTTTGAAAACGAGTTTATTTCAAAAATGAGAGTGCATTGCTTTAGGAGCAAAATTGTGCCTATGAAGTTTTTGAGGTGAGAATGGGTACGCGCATCCTGTCTTGGAGTTGAAAGGTGTTAGCTTTGTCGAGCCCATTTAACGGTTCATCGTTAAGGGCTCGAGCCTAGGTGGGTGAAAGGGGTTTGACTTGAGAGCGGTTAGCTAGTTGAGTTGAGGATGTTGAAGTGGGTTGGTTTGTGTGAGGTGCATTCGGTTAGACCTACTGGATTCAACGTTCATTTTAGGCGTTCATTTTAGCTCATTTCATTGTTTTGAAAGACCTTTTAAGCTTGAAAAAGGGAGGTTTTCGAAAAGTTTTAGCTAAAGGGAAGCTTTTGAGGCGAGAATGTGTGCGCACATCTCGTCTCGATGTTAAAAGTTTTTGCTTTGCACCCGTTGAACTAGTATCGGCTATTTGCCGAGGTGAGCTCGAGTCGGATGTGTAAAAGAGAGTGGATTCGGCTCGAGAGTGGTTAGCAAGTCGAGCCGAGGATGTTAAAAGTAGAGCTAGGCCGTGTGGCCTAGGAGATTGAAATCCACGAGCTCGGGTTTTAACCCTTGCTCGGGTTTTTGCTTGTTAGTGAAAAGGAAGTTTTGAAAAGGCTTGTTTCAAAAATTCGCGAGAGTTTTGTTTGAAAAGTGTTAGATGTTAGATGTTAGGTTCATTTATCTTTGAAACGTTTAAGCGAGTTTTCGAAGATATGAATGCAAGTGCTCATTTTGAAAAAGACTATGGAGTGCATAGCCTCGAACTTGTACGTATGACTCGACTCAAAGGGTAGGGTCAAGTCGGGTACACCTCCAACTACCTCGAGTACGCTTTGGCAGATACTTAACCCCTTTATTTCCTTACGCCGGAGCGATAGGTTTTCTAAAGGGAGCACTGGGGCGGTCGAGATAGCCTTTTACGGCAAGCCGTGGAGGGGCGAGAGGAAAGTTAGTCCTGCACGTGCTTTATCGAGTGGACAAGCCTGCGTGTTGGAACCACCTCTCGAGGGTGCAAAGGGTGCCTAGATTCCAAAAGGAATGGACTCTAAACGAATGTGCATAGCTCAAATATGTATAATTGGATTGTTCTAAGCTTTCAAGTTTCACCTCTTTATTTTTAAAAAGAAAACGCTAGTTTTAAGTTTTAAAAATAAGATCACCCCAGCGGAGTCGCCAAACTGTGGAACCCGGGAACCGCCGTCGAGGGACCCAACTCGGCGTCTTGCTTAAGGGCGGATTTAAAGTTAAAAAAGATTAAGTTAGAAAAACCTTTAAGAACTGGCTGGACCCGCCACCTATTTAGCGCGGAAAATAGGAACCTGCTACCATGTTCTAAGTTAAAAACATGTCCTAGATTTTGGAGCACGCCGACACCCCTAGATCTAAGGCTTGTGAAACCAGATTGGATTCGGGGTGAGGGTACTTTAGAAAAAGGGTTAATTCAAATAATGATTTATGAAAACCTTTTAGAAAAGCCTATGTAAAAATAGCCTCTACTGACCTAGAACAATCCAAAATAAGATGATAATTGAGCTAATGTTATCGCTACGTACAAGTGCGATAAGTTTGTAAAATAATGCAGATGCAGATGCAAAAAGATTGATTAAAACCCTCAGTTTAGCATGTTTAACTTGTTAATGAAAACGGTTCAGTTAAAGGTCGAATTCATTGTTTAAGTTGATTTAATGCAAAAGAAAAGGGTGCAAGATGCATGCAAATAAAATAAAATTCAATTGTCCATTGGTTTATTTTATAAGGTCGGTTGCTTATGCGACTTTGGCGTGTCATCTGATATGGAGTGTGCAGAAGTAATAAGAACACTTGGAAGGCAAGCGCGCGGGTGCCAAAGCCGGGGGGGGCGCTAGAGTGTAGTCCCCTTTGTTAGTCCATAAAAGATAAGAAAAAGCTTTGATCCAAGTGGATCGGCACTACCTTGTCCTCGACGCTCGATCCGGGGCGAGCCGTTCTTGAACTAAAAAGGAGGATGAATTCAACACGGGATGGTGTGTTGAACTCAAGATTTGGGTGCTTGAGGCTTTTGTGGATGTATTAGGGTGCATACCGTGCTAGACGGTATATTTTGTAGGAAAATTATGTGGATGCTAAAACCTAGGAAGAGAGGTTGTGAGAAGAGATGGTTTTCATGTGTGGAAAACTTGTGAGAATAGGTCGTGCGAGGGGTTGTATATATAGTAGAAGAGTCGGGGAAATAGGAAAGATAGGGTTAAAAACCACCCCAGGAAACCGCATAGCACTATGCGGTTTGGTGGACAAACCGCATAGGCTTATGCGGTTTGCTCCATGAGCCGCATAAGCTTATGCGGTTTGTTGGTGTGGTTTTAAGTTGGTTTTCCAAGTTTCGTCCGAATAATATCTTTGGAGATTACGGATAATCCTTGTCTTGCACGTCAAGAAAGGTTATCAGAGGTTCCCCTAAGATATTTTGAGGGTTGCGGGCTTTGGAGTATGGGCCAAAGGCTGGGTTTGGGCTCGGTTTTGGGCCCGAGACCCGTAAAAATGAAAAGGGTGTATTTGCATAGTTTTTGTGAGATAAGGTAAGACGTGAAGCCGTATTTTGTGTAAGAGGGGGCTAAATAGCGGTTTTAGCTACCGGGCCTAAATTTAGGAATTTAGGAATGCTGAATTAGACCTTGTTAATGTAAAAGGACTAATTGCAATGTGAATGCGAAGCTCATGCCAAATGAAGCAGGACAAGGACCTAGCTAGACTCCAAATGGACAAAATGAACGTGTATTTAAATGCGATGTGATGCGACCTGACTCATTTAACATTTCAAACGACTCAAAATGAATTCGACATTAGTTAGAACCGTTTAAGTCAACGTTAAAACATGCGTAATAAAAGTCCGTGTTACATCATAGGGTTTTGTGTGGGAGGGTACGGATATGGGTATCCACACACCTCTAAATCGAAAAACTTCATTCTCAGCGATTTCTCGACCGAAATTCGTGATTCCGCCTCCTACGATTCGCAATGGACCAAGGTATGCACTCAATCAAGTTGCTAATTCGTGTTTTGAAGTTGGTTTGAGTCGGTTTTAACTAAAAATCGGTTTTTTTAGGGTTTATGTCGATTTGTTTTGCATGCTTCGAATTTAGCCATTGTTATCACTTGAAATCGGTGCTTGAGAGTACTATGAGACTTGCCTCGCTATTGTTGGTGATTGTATGCGAAAAACCTGACTCGTTGGGCTGTTTTTCGTGTATGTGGTTAAGGGTATTTTGGTCGTTTTTTCGTTTTTGCCTCGGAATACGCTCAAAATCTTAATCTAGGTTACCCATTAGTAGTATAATGCTCGGGTAAATTCGTTTCGTTGAAATTGGCGCGAAAGTCGGGTTTTTTGGGTTGAAAACCGTGTGACAGGGGGTTTTGTCGGGGTTTTGCTCTGTTTTTGTCGTGTAAAACGACTCTGATTGGCTTGGTTGTTTTTAAGAAGTTGTTGTATGCTAATGACGAGGCTATGGGTGTCTTGTACGCGAAAAACGGTTTGGAAATCCGTGATTTTGTGTGGAGACGGTTTTTCGGGTCGAAACTTTCGGTTCCGAAACTTGTTGAGAACTTTTGTCTTGGGTTATGATGACTTGTATGGTGTATGGTTTGCTCATTTTTGCTGATCACGCGTCATTTGGAGGTGTTTCGGAGTGTTTCGAAGCGTTTTTTGCGTAGTTGGGCTAGGCTTCTTGAACTCGTCTTTCTTGCTTTTCGTGCTTCGAGTCTTGGATGTACTGTCACGCGGGGTGTCTGGGTTGGCTAAAGTGTTGGTTCGTGAGAGGTCAGGGCTTCTCTGGTCACGAAAAGGTCATGAAAAGGCCGTTTTTGTAGTTTGTGCGTGTTTTATAAAAGCGGTTCAGTCGGGGTGTTCGGGACATGATTTTTGTACGAAATTTTTTGTGGGTGTTCACTATGATTTGTGTGTCGTATACGTGTCATGCACTGGGTATTTCTGTGTCTCTGCGCTGTTTTAGCCTTATCTGTCAAAAATAAGCCTAAAGCGTATTCTCTGTTGTTTTGCTTGGTTTCTTGTCGTTTTTGTCCCTTCTTGCTCTTCGTATTGGTTGTGTATGACGTATATATCGCATATGTGTCATAATATACGCATTTCTGTGTCTCTGCATTGTTTTGGCCTTATCTGTCAAAAATAGGCCTAAAGCTTGTTTTTTGCTGTTTCGTCTGCTATTTCTTTGCTCTTGCACATCGTTGCTCTTCAGATTTGCTGTGTATGCCGCATACGTTGGGCATGTGTCATGAAGTATGTATTTTCGGGTCTCTGCTTCTTTTTAGCCTTTTCTGTCAAAGATAGGCCTGAAGCTTGTTTTCTGCTGTTTTGCTTTACTTTTCTCTGTCCTTGTGCATCCTTGTTCCTTAGATTAAATGTGTATGACGTAGGTATCGTGTCTGCGTCATAAAAATGTATCTCTGTGTTTCTGCTCCTCCTTTAGCCTTTTCTGTCAAAGATAGGCCTGAAATTTGTTTTTCTGTTGTTTTTGTACATGTGCATTCTTTCTGTTGGTCATGCACTTGCTTTGATTGAATCGTATTTTGTCTTATCACATTACTGCGTTGCTTAAGAGCATTTCTTGAATTCGTGCAGGTGACCCTGAGTTCGTGATACCTTCTACCAGTACAATGCAGGATGTCATCGAGAATATTGACTTTGATCCTACAGGGGAAGAGCGTACGCCGATATCCGAGCTGCGTCATCACTTAGCAACTTCTGAAGGTCCGTCGCAGTCTGATCTGTTCAAAACTCCTCCTACTTTGACGCCAGGAGATGAGGTACAGGGGGCTGTTCCTGAGTCCCCTATGCCTTCTATTAGTGAGCACAGCACTACTGTGGAGCCGACAGGGCCTTTTGTCTGCGATGTAGGTCGTACTGTAGAGATGACTGGAGTTACCGTTGGGCCCGCTGTGGAGTTACCTGTGCCTTCCGTTGGTGGGCGCGGGGCTGCTGTTGAGTCGACTGGGCTAGCCGTTAATGAGCGTGGTGTTGGGTCAGTGTCTTTGCCAGAGGCCGGACGTGGGCGTGGTGGTATTGCGGAGTCACCGGCACCTGTTGGACGAGGTCGAGGTAAAGGTCGTGGGGATAATCGCAAGAGTGATAGACCTAGTAGGAAGCGCAAAGTATCCGCTGTTGCTGATAATGCTGAGGGTGGTGTTCTGACTCGTGGACGTCACGCTGCTGAGGCTAGTGGCAGTCGTGAGCGAAATGAGGGTAGTAGTGCTGGTATTTCAGACGAGGTGAGTTCTGACGAGGCTGAGGTGGGAGATGATCTTGTTGTCGATGAGGCATCGGCGTGGCCCTCCTCGTCGACTTGAGGGTGCCTTTGAGAGTGATCCTGAGTCTGAGGAGGAGCGGGCTGATGAGGAGGCTGCGGTAGGTGGTGCTGATGAGGAGGTTGTAGAGGGTGAGGTTCTGGGTCTTTGTAGGTGGTGAGGGTGCGCCAGATCTTTGGTGACTAGCGCGCAAAATATGTTTATGGGCGTGGTTGATGAGCTAGGCTTGAGACCGTCGTTCCCCCATGGCCCGAGAGTGTGGGCAAAGGTTGCTAAGGATTGGGATGGTATAAGCTTGGTTTGGAGCCCATTGGAGCATTTGTCTACCCGGGTGAAAGTTGGCTTTGAGTTGGGTAACATGAGGACCTTCTCCGGTTTTCGTACTGTCATAGATGCTTTTAACAAGAGGTTGTCCCCTGAGTCACAGAAGATAATCCTCGGCACAGCATTCGGTCCGTTGGTGACGAAGTGGAAGGAAGCGCGCAAGAAGAACGTGAATTCGCACCTTCTCGTGCCGAGCATTAGACAGATTCGGGATACGACTAATACGCTCCATATGCCTGGGTACGAGGTTGGCATTACTTTCGCCTCTTTGCGATTGTTTCGGCTTCCCACGGAGAGGAGATGATTGAGTGACAGAGTACGCCTCGCTATCTCGAGCCCTACGGTTGTTCGCTTGATCTGGGGCGGTATTAGGTGTGAAGCGTGAGAGGAACACTTTTCACCTCTGACATCGTGGTTTGATGATTATTTTAAAGGCAAGGGAAAAAGCGGTGGCGAAGTTAGTCATGAGCAGAATGCTAGGTTGTGGTTATGGTGGTTTCTGACATCCACCCACTTTGGAGATAAAGGCGAAGCAAGGCGATCGGCCGCTTTTAATGGCGCCGAGGATTTGTCCAGTTAGGCGATTTTGACCGGGTTACTCCCGCCATGGGTCTCTTGATTCGATTTTGCAGGACGCAGTGATTCCGACGGATCGGATCGATGATGGGTCTCAACCGGCCCTTGGTTGGCCCCGGTCTCATGGATGAGGTATGATTGTTTTGCTTTCTCCTTTTACGATGTCTTATTGCTTTGTTCTTTGTTATTCCTTCCTTTGGTGATGTATTTTCTGTTTTTATGTAGTCTTGGTGCTATGCCCATTTCCGTCAGCCGCTCTCGACACATTTTCTGTGGAGGCGAAGTATCCTGCTTTTCACGCTTACGCGACGGCGAATAGGAGAGGTATTCGCACGACTTATGAGGATGCTCGAGTGCGGTTCAACGGGATGACCGTTGATAAGGTAAAGGAGTCTGTATTCCCTTTATGCTTTGTGTTCCTGCTTTGCTTGTGGTTGCGTGGTCTTGATTTATTTCTTGTTTTTGTAGTTTGTTCCTAATCCTTGGGCGAATTATGCGGATGTCCCTGCATCGATTGCGACTCGCTTTGCTCTACGCGATACACAGAGGTTGTATATTGCGACTCAGTATGACTCGTACTGGTTTTTAGGCGAGCGTTTGTCAGCACAGACGACTAGGGGCAAGTTTGTTGTGCCAGTGGCCCCTCCCAAGGTCCTTTTTGTGCAGACGTCGGATGCTGATGTTCGCCGTGATGTATATCATGAGGGTGAGTCGGCGTCCCTGTTGAGACCGGACGAGGTCTATACGTCGTGGGCGCGCCTTGCTTTGGCGCCTGGTGTCATTGAGGTTTGCTGCTGTTTTTGCGTTTGCTTTGTGCATATTACTTAAAAAAAAAGCAAAAATTGATCGTGATTTTTGTATCTTGTAGCCACGCGACCCTGACCTTGAGGTTCAGCCTCCTCCTTTCTATGAGAGCCTGGATTTTGAGCACGATGATGGCTGTCGGCATTCAATGCCACTGCCGCAGTACTTGTCTGCGGTGACTGACGCTGGCCTGGATAGTTGGAACCCTCGGGTGAAGCAGGTATGATTTGTTTTCTATGCTTGCGTGTTATGTAGTATATAGCCCCCAGTTTGAGTGAGATTTTGAGGTAAAATCGTGAGTCAAACTTGTAGGTTTATATCCGTATATAGACCTTTAAAATCCACAGGATTATAATGAAAAACTTTATAAGATTTTAAAGTCATAAAAGAAATTGCATAACAAGTATAAAAGAACAAGAATTAACCTTTAAAACCTTGTAATTTGGCCTAAGATCAATACCAAAAAAATGGTATCTCCTAATTATCTCACCCAAGATGAATCTAAGATATGCCCTTTTGATTTGCTAGAAAGATTAGAGAGAAAACCGATTTTCTATCTCTAGGTTTTGTGTTGTGTGCTAGGTAAATAATGAGTTGAATTCAGATGAGAGTTAGGGTGTGATTAGGTTAAGTAGAGAAGAAGAAATCAATCTCCTAATTGACCTACATCACACGGCCAAAATAAGATTGGAGTGGACTTATCCACTTCTAAATTTCAAGCCCAAAACTAATTAGAAGGTTTAACCCATTTAATTAGTATTCTTAAGCTTTTAATATATAATGTAATTATAATATCCTTATATTATAATAAATCATAAATATCCTTATATTTATAATTTACTAATTAATTATAACTGATTAAAATTAATTAGCCTACATTATACATGATAATTAAATATAACCTTTTATATTCAATTTAGAATTACAATAATTCCTCTCATCTAATATTATTTAATCATTATTAAATAACATTCATTATCACATTTGACTAACCTCTTAGTCATATTGGACTAACCTTTTAGTCACATTTGACTAACCTTTTTAGTCAACAACACCGACTAACCGCTTAGTCATTAAGTAAGGCATCAATATGATCATTTTCTCAAATAATCATATCTCTCAAACACATCCTTTAGGTGTGACTCTTAGGGACCAGCTTGATCACCGCCATTCTGTATGACAATAACGTCAAACTTATCTAGTAAGCCAACCGTTATTGATAAACGTTAATCAACCGATTAAATACAAAATGTACCTGTGGTACCTTTAGAGATTTATTTATGTTATTGCACTAATCGTGGAGGACACTAACCCCAACAATCTCCCACTTGTCCGGTACAAGTGTAGGTGCGATAACCGATTCTCATATCCATAATAAATTTCTCCCACTCAATGTAAACCAATTTGCAAAGTCCGGTACTTTCAAAGGTCGAGTTCACAAGTGATCGATTATCATGAGTGGTTTCGACTAGAGAGTAACTTAGCGATAAACGAATCAATATTCGAGCATGGCCATGCATTTTCGCCATTCTGACCCTCGAGTGGCCCGAGAATAAATATTATAACTCGATAGAAGTTTGGATATTTCCCTCAACTCAATCTCGCAAATTGTACAAAGCATGAAATGACCCAGTGAAAATCTGCTTGGCCGCCTGTTACGATCGACCGTGAGAAAGAAACCAAAGTCACCCAAAATCTGCCTTAATCTCAAGAGAGACAGTCGATAGTCAAAAGAATCGACTCCAGGAACACTATGGATGTCCTATCCACGACCAGGCACCTAATGTTCTGAAACATTTAGGACTCCATGTTGTCGTCACAAAAATTGTCCTGCGCGATTTCAGTAAACCCGCATCTGTGATCGATCAGTCAACAGTTTGACTTATGGCTCGTTGAACCCACCATCAATCGACGTCACAAAATAATCGCCAGAGTTATCAGCTCGTGTAGGCGATCACGGACCAATACAAAATATAATGTTTTCCAGTTCACTTTGTGGTGTTCAAAGTTGTCCGTACAATCCACATGGAAAAACAAAATATGTAAAACAAAACGATGATGTTATAAATAGTATATGAAAAAGATACATTTATCCAATCCACGTCAAGTACTATTATAACCAGGAACACATTTAATTCTTATGAAGATAACGTGCCCTTCAAGCTTATCATATACCGACGTACAAATCTAGACTAGTTGCTGGACTTTAGGCTCTTTAGCCTAGAAGATGGCACCTCTATTAACATAATAGATGGTGATAGTGTCATTCGAACTAGAAACTACAGTTAGTCCTTGTAAGAACTGACGCATCCATACAACTTCCCTTGCAGCTAAATAGTATAGTACTCGGACACAGTCGTAGAATCTACTAAGACACTATATTTTGGAACTTTGCAGCTGACCACAGCGCCATAAAGAGTAAAGACGAATCCGAGCTGAGATATCGAGTCATCTCGATTCGTGTGGAAGTTAAGCGTCACAAGAATCGATTGCAAGATAGCCTTATAGCACCTCCATAAGTCAATACCCATTACAGATGCCACGTCAGCACGTGAGCACATTATGGCATACATGATCGATCCTACTGCCGAAACATAAGGAACACGTCTTGGTCACACTGAATCTCTCAAGAATCTTATCTATATAAGGCTTCTGACTGAAGAATAACATCCGTCGTGATCTATCTCTATAGATGCGGAGCCCCAAAATACGTTGTGCCTCACCCAGATCTTTATCTGGAAATGGTTCTGTAACCATACTTTCACCGAAGTTAAGAGAGGTATGTCATTCCCAATCAAGAGTATGTCATCGACATACAGTATAAGGAAGACAATCTTGCTCCCACTTGACTTGATATATAGACATGGTTCCTCGACCGATCGAGTAAATCCATTCTCCTTTATCACTTGGTCGAAGCGATGATTCCAACTCCGTGAAGCTTGCTTAAGTCCATAGATGGAACGCTTAAGCTTGCAAACCTTCTTAGGATCTTTAGGATCGATGAAACCTTCGGGTTGTACCATGTACAACTCCTCCTCCAAATAACCGTTTAAGAAGGCGGTTTTCACATCCATTTGCCAAATTTCATAGTCATGAAATGCGGCAATCGCTAAGAGTATCCGAATGGAACGAAGCATGACTACGGGTGCAAAGATCTCATCATAGTGCAACCCTTGCACTTGAGTGAGACCCTTTGCCACTAGTCGTGCCTTGTATATGTCTGGTTGTCCTTCTACAGATCGCTTTACCTTGTAAAGCCATTTGCACTGAAGAGGCCTAGCCTTATCAGGTAAGTCAACCAGATCCCATACATCGTTCTCATACATTGAGTCCATTTCGGATTGCATGGCTTCTTGCCAAAGCTTTGAGTCAGAATATGTCAGGGCAGCTTTATAGGTTACGGGTTCGTTACTCTCAAGGAGTAAAACGTCGTCTCTCCCATTCTCCTCGACTATACCGATATATCGATCTGGAGGAATGGAGAGTCTACCCGACCTCCTGGGTTCCAAAGGGACATTAACTGCAGCAGACGTAGAAGGAACAGCTTCCTCCATTGGTTGCTCGGTTGTTGGTTCAGGAATCTCCGACAGATCGAAGGTTCTATTACCTCTCTTGTCTTCGAGAAACTCTTTCTCTAAGAATTTCGCACTAGCCGCAACAAAAACGCGTTGTTCGGTAGGCGAATAGAAGTAATGACCAAACATTCCTTTTGGATAACCAATAAAGTATGTCTTGACCGATCGCGGGCCGAGCTTATCGTCAGGTCTCCACTTGACATAAGCCTCGCACCCCCAAACCCGAATAAAGGACAAGTTAGGGACCGTTCCCTTCCATAACTCGTATGGAGTCTTGTCTACAGCTTTAGACGGACTTCGGTTAAGTATAAGAGCAGCTGACAAAAGAGCATAGCCCCACAATGAGTCAGGTAAACCGTGTGACTCATCATGGATCGAACCATATCAAGTAATGTTCGATTCCTTCGTTCGGACACACCATTCAGTTGTGGTGTTCCGGGTGGAGTTAACTGTAGTACTATCCCGCGGTCTTTCAGGTGTCGATCAAACTCATTTGAAAGATATTCGCCACCACGATCTGAACGTAGTGCTTTTATCTTTCTATCCAGTTGGTTCTCAACCTTATTCTGGAATTCTTTGAACTTGTCAAAGGACTCACTTTTATGCTTCATGAAAGTGATAAAATACCTATAGCGATCCCTAGCGTTGATTGACATAGGTCCACACACATTAGTATGTATGAGTCCTAATAGGTCAGTAGCGCGCATTCCAACACCTTTGAAGGAAATTCGAGACATTTTGCCTATGAGACATGATTCACACGTGCCAAAAGTTTCATAGTCAAATGGGGCGCTTGTCCCATTATCAATGAGCTTTTCCACGTGTTTCTCGTTCAGGTGTCCCATACGGCAATGCCATAGATACATTTGATCTTGTCACCAACCTTTGCTTTCTTGTTACTCACATGCATTATATCTGTGGTTTGATCTAAAACATAAATTTCATTTATGGAAACTGCTTTACCATAAATCACATCGTTTAAAGAGAAAATACAGCTATTATTCTTTAAGACGATAATCCGTCTTTATCAAGTACGGATACAGAAATAATGTTTTAAGATAAACTAGGTACATAGTAACAGTTATTCGGTAATAACTCAAATCCTCTTAGGAGTTGGATTACATATGTTCCTACTGAAATGGCAGCAACTCTTGCTCCATTCCCCACTCGCAGGTCTACATCACCTCTCGCTAGAGGTTTGGTGTTTCTTAGACCCTGCAAATGATTGCACAGATGAGATCCACAACCAGTATCAAGTACCCAAGTTCCGAAACTTGCGTGGTTAATCTCAATCATATGAATAAAAGAAGACATACCAACAGGAGCGACGCGGCCTGATTTTATGTCCTCAAAGATACAGGGCGATTACGCCTCCAATGCCCAGACTTGTGGCAATGGTGGCACTCCATGCTCTGCTTTGCTTTTGCCTTGCCTTGTGAGCTACCGCTAGACTCACCAGGCCCACTCTTAGCAACCATCGGCTTCTTGAATTTCGGCTTCCCTACAGTTAGGTTAGCCGGAGCCTTACCCTTACCCTTCTTGTTCCCAATCATGAGAACATCTTGCTTCGTGCTCCCACTCAACTTCAGATCACTCTCCGTCTGTACGAGGAGTGAATGTAGTTCATGCAGACTTTTCTGCATGTCGTTCATGTAATAGTTTGCCCTGAAGAGGGCATACCCATCATGAAGAGAGTGGAGCACACGATCAATGATGATCTTCTCATCGATCTTGCAACCAAGCTCCTCCAGCTTTTCAACATTCTCGATCATGTCGAGAAGGTGTGGACCAACCGGTTGGCCCTTCTGGAGTCTAGCCTCAAAGAAACGAGTAGTGTACTCGTAACTCTTAATTCTCGGAGCTTTCGAGAATTCCTTTGTAAGGGTGGTGAAAATCTTGTTTGCACCTTGGGTGATGAACCTTCTTTGCAAATTGGATTCCATTGCATAGATGAGTACGTTCTGTATCGCACCCGCCTCCATCATGAAATCATTGTAAAGATAGAGTTCATCTGCTCCTGCATCGGGAGCTGGTTTAGTCGGCAGTGGCTCAGTCAAGTACTTGAGCTTGCCGTCAGCTATGGCAGCATTCCGTAATGCGGCCTCCCAATCAGAAAAATTTGACCCATCACTCTTCAGTCGAGTAGACTGATTCATGCTGTCCATAAAGATTCTAAGCCATGATTCGCGGTCTAGTGTAGCACTTGGCATTGGGTCGTCAGTACGTCCAGCCATTTGTTTTAGCAGTTATATCTGTATATAACGTATTCGTGACTGTGAAAAGGAAGAAGAAGAAGAGAGAGAGAGATAAGAGAACATCGTTTTGTAAAGATTAAGTCGAGGAGCAATAACGATTTAATGCTACGACTGGTGCACTTATCTAATCGACCTCCCTCGAGAATTATATAAGTGATCCCAAGACTCAATTTCTGTAAATTGATAAGCTAACTGCTTAGCTAATTCTACTGTTAGAATTCTTGGTCGATAGATTTCAGTAAATCCTATCTATTAGCCCACTATAACTACGAGATATTACTCGAACTATAGTGTTGAGATAAACTAAGTCCACAACCACTACTTACCCAACGTAGAAGGGGTCATATTATGCCTAACGACGAAGAAGGGATTCATAGTGGTTTGACTCATAAAGACTAATTCTCAATTTCAATTTTAGAGGAAGGTCCCATCAACTCATTTTAATTCATTTTAAGTGAACTAATATCTAGCATTTACATGAATGATTAATTGAGGTGATAGCCCTAAACAAAAGACATCCGTATGTCTATGAAATAGAATGCAACTATATGATCCATTTTCATGCATATTAGGTGGTTTGGTTTAGTTTAGGCGGAATATGATGCTACTATCTAACGTGAATGCAATGAAAAACGATAAAAGAAAACGCAGAAATGAAAAACACCTAGTGTGGCCTATCCCTATGAAAATAAAGACATATACAAATTGGAATCCATCCATGGACCCTAAAGCTGTCTTCATTCTTCATCTTGGGCTTTAAGTGGGAGTTGGGCTCTCCGTCTTGAATCTTCATCTTGAATCTTCTTAAAATTACATTTTTAGATTACAAAATAAACCTATTTACATTCTAATCCAAAAATGCCAAAAATAAAATATTACAAGATGGGAGATTCGAGATCTCAAAAATACAACCAAAATTGTGTTTCCTTCATTACGAAAACACAACTTTCTAAGGCCACACTAGTAAATTACAACCGATTGTACAATTTTAATGCGTAAAATAAATCATTCATCCAAACATTCATTCACATAATATATAAATAGCATCAACTAAACAAAATTAAAAACAATGCATACGAATTGATTTTAATCCAAACCACCCTTTTAAATGATTATAATTATGCAACAATTCCTTAATTGTTCATAATATCCTATAATCAAAATAATAATCCAAAAACAATTTATATTATCAGTATAATACAAATTAGGTCACAAAATATTTTAAACTGTTTTAAAATATTTGGTATCAAATTCATGAACTTCTTCATGATAAAATTATATTCATTATCTTTATAACAAATATAACAAAATTACCCAAAAACTAGCAATTTCCAAGAACAAAGGAATTTCAAGAGAAATAAACAATATTTCCAAAAAAAAAACTTCAATTTTCGGCCAAATAATATCAAAACACCGAATTAATATTAAATTTTTTTTTTTATAAAATACGGCCTTAATTAAAAAATTTACCAAAAAATAAAATTTTAATTCGGCCAATCAAAAGACAATTGAATTAAACTGATTTAATTCGATTATGTTAATAATTAGATCAATCCTAATTCAACTTTAATCCGTATTAAACATTGATTTAAGAGATTCAAACTAACCTTTTAGATTAAACATCTTAAAACTGATAGATCTAATAATTAACATCATGATATGTTCATTAACATACAAAATTTGATCCTATTATGTTTTAATTCAATCGGTATTAAAATAAAACTTATACAAATTCATATATTATAGTTTTAACATCTTAAAACATCGATAATTATGAATCAAACGGACCAAAAATAAACCAAATCAAAATCAAAAACTTATGGCATAGAGGACTAAACCTCACGGCCTTTTAAATTAAAGTTGACTTTAATAAAGCATAATCAAAAACAAACAAAACTAAAACAATTAAGATTATGCAGAGATTGATTAAGTTACGGCCAAGATACAAATCAATCCAATTTCTCAAGAAATTCATTCAAATCGGCCAAAAACAACAACACACATACCATTCGGCCAATACAATCAAATTGATTAAAATTTTACACAAAACAATTTTATGAAAACCTTATAAAAAAAAATTCATGTGCCCTAAGGCTCTGATACCACTTGTAGGTTTATATCCGTATATAGACCTTTAAAATCCACAGGATTATAATGAAAAACTTTATAAGATTTTAAAGTCATAAAAGAAATTGCATAACAAGTATAAAAGAACAAGAATTAACCTTTAAAACCTTGTAATTTGGCCTAAGATCAATACCAAAAAAATGGTATCTCCTAATTATCTCACCCAAGATGAATCTAAGATATGCCCTTTTGATTTGCTAGAAAGATTAGAGAGAAAACCGATTTTCTATCTCTAGGTTTTGTGTTGTGTGCTAGGTAAATAATGAGTTGAATTCAGATGAGAGTTAGGGTGTGATTAGGTTAAGTAGAGAAGAAGAAATCAATCTCCTAATTGACCTACATCACACGTCCAAAATAAGATTGGAGTGGACTTATCCACTTCTAAATTTCAAGCCCAAAACTAATTAGAAGGTTTAACCCATTTAATTAGTATTCTTAAGCTTTTAATATATAATGTAATTATAATATCCTTATATTATAATAAATCATAAATATCCTTATATTTATAATTTACTAATTAATTATAACTGATTAAAATTAATTAGCCTACATTATACATGATAATTAAATATAACCTTTTATATTCAATTTCCGAATTACAGCTAATTCCTCTCATCTAATATTATTTAATCATTATTAAATAACATTCATTATCACATTTGACTAACCTCTTAGTCATATTGGACTAACCTTTTAGTCACATTTGACTAACCTTTTAGTCAACAACACTGACTAACCGTTTAGTCATTAAGTAAGGCATCAATATGATCATTTTCTCAAATAATCATATCTCTCAAACACATCCTTTAGGTGTGACTCTTAGGGACCAGTTGATCACCGCCATCTGTATGACAATAACGTCAAACTTATCTAGCAAGCCAACCGTTATTGATAAACGTTAATCAACTGATTAAATACAAAATGTACCCTGTGTACCTTTAGAGATTTATTTATGTTATTGCACTAACTGTGGAGGACACTAACCCCAACAAAACTTTGTTGAAGCTGTGGTTGATAGAGCCTCCGGTTGAGTAAGATTTTGTCCTAAAATCGTTAGTCAAACTTTGTTGAAGCTGCGTTTGGTTGTAGCCCCCAGTTTGAGTTAGATTTTGTCCTAAAATCGTTAGTCAAACTTTGTTGAAGCTGCGTTTGGTTGTAGCCCCCAGTTTGAGTCAGATTTTGTCCTAAAATCGTTAATCAAACCTTGTTGAAGCTGCTTTTGATTATAGCCCCCAGTTTGAGTTAGATTTTGTCCTAAAATCGTTATCAAACTTTGTTGAAGCTGCCTTTGATTATAGCCCCCAGTTTTGAGTGAAAGAAGGCGTTTTTGCTTGCAGGTGACGGTTGATGTGCACAAGAAATTGTGGAAGGTGGCAAACCGGTGGCGCGTGGCCTTTAACGAGAAAGCCGTCGCGCTTTGCAAAGCGGAGAAGTACGTGTCGGACTTGCAGGCCGCAGTCGCGCAGGGTCAGATAGAGCTAGGGCGGGCCAAGGCTGAGGAGGTGCATCTGCGAGCGGAATTGGAGCGACAGCGCGAGTAGGAACTAGCTGGTTATCGTGCTGAGATTGATTCATTGCGCGCAGAGCTTAGCCGTCGAGATCACGCGAGCTGATTTGGGATGTATGCTAGGACTGTAGGCTTATTTTATGGACTTGTTTTCGTTTTGTGGTTGTATTCGTATGTATTTAGACATGTAGGAGTTGACGTGAGGTCCATTTTTTTTTGTGACCGCGGCTTGACGCGATAAGGCCTTGCGGCCTCGTATGCGTATTTTGGCATTTTGTATGGTCATACATGCAGGAATCGTATGACGTTGATTTGCGTCCTTGGCTTAATACGAGTAGGTTATGCGATTTCGTACGCGCGCTTTGATTATGGAGCAGGTGTATTCGTGGACTATGGTAGGCGCCCTTGTTGGCGTAGCTTTTGTGACCGGAGATCATGTGCGTGGCGTCATGAGTCGTGTAAGTTATTTTGGTTCGTTTTGTAGCATGACCGCTTGTGTCATTCTCCGCGTTTGAAATTCTTGCGACTTGCTCAATCCGTGTTCCTGCATCCGATGGTTAGTCGTAAAAGAACATGAATCTCGATTGAGATTTTTCTGACCCGTAATAAGAGTATGCACGCTTAAAATGTTTTACAAAATATGCCATTTTGAGAAAAAATATTTTGAGTCCGCGAAAGACGCTTTTGACGTTCGTAAAAAATGTAAATTAAGAACGTCGTGCTTTAACTTAAGCTAACGAAATGTGACGATTAAATTTTGTGAGACCGTAAAAGGTGTTTTTGACGCTCGTAAAAATGTGAATTAAGAACGTCGTGCTTTATCGTAAGTTTGTGAAATGCAACGGTTGAATTTTGTGAAATGTATGTGTAAAATAATAGTCGAAAGTCGACGACGAAATGACACAATACGACGTAAAGTCGGGTAGCGTAACCGTAACCGATGATATGTCGAAAAAGCAAGGGAACAACGGTGCGTAGGCTGTAAAAGGGATTTCTGCAATTCGTAGGCTGCAAGACGGTGCGCAGTCGTCGCATCAATGTCGGAAATAACACAGAAAATCGCCAGAATACCAGCGATTCTTACAAAAATCGCCAGAAAAACAGGCGATTTATGTGAAAATCGCCAGTCCTCTGGCGATTTTTGTGTAAATCGCCAGTTTTCTGGCGATTTTTGGGTTGTTTTTGGCTTTCTGCTTCGATTTTTTGGCTAATCGCTGGTTTACTAGCGATTATACTTTGTATCTTTGCCTCTTGAAGACGTTGCCTATAAGAAGGATGCTTGTGTTTGCTCATTCACTCATCCTACCATCCGTACTTCGATTCTCGTTTTAAACTTGCAACTCATCACTCATAACATAATAGTATTCATTATATTTTGTAGAGTGTTTTTTGAGAGTAATGGAGCATTTGGAGGGATTAGTAAGGATATGGTGTGCTACTTTGTCGGGTATTGAGAAGAGGAACCTTAGAGGATGTGGCCTAGGTGTTTTCCTAGGACTAAGGCAGGTTCGAATGGAGCCTGAGTTCCTGGATGCCTGTTTGCGTTATTGGGATTTGGCTTACCATGTGTTCCGCTTCCTTGGCGGAGAGGTTTGCCCTTTGGTCGAGGAGTTTGCTGCTATTGGAGGTTGGACTCGCACTGTCACCCCGGTGTGTGTTCGACAGGAGCTCGGATACCAGAGGAACATGCAGAACTTCCTTAAGATGACGAGGCTCGAGACGGAGGACCTGTTCTTGGATGGGCGCTTGAACATCATCCGACTTTGCCAGAAGTTTATGGACTATGACAATGGGAGCATTGGTGCGGTTGCTCGTAGGAGAGCTCTGGCCCTTTGCCTCGTACATTGTTTTATGTTTCCCGATTCGGTGGACGGGATGGGGCTTGGCGAGGCACGTTTGGTCTGTGTCGTGCAGCAAATGGAGATGGGCTACAACCCTTCGGCGCTCATCCTGGCGGAGACGATCCTAGGCTTAGACGACCGGGCGTGTAACAGGATGCACGCCTATCGTGGCTGTCCCCTTATTTTGCAAGTGTGGCTCATGGAGCGTTTGAGCGTGTTGGGCGCTATCCCTTATGGCGTATCATATACGGCGGCAGGCGTGACCAGTCGTGGCCTTCGATGGATGGGTCCCAATGGCCGGCCTAGTGATTACTTTCCCATATTTGTGGGAGCGTCGCCTATCCGTTGGGTCGTTCCATGGTGGGAGGTCGTCACCGTGACTGGTAGTGCTGTTGGCGATGGTCCTTCCGGAGTCATGTTGTGTGGTTTTGATATTGGGGTGTTTATTCATCCCCTGAGGGTGAGAAGGCAGATGGGGTATGCTCAGTTTATCCCGGGGCAGGACACGATGATCCAGGATTTGGTTGTGCTTAATAACCAGATTACTGATGCATGGTCGCGAGGATGGATTATGCGTCCCAGGTGGCCTGTGGCTGGGATACCGGCTACGGTGAGGGTTTCGAGGTCGTATGTCAGGTGGACTACGGCACAAACTACTCATCAGAGAGCTCGCCTCCGTGCGATAGAGCAAAATGAGCCGAGGCCGACGTCTGCCTTTGACCCGGTGCGTTCCGGTCGTGGGAGTCGCGGGAGCTCGAGCTCTGGAAGCGCTCCTTCCACGGAGATGGAGCTTGGTCATCTCGGCTTTGTCATGGTTGATGCTCCAGGCCAGGATGATAGTGATGGTGCCCCTCATATGGGTTGAGTCTCCCCTTCAGTCGAAGAATGTTATCTGGATGCTCGTTGTCTGTTGTTTGTTTGTTTTTTGTATTCCCTAAACCCGAAGGTAATGCCGGGATCATGTAACCCTTGTAAGTGTCGTGTGTGCTAGTAGTGTAGTGCTCGTGCTCTAAGTTGTAAACATTTCTCTTTCCAGCATAATAAAACAAAAGTTTGTTTTTCGTAACTTGCCTTGTTTCCCTTAAGGTTAGAGACATGCATATTTTTGTGTTTTGAATTTTGTTATGTCTGTCATATCCCTGAGATGTTTGGGCATGTGATTTTGTGTTGAATGTCGGCTGTGCTTTTGAAAAGCTGCCTACGTATCCATGTAAATGGAATCAAGCCGGCGTAGTTCGGAGTTGTGTTTTTGAATGCATGTTTAGGGGCATGCCTGCCCATGGAATTGTGTTTTGCTTTTTTGTAGTGGAAATGCACGTTTAGGGGCATGCCGGCCCGGAGTTGTGTTTAATTACATGTTATGAATACATTGCAAGCGTTTCAGGGGTAGTATTTCTTCAGTTGATCGAGGTTGGTTGCTAGGTTGAACTCTTGACCGTCGAGATCGGCTAGTTTGACTGCTCCACCTGTGTAGATTTCCTTGACGAGGTAGGGTCCTGCCCAGTTAGGTTTGAACTTTCCTCGTGGGTCGACTGGTAGTGGCGCGCGTACCGATTTCAAAACTAGATCTCCCACTTTAATGTTTCGTGGTCGAACTCGTTTGTTGAATGCTCTTTGTAGACGTGCTTGGTACATTCGCACGATGCTTAAAGAATTTAGCCGACGTTCGTCTAGGAGCATGAGCTGCTCATAGCGCTCGCGAGCCCATTCTGCCTCTGGAATGCTACTTTCCATTAGAATGCGTAGGGATTTCATTTCTATTTCCACTGGTTGAACAGCTTCCATGCCATAAGTGAGGAAATAAGGTGTCATGCCTGTGGGTGTGCGTATGGTGGTGCGATACCCCCAAAGTGCAAATGGAATTTTGTTAGGCGATCCGAGAATCGCCGATCATTTTCTCCAGGATGGTGACCACAGTTTTGTTTGCTGCTTCCACGGCTCCGTTGGTTTGGGGCCGGTAAGGAGAGGATTTGTGATGTTGTATGTTGTATTTAACGAGCATAGCTTCCGCTTCGCCTTGGAAATGTGACCCTTGGTCGCTTATGAATTCGTGCGGTATGCCGTACCGGCATATGATGTTTGTTTGTATGAATTTGGCGACCTCTTTTGAGCCGAGGGTGCGAAAGGATGCCGCTTCTACCCATTTTGTAAAATAGTCGATCGCTACTAGCACGAAGCAGTGTCCTCCTGCTCCGATGGGATGTACTTTGCCTATGACGTCGATGCCCCAAGTTGAAAAGGGCCACGGAGATGTGAGGCTGTAAAGGGGTGAAGAAGTGCGTGTTATGCGTTCTTGAATATCTGACAATTATGGCAGTGTTTGACGTAATGAATGCAGTCTGCTTCCATGGTCGTCCAGTACCATCCTAGTCGTAATATTTGCTTACACAGGGCTCTTGCGTTCATGTGTGGGCCGCATTCGCCGTCGTGTACTTGGGCGATTATTTCCTGTCCTTTTTTGTAGTCGACGCACATAAGTAGGGTGCCTTGTGGTGTCTTTTTGAGTAGTTGTCCCATTTCTAAATGCAATTGGGACGCTTGAAGTCGGATGGCTCTTTTCTGCCGCGCTTTGTCGATTGTCAGGTGGGTAAGAGTTGCTTGTTTTGTAGTTGAGTATGGCTTGGTACCATGGTTCTGTTTGCTCAGCTTCGTCGATGTCAATGCTGTGGATGTATGCGGGTTCGCCACGTCTTTTGACGACAATGGGTAGCGTGTCAACATTTGGTGGCATGTTGAGAAGGGATGATAGCTTTGACAGCGCGTCGGCAAATTGGTTTTCTTCCCTTGGGAGGTGATAGAATTCTATGCTGTCAAATTCTGTCAGGAGTGTTTGTATCTTCGCTTGGTATTTTGCAAGGGTTTCGTTCATGATTTTCCATGCTCCTGTGACTTGATTTATGATGAGGAAGGAGTCTCCATGTACGCGTAGGTGTTTTATCTTGAGGGCCATGGCTGCTTGTAGGCCGTAAATGCAGGCTTCGTATTCTGCGGCATTGTTGGTGACGTTGAAGTCAAGCTTGATTGAGATGGGTGTGTGATCGCCGTTAGGAGATATTAGAAGTAATCCTACGCCGTAGCCTCGGTAGTTTGAGGCTCCATCGAAGTAGAGTTGCCAGTACTCAGTTTCGACAGCGAAGATTCCATCGTCGGGGAATGACGTTGTGTCAATTTTGGGTTGTTCAATGATGGCATTCTCTGCGAGAAAATCTGAAACAGCTCTACCTTTGATGACTTTCAAAGGCAAGTATTTGAGCTCATACTCTGCTAGTAGTAGTGTCCATCTGGCTATACGGCCATTTAATACTGGCTTTTCAAACAAGTATTTGAGTGGATCCATTAGGGAGTATACCCTGGTTGTGTGAGCGAGGAGGTAATGTCTGAGCTTTTTGGTGGCCCAGACTAAAGCGAGGCAGCTTTTCTCCACGGGTTCGTAGCGAGTTTCGTAATCTTGGAACCTTTTGCTGATGTAGTAGTTTGCTCGTTCTTCGTTGTTAATCTCTTGAGCGAGCATGGCTCCCATGGCGTTTGGCGTAGTTGTTAGGTATAATGATAGTGGTAGATCTTCCTGGGGTGGCACCAGAACAGGTGGGTTTGTAAGTAGGGTTTTGACTTTGTCGAATGCTTGTTGACAGTCGTCGTCCAGCCGTGTGTTCTTCCTTTTTTAGTTTCTTGAAGATCGGTTCGCAGACCATTGTGAGTTTGCTGATGAATCGGGAAATATATTGGACTTGTCCCAAGAAACTCCTGATTCCATCGATGTTGCTTGGAGGTTTCATTTCCATTATTGCTTTGATTTTGACAGGGTCGATTTCGATTCCACGTTGGTCGACGATATGACCTAACGACTTGCACGATGTAACCCCAAAAGTGCATTTCTGTGGGTTTAGTCGCATCTTGTATTGTCTGATTCTGGTGAAGAATTTACGAAGGTTGGTAATGTGATCCTTCCTCTGTTTGGATTTTACAATCATGTCGTCGACATAGACTTCTACTTCCTTATGCATCATGTCGTGAAGCAGAGTAGTTGCGGTGCGTTGATATGTGGCGCCTGCATTGATGAGTCCGAAAGGCATGACAGTATAACAGTATGTGCCCCAAGGCGTCACAAAAGTTGTTTTAGACATGTCGTCTGTTGCCATTTTGATCTGGTTGTAGCTTGCATACCCGTCCATGAATGACAGTAGTGCGTGGTCGGCTGTATTGTCCACAAGTATGTCCATGTGGGGCAATGGGAAGTCGTCCTTTGGGCAAGCTTTGTTTAGGTCACGGAAGTCTGCACATACTCGTATTTTTCCATTCTTTTTCATGACGGGGACCATGTTTGATACCCAATCTGAGTATTCGATGACTTGGATGAAACCCGCTTGTAGTTGCTTTTCGATCTCTTCTTTGACCATGAGAGACCATTCTGGTTTAATGCGGCGTAGTTTTTGCTTAATAGGTTTGGCACCTGGTTTGAGTGGGATGCGGTGTTCGGCTATTTCACGATCGATGCCAGGCATGTCCCTGTAGGACCAAGCGAAGACATCTTTGAATTCCGTGAGTAGCTTGGTGTATGCAGCTTTTTCTTCCATGCTTAAGGAAGCCCCCAGTTGTAGTTTTCGGGGTTCTTCGGGTGTTCCCACATCGATGATTGTCGTGTCTTCAATGATGGGGTCCTGTTCGGGTTTTGAAACAATGCTTGCAATGTATTTATGTAATGCAATGCTATTATGTTTAATGTCATCGTGAGTATTAGAAAATGTAGTTTTTAAAGGAAAACAAGGCAAGTAGTAGCCAGAAACGTTGTTGTTATTAGTGTTTTCGAAAGCAGTTACATTTGAAGATAGCTCGGACAGGGGAGATTTAGACAACCTTAGAGACTCTAACTCTTTATCTATGTCTATCACATCAGGAACGTAACCCGGGGGCTTAGTTGGGGTGAGAGACTTGAAATGACGACGTGGGGGCCTAAACTCCATCACAGGTTTGTTGTCAGGGCTTTTGCTCTCGTCTTCTTCGGAGTCAGAGTTCTCAAAAGTGTAGCCTTCTCCAGTAGTGATCCTGAAAGTGCGACCTTGTTCATCAGTCCATTGAAGAGTTTTTGACCATCCGTTGTGTGTCTTTTCCTTATATGGGATGATTAGGTCGGTAGGGTTGAAGTTGTGGTTGCGCAGGATGTCGGAGACGAGTTCAATTCCAGCAATGGTACAGGAGAAGTAATCCCTGGGTGTTTCGCCTGTACCTTCCTTGACAAAGTACTTGTTAATGAAGATATGATATGGTTCCATGCGGAAGTCATGACCCCTCTTTCGGTCATTGAATGCTTATTCCCCATGGGTGATTTCACAGGACCATGGTACGTAACCTAGACCCATGGTAGGCCATTCGTTGTTGTTGTCTTTCACGTAGAGTGCAGTAATTTCCTCTTCGCGAGTCAGTGCGCAGATGTCAAAATCGAAATCGAAACCACAGGTGATGTCTGGGGTTTGATCTTTGATTCTTGCGATTATCGTTATCGAGCTTTTTGTTCTTTGCAGGGTGGCTCGAAAGTTGGATGCATGGATAGTGACAACTTCGTCGTCCAGGGGGAGCTTGACCTTTTGGTGTAAGCTCGAAGTGACAGCTTTAGTGGCGTGGATCCAGGGCCTACCCAATAACATGTTGTATACGGGGGGTATATCGATTATCTGGAATTCAGTCTCCCTTATGACGGGTCCTGTCATGATAGGGAATGTGATGGTTCCCTTTATGCTGCGGCGGGTTCCGTCGTAGGCTCTGACGCCGTCTGTGCAGGGGATGAAGTCATTTTCTTTGATCCCTAGCTTTTTAGCTGTTTCCAGGGGCAGGACATTGACTGCAGATCCGTTGTCGATGAGGACGACAGGTAGTGTCATGCCATGGCATTCTACGTTGATGTAGAGTGCTAAGTTGTGTGTGCCCCCAAATGGCGGGAGGTCTTTGTCAGAGAAAGTGACGGCGCTGGCTTGCCATTCACGAGTAATGTGGCTGATGAGTTTCTCAGGAGACATCTCTGTTGTAATAGGGGTGACTTGCAAGGCTCGGTAAAGAGCTTCTCGGTGTCCCAGTGATTCCTTTAGGAGCTGCCAGATTAAGATATCTGCCTTAGTTTTATTGAGTTGTTTTTGAATCGAGTCTCCAACTTCGGATACAGGCATTGGAGGAGTGCTTGATGGTGCTATGTCAGTTTGTGGTTGACTTGGGGTAATCACAGGTGGTGACGTGGCGACCGGAGGTGGCGTAGTTGCTTGGGGTGATGGCGTAGTCGTCGAAGGCGGAGGTGTAACCTCGTCAAGGACTATGCTCTTGTTTTTGTTTTGATCAGTTGCTTTCGATGGAAAACCTGGGGGTTCGAGCAGACTCAGTGAGGCTTTGTACGGACGTCCGGAACGTGTCAAGTAGGCTATCTCATCGTCACTATCAGACAGCCTGATTGGGTATTTATGGGGCATTTTCCCATATATCCCCGTGGGTTCTTGGTGTTCCTCTTCTTCTTCTGGAGGAAATAGGTAACCGTTATTGTTTATGTGATTGTCTTCTTCATCGGAACTGTCCCAGATACCGTTGATTTCGTGGTCGTTTGAGACGATCAGGTGTGAACAATCGATGATAGGGTGTGTACCCACGAAAAAGGCATGGGTATGCAGGGATCGAAATTTGGTTTGAAGGTTTGGGACCAGGAGTAGGTTTCTCGATGGTTTTGTCGTCGATCAGATCCTGTACTATGTTCTTCAAGCGGAAGCATTGTTCAGTGTCATGTCCCTTTCCCCTGTGGAATTCACAGTATGCATTCTGATCCCATGATTTGGGCTTTTTATCCTGAGGAGGCTCGCTTGTAGGTCCTAGGAGCTGAAGCACGTTTCGTCTCACGAGTTTTTGTAGTGCTTTAGTGTAAGTCATGTAGATTGGGTCAAAGTTAAGCGTGGCTTTGTGAAGTCGACCCGCAGGTGAGTATGGTGCCTTAGGAGGAGGCACAGTGTATCTTGCTGGTGTTGTGTAAGTTGGGGAAGGCGCTAGTTCTTCCAGAGCGTTGATGCAGTGAACTGGTTCGGCTTTGTTGACGGCTCGTGACGAGCTACCCTGGTAACCTCGGCTTGCGACCTTAGTCTTTTCTTTGCGGAGGTCGTCTTCGATTAATTGACCCACCGTACTGAGCGAAGCAAAACTGTCAAAGTTGCCGTAGCGTAAATGCTGTTGATATGCAGGGGTGAGATTGTTGATGAACTTGGTGATCAATTCTGCGTCCTTAGGACGGTTAGATATCTGGGCACTGAGTTTCTTCCAGCGTGTGAGGTATTCGCTGAAACCTTCATTGTCCTTTTGTGACAGAACTTCCAGTGCGTAGCGAGACTTGAGTATCGTTATTGTCATAATCTTGATTGTCGGCTGGGTGTGATATCTTTGAAAGTAGTAATCTTGTGTGGGTCCAAGGCATAGAACCAGGCTCTAGGTTGTGCATCCAGGGAATGCGGGAATAGAGTAGCCCAGGCTGAGGGATCGACGCCCATGACGGCCATTTTAGCTTTAAAATCCTTGATATGGACCAGTGGACTTTCATGACCCTTGAAGATGGGGAGATCGCTGAGTGAGCTTGGCTGGCAACAGAGACTTAACACTTTTCGGGACATGTTCAGTTTCCTCATAAATGGAATACCCCTTTGAGTTGGTCAGGCGTTCTTCCATTGAACGAATTCTTTTAGCATTTCGTTCAGCCTCTTCAGCAAGGTATTTGGCATTTTTCTCAGCTTCGAGTTTCTGCATTGTGGCCATCTGTTCGATCGCGGCGGTGAGGCTAAGGATTTTGCTGTTCAGCTGTTGAACATGTTCTGCGGTAACTGTTGATGGAGGAGGAGTTGGGGTTCCCTCGACATTTTCTTCACTGTTAAGTGCCATGGTAGTTTTTGGTTTCGATCTGTTGTAGGTACGTTTCTTTGGAGGTGGCGGAGGGTTTAGATGACGGTCTTTGGTACGTCGCGTATCCAGGGTTTTTTAGGGAATGGACCTGTAGAGTTTTTAGCCTTAGTGACCTCCAAAAGAAAATAAAAGACTCAAAGAAAAGTCGCATTTGTAGTAAAGAAAAAAGTGTGAAAAAGCGCGTGCAGGACTCGACTCGTGTTTTTAGCTTAAAGAGACACGGGAAGCTTTTGAGATAAGGATGTGTTGGCACGTCCTATTCTCGATGTAAAAAGGTTTGTATGATCACAATTTGATTAACCCAAATTAGCGGTATGTTGCTTAGGGGTTTATCGTTAGATTGTGATGTAAAAAGGAGTCAGACCGAAGTAGCGATAGGCTAGTCGGCCTGAAGATGTTAAATTGGGTAAAAAGCGGTGGTTGCTTGCTTTTCACGTGTGACACAAGGCGTCGAGCTATAATGACGATAAGTCACTTGACCCGATATGTAAATCGACGGGTTCGTGTTTGAACAAGCCCGTGTTTTGTTTATTTTTGAGAGAGATAGTTTGTTTAAGTCGGGATGACTAGCAAGTCACTCGATTTAGAGCTATCTCAAAAATGTAAAAGTGTTTGTCTTTTTGAAATATCCGAAATGAATTGACATATTCGGGTTTTGCTTTGCGAAATGTTCTTGCGATAAATGTATTATGACGATACGTCAGTCGTATAATGCATTTATGTTTTGTAAAGGATAGGAAATGTAGTGATTATTTCCGATCGGTTTTGAATATCGTGGTGTAATGTTGGTCAGGTTCAGTTGACTATAGGTCAATGACCCTGACTGTATGCTTAAAAGTATGCTTTTTTGAAAAATGTTTGAAAATGTACTTTCAAAATTGACGTCTTTTGAAAGTATAATGCTCTATGAAAATGTTTTTGCATGCATTTGTTTGGAAGACGACCATAGCGAGGGTGCTATAGCTTTGGATTTATGCGTATGATAGGCGGGTTTTGGCTTTAGGGTAAGGTTCCTTCCGGTCATTCCCGCATAGCGTTTGTGTAGAGTTATCCGCAAAGATCACGCACATCGGTCGCGGATTCAATCTGAGGTCTAGAGCGTTCGGGTTTGACTGCCACGATTCACTTGTACGGACATCGATGCCTTGTGATCGTGGAAGAGCGAGAGATCGGCGTGTCCAGTATACAAGCTTAGGAAGCTTGTTCTTACTGGGGCCGTCCTCGGAAGGGTGTGGTTATGAATCAGGAGGATTCGACTCAAACGTACTATTGCCCAAATATCGAAAGCAGACATGTTTTCAAAGTTTCAAGTTTCACTTCTTTATGTTTTTAAAATAAAATGAAAAGCAAATTTTCAAAAAATAAAAAAAACATGCTCGTCCCCAGCGGAGTCGCCAACTGAGGGTACCGGGAGGATAGCCCATTCTCGACGCCCCGCTCGCGCCCGCCCTCGTGTCATGGGGCGGAATGCACGGCGCGGGAAAATGAATTTTGCAAGAAGCTCGCTCGCGGGAGCTTCGCACTCGCTTTGGGGTGCTTGGCTCGCTCGGGCGTTCTTTTGCTTACGGGGGAATGTCATTGCATGTGATTATAACAAAAAGAAATACAAAAAATCCTTTTGAAATGTATTTTTGGAGTCGCCACCAAATATTAAAGGAATTTGGAACCTATTCAACGCGTCTTAAAATATAGGACACGGGTGTCTCATATTTCAAGGTGCGTCGATACCTATCCGTCTGAGGTTATTGTGAAACCAGAGAGGATTCGGAGTGAGGTTACTTTTCGAAAGTTTGACAAAATGTTTTATGAAAACTGTAATCAAAAAGCCTACGTAAAAATAGTCTTTACTAATTTGAAAACATGTGCTTTAATTTCGATATTTGGGCTAATAGGACGCTACGTACAAATGCAAATATATGACTCGACAAATATGTAAAAATAAATGTAAGCCGTCATAGCTATGACGATTTGCTATAGGAGATATACGTAAAATTACTGATTCATTGTATTTGAATCAATAACTAAACATTATTCTCCGTTTGTGTTCAATTCTAAGATTTTGTAAAAACCCTCGGCTTTGCATGTTTAAAAGACTATATGAAACGGCACAGTTAAATGTAGAATCCGTGTTTTAGTCGTAATTTAATGCATGAATCGAGAATTTGCATAATGTAAAAGTGGTGTTTAATTTAGTGATTTGAGTCGTTTGTTTATGCGATATTGGCGGGGTTTAGACGAATCTTTGATTCGAATTACTACAACCGAATTGCGAATAAGGGTTCGTTAATGCCAATATCGAGGTGGGGTTAAGGTAACCCTGGAAGTCTAAAACGTCTAACCTGAAGGTAAAATTTCTTTACCTTGGAGTGCAAAGACGGCTTTTTAGAGTGGAGATTTATAAGTGCGAGAGGCTTTTTGTGAGTATGAGTATCGGTTTTTTTGAGTGTTGTTGTAATTGTTGTTGTATGATGAATGATGTGTGTTTTGGGATCGTATAAGGGCTGCTATTTATAGCAAATGCTTCGTGTTTTATGCCTAATTGATCAGAAAATCGCCAGAGAACCAGCGATTCTTCAGAAAATCGCCAGAAATGTCAGGGGAGGACCAAAAAATCGCGAGTGCAGCGATTCTTTGCAATAAATCGCCTCTATTCTGGCGATTTTCCTCCTTCTCGACAAATTTGTTCTTGTGTAATACGTTTAGTAGGTGTGTAAGGCTATGTTCGTGTTTTGTGGACTTTAGGGGTTGTTTTGCAGCATGATTTTGGGGTGTCAAGTTGATCAATTTGATCAACTTGTTTGATCAACAGCTTTGCTCAGATTCGTGTTTAGTGTTTCGTGTTTGGTTTTTAAATCGTGTTTTTCGATCTTGGCTCGAAGTAAAATAATATTGTAACGTATTATTTTACGACTTTGTGGTTTTTTGCTTTGTGAGAATGTGACCCGGGACGCATTTTGGCCCGCTCGGGTGCTTGGGCATTTTGTGTGTGTGTGTGTGTGTGGGTCGTTTTTGTGTTCTTGGGCCATTTTTGTGAGGTGTCTTTTGTGTAGTGCTTGTGCGTATTGTGTCGACTTACGATTAAAATGACTAAATTAATATTCATTTTTACGAAATATGCAAATTCAAATTAATACGTTAAAAATGACTAAAATGTTTTAGACACTTATGTACCGTTTCGTCTTATTTAAAACATGCATAAAAAGTCCTTTTCGTCATCGGGTTTGCTTTTGGGGGGTACGGATACGGGTATCTACACAACCCCCAGCCGTCACACCTCCCAAACCCAACCCTATCATTACTCAGCCTCCCACGGTTAATTCCAGCCCACTTCCACCTCCGTCTCGCTCTGTGGTCACTCGACTCAGTAATAATATTCGCAAACCAAACCCGCGATATGTCAAGCAAATCAACACTGCTGCCACTGAACCAACTCTACCAAAAACTGTCAAACAAGCCCTGCTCCCGCCTCAATGGCGCCGTGCAATGCAGGATGAATTCAGTGCGATAGAACGGAACGTAACCTGGACACTGGTCCCCAAACAACCAACACAGAATATAGTCGGCTGCAAATGGGTTTACAGAATCAAATACAACCCCGATGGAACACTAAAACAACACAAAGCCCGTCTATTCGCAAAGGGATTTCACCAACGGCCAGGGATTGATTACACATAAACCTTTAGCCCAGTTGTCAAACCGACTACGATCTGTCTCATCTTATCCCTTGCCGTCAGTCAATCATGGTCTATGCGACAGCTAGACATAAGCAATGCCTTCTTACAAGGCACACTCACAGATCATGTATACATGGCCCAACCACAGGGGTTCATTGACGCAAATAAACCAGAATACGTATGCAAACTAAATAAAGCTATATATGGCCTAAAACAAGCCCCTCGTGCTTGGTACACTGAACTTAAAACATTTCTAATTCAACAAGGATTTAAGCAATCAATTTTCGACCCCTCACTTTTCATACTTCACACCAACGGCACATGCCTATACATACTTATTTATGTAGATGATATTATCATTACAGGACCACATCAAACCCAACTACAAGCCCTTATCAATCGACTGGCTAAACGCTTCTCGTTAAAAGATCTAGGCCATCTCTCCTACTTCCTAGGAATCGAAGTGACACCAAATGACCAAGGTCTCCACCTAAATCAGTCAAAATACATTCATGATATTTTAGAAAAATACAAAATGAGCAATGCAAAACCTAACACAACCCCAATGGCCACTGACACGCACTTAGTACGTGAAGACAGCAAACCAGTACACGACCACCCAACCTACCGTGCAATAGTTGGAAGTCTCCAATATCTCTCCCTAACGAGACCTGACATTGCCTTCACCGTCAACCGTCTAGCCCAATTCATTCATCATCCGACTACCTCACACTGGACGGCACTGAAACGTCTCCTTCGCTACCTTCAAGGCACGCAAAATCATGGAATACAATTGTATCGTCAAACACCACTCTGTCTCCATGCCTTCTGCAACGCTGATTTTGCAGGTGACAAAGATAACTATGTCTCCTCCACAGGCTATGTCATATATCTCGGTCGAAACCTAATATCCTGGTCCTCCAAAAAACAGAGGGGCCTTGCCCTCTCCACCACTGAAGCAGAGTTTCGAGCCCTAGCTGCTCTGACGATCGAAGTCATTTGGCTGCGCAACCTTCTCACTGAACTCCAAATAGCCACCACCAAAGCACCTGTCATCTACTGCGACAACATGTCTGCTACTCTATACGCCAAGAATCCCACCTTCCACTCTCGAATGAAGCACATGGCCCTGTCTTTTCACTTTGTCCGTGAACAACTTCAACTTGGTCATGTTCGAATCCAGCACATTGCAAGCAAGGATCAGCTGGCAGATACCCTCACCAAGCCACTCCACAAGCAACGCTACCTCGAGCTACGTGACAAGATTGGCCTCCGTCCTTCTCCGCCCATCTTGCGGGGGCGTATTATCCAAGATACTACAAGAAATACTCAAGCAAATAAAATAACAGCAAATCAATCACAAGCATCAATCACACCTTAATTCCAGCAATTGTATATCAATCATACTATAATCATGATAGCATTCATATTGTAATATTGGCAAGTGTATATCCTCTACCTAGGCTCCTACTAGTATATATACTCTGTAAACATTGTAAATCAATCACACATTCACTTATCTTATATGTACTTAGTATAGATCAATAGACTAACTTTATCATTTAATTTAGCATAATTCATGTTCGTCTTTGGGTGTCAGACGAACATGAATTTATAGGGCGTTCGGATCGTTTAAATTCATGTTCGTCTGACACCCAAAGTCATCATCGTTGAAATTCATGTTCGCCATTGTTACAGATAAAAAACTCATCAGACAAAATGGAGTTCAACGTTCCAAAAAAAAAATATAATACGAATAAGTTTTTGTACGAGTTGAACCTACATCTTTTTTATTGTACACATAATGCCCTACCACATTGACCTAAAAGACCGTATAAAAAAATAAATAAGTCTGATGTCAATCCAATTCACCATTACATTGACAGTACACTGATGTGGGAGATATACATGTGAATCATGGATTTTCAGATCTAAATTATTTGATTGAGTTAAGCATTGTCAATATTAATACACACTGGAGAAGATTTTTTTTTTTTTCTTTCTGAGGGAGAGTGGGAACAGAAGGGAGAGACGGGAGAGATGAACGACATTTGGGGCTTTTTTTTTAAATTATTGGGAGAAGAAGAGGCATGCCAATCATTTTTAGATATACAAATCGCAATTTTAGTGAATAATGATCAACATTAGCATCTGTTGTACATTTGTAAGTGTCCAACAATTTACTCGTTACATCGATCGATCTCATTTGAGAAGTTGTGTCGAAAGATGATGTCAAATTGATGAAAGTTTGGCATAAATTAAAGGAGTAACCAAAAAAAACAATCATGAAGGGCATATGCATAGTATATGAATCATGCAAAGTTCATTGATGAAGTTTGGCATTATTAGAGAATAATATATTCAATATATGTAATCAAGATATTAGTTGTGATTAGCATAATATATTGAGAAGGTTCTAGGTTTAGGGTTACTATCTATCTAATGTATCTATAAATAGGGGTTGAATGTTTCAATAACAAACAACTGATTCAATTCTGACATGGTATCAGAGCCTTGTGACAAGAGGTCACGGGTTCGAATCTCATCACCCCTCACTTTCAAAATGGTATATATTAGAGTATATAATCGATCGTGTTAGAGTATATAATCGATCTTGGGCCTCCAACCATCAGCTTAAGCTTTTGGTTGAGTTGGTTTCTGACATAAGTTCATACTCGGAGTATTATTCATGTGCGGAGTACAATGCATGTACGTTGGAAATTAGTGAATTATGGGAATAAAATTGTATGGTTAACCTCACAAAATTGTGATGAAATCTGCAAGAAACGTGAACAACCAAGAATAAGAATCAGTTTGACTACTGAAACTTGGAATTGCATCCACGAAATTTATAGCACATAATAAATAATTTCACGCATTTCCACTGATTTCATCGCTCATATAATTATTTATTTATTTATTTATTTATTAGTTTTGGTTATTTAATTATGTGTTTGATTTTACTTCATTTCAACTCAAAATCAAGTGTAGATTACTAATTCACTACTAAATATAGATCACAAAGATTAAATATTCTGCTCAAAATCATGGAAACAGTGAAGGCTTTCGCAACACTATTATTTTTTGCCTTGTTGTGCACAACAGGTTAGTAATGAATGCTTAATTTGTTAGAATACGCCCTGAATTTATTAGGATGTTGTTCAAAACAGAAGTCTCACCGATAAACAGCCAACTAGTGAAACGTCAAGTTATGCGTGAATGCGTGATGTAATATACGGAGTACATTTTTTGTGAATTCGTTTGGAGTTCATATCTTACTTTGTAATGCCCATCCATTTTGATATCTCGCGTTTTCTTCAAATTTCACTAGCATGGTTAAACTTTGGCGATTTAGAATCGTTTAGCTTTCTATTTCGCATGTTTTAGGAAACTACAGTTACTGATATTTGATTGTAAGAAATGAAATTTATTTAGAAAATTTCATTAGTAAGTAGCCGTAATTTTCACGGTAATGGAGGAATTTGACAAACTAGAAAATCTTAGCTTTTGTGAATTGTACGAACCATCATAACATTCATTTTTGGCATGTAATATATTCCTAATTCATATGTTTTCTTGTGAGCAATTATGAAATCAATGTACGGGTATTCCTAATAGTGTAATCAATATTTATTCTTCAAGGGGTAACAATTTTAAGGGGGCAATAATCTAAAAAAATTGAAACTTCTAACAAAAATCTCTATTTTTCATGGCTTAGTAGCGCGAATGCGTCTACTAACCTCCCTAGATCTACCATTCATCCATTGTGATTTGTGCATGACAGTGTCCTCCTACAAACTATTACAAATTTTATCCAGTAATAATTACGTCTTATATAATTTCTGTACATTTTAGTTATAAATAACTCATCACGAATAATCTAACGATGCAATACAAAAATGACACTTGTTATGCAGGGTATGCACAAAAATGCAAGATTACAGACATAAAAGTAAAAACAGCAAGAACGGGGAAAACAATAGAGGGTGCCCCAGAATGGTGTGTGACAATATACAACACATGTACATGTCCACAATCAAATGTGCACCTAAAATGCATTGGTTTTAACTCTTATGAACTCATTACTCCTTCCATTTTAAGGGTTGTGGGGGACACTTGCCTTATTAATAGTGGCAAACCTATTGTTAAGGGTCTCCCTTTTTCTTTTAATTTTGCTTTTCATACTCCTTTTGATCTTGTTCCTTTCAAATCTAATGTTGTTTGTTAATTACTCTACATTGGTTCTAATTGTAAATTAATAACACATTGATTAGTGATTATTTCTTAAAATATAGTTCATTTATGTTGTACTAGTGTGTATTTTTGGCGATTATTATTTCTTAAATTAATAACACATTGAGGAGGTTTCTTAAAATATACTACTCACATGTAATCATTAACTGAACCAAGCATAGTGGTAGTAGTTATATATGAAGTCGAAAACAATGTAGATATCAAAGCCATTTGGCTTCTGAGGACCGACCATTCGAAATTCCGCTGCCCTGCCGGTGGGTTTTAATGAACAACGCCCACCGGCGGGATTTCATCGACTATTAATCTTTTTATGAAGATGAAGTGTTAAATTACACAAATACAAATTATATAAGTGTAATCAATGTTAATGAATTGCATGATATGAAATTACATCAAATCCTCTATTTATAGATACATAATAACGGGGTAGTTATATAATAATGATGCTTCACCGAGAGTCACAATGTTTCGCCAAGTATCTCGTGTATGCCTTGACTTCGTTGACCATCGGTACACAGTAGTAACTTTAATATACTCCAATACCCCCCTCAAACTCATGGCAATTTGGAAAAATTTCCATGAGTTTGCAAAGTAACATTAATAAAAAATAGAAAAATATTGGCGCGATTAGTCAATGCGCTATGTCGGTACAACATCGACACAATTTTTATTTTATTTTTTTTTTCCAGTGAATCAAGGAACGTCATTCTTTTCGAACCTCGTCACATACTCACATCTGCTTCAAGGGAACGCCATTCTTTTCGAACCCTTAAAAATTGAAGAATAATTAAAATGTCCTTTTCGGACTCTTAGATTTTTGTCAAGCGGTGAGCACATTTCTTCTCAAACCCGCTGATTTTTTTTTTTTCACTTACGAGAAACACGTTCTTGTCGAACTTCTCGTGTTGCGATATTTCAAATGCCCCACATTATATCCTGAAGATCGTAAATGTGGTTTCAACATCATGTAGATAAAACGAGATAGACCACTTGGAGTGCCGCTGTCGTTATGATCACGGCTTTCAAACTCCAATAAATTTGGTGACGACTTGACCGAATCATAATATTTCTGATGCAATTCATGTAAAAGAACCCACATATAGTAGAAAACTAAATCGGCCTATGTAAGTGTGCCGACCAAGTCTTTCAAAATCCAGTATTATCAAACTGGTTTCACATTCGTGTATATAACTCTCTCTTTCCAGGCAATCAATTGAGATTTTCTTCAATTTCTCTAACTCTTCAATTTGGTTTAGACTTTTCTTGTGGCCACCGATTTTGTTTCATCTTTCTTTTACGCGGCGGGATTTGATAGGGTCTCAAGAGCGCAATGGCTCTGATACCATGTTAAATTACACAAACGAATTATATGAGTATAAATGTATAATTAATGTTAATGAATTGCATGATATGAAATTAAATCAAATCCTCTATTTATAGATACATAATAACGGGGTAGTTATATAATAATGATGCTTCACCGAGAGTCACAATGTTTTGCCAAGTTTCTCGTGTATGCCTTGACTTCGTTGACCGTCGGTACACAGTAGTAACTTTAATATACTCCAATATGAAGATTGAAGACGAAGACATACTTTTATTTTATTTTGTGCAAACTCATGGAAATTTTCAAATTCCCATGAGTTTGAGGGGGGTGTTAGGATATGTTAGGAGATGTCGAGATATGTCGAGATATCGACATATAATATTTAGGGAATATGAGATTACGAATATCTCAAATAGAATAATTACGATATACTCTAGATTATTATGTTACCTATATTATGTTACCTTGTTATCTATATAAGGTTTACTGATTGTAAGGTTGAAAACACAATATTAATAATAAACAATCTCCTTTTATGAATTCTCTATTGTCTAATTTTATCAATATATAAGTTTAAAAAACACATTTAACCATGGGTGTAATTAACAATTTACTCTAATAATTTATATGAATATTGATATTGATAATTATAGTAGTTAATATTGTTGTTAAAATTGATGCATATACTCTATACCGGTTAATAAAAGAATATAAATACCATTGACGATTGGAAATTAAATTTATAGTACTTGTCATAATATTTCATTCTGTAAATAAAAGTTTAACACTTATTCTAACATGTGTCCACTAGACACCTCTAAAACCAAAAAAATTGTGTGAGACGGACCTTACAATAAATTATTGTAGGTCGCTTCATTTGTACTCGATTATAGTTTTTGTACCATTTTAATGATAATTATGATTAATTGTCACTAAATTTTTTAGTAACTATGTAAGTGACTTTAGTAGATTTGTTTATGTTTTGTACTCTTTTAACGGTAATTTGTACTCTGGTCTCACACTAAAATGCTCAAAATGAAAAACAATATATAAATGTATCAAAAGTTTTTACATTAAATGTTGAAATATCATTAAGATTTTATTTTATTTTCAATTTGTGTTCGTTATCAAGTTTATAACAATCCATGGCTCAAATAACTTTATCATAATATAATAACATTAATTTCGATGTTGATTGATCCTTAATTCAAAAAAAATTTGAAAATTAAAATTACGATTTTCAAATACTTTATTCAAATTACTTTATTTTCAAATACTAATTTTGGTGCTGATCGTTCTTCCACACCATAGTGTTCACGTCATTTACATTTTGTTTGGTCTCCAACGCTCCACTTTGATCGTATTTTCCACCATCTTTACACAGTTTTTTTGGTTCAAAAATAAGATTTTACAAAAGTTATTTTGACGAGAAGTGTAAATCTTCTACTATCATATTCAATTTATTTATATAATTTTAGATATACTCAAATACGCACTTAAAATTTCAAAGTTCTAACTTTCAAAATGGTAAATGGGACAAACAATGTGAAATAGAGAAACCACCATTTTGTGTTTTTCTGATCCTAGTAGGAGTAAGATGTGGCCACGGGTTGGGCTCAGAATGCCAAGCTCAGTGGGTCCGGTCTCCAAAATCGTGACTTGAGCACGACTCATTACTTCAACGGGTCGGACAGAGCCCATGACAGGTCGTGTCGTGCCGAGCAAATTACGGCCCTTTTGATGGGATGGGCCAGATTGGCCCACACAAATGGCCACTTAACATAAGGAATAATACTCCCTCCATTCAAGTCTACATGGTAGTTATGCTTTTTGCACCAATTTTAAGAAAACATTATTATAGTATTAAACGTATAATTAAAGGATGAAAGAGGTAATTAATGTTTGTTATTTATATTAAAAAAGTGGGCCATAGTAATATAATAATATTAAAAGTACAATCAAATAAGGAAAGTGGTAGAGTGGAGTTGAATGGACTAAAATAGTATAGTGGTAGTGTGGAGTTGAATGGAGGGAGTAATATATTTTGACTATTTTGATGATTAAAAATTAAAAGAATTAATTAAAAAAGAAAGACGTTAAAAAAGGCATGTGCAGAAGGTAGTGGCACATGAGATGTGCCAAAAGAAAGCACATGGATTTGCCCACTTCTTCCAACTGAAAGTTTACAACATCCCACTTTCTTCAACGAACTAACTTATTTTTCAGCGTAAATGACAAATAATATAGAAATTAATTACTCCCTCCGTCCCGATCATTTGTTTACACTTTCTATTTTGGGGGTTACGAGTCATTTGTTTACACTTTCCATAAATGGTCATGGGTGACCCATGTGGGAGGTGGACCCCTACTCCCTTAACCAATTACATTTCATAATTTTAAGCAAGCGGAACCCTCTTTGTACTTATATTATTATTTTATTAGTTTTTTCTCTACCTCTCTCCTCACATCGATAAATGTGTATAAAGTAAACGTAAACAAATCACCGAGACGGAGGGAGTACATAATTAATAATTATTTTAGGTGGGGTACTTATTTAGTTAATTAATTAAGTGATTAATTGATTAATTAAAATTGCATAAGATCACCTGCTGAGAAGAAATAATCACATGGTATACTACAGTACGGTGTACGGTAATCAATCAATCTCACTAGTCACTAATTGTCTTATCCTAAACGTCCACTTAATTAATTCGTTAATTACTCCATTAAATATGGTTTTGAGATTTATCCCTCAATATTACTTTATTAGCGTAACTTCAAAGCGATTCTACATTTTTTTTTTTTGGTTTAACTTAAAAGTACTATCTTTATTTGCCAAAGTACGGTTTTTCTCATTCATTGAATTAGACACTCAACTTGATAAATGACCAAAAGTGTGATAGTTTAATATTTTAGTGGTTCAGATTGGTAAACTCTAAAATAAGACTCTTTTATGCATATAACAGGGGATAAAATCATTTACCACATTATTTGTACGTATATAATGGTCTCACAATAAAAAATATTTTGTATGTGATATCTGATTTGGACTTATTATCAAGTCACTACTATATATCGTTATTATTCGTGATTACTTTGATCTTTTTACTTTATATAACAAGTTAGAGTGAAACAATTAGAAAATATCATTTCTCAAAATTTTGCTTTAAATCTCATTTCATTCATTATTTCATTCATTTATCTATTTAGCACCTTAACTAGGTCAACACAAATTTTACAACGGGAGGTCTTGTGAAATACGATTTTTAACTTACAAAATGAAAAAACGTATGAAATATGGTCACATTAAAGCTGATCATGATCATTATTATTGACTAAAACATTACACTTTTATACAAGTCAATAATAATTACAGTATACTCTTACTTAATAATGGGCTCAATTCGCTTAAATAAGGTCATTTTTTATACAACAAAGAACCTACATTTCACATTATTAGGGAAAGACGGTCATTTTTAAAACTTTATTTAGATATAAATAATTGGTCAAACAAGAAGTAAAGTCAATGGTACAAATGTAGCTCCCAAACTCAATCATGATGTGGATATATACAAGGCCAACAAAGCATGGGGTACAAAAAAGAAAGAAGAGAAAGTGTTGCACAAATTAAGGAGCATAAACATGGCAACTACATTTGTTGATTTGACCAACAATTACAAATACAATTAATTAATAATTAATCCAACATATTAACATGCATGTTGTACGTACTAATTTTACAATTTGCGCAATTTTCGCCGTTTTATAAGTTATATTTCTTACTTGTGAATTTGTCCACTTGTTATTTTGTCATTCATGCCTTCTATATATATCTTACACAACTACTTCACATATCTTACACAAGTACTTCACCTAAACAAACAAAAATCATTTAAAAAAAAAAAAAAAAAAAAAGGTCTATTTTTTTTTTCAAAGATAGGAATAATATCTAAGAGAAGAAGTGTAAGAAATAGTATGGCAGCATATCTTAAGATTGTTTTTGCTCTTGTCTTCTTATCTCTTGTCTACCTACAAGGTTAGTTCTCTTATATTTTCTCGTCTTTGAAAATTTGAATAAAGTTCAAATATAATATTGACGTTATTTACGTTTGTTATTAATATATGTTCAAATGAATTGCATGTTGCATAAGAAAATGCTAGAGTATCTATATAATTAACTAGGTGTAGGTGTAGGTGTAGGTACGAGTGTTACGGTCTTTTATGCTGATTGAAATCACGTAAAGTTAAATTTTGATATTTCAACATTTGGATATTGTATAAGTATAGTACGAAGTGTCGATTACAAAATACTCCTTTCTATCTTTTCGACAATTTTAACATATTTTGTTAAGAGTTTTAGCGATTATAAGTATTTATCACAACTTAGTCAAGGCGTACTAAAAACTCACATTTATAAAACCAACACGTTAATTACATTTATCATCGAATAGTTTAATTGATAAAGTAACACACGCTGAAAACTCGATCCAACTAACTAACCTACTCAACTGAATAAAAAAACAGGTGAGTCATACAAATGTGGAGTATCAGACATAAAAGTGACAACAAAAAGAACAGGAAACACAATAGAAGGACAACCTGAGTACAAAGTGATGATCACAAACACGTGCCCCTGCACGCAGTCTCGAGTCTACCTTCGTTGCCTCGGTTTCAGCACCGTGCAGCCCGTCAGTTCCGGCGTCCTCCAGGTCAAGGGCGACTCCTGTTTGGTTAACAACGGACGTCCTCTCAAACGTGGAAAACCTGTCACGTTTAAGTACTCGTTCTTGCAGCCTACTGATTTGATCCCACAGAGGTCTCAAATTTCTTGCTGATCATCGTTGTAAAGTGACTGTCGGTAACATTGCTCTGTGTGCGTGTGTGTGGCCGAAATGTGCAGTTTGTAAGTGGAGATGTTGGAAATTTTGCATCCCCTTGCATCTGTGGCGGCCTGGTTGAGTCTAGTTTTGTCATACTAATTGAATGTAACTTTTTTTTTTCTTCCGTTTGTGTTTCAGATATATGGTTTCCGTGTCCTGAAAAATTCAGGACACGGGTGTCTGTCTCTCATTCAGTGAATTTGCAAAATTCACATATAGACTTGAACGAAAAGTCGTTTTATTTCTCAAAAAATGTGTTGATAAGTTGTTTTGGCAAACATATCTCATTACACTTGACTTCCGCGATCAAAGACTGTACACGAAACTCGATAATCAAACTCGACATTTTCCAAATTGTTTTATTAAACCGAAACACAATATATAACTTCTTATAAAAAGTGCCTCGAGTCCTTAACAAGGGCATACTACTAATTACCACAAAAGGCCTTACTTCTCTTAGAAGGCCTAAAGTTAAGGGCACTCAGCCCATAAATACACACATTTTGCTCACTCGACTTGAAGTAAACGACATCGGAAGTTGTCTTCAAACCAGGCATATTACAGTTCCCTAACGGCGGACTTTTAACCAAACTCGCCCTACAGAGGGACACGACTGTGGCTTCCCCAGCACATTCTACGCCGTCTACAGAGGATATGTCCAGCTTGTACATGCCTAGTTTGTTCGTTGTTCTGTTCACCGAGAATGTTATTTGTTCTGCTGTTCTCGGTGCTGTTGCCCGTAGACTGCACTCTACTTTCACCTCGGCTCCTGATTGTCGCAAATAGAACAAAGTCGGTTAACATTTATTTCGGTTAGTAGATGGCACGAGACAAGGTTAAATCCTTTGTTTCAATCGTAACTATAAGTCACGGAGTACTAGTTAAGTTAGCTGACATCTGTTGCAAACAAACACGCACGACATTTACTAGTAAAAATATTGTTTACCTGGTATGAAGTAACTGTGCCTAGAAAAGGTGTTATTAGCGCAAACGTCGCAGTAAACGCTGCCAATGACAGTGATCTGAGACCCGACAGGCTCGTCTTTCGGAAGAACGTTCTGAGCGTACGACAGCGAGAGCAAGGAGAGAAGAACACAGACAACGACACGGTTCTCCATTGTTAGCTCAAAAAAATCAAGTACAAAAGAATTGATTTATATAGAAGGAAGAATAAATAAAGGACAAAAATACAGTTTAAAATGTGTTAGAGAAGTGTCATTTTCTTGACAATGTTGGGGAGTGTTTATATTGGTGGAAATATTTATGGAAATCATGTAAGTATATGAGTGTAGTTATATACTCATTTATAGCTATTACTGTTAAATGGATGGATGTTTCATTGATAAGATCATATGAGTGAAGTTATTGTTTTTATAATTCCAAACACACCTAAGTGTGATCACCAATTACTGCTTTCATGCTCCTTGAAGTGCTTTTACAGGTTGAGTGGTGAGTAGAGAAGCCAAGTGGGTCCTATGTAGACTTGGCAAACCGGTTATTCAGGTCAGTTTAGTTTAGTTTAGTTCAGGTCGGGTCTGGTCAAGTTTAGGGCTAGACCAGTTCATATTGGCTAAGTGTAGGTATATCGTGCGTTATGAGACGTATGAGAATAGGTTGGCCTCACTTATATTGTTTGGTCTAATCACGGAATCCATGTTCATTGCAGCAACTAAAGCGGTTTAGACCGTCTCCATACATGATTTGACCGACATTAATTTCAGTACGTATTTGCATTTGCATGTTTGGTAGAGTAGCCAAAATACATTTTGGGTACTCGAAAATGACCTGAAATGAAAAGTTACCCAAAGTAACATGTGATAAATTTCAGGTAACAATTTGCCTCTAGTACATCATTCTCGGTAACAATGTCATCGTGCTAGGGTTTCGGGTTCTGTCCACGGCAATATTAGAATATGAAGAAGAAGAAGAAGACCGATATTGAGTTCAGACTAGACAGTAAAGTAAAGCTTCAGGACAAACATAAAACAAAACTTGAGGATCAATGACTAAAGTAAATCCACATGAATCGAGTTTGAGCCAGAGTGAATGGTTCAGCCGAGTTGACGGTAAAGAAGACCGTAGACGTGTATTCGATTTGGCCTTAACATTGCCACAAGAAGAAAAATAAAGACAGGAGAAACAAATTAAACACAAGACAAAAACTATTGCATTATAGGGTATACCATGACATTGACACGAAAGAACGAAATCACAAAAAATATCAACAATGTGCAACTCCATATCACTGAACAATACTACTTGTCTTGGGACCAAATAAAAATTAAAGCATTAGTGGACCAGTTACATGATAATACACTTGTTTTTGGCACAATACGATACATGGAAAAAATTCCTACCAATTTACGTGTTACAGATCTCGTCCATCCTTTGAGTTGTGAAGTATTCTTGTTAAAAACAGCACGGTATTATGTTCGAGGAGATTATAGCCGGAGAAAAAATAGAAGTGGGAGGACAATTACAGTATAGAACATGAACATGAACAGAGGGTCTTTTTTTTGGACTCGTCGATCTTCTTTTCTGCACGAAAGAGGGAGAGAATATCAGTAGCGAATACAAAGGAAGGCTGTATATGATTGTGGTCCAAGAAAACATGTTAGAATAAAGCACACATGTTAAATCGACAATGGGTTATGTTAGCGAAAAAAAAGAAAAAAATAAGCTCATGTTCGATATTGATATAATTGACCATTAAACCCGTTCTTTGAATATTTGGCCATTTACCTTTTGAATTCCGAGATGTAGGATGCTAGTTTAACGAGCTCGAAAACACCGCAGTAAATCAGGGATTGTTCGGGTTAGATACCTTTAGACTGTTGGCTAGTGGCTACTCCCTCTAATCAGTCTCACTCTTAACATTCGCCTATTTTTGCGAGTAGAATTTTGGTCAAATGTTTAGAATTTGACCGATCAAACGGAGTATTATACAATTTTTGTACCTAAGCGAGTATCATTTAAAGCCTTAAAGGTAGCAAAATGTTATGGATTGATAGAGAATCATCAACGAGATGGAGGATGATGAATGGCTCTTCAGTTACTTTCCAATAAGAGAAAACACAAAGTTTAAACCTTAAAATAACTGACTGTAAATGCGAAAATTTGCTCATATTTCATTGCAATTACGTAAATACCAAGAGTATCGTTATAAAACTTTCACGATGACTAAACTCTGATGCAAATATTGTACACGAACCCATTCTAAGATTAGTATCGGTATAAAAGTTTCGTTGATTAGCAGCAACTGGAAGGGATTCAAGACTGAGGAGCCACAGGAAAATACGTACCTGTTTTTGATTTTGTTAAAGAAGGCTGAACAACAACATGCATGGTGATTACCGCTTTTTCAAGCTCGTCGTCAAAGGGCATTCTACATTGTCCAACAGTCGTGCTATTCTCCAATATTTTTCCACCACTTACAATCTTAATGTCATTGGCCGACTTTGGTGAAAGCTTTATATCTGAACAAACCATAATCGATTTTCAAGGAGTTCAGGAATCACACAGAGGCACAATAAAAAAAAATATAATGGAAGCTAGACGACTGTTGCAGACCGGAAAAATAGGCCATACTCCCAAGTTTAACCTAATCGACTAAGGTTTCAATCAAATGGCTAATAGTGAGCGTCGTGTTCCTACGTCAACATCATAGGTACCGTTTCACAAAAAGTCAAAACCTCCAAATTTGCAAAAGCAAACAGAGTTTAGTCATCACATTTACATTGTCTTAAGTTGCCCTTCAATCACCCCTACCCACGATTACAACCTCAACATCTCATGCTATCCTTACTCGTGAACATAATCTAACCATATAAAATGGCAATAACGGAGGGTGAAAAGGAAGGTGGTGGAGTAACTTTTACTCCATGCGGACATAATCCACTACTCTAGGAGAGTAACAATTACCATACCTCATTCTACAAGACGATTATAACCTTCCTTTCCTTATTTTCACACATCATAACGCCATTTACCATCATATTCCTCTATTTTCTCTCTTAACATCGACATTTAGTACCCTAGGTAACAGTTACTCTCAATCCAATCCAAGCAAGCATTAAATTCTCTAGCTCATTGGTCAATAACAATATTCCGATACTAAATCATAAAAACGTCAAATGGGGACAATACAAACACAATCGACGAGTGAAATTCTCATGCAAAACACAAATATCCCATCATACAAACACATAAAAGTAAAACCGAATTAAAAAAACACACTCCAAAATTAACAATGTCAACTTTGGCCGATATTTCACATACAAAGAACGACAACGACAACGAGGGGGGCAAACCTTTAGGCCAGTGAGCCAAAACGGTGTCTTTAAGAAGGGAAATCGAAGATGAAGACGGGTAATGAAACGGGCCAATATCAGATCCATCACTTAATCTGAATTTAAGCTCAATCAACTCATCATCCTCAGGCATTTGTACAAAACCCACCAAACAAAAACAAAAAAAAACCACAACTTTCCACCAAAATTGAAAACCCAAAACAACAAATTAATATATACAATTTTGAACAATTCCTACAAAATTTTAAACCAATAATAATACCTCACGTCTTAAACCAAAGCTGTTCACAACAACTATGCTTTAAAAAAACTAACAAACAAACTTAAATTAATTTTAATTTTTTTTGTTTAAGTAGAATACGCAAGTAGAGAAAAAGTCAAAATTAAATTAAATTATGAATTGACAAAATACAAGGAATCAGTATACTAATTAAAAATTAAAATTATGAATATAATAAAAGTATTAATTGATGGTAATGGGGGATGAATAAGCAGAAAATGCAGAAGAAGAAAGGAAAATGAGATAGTGAAACCCTTGTGTTGTGTGGGGCCAACTCTGGTGGTTGACGTGGTTGTTGTCGGTGGTCGGAATGTTTTACTGCTTTTTTTTTTTCCACCTCCTTTTCACTTTTACACTTTTGACCCTTTGCTTTTCTTTTCTTTTCCACCACTAAAAAAATCAATTCGTTAATAAAATAGTCATACGACATCTACAACAAGTGTCAATCGGATACAAATCGATCAAAGCCAAATAAAAGAAAACACTGAAGGATAGAAGAATCTTGAGCATTGACAACATATATAATGACACATAACGTTCCATAACTGATTTTTCGTTTCTTCACCGTAATAGCAACGACTAAGACATTTTTATCTAATACGAGTATTTCTAATGGAACTGAAACCTAGAAAACTAGAGGTGGGTAAGCTATGTGAACCACTTTTTTGCCACACATGGCAGGATCCGCTAAGTGCCTGGCTCGGCAGGCTGTCCAAGTAACAAGTTATGTCTAGATCATGTTTTTTACAGCCCGACCTGCCGGACATTTACTTTTTGACTAACTTCAGCCTGTATTTGACAAGCTCGACCCAATAAGCCTGGCCTGCTTCCCCAACAGGTCTACTGTAAATTGAGCAAGACAAGGCCCGAGTCTCTATGGGCTAACCTGGGCCCGGCCCGTGGCCACGTCTAACCCCATATCACATAAAATACAACTATGCAAATCTTTTCGAAATTTGATATTAACATACAACTATGACATGATCCTCTTTATCTCTCCCTCAAGAGTATCTGAATTCATGCTTGGAATTCCTAGATTGTGAAACAAATTTCTTTCACCACAGTCTAATACAGACTCGTTTTGGTGTTTTACTACTCCGTATAACTTACGATTAAACTAAACCAACACATCGGGGAAAAACGAAACAAAACCAAAAAATTCCCAACAGAATAACCCAGAGGACGCAAGGCGAAGTCGAAAATAAAAATATCAAGCAAATAAATATCTAGTTAATCAAATTCTATCTCTGAAATCTGCCAAAAACTACACAGTATTACTCTCCTATAATACAGAGTTTCAAGGTATTTGGTATGTGCAAACATCTATCTGACTTTAACAGAGTTACAAGTTTAACACAACTGACCTAAATTAGATCCCCACCCAAATCTCAAATCAAGATCCACTAACAGGGTGTCATTTTTACAAGCTCTGCTGATGCGGCATTGTCGCCATTGGCACCGACGACGGCGGGTTGTAGTACCCGCCTTCCGACACCTGGTAATTTTGGAACGGGATAACCGGAGGACCATACGGTGACACCCCCGTCATGGGCGGATACCCAGGCATCGAATGAGCTGCCGGGTCTTGGGGAGCCGTGCCGTAGGTGTATGTGACGTTCGACATTGGCCCCGCTGTTTGAATGAACTGAGGTGGCATGGGGTATGACGGCATCATGGGCGGCAGTGGCGGGAGAGGGGGAGGCGACGACGGCGGAGGGGGTGGTTGTCCGCCAGGTGGCGCTGCCTGTTGATTGACTGGGTTGTCGTTAGCGTCGTGATGGGGGAACGGCGGTAGTGGTGGCGGTGGGGACGAAGGGACTGGCGGAGCAGCATTTTCAAGCTTAGGTCGTTTCTCCAGCTGGCGGTCGGTTAGGGATTCATGGATCCCGCTTGAATTGTTGTCGCTGCCGAATGCAACCCCGGAAACCAAAGAGGTAAGGGCAAGGCTGAGCATCTGCGCTGAAGACGTCGATGCGGTGAGCTTGGCAGCCATAGCAGCAGCGGCCGATTTCCGAGAGTCATCGTCGGGGGTTGACTTGTTTTCTGAGTGAGGCGCTTGCCTGGTGTACACAATAGATGATTCCGAGGAATCTTGTTGTTTCGGATGGAGATTTTCGGAATTGATGAGAGGGCCGCAGACGTTTGTAACTTGGTCGGATTGTAATTGAGCAGCCTGGGTGCAATAGGAGCACAAGACGATATGATTACTTTTGGTAGAGCAACGATAACATGAATTTAATTTTGAATGTAATAAGACTAATAACAACAAACAAAAGATGACTGTATCCGACAAATTTTGACACTAAGAAAGATTTTTCATAAACTGGTAAAGTTGAGTCCATGGGTCAGATGCTTCAAACCAGATCGGGAGTATAAAAGTTCACAATTAGGCACATAACGAGTGTCGTTCACTTTTGTTTCTTCTAGTTAATGAATTTGATTGGTTTAAAAAATAATTAATCCCATTATAATGATAAAATTAAAAAGTCGCTAGGGACAGCTGAAGGGGATGAAAGGTTACTCGAAAATCAGGAGAACTTGGATCAGAATAATCGCAACATCTCTGAAAGCATAAAACTATACGACAAATACAGGAAGTGAACAATTAATTTAGTATAAAGAAGGCTTACTTGAAGTTGGCTCCGTACGCGATCCAATTTTGATTCCTGCGGAAAAAAAAAAATAACAGAGATATTTAACATGAATTCAAACACACACACAAAAAGGAAAAAAATAAAAATCCAAGTAGGTTAGTGCTACACTTTCGTCCAAGGCACAGAATGTGAAATAAAAAACGAAAGAAATTGTTTGTCAGATTTTTAGTACCACTTACTCGAATTGTTCATTTAGCCTCATTTGACTTCGGCCCAAAGTTTCCATAGGGTCATTTTGAATGAAAACAAGTGGGATTTGAGAATCATTGTAGAACGGTTGTTTTCAACACAAAAAGTTGATTAGATTTTAAACCCGGGCTACGCGAATGGAGACTACATGAATGTATGTTGGGGTTAAAATGAAAAGGAAAAAAAGGAGGGTGTTGATTTTACTTGTTCTTGAAGGGCGTCTCTAAGATGCGACACAAGACTCGCCCTTGACGATTCGAGTGCTGTCAGCTGTTCAATGCACTCTCTCAATGATGCATGCTGTCCTTGCAGCTCCTCACTTGATCCCGACGCACTATGTTTTCCTGTTTCGCAAAGAATAGACTCAGATCGGCACCACAAAGTTAAATCATCAAAGTCACAGAAACTCCATGACGCACGGTTAGAGGGAAAAAGAAAAATAATGAATGTGAATGTTTACCTGAGTTCACTCCGCTGCTGAAATCCTTGACTATTTTATCCAAAGTGGTGATAGTACTCGTACATCGGCTCAGCAAGGCATCTTCGTCCAATTCTCCACCATACAGCAATTCGTAGTCCGAAACTATCTTATCTAAAATATTTCCTACAGATTGCCTCTGTTGAGAATTTAACACAAACCGGTTGGAATCATAAGCGAATATAATACAAGCTTATTGAAAGATACGTCTACAGTAATGAAACAAATTTCCTCACAAGTTTGAGATTGGGTTGCCTCTCGCTTCTGTTACTGTTTTCTGATTGTTTGTCCACAAATTCCTCCTTCAGAATGTGTCCACGTGAGCCAAAAACCTTCCTCTCATCCCATATACTTATACACTTACGACAAAGCACGGGAAATGTGCAACCATTAGGTTATTGTAATATACACTTCTTTAGAGTGACAACCAGACGTGCAGACAATGAAATGATCGACATTTAACACACAAACAGTGAGACACGAGATGAACAAATACTAGCAAAATAAATCCACATTCCTACACATCTAACGATTTTGTAAAAGACCTTCAAATAAATAACTTAACATTCTTTAGTTCATACTTGGGCTTTTTTTTTTGTTCGTTTTTGAAGACTTTGCCCTTGATTTGCATTTTTTTTTTCATTTTTTATCCATGGTTTTGTATTACCTTCTCTATTGATTTTCTTCATTATTATCTCCTAGTTTTTATAAGTTATAAATTCCCTCTCAGATGGATTTTCTCAGTTTTGTTTCTTTTCTCTCCTACAGTTGTTTACTATTCCGTGTCCTTTTTCCAAATTAAGAGAAACACAATAAATAGTCAAATAAAGTAAAAACACCTTTACTAAAAAACTCAGCAAATAAGAAAATAGATTTTTCACCCACTCCGGGCTGCCGCCCTTTGCAACGACATATATAAGTTGCAACGCTACTAAATTAAAAGCAACATTATCATCGGTCGAAAATCGAAATATGGAAATCTGAAGCTAAATTCCCAGCGTGCATTAAAAATTTCAAGTTTCTTAAACAAGGAAGGAAAACAGACATATTTCATTGATCTGACTGAGTCCAGAAAGAAAACTAACAAGCAATACTCCACCTGAAATTTAGGGTATACGACTTTTACAAGAATTTGCGGAATCTTAGTGATAATGAAGTGCTTGAAAAATCACTTCATAATCATCATGGGCACGTGAAAAATTGATACAACATCTTTATCAAAGATATCGAGTTAAATAGATGTGTCTCATCTAACTATTCGAGTTCTAAGCATGATTTATACTAGCCTCTGAGCATGAAAAAATATTAAGACCACATCGAACGCCATTCATCAAAAATACTAGGTGAGTTTTGGTAGTATCTGATTACCATAAAGTATAGAAAAGCTGTCTAATATAGAATGTAACTCGGAAAGAAACATACCAGTCTACGAGCAGCATTTCTCCCAGCATCATCCCCATTCCGTATAACATCACGAAGAGCATCAGGAAGAACCCTCCAAAATTCAGCGACAAACTCTGCGCCCTTCCTTCGGCTATTTTGAAGGATATCATTTGCAAGATACAAAAAGGCTAACCTTTGGTCACGTGGTGAACTATGAAATTGCCTAGCCCACGTGTCAACCACAAATTTGGCTTTATTCATGTGAAATATGCACCAATGCGATAAAGCTTTAAAAGGTCAAGGATGATAAACCAGAAGCACGCGAAGAAACTTGCAATACCAAAAACGAAATGAGCTAAGCCCTTTTTTCCTAAAACAGTTGGCGACTGACAGAAATTTTTCGATTCAGCAACTTGCCCCTTACTTTTAAGATTCTTTAAAGCCAAGTAAATCAGCAAAGACAAATAGGTTAAACCTTTGTACTTTTTTCTAGTCAAAATAACAAATATAAGAACTGTAGCAGCGACTACGAGAGGGGATGGAGTTAATACCTCAATGGATAAAATGATAACTACGAAATTCTGAGCAAGCTTAAATAAGGCAGCTTTCCGTAATGCATTAAAAAGAAAAGGATACTTTCAATGCTCTGTTGAGAGCTGTTGAGCTTCACTAGTTTCTCCACGAGGATTTGAGGGTTGAATGTACTACCCATTTTCTCTATCTTTATTGAGCACGCCCACCGCGACTAGCACAACAGGAACGTGGGTGGACCTTCAAGGAAGAAGAAAAAAACAAGCACCTTTACAAGTCTAGAAAAACCAATTGATCACGCGGCTCCCAAAACGAGCAAAATATTGAAAGTGCACAAACAAAAAAACTACTAAAACTTGAAAGTGCAGATACTTGGTTAGCTGCAAATGAATCATAACTCTCTCTAACTTTGACACTAAACAGAGTAATCAACCTGCACTATTACTTGCCACAAGAAATCCAATTTATCTCACTCTTATAATGACTAAGAGTTAGTTACATACTTTCATCGTCTAAAACACGCATACAGATCTTGCATAATCACTTTATGATACAACTAAGATCCAAACATATTGGTTAAGTTATTTGAACCAAATTTGTTTCCTAGAAAACATCTAATACAGAATCTCGTCTGATACACAAAACCTCTCTATCAAGTCATGAAAAAAGGCAACAAAAGCCATCAACTTGTAGCTAAGAAAAATATTCCATCGTTGTTTAATCGTATACCAAATGGCATACACAACCGTCAAAACGCCATCAGGCGAAGTTCGACAACCTTATTGACCTACACAATTAACAAGTAGAGACAATAGCAGGAATGTGCATGCTAAACCAATATCGTAAAAGACTTGTCAGAGAGCTTAATGCACACAATATCACAAGTCAAGAGTATCGTCACTAATGGTTGCTATTCTTTCATAAGATAGTTGGATAGATACAACGACTATCCATGTTAACATGGCAACACAATCAAGAAGACGGGCAGCTTCTATAATCAGTGAAAAGTTGTGGTCATAACAAAACAGTGATATGGATCTCTTCTCAACTCAACGGAAATTGAGTTTATGCAACATATTATACCATTCCAGTGCCAGATTATTGCCAAAACAAGAAATTCAACGAAAACAAACGTTACACTTTCACAAAAGGGCAATTGAACAATGAAACGGACAAAACAAACATTCACTAAATGTGCATCAAAATCGAAGTAACAACACCTCAAGCACAGGAGCCAAAACACTCATGTGCCATAGTTAGAAAAATCCTCATATAAATGGTAACACGAGTTTATTCAGCAACTTGATTCGCGTATCCAGAACATACTCGCAACCATCAAAGCCGTGAAATCGAGCATATTTCTCCAATCCATACAGCAGAAAGCTAAATTTCTAAAACCTAGAGCAAGCCAAACTAAACAAACCCCCAGAATTTACGCAGTCAAACGAGTCGTAAACTAAATTACAACATTGAGAGTCTCAAAAGGTTCAAAATTTTAGGCAGCCAAACGAAACGATCACGAAATTAGAGGTTTCTGGGAACCCTAGCTAACAATCAAACAGTCATACAACCATTAAATGAAAAGAGTAAGAAACTCACAAGTCAAATAAACAACTAAATGAGCTAAACATTTTGCATCAAAAAAAAATCTACTAAATTTCTGAAACATACACATCAAATTATATTCAGCAAGGAAAAGATGAAAACTTTACCCAGTTTATTTTAACTAAGGAAACCCTAAAAACACAGGGAATGCAGAATTAAACTGTAAAAATAAACAAAACCTAAATATAATTACAACCCATGAAACAAATATAATCCAGAAGAAAAAAAAATGAATATATGACAATTAATTAATAGAAAGTTAAAACTTTACCAGGTTAATAAACTTCAACGGCCAAAAAAAAACCCAGAATTCAAATTAATTGAAATGAAAGATATCAAATTGTAATAAAATTAGAAAACGTTCAGAAATTATTAGGGAAAAGAACCCAACTTTGGTTCATGTTTTTGATTAATTGTTTGAATGAAATTGAAGTTATGCTGAGGAATATGTTACAGGAGAAATTAATTTCTCCGGAGTATATATATATCATATATGGGGAGAAGGAAGAAAAGAAAGAAAAATAAGAAGAACAAAATTGAGTTTTAGGGAAGTTTTGATATAATTGAATCCCAAAATTATCCAATGGAGGGTCAATTTTTCCGACCCAAACCATATCCCAAAATTATCCATTACTCGTAATATGGGTCGAATATGGGTTCAAAACGTTATCTACAATTTTAAGTTATTATACTATTTTTTGACTTTTAATATTTCTTATGTCTCAATCATTTGTTTACACTTCTTTTAAAGTCAAATGTAAACAATTCAGTGAACCAGAGGGAATATATTTGTAATTTTAAAGTGTTTATATACAACGAATGATTAAGAAGACGTTAAAATACTAAGTCACGATATAATAATGTTAAATGTCAAAGCGCAATTGCTAAAAACATCACATGAAAAAGTATCCGAATAAAGTCATTGATAGTTCAATAAAAGAAAAACGATGAAATATCTTAAACAGTAGTATGTCTCATGTGAGATGGTCTCACATTAAATTACCATGAGAATAATGTACAAAGACATGAAATGTATGAGTATTTACTAAAGTCATTAAGAAGGTTAATAAAAAAAGGGTTTTTCTACGTGAAATGCACTGTGTTTTTAAAAGTCTACGTGAATGCATATCTTTTGTGATTACATGTGGTACCCCTAAATTAACAAAAATTGATTAACCGTAACCCTCCCTCAAATTTCCGTCATAATAACGTTAACTCTTGGTATTTAGCGTGATTAGGTGTTGTTGAGTTGGCAAAATTGGGCTGACTAGGCTAATGATGTGGCTGAGAGATTAATATATCAGTGAAATTGAATTTCAAAGTTATTCATTCACCAAAAATCCCAAAACCCTTTCAATTTCCTCTGTTACTCAGTTCACCTCTTTTGTTCATCTCCTTCGTTTATCTCCTTCAACTGTCACGTCATTATTGTTCTTCATCTTCTTCTTTGTTGTCCAACTTATACTATTGATGCAGGTACTTTAAAAAGTCTTGATTTTTTCTCCCTAAAAGTTTGCCCTAATTTTTCGTTGGTGTTGAATTATGATTAAAGTTTTGCATGAACTTGAAAGTTTGCCCTAATTTTTCGTCATTATTGTTCTTCAATTATGACGGAAATTTGAGGGAGGGTTACGGTTAATCAATTTTTGTTAATTTAGGGGTACCACATGTAATCACAAAATGCGAAGTCTGCGTAGACTTTTAAAAACACAAGTCTACATTAGAAAAACCCTAAAAAAAAATAGTCACAACTAACCATAAAAAAGGATACAAACAATATGAAAATGATTATGATAGTATACTACCAGAATTTTCAGTGAAAATAATATAAAAATTATATAATATATTACAAATAAGGCAGTCTTACAACACATGAGAATTTGTGCTTAAATAGTTTGTCTATTATAGAAATGTTTAGGATAGTAAATATTTGTATTTTACTTTCTTAGTTAAAAATAATCGTTTTTGAAACTTTTTGACCTATGAAATGACCTCCAGGCCATGGTATCATATTGATTCATTTGGTAGAAGTAGAAGTGGCCAGGGTCGGGCTCCATTCTTAAGGCCCGTAACTGGCCTTTTGGTTTCGAGTCGGGGTTGAAAATTAGGCTCGAATCCGGCCTTTTAGTTATAAAATTGTTTAAAAGTACGGGCCCAAAGGGCCAGACCCTAAAGATCAAGGCTCGGGCTCGCCCCTTTGCTTGAGAGGGCCGCCGAGCAGGCTTTTGACAGGCCAAGCTGGACCATCAAAATTAAGACCCAACAGACAAACTGAACCGAATTGAGCGGGGCTGGCCCGCACAAATGGCATCCTCTAGGTAGAGAGTAAGTCTTACTTAAGACGGGTATATTCCTCTTAAACTTAAAACGGGTCAAGTACCCGCACTTGCACATAAAAAAACAAAAATATTACACCTTTTTAACTCCACTTATTTTTTGTCTTATTATTTCCGTTTTAATTTAAGACGAATATATCCGTTTTAAATAAGAATTTGGGCTAGGAAGAAGGGTAGCGGGAGTAGCATGATGATCCAACAAAGCAACACAAAGTGTCTTAAATCATTCACGCGATACACCTGAGCTTTGAGCACCTCCACCAAATAAACTTCATTGTTATTTTGACGCCATTTGTCCCCACGAAATTGCCTTTTGGCTCAATTCATCTTTGTAAAAAGACTCAATTCATAATGTTTTGATCCTCTACGTTCTTAATTTCTTTTAATTACTCCGCGCAGTCGACTTATCTTTTCACTAATTATACTTAGTGTTGACTCGACCTCGTCGTTTAGTTTTGATGATGACTTTGATTTTTGTTTACTATGCTATAATCCGTATGTTAGTGTTTATGATACTTAGTAGGTTGCAAGGCGTTAGTAAGAATCGAACTTCATTATTGGGAACGCGAATCAAATCAATTATATAAAGATCTCATGAAGACTAGTTCTTAATGTATACATATAGTCGCTCAGAATGTGAGGTAAGGGTAAAACAACAAGAGAATCCTACGTTTCACTTTGAGGTTGTAGTGTCGTTGCTGGAAACGCACGTTTCCACAACAAGACACTGGAACCGTGGATTATACTCTGCGTTTCCAGGAACTCTGCGAGAAACGCAGAGAATAATCTTCAAGGCTATTTTCGAAAAACCTGATTTGGAAAAGATATTTTCTGGAAAATCTGATCCTTGAAGTTATTATCTTTTGAAATATCTTTTACAATATTTGGAGAATGATTTTAAGCTTGATAAAGAAGTAAAATCTTTTGGAGAATATTGCATCCTTAATTTTAGGAAACAAAACCTAATCAAACTATACTTTCTCTTTTGATTTGATTTCCGTTTTGGAAAATATTTTATGCGATATTCTACCACTATTTAAAATCAGTTCTTTGAGAATTCATTCTCACCTTTTCGAGCTATTAAGTTTTTAACGAAGTAATTTTGCAAACAAGCTTTAAGCTTTATTGTCTTTATTTTGCAAAACTTTTGAAAGGCCTTTTGAAACTAATCTCTTGTTGTTTAATTGTTACTCAAGTCACTTGTGCTAGCATCGTCTCGTATCCGTTCTCTTGTGAACAATTGTTGAGACACAAACTAGCTTTCTTTTGCTTGAGAGAAAGAGTGCAACTTGAAAGAGTTGTAGAGAGATTAATATATTGTAATCCGGAGTAGGTACTAATATATTAATAAGAGAATAGTGGACGTAGGTCTCGGAGTGTGAGACTGAACCACTTGAAAACCCGCTGCGTACTTACTTTCTGTTTTACATTTTCAAGTATTTTCGTTTACGTTTCCAGTTTGTTTTACTGCGTTTCCAACAGATCTCTTAACAATCGCTTTGCGTTTCCAGCAGACTTGAATTAAACGTAATTAATTCTAAGTCTTAGAAACGTGATAAATCATTTAGTCTTGAAAACTAGAAAAAGTTTTCAAGCACCCAATTCACCCCCCCTCTTGGGTACTTTTCCGTTAAACTCGGATCCATAGACTCTTCACTTAGTGAATTTCATAATTATTTTTTAATTTTTGTTAGTAATATTATTTATAATGTTTTGAATTACAAATTTTTAAATTTTGATATTTTCATAAAATCGGTTAATTTTTTATCGTTACGTTTAGGTGATTGTTTAATTTTTTTTGAGTTACTCTTAAGAATAATTCATTACTCGATTTAATTTAGTCGATTTAACAAAAGTTATAATTTTAAAAAAAAGGTTAAAGATTAATAAAGAAACGATTTATGCACATAAAATGTAAGGTTTAAAAAAAAAAAAAAACAAATACGTGGAGATGGCGAGGAGCTATCTGCTTAGCTTTACATGCAGATGGCGAGGAGCTATCTCGCCATCTGCACGCAGTTGGCGAGACAGCTCCTCGCCATCTCCATGCAGTTGGCGAAGGGTGTGATTTTGCTAATACCGTGTTTAAAATTATACGATTTTTCGTAAAAGTTTTAAAATTTCCAAAATAATAATTCGAAACTTAATAATAGACAATAATAACCTAAATAGATAATTAATCATTAAAATCCTTAAGTATAATTAGTGAAAATAAATGTCGACTGCGCGAAGTAAAATGCCGACTGCGTAAAGCACATCCTTTTTTTTTTCCTTTTCAAACAAGAATAAATTATTAATAAAATTTTACATATTAACTTGTCAATTTTTATTTTAATTTTAATTTCCTGAATCACCAAACATTATCATACTTTCTCTATTTATATCCAAATGGTACAGTATATTTTTATTTTTTTGACACTATTTACCGTTAAACATTCAATTTCAATTATATTTTTGATGCATAAGTGTAAAAATATTCACGTGTAATCTTGTTTGATTCGTCTTTATGAATACATAATTAAAATATAATTTTCATATTCTTTGAATAAACATAGCTAAAGATCATTTAATGCGCAAAACACGTGTTAACAAGTGTGAAAAAACATAGTGTGCATTATACTCTGTACTACGGAGTATATGAGATTGAAATGCAAGATTTCCATTGAATTTAGGTATTACCAATCAATTCCCAATTTTTAAAGAAAACATTAAGAGTGCGTTTGAGAACCATAATTTCATTTTGAAATTTGGATTTGAACGAAATGACTTGTTTGGCAAACTCAAGTATTTGGATTTGGATTTGGATTTGATTTAAATCCAAAGCTAATCAAATTCTTCACAAAATTTGGTCATTTCAAATGACACCTCCATACCATTTCATTTCAAAATTCTTTATTCTAAATGTTAAGTTTTAAATTCAATTTTTAAAATGAAATGCAGGTTACCAAACGCCCCCTAATATATTTTGCAATTTTGAGAAAAAATTGTTCATTAATTAAAATGCAGTATATTTTCAGATTAATTGGATTTGGTGTATTTTGAGAAACACAAATTCTTACTCTTATTTAAAACATGTTATCTGTATTAACCTTAATACGGGTCCAACAATTTAAATAAGAAAAAAGTAAAGTGCATGTAAAAAAAAAATAATAATATTATCTTATGTGCTCAAATAATCAAACGGAATACGGAGTAATATTTAACCCATTTTAAATTTAGGACGAATACATTCGTTTTTAAAAAAAAAATTATTATTTGAAAAAAAGACACAAATTAATTCAAAATATTAAGGGTGTTACTCAACTGCATCTTGCTTTTTCTCTCAGCACTTTTTGTCATTAATTTTCCATCCCTACCCCCTCGCTTCCCAATTTTTCTCTCTTCTTTCCACCCAAAAAAAACCCTAAAACAATTTAAATCAACCAATTTCTTCTTCAATTAATTCAATTACTTATACAATTAATTCAATTCTTAACATATGGATCCTTTTTTTTTTTTTTTTTGGTAAAATGTAAATATCATTAAAACCAATCATTTTGTATAACTTATAGACACCTTTGTATCTCTCCTCATTTACATACTCCTTTGAACCAAGTCGTATCACTCAATTTGAGATTGTTAGCAATTCTAAAAACTCTCATCTTGATCTCATCTCGTAATCTCCTATACACTACATGAGGACACATTACACGACCATAAAATTTACATTCATTCCTAGTTTTCCAGATGAAGTAGATAAGACCGACAAAAAAGGCAAATATCACCTGCTTCTGAAATTTCGACCTCTTTCGTACCTTGTGCAGCATCATCCAGTTTGATTTATGAAGAATAGACACTCCAACACTTGCTTGTACGTATGCCATACAAGCCTTACTGAACGCACATTCAAAAAACAAATGACTCACAGTTTCCTTTTCAGCCAGACACAAATAGCACATTTCATCCATTGATATCCCAAATTTTGCCAATCTGTCGAGTGTAGCCAGACGCTCCTTCACAGCCAACCACGCTATCATGCTATGACGAGGGACATTAAACCGTGACCAGACAAAACTAGCCCACCCTTGCTTGTCAAATTCCCCCATTAACCACCTGTAGCCATCCTGAATTGTATACTGCTGTCCACTCTTCAACCAGCCAGTAGCCATCTCCCCTATCTTAAGCTTACCCTTGACTGAACAAACTTTCCTCCAACACCAACTCGTATTAACACTAGGAGTATAGGTCATCCACTCAGCTCCCTTGATATATATATGATGCACCCATCGCACCCATAAATGATCAGCTTTGATGTGAACCCACCACGCCAACTTCCCGATAGCTGCTTGATTCCACTTCCGACTATTCAATAAACCAAGACCACCAGCTTGTTTCTCAGTACACACAGAGTCCCATGCTACTGGGCAACCCCTACTATGATGGATGTGTCCCTCCCATAAGTAGTTCCTACAAATTCCATCCACTTTCTTAATCACGCTAACAGGTAAAATAAAAATTTGGGCCCAATAGAGATGAAGAGTCTGCAGAACAGATCTCACCAAAACCAACCTCCCCGCGTAGGAAAGCTTTCTTGCACCCCATCCTCTAATTCTTGACACAATCCTCTCAGTCAGCTTATCACAATCCAACACTGAAAGACGTTTTGCTGAAACAGGTACCCCTAAATATCTGAAAGGAAGGGACCCCATAGCAAATCCAGTTTTCTGTCTAAACGAATTAATCACTTCATCTGAAATACCATTTGCATAGAACTCAGATTTACCTTGATTCATCTCCAAACCAGAGGTCGCAGAGAAGATACTGAATCCATGAATAAGCAATTCCATGGAAGCCTGTTGCCCCTTGCAAAACATAACTAGATCATCTGCAAAGCACAAATGATTCAGCTTCATTACGGAACACATTGGATGGAACTTAAACTCTTTACATCTTCCTATCCTTCTTAGAATCCTACTAAGATAATCCATACAAACAGTGAATAACAATGGGGACAGTGGGTCTCCTTGTCTCAGCCCTCTCTTCCCTTTCATGAACCCAAAATGAGTCCCATTAACCACAAAAGTATAAACTGGAGTTGTCACACAACTCATTATCAAAGAAATAAAGTGATCAGGGAATCTCAAAGCCTTCAGAATTCTACTCACAAAAGCCCATTCAACAGAATCATAGGCCTTCTTCAGGTCTATTTTGAATAAACACCTAGGAGAACAAGTTTTCCGCTTATATAACCTCACCAAATCCTGACAAATGAGTATATTCCCAAGTATTGATCTTCCTTTGGTGAATGCACTCTGATTCTCACAAAGGATTTCTGGTAAAACCTTAGCTAGTCTACCACAAATCACCTTTGATATGATCTTGTATAGCACATTGCAACATGCTATAGGTCTGAATTCTAGGACTGACTGGGGATTGTTATTCTTTGGGATTAACACAACATTAGTGGCATTGATTTGCTTCAAGATCCTTCCATTAACAAAGAACTCCTGTACGGCCGAACAAACATCTCTCCCTAAGATACTCCAAGCCTTCTTAAAAAAGGCACTAGAGTATCCATCAGGGCCAGGGGCCCTATTATCATCAATAGAGAACACAGCAATTTACTTTTTTTTTTCATTAATTTAATTTTTATCATTCATTCCTGCCTTGGCAAAAACCTTTGATCAAGGTGATGGCATAAAAATTAACTCATTTTGTCTACTTGATACTATGTTTGCTCGTCTTCCATGCTCTTGATTGCTTGAAATTTCTCCCAAATCGAGAACATGTCAAATCATTGGTACACATCAAATTAGGGTGTTTATTCCTCTCGACCAAATCAAACTCAAACACATCCACTGCACGTGTTTGAGACACGCATAGCTCTCTGTTATGATGCCTTATAACGAGGTACAGACCCAAATCATTGGTACACATCCACTGCACGTGGGCTGAGGGAGGGGCGGTGGTGGTGGTGGTGGTGGTGGGAGAGGCATAAAGTTTTAGTGGTTTAATAGAGGAGAGAGAAGAGAGAAAATTTTGATTTCTAAATTTGTGGGGAGGAAATGAAAGAGGCAGTAGGTCTTTTTGGAGTCTGTGAGAAAAAGCGAGATGCAGTTGAAAGCAATTACGAATATTAATGGGGATTTCCCTTTATTTTTAAGATTTTAAGATTTCCCTTTCTCTAAATATACATTGATTGATCAATATAAAGGTGCTGCACAATTTAGATTCAACAAATCTCTCTCTCCCTTTCAAAAAAAAAAAAAAAAAAACAATCACCAAAATCAAAATCAAAATCAAAAAACTTGAAAACCCAGAAATGAGAATAACATCATCAAAGAAAAGATTACTACTTTTAATATGCCTAAAATCATTAGTATTTATAGTTGGAATATTGACAGTAATTGGTTTCATGGTGATAAGTTTGAAGCTTGTTGATCCAACTGCAGAAGCAGTGTTTCCCCAGAAACTCCCTGATTCAAACATCATTTCAATTTCTGTCAATGATCCTCTTTTCACTAATACTAACACTAACACTATCACTCATACTCATTCCTCTTTTTGTGCTTCTGTTGATGAAATGGGTCAAGTTTTTCGACCCGATTTCGCTTCTTCCAAGGAGTCTCTTCGTGTCCGCAGATTAATTCACCTTCATTTTCTCCAAAATGGTCTTCTTTTTTGTTGTTGTTTTTTGTGTTTGTGTTTTTGTCTGTGTGTGTGTGTGTATGTGTGCTGTGTTTTATGTTCATGGTTTTTTTTTTGATAGATTGCAATCTGTGTTACTTAGACACTTTACTTTGACGCGGTTTCGACCAGCAAATTCAATCTAATATGTTGTACATTGTGTAGGTTTTTTGTGAGTGTGTGTTTTATGTTTGATTATATATGTTCATGTTTTTTGAATGATGATTGATGAATTGAAATGTAGCTTAGATGATGTTTTGATTGATGTTTGATTGGTTGAAATCTGTCTTAAGGGGGGTTTGTTTCATGCTGTGGGTATGAGTTTGGAATCGTGAATCATTCTAGGGTACTGTCGCGTACTCGGGTGTGACACTTAACTATTCATTATAGGGGAAGGTGGTGTTTCTGAATCGACACTATAAGTAATCTCGGGTCTCCACTTTGACCGATAATATCTTTTGGAGTGGAGCACAATTTAGGGAGAGTACTGGTTACAATATTTACGAGTACTAATTTTAGAAACAAATTGTGGAAATGATGATTTTTGTGAATCAAACATGGGCATTATGAGAGGAGGAGGTTTGAGCGAAAGAGTCCTTAATATCGCTCATCTACATATAAATATGAGGAGAGAAATTGTCAAAGTTGACGTTAGTTTTCATCAATGTTAAATGGGGAGGGATGGAGCGTGGAGGTAGTACGACTATTTGTGTATGACCGCGTGATAAGTCTCAACTACACACGGGGATTCGATGCTAGTATACTTCATCCTGAAAATATATATTTTTTTTTTCCTGAAGTAAACGTATTGACATATATATGTGTTTTAGTGTCATAGTGTGTGTGTTGTTTCATGACAACTGCATGTAGTGAGGTTTGTCATTTCAACTTGTGCTTTATTACAGGCGCTTCAAGAATAAGGCAGCTACCTCCAGAACAATTTTGCCGTCATGGGTTTGTTATAGCAAAGGCGTCAGAAGCTGGATTCGGGAATGAAATGTACAAGATTTTAACCGGTGCGGCCTTGAGCATCATGCTGAATCGCTCATTGATTATCGGGCAAACCAGGCATATTGGTTCTCTCTGAGTTCCTTTACACGTACGCTAAATTTTTGGATGTCTTGATGTGTATAGGAAAATTAGACTTGTCGTCATTGGCTAATTAGAGGTTTACCTCAAATTTTTGTTGATCTATGACTGTTTGAGTGCTTCCTCTGAGACAAAGTTTCGAGTAAGACCGTGTTGAACGAGTTTTTACCCAAAACTTTGAGTCTTACATTTTTCCATAACCCACAAAGTCACTGGGGAACAGGTTTTAGCCAAAAATTGCCTGTACGTCACAAGTATTAGTGATAATCATAAATTTACTATGGAGTATAAAATTAACTGTTTTATTTATTTATTTTTTTTGTGTGTGTGTGTGTGTGTGTTTCTCTTTAGATTTTTTATTCTTTGATGATTTGTTTGCTATATCAGACAATAGTTTCTGATCGACTTCTTTTGTTTTCTTAGAGCGTTTGATGTTATGATGGCTTGTTCGTTACTGACAATCTTACTTCTATTTCAGGGGCAAATATCCATTTGGTGATTATATAAATTACACCAATGCTTCGTTTACCCTGAAGGAGGTCAAGCGTCTTTGGAGACAAAATGGTTGTACCTCAAAATATGGTCGTGATTTAGTTGTCAGGGTCGATGACTTTCAAAAGCCGTCACATACGAACATTCTTTGTAGCAATTGGAGAGAATGGAAGGAGCCAATCATTTGGTAATCTATGAAAAATCTTCTTTTCTTGTTTGACGTTGTTCAATGCAATCTTCAATGCAATTTTTATCATGGGTCATCGAGGTGGCGTGTTGTTCACACGGGATTAGGTTGCATAGGTCTGACCTATGTTTGAGGCACTCTAGTAATAGCAGCATTATTCATTATCTACAGACGTAGTAATATATTTTCTTTATAGGATACAAAATACGACAGATGCAGTAGCAGCTCAATTTTTCTTAAAAAACGTACATCCCGAGATGAGAAGTGCTGCGTTTGAATTGTTTGGAAAGCCTGAACTCAATTTCAGACCTAATGTTTTCGGGGAGTTACTCCGAGTACTTATATCTCCTTCAGAGGGCATAGAGGCTGCAGTTAGGTCTGTTCTTGCCAACAACGAAGATCCTGATATCACGCTCCATATGCGAATGCTTATGAACAGGTATTTTAAAGATAATTACTCGTGATTCCGTAAGAAAAATAGGATCTTCTTACGTCACATCGTAAGGAACAACTTTACAAGGACTGAGAACTCGAAGCTAGAACTTCACTCTGAACTGCTGAGCACAAAGGATGGACTGCCTAAGATTTGTTGGATCAGTTCACATATCTAAAGTGCTGATAATGTTTCTAATTATGTGTTTTTTTGGGACAATAGTTTACTGAGAAAGTAGTTTGGTTCATTTATTAGGTCAGTACGTGCAGTGCAAGCTGCTCTGGGCTGCCTTCAGAAAGCGATGGAGAATTCAGAGATCGCGGGACGACCCAAGGTGGTTTTGGTCTCGGATACACCCTCTTTTATAAACACTATCAAGCCTAATATAGACGAATTTGCAGAGGTACCCGATTTTATCGAAGCTGTAACCTTGAAATTAATTTCTTTCAAACTTTCAAGAATGCAGTGATAAGCTAACCTATGATCTTTGTTTGTTTAGGTTGTTCACTTTGATTATGAACGTTTTCGAGGAAATATATCAGTCGAGGTTACCAAATCTCGCATTTTAGGATTCAGAGTAAAGGATTGGGGCCCAGCACCCAGGTGGGTTGCATTTGTCGATTTTTTCCTCGCATCACGAGCTAAACACGCTGTTATTTCGGGGGCACAGAGGCGAGTTGGAACCACGTATGCGCAGTTGATTGCCGCTCTAGCCGCAGCTAGAAACCTCGGTATCCGTCACTTCCTAAATGCATCTTTCTTTACAAATAACGAGAAATGCTAATTACCTTTCTTTTTTTATAGTATCCTACCTTATCTTCTCCTCTCACTGAACATTAATGTAATACTAGTATTACGAATATCTTGTCGCACGCAAGTCAAACAATTGGAGGAAACTATATATGGAGTATAGATTAATTATTTGTAAGAGGAGAACTTAAAAATGAAGGTCAAAAAGAGAAGATAGATAACACTCCTTAAAAAAATCCACTCAAAACCTACGAGGGACATAATTTTTTTTTGTTCCTTTTCGTGTTCTTGAATTTCAGATGAAGATTCGAGTACAAACCCGGATTTTTCATTCCTAAGCAGCTTTCAGAGTAACTTGCTCTCAAACGGGCTGAGTAATCAAATAGGATGGGGACATGTATGGAACCGATTTGCCGGACCATTGAGTTGTCACGGCCAAGCTCGCCAATGTGCTTACACGCCGCTACTCCCTCCAGCGTGGTGGGACGGGATTTGGCAATCACCTATTCCTCGAGACATTCGGCGATTGGAATTGTACGGTGTTCGGTTATCTAGTTTAGGGACCATTGACGAGGAGCGTCTTCAAACGCATTGCAAATCGAGAAAATCCCACATCATTAAACTTCCGGTGTCGGCCATGTAATACATGAATTTTTAAAATTTGCAAAATTTTGTAACTCTTAGGCATTTTAATCCTACATAATGTATATCTTATGAGGTCGTAATAAGGTAGTATAATTATGCTTGTTTACTTGTGATATGTAATTTAATTTTTTTTTGCATGTATTGTAGAAGTGAGTGACTTGTGAGTATTTTATCTGTCTTAATTATATTCTTTTTTTTTTATCGGACAATAGTTATTATTGTCTTTTGAAATTTTAAAAACTCGATTTCATATTATATCGTCTCTTTGTGCCCAAAGAGAAGCCAAGAAGGGTATTTAAAGGGGTTTGTTATACGATGGAACGAATTACTTAAAGATGGAACGCTCAAATGACTAATTTGCCCTCCTCCTTAATTAACTTTTCACTAAACTAAAACCTAATTCTAACCTTTCTTCCTCTCTTTTCTTTTCCTCATATTAAAATAAAATAAAATAAAATAAAACACATCCACTTTCATCCAAAATTATTTTCACAAACTTGAATTTGTTAAATTTCCTCTTGAAAAAAATTGAATTTGTGCTAAGTAGGATTATTATATGTTGTTGTCGTTGTTGTTGTTTTGTATTTGTTAATTGATTAGGCCCAAAAAAAAAAAAAAAAATATAAATCTGGGAAATGGGGGGGAAGTGAGTAACGTGGGGATTTCATGGGTGGGGAGGGGTAGGACCGTGGCAATTCCACGGTAAGAGCTGGTGGGTACCGTGGGTAATCTACGGTGGGTCTTGGTACCTGCCGTGTAATTTCTACGGCTTTTTTTTTTTTTTTGGTATATTAAAAAAAATAAATTGTCATTTACTTTAAATTAATGATTTTATGTTTACATACTCCGTATAATTTATATTATCGAAATCGTTAAATTTTTTTTTTTTTAAATCAACATTCTTAAAAATACCGTAACACATATGTTTCGCTCATAATAATTAATTTCTACAAAGTCAACATATGATTTAAAAAAAAAAAAAAAAAATGGAACCTTAGAAAAATCACGCCGGACATTTGGGCGTGAATGTTACTACGGTTTGGTTGGAGCCGTGAACTGTTCACGGCTCCAGCTGGTCTGGGCCGTGATTTTTCTACGGTCCTAATTTTTTTTTTTTAAATAAAAAATTACATACTTAATCATACCGTAACACAAATTATTCGATCATAATAATTACTTTCTACAAAACGAAATTAATTTACAAGGTTAGGAATAATTTATTTTTCATACCGTCAACTTTTAAACCGTAAACAAAAATTAAACATAAACAACAATATGATTTATAAAAAACAAACAAAAAAAAATTACAAATATTTATAATCTAAAAAAAAATACTCAACATATGATTTAAAAAAAAAAAAAAAAAAAAAATTGGGCAGTAGAAAAATCAGCTCGGACCCGAGTAGTGAGCATTACAATGAGAGGTGGTTGGAGTAGTGAACTGCTCACGGCTTGGTGTCTGAAGCGATGATTTTCTACGGTCCTAATTTTTTTTTTTTTTTAAAAATTAAAACTTACATATTTAAACATACCGTAACACAAATTATTCGATCATAATAATTACTTTCTACAAAACGAAATTAATTTACAAGGTTAGGAATACCTGATCTTCGATATTTGAATCGACATATCCCGACATTATATTTCTTTCAATTTAACAAAAATACCCTTTTTTTTTTTTACTATTTTTGTCTTCAAAAATTTACTCAATTTTTTTTTTTTTTTTTTTACAATTTTACTATTTTTAGAAACTTTTTTACTACTTATAAAACAAAAATAAACAACAAATAAAAAAAAATAAAAAATTAAATTAATAATAATAAAATAATATAAACAACTAAAAAAAATAATATAATAATACAAGGGCAAATAAGTAATTTCAATATTAAATAAATTCAATAAATTACTAAAACTTTCCATCTTTAAGTAATTCGTTCCATCGTATAGTAATTGTGTATTTAAAAACTAGATTTCATATTCGACTAGTGTAAAATCAAATGAAACAATTTCAAATATTGTACTCCGTACCATATTTAATAAATGTTACTCTTACAAAGTATCAATTAGATTTTTTATTTTTATTTTTATTTTTGTAGAATTTAAAGTAAATGTATTTCTTATTGATTGATGATATCAAAATAAAGTTAAACTTGTAATTTTTGTAAATGATCGATCATTTGTGTGAGCCTATGAACCCTTTTTTTTCCAATTTTGTTAAATGTTCAATGGAGATGAACAGTTAACTTTATAAATAAACTTTTTGTAATTTTCAAAAACGTATTCTTAAGAGACGATATTTGTAAAAAATACTAATGATGATGAAAGTTAAACCTTATGGAATACAAAGTATTACATACTCAGTTCAAAGTATCTTTTCGTATTTAGCTAGTATGAGGATTATCGGGGCAGTCTAATATTTTGTCTTTTTTAAGGCAATGATGTTTTACAATATTTATGATCCACAAATTAAAGTTACTCCGTAGTAGTTTTTGTTTATCTATAACCTTTATGAACCCAAAGTAAAGTAATTCGATTTAAATTTTATTTTATTTTATTTTAAACCTAACTTTTTTTTTTAATCTTTGTTAGTGTTGATTAAAAACTATTAATATATTCTTATTTTTATACAATTTTTACAAATAAAGAAAAAATAACAAAGAATCGAAGATTCGAAGATGTTATAGATACAGTGATTGGGGCCAGTCAGGAGAAGACACTGTTGATAGGTTTTAGTGCAGACGATCCTCCTCTAAGATTGTAATCTCTTGTGTCTCCTCTAAAAAAACAATAAAGATTAAATGATCACAAATTCTTGTGTGAGTCGAATCTTACAATAAATTATTATAAGTCCGCTTTATTTGTATTCGATTATATAATTTTTGTACTTCATACAATTTTAGTAATAATTTTAATTAATTGATATTAAATTTTTTAGTTCCCTTACCTGACTTTAATAAATCTATTATTATATATTATATATATATAAAGTCGAAATCACAGTTTCTATGGTCGACAATTGTCATAATCAAATTGGCCAAAAAAAAATTAATATTATTTTTAAATATATATAATTGAAAACAATTAGTTGTTCCATTAAAAAATTGGATTCTAGATAAAAATAATTGATATATGCAATAAAAAAATATAATACTAAATCTACACTTTGAATCCTAATGATACCAAAATTGAAAAATACATATTGTTTCCTTAAATATATTTTATGAAACAAATATATTATTTTTTGCAAACGTCGAATGCAGCTTGAATAAATTCCGTATATGAAAAATCAATTACGTTTATATACGAAATTTTGTATACTTTTTTCATTATTATTTCCAATACTACATTTTTTGCTCAATAAATATACACAGTTTTTTTTTGTTCCTAACTAATCTTTAATCGAATTCATTCAATTTTTCAAGCATCTACTCTGATAATTAGGTCTAATCAATTTGCTTTTTATATTTTTGTATTCGATTAATTTCGATATTTATTGAACTCGCCAAATGATTTATTATTAATAAAATTGATTTTTCACTCAAAAAAAGGGGGAATATATGTTATAGAAACTCCTTAATTTTGTTTTATTATTATTTCAATTACCTTAATTAAATTAGTTTTCTAAAAATAAACTAAATGCAAAAAAATACTAGCATAAAATTTCAAAAATCTTGTTTATTTCATATAGTCTTACCAATCTTTGTTTGGATAATAAAATCTACTTGGATCAATAACCGCCATTATTAACAGCCAAAGCCCAACGGTAAAAAAAAAACGCGCATAATTCAAATTACCCACCAAAATTAATGTACCGTTAGAACACTTACCATAGTTCTTGAATTTCTATATAATCTTCACAGTTCTTCCCCAATTCACTAACTTTCCATAATCTCCTTTAAATTTGTTTACTTTATCTACGGAGCAATCAATCTCAAAATTACTCCTAATTTCCATAATTAAGCTTCAAGGGTTGCAACAATGGTGAGCATGACAAGTGATACTGATCATCATCAGCAGCAGCTCAAGAAACGAACAAAAGGCAAACAAAAAATCGAGATTAAGAAAATTGAGAAAAAAAATTCGAGGCACGTCGCGTTTACTAAGCGAAGAAACGGTTTATTCAAGAAGTGCAATGATCTCTGTTCAATGTATGATTCTGAATTTGCGGCTATTACTTTCTCGATCGTCGGAAAACCCGTAATCAGCGGGTACTCGTCTGCGGACCGAGTAATTCAACGTTTTGTGCACGATTCTTCTAACGCAAATTGGGGCAGTCAAAACGATGTCGCATCGACATCATCTTCTGGTGTTAAAGGTGGTTGCTGTTCTAATTGGTGGGATAATCCAATCAATGATCTTGGATTAGAGGATCTCGAAAGATTTAAGACGGCTTTAGAGGGTTTAAGAGACGAGGTTCTTTCTAAAGTTGATCAAATAAGTCGTTCAAATGCCGAGGAAAGTACTGATAATCAATCTTCAGATTATTATCAGTGGATGGAGGATAATGCGCTTTCTGATGGACTTCCTGTTTTAGGCTTGCTGCCGCTTGATGTGTGTTTACGAGACGGGATAGTTTCTCGGGTTGATCAATTTGGTTGTTCCCCTGAAATTATCAGTCATCGATGCAGCGATTCTAGTTTTGACGATCAATTCTTGGATTGCTATCAATTGGGGTTGAATACCGTTCCACAATTTTATCAAGAGTTAACGGGATTCGCTTTTTAAACGACCAGATTTTTAGTCCGGAGTCGATACTTATAATTGGTTAATTAGTCTAGTTTTAATAGGAAAAATCTAATTTTTTGTAGCTGTCAAAGACGGCAGTCTAATATGTAGTTACTTATCGAGTAGTATTAAGTGTTAACATTGTTGTGGAGGTTTAATGTAGTATCAATTCTTTATCGATAATGTAATAAGGTTGAATTTTGATGAAAATTGTCCCCTTTTTGGAATTAATGGATGCGTGTTAATCAGTTGTCATGTACTCCGTAAAAGTGTTAATTTACTGTCTGTTTTGATCTTTGTTTGGGAATTGTACCGCTGAGATCGTTACGTGATAGGTTCAGTAATTCGAGCTCCCTTAGATCTCCAACCGTTTTTGGTATTTCTGTATGAAAATCATTCTCTATATGTCATTGGACTTGTAGATGGACTTGTAGATCTCCAACCGTTTTTTGAATGATGATTGATGGATTGAAATGTAGCTTAGATGATGGTTTGATTGATGTTTGGTTGGTTGAAATCTGTCTTAAGGGGTGTTGTTTCATGCTGTGGGAATGACCGTATGAGTTTGGAATTGTGAATCATTCCAGGGTAGTGTCGCCTACTCGGGTGTCTGTCATTAGCACGACACTTAACAATTCATTTTAGGCCAAAGAAAAACATGGAATATTCCGTAAAAGATGGGCTTGTTTGATACAATCTTAGGCCCTTAATGTTCTTTTTATCTTATAATTTGTTGCGCAGGTGTTTTGAGTGGATCTATATAGGGTAAGACGGTGTTTCTGAATCGACACTATAAGTAATCTCGGGTCTCCACTTTTACCGATAATATCTTATGGAGTGGAGTACAATTTAGGGAGAGTACAGGTTACAATATCTTATGTGTTTTAGTGTCATAGTGTTTATGTTGTTTCATGACAACTGCATGTAGTGAGGTTTGTCATTTCAACTTGTGCTTTATTTCAGGCGCTTCAAGAATAAGGCAGCTACCTCCAGAACGATTTTGCCGTCATGGGTTTTTATAGCAAAGGCGTCAGAAGCTGGATACGGAAATGAAATGTACAAGATTTTAACCGGTGTGGCCTTGAGCATCATGCTGAATCGCTCATTGATTATCGGGCAAACCAGGCATATTGGTTCTCTCTGAGTTCCTTGACACGTACGCTAAATTTTTGGATGTCTTGATGTGTATAGGAAAATTAGTGTTCTCGACTTCTCGTCATTGTCTAATTAGAGGTTTACCTCAAAATTTTGTCGATCTATGACTGTTTTAGTGCTTCCTCTGAGAAAACGTTAATAGGACTATGAACTCGAAGCTAGAACTTCACTCTGAACTACCGAGCACAAAGGATGGACTGCCTAAGATTTGTGGGATCAGTTCACAAATCTAAAGCGCTGATAATGTTTCTAATTATGTGTTTTTTTGGGACAATAGTTTACTGAGAAAGTAGTTTGGTTCATTTATTAGGTCAGTACGTGCAGTGCAAGCTGCTCTGGGCTGCCTTCAGAAAGCGATGGAGAATTCTGAGATCGAGAGACGACCCAAGGTGGTTTTGGTCTCGGATACACCCTCTTTTATAAACACTATCAAGCCTAATATAGACGAATTTGCAGAGGTACCCGATTTTATCGAAGCTGTAACCTTGAAATTAATTTTTTTCAAACTTTCAAGAATGCAGTGATAAGCTAACCTATGATCTTTGTTTGTTAAGGTTGTTCACTTTGATTATGAACTTTTTCGAGGAAATATATCAGTCGAGGTTACCAAATCTCGCATTTTAGGATTCAGAGTAAAGGATTGGGGCCCAGCACCCAGGTGGGTCGCATATGTCGATTTTTTTCTCGCATCACGAGCTAAACACGCTGTTATTTCCGGGGCACAGAGGCGAGTTGGAGTTGTACGGTGTTAGGTTATCTAGTTTAGGGACCATTGACGAGGAGCGTCTTCAAACGCATTGCAAATCGAGAAAATCCCACATCATCAAATTTCCGGTGTCGGCCATGTAATACATGAATTTTACAAAATTTCAAAGTTTAGTAACTCTTAGGCATTTTAATCCTTCTCATTTGTTTAACACCGTATATGTTTAAAAGTATTGCCTCATTTGTTGAATTTATTCGCTGCCTTCGAATAAAGCCATGCTTTTCTTGATTCCTTTCTTTTTGGGAATTCATTCGCACATTTCACGAACCATATAACATACAATGTCTACTTAACCTACACATACGTGGGGTCGTCGAGATAATCGCGAACACATATTAAAAACGTAATTGTTTACTTTTTTAAAATTTCATTTAAAATTATTCATTTAACTGTAAATTTTCAACTTTTACCCTTTTTCAATTTTTGTTACTCAATTTTTTCTATCTTATAAAAGAAATCAAATTTAATTAAAAATCATTCACATGTGATCAAATTGAATCCAATTGTGGATAATAAGCCATTACTATGTGGCGTTATACACTTATACTTCTCCTATATTTACAGATTTGAAATAACCCAACTCGGCCTAACCCAATTCGATAGGCCATTTGTTAGATTTAAGAGTTATGCTAATTCAACCTGACCAAGTGACCATAGGTAATTTTTTAAGTCTCTATAATATACTACCCATCATCAGCGTAAAAGTCACGCTGAAATAATAGTACATGAGTTACTCCGTAGTAATTTATTTTTAAATTTATCCATTATATATTTTATTTTAATTTTTTTGCTAATTACAATACGATTATATTTTTGCTATAATTGAATTAAATCATTTATATCATCCACTTGTATATCATATACTATGGAGTACTCTAAAATAATCAATTAAACAACAAATGTAAAAAAGTTTTATAAGAAAAGCTCAGGTAAGATTGTCTCACGCACCTAACGGTTACTTTTTACTTTAAAAAATGTGATTACGTTAATACTTTAACTTCACTTTAAGGACTAACAGAATCACATTAATAGTTAAAATGGTCACATTTAAGTCACAAAATATCGTCGAACACGCAATCTTACACGGAACTTACTTGGATTTTATATAGATTGAAGAGAGTAATCACTTAGTGAAATGCACGTCTTGGACGATGACCATTTCCTATGACTACTTCTGATTCATTTTTTTCAAATTATTATTACATATTACGAAGTACTCGTACATTTTTATATCAATCGATTTATCGACTAATCGATCCAACTACAAATCAAACAAAAATCCAAACCAAAAATGGCAACTTACTCGGTCACAGAAGACGAGGTTTTCATTCGTTGTACCGACGTAGGAGTCGTGGAACTGTACGAGTTAGACAACCTTTATATTGTTCCGGTAAAACGTAAACACTGGAGTCATTTGGGAACATTGCACTTGGGTGTTGGCAAGCAATATGAATCATTACACATCGGTAAAAAAGACATCAGAGGCGCTCACCTAGATGCAGCGTTACACGATCTTTTTGATTCGCGGTTGATGGTTAATCGGGAAGGACTCTGTTTCCTCCCCTCTGACTCTGAGGGGGTTCATTCCGATGGCGGATCACACAAGATTGAGTATTATCGGATATTTGACCGATTCAATTGGGGAAAATACGGTGTGAAAGCACACCTGAGCACACAATGGGTGTGTAGGGATGTTTTACAAGGTCGTCCCTTGGTCCTTCATTTCGATAATGATGATAGTAAAGACGAGGGCGATTCAAGCGATGATCATGAGATGTATAAGCAGAAACTAAGGGAAAAAGAAAAGGAGCTGGACGAGGAAAAGCGTGCGCGTAAGGAGTTAGAGGAGATTGTGGAAAATAAGGGGACTGAGTTGGTTAAGAAACAAGAGAAGATTGAAGAACTAGAGAAGAAGAAAACGGCGGAGGCCGTGTCTTCTTCTACTGGGTTCAATCTATACTCTTACGAGCACAGTAATGCCCAAACAATTGACGAGTATTATATATACGAATTTGGCGCAATCATTTACACTCGATTTCCCGGCATCAAAATTTAATGTCATACCCGGAACATCAGGATTACTCAACGGCCTTCCCCACAAAGACCAATTTAATATTCCAATTATGGTACCAGTTAAGTAAGTAGGTTCAGTCTCGAGATTAGGACCAATAAATATTGTGCTAAGTGGTCCGATTAAAAAGTTTGATACCAACGGTTGGCGGGTGCTCAGAACATCGACAATCTATTCGTACAGTGGCCATGCACCAACCTCAATGTCAGAGTCTATGGCCGTGTATTACGATGGCAAGTATGGTGAAATTCAAGCTTACGGTTGTAAAGCGACTTTGCCAATCCCAACTTCTGCCGAGGACATCGCATTTGTGTACAATTGCTTGACGTATTATATTGCTGGCGTTGGTCTAAGGCTTGTGTGTACTGCTTCATATGCGTTGAACAGTTGATATGATAGAAAAATATTAAAATTCGTATTGTTTGACGTTTTACATTGCTGCATTTATGTACAAATATTATCCAAATACAACCTTTACATTTTACATAATAAAAAGGATATTTCACATGAATAAATCAATCTGATCACTAATAGGTTGATTTATTAATGCGAAATATTCCTAATAGAAATATATGGAGTATAAAATTTCATATTGTACTTTTATGTTTGAATATTACTACGTATAAGATTGTACATAATTATAAGATAATTTTCCGTTTATATTGCAAAGTTATTGTAAAGATTTAATTACTTCCTTAATAGTTTAAACTTTAATCTTTAAATTAATACAATTGCTTTGGAGAATGAGGCAATCATATAATGAAACCTTTGTTTATGCATTATACGTACTATATAATAAAAATGTGAAATTTAATAGGGAAAAAGGTAAGACAAAAATTGAAACAAATAAATTGAAATAGTGTGAACATATAATTACATAAGATCATACTATAACTGTTTCCATGTGATATGATGGACCTGAAATATAAACCAAAGCATCATAAGGTTAGGTTGTACTCCGTATTAGAATATGAAATAATACTTGATAACACGATATCGTCATATTTATAGTATATATTTATCTAAATCTCAAATCTATTCTATGCATTGAATTGTGTTATCTACCCATTAACCAACTCATTAATAAATAAAAATATGAAATAGTATTAAAAAAATAAAAAAATAAAAACAAGAAAATGTGGACACTTAGTCCTTAAGTAAGTATTGACAAATATGATAAGCAACATTTTTGCCAATAAAACACGTCTTTTACGGTGGAGCAATACTGTTAGCCTGTTAGGTGTGAATGTATTTACACCAACTTGTCCATTTCAATTTCCTACCAATTTCAGAAACTTTATACGTACATTTAACTTAATTTGATTCAATTATAACAGCTTGTTTACTCTAATTATGGACAATTTATTCATCTTACTAGTTGGATTTCAATTGGGTTTTCCCTAAAACGTGTTTATATTCTTGTATAAAAGTCGTCAAATTACAGCACCAATTCAATTAATAATCATAATCATATCATATCATATAAATTAATAAATTGTTCACCAAAACATTCTTTAAATAATAAATATTTAAATTGTAAGGACTCCGGGTAGAAATTATTATTGAATAAAACTATTACGAAGTACTCCATATGACATGCAATAGCAATGTAGCGTTATCATATCCGTAGACCGAGGATGTCATGACCTAATGGTTGAGGTACCATAAACGCCTGAACGGTAGGTCTCAAGTTCGAATCCTCTTTTCCGTTGTAATGGCCTAGTGCCTTTTATTTGACTAAAAAATTATCATATCCTTAGAGTCTTACACTTTTAACATTGTATTTGAAGAAATATGATCATGCGGGATTTTGATTGATAAATCTTAATAACAAGAATATCAATATATATTTACATCTCAACGTTTGCGTCAACAAACATGAAAAAGCAAAACAATGTGAATGAAATTGAATATAGGGGTAGCTAGTAACTTGTTAAGACATTTTATTTTTACCTTATTTTTACTTATCTTATACTCTCTCCATTCATATCTACATGGTAGATATGCTTTATGCACGGGTATTAAGAAAATTATATTATATTATTAAAAAGTATAACTAGTGGGTGAAATATGTTAGTATTATGTGTTATTTGTATTGGAAAATTGGGCTTAGTAATATAATAATAATACAAGTACAACCAAATAAGGAAATGTGTAATGTCGATTTGAATGGACCAGAATAGTATATGTGCAATGTGGATATGAATGGAAGGAGTACTCCGTAAAACATTTGAAAATTTTATATAAATTTAGAGAACTTTAACAAATTCCAAAAGTTATGTTATTTACAATAGACTAAAATCAAAATCATAAATCATAAAAATAATATTTCAAATTTTAGACTTAAAAAAAAAAAAAAAAAAGTAAGATGAAAAAAAAACTACTTACTCTATTTCATTCTATACATTTGATTTTTTGACACTATTTATAAATGGGTAGAGTATTCTCTATAACTTCAAATATTTTTAAAAAAAAAATAGTCATATAAAATATTGTTTTAATTTGTTTTTTCGAGAGCATTATTAATATCTAAATTGTGTAATTTATAGAATTATGTAAGTAAAGATACGGAAAAAAAAATGCGAATGTATTAAACTTATTAAAATAGAGGAATTAATATAAATACGTAAAAAGAATAACGTAAAACATGAGCTTCAAATTTTTATTTTCTTTTGACGGAAATTTCCACAACACTCAGTTGTTGTTTTTTTTTCCCTTTTACATTCATCAAACCAAAATTAAAATCACTCAATTTCTTCAATCACATTCGATTTTTGTTTGGTGAGAAGATTTGATCACGATTCTAAATTCTAAAATCACCCTTCAAACCAAATAATTTTATTTTTTTCTCTTTTGAGTGTGAATTTTTGAATCATTCATGTTAAATTGGTGAGTGCAAAAAAGAGTCAAAGATCACTCCTTTTTTTTATTTTTTTCCTTTGAAGAACACAAAAAGAAAAAAAAAAAACTGGGTTTTTCAAATTAGGGTTATCAAATGATTGATTGGCTTTGTTTTGGATGGAGAAAGGGGAAGAAAAATCAAGAATTTACTGAAAATAAATTTCAGACATCTTTTAAAAATAATTCTACTGCTGTCTCTAATCTTCATTTTGGTATGTTTTTCATTTTTCTCATTTTTATTTTACGTAGAATCGGTTCCAATGGGACCGCTATATCCGTCTTAAACGAGAATTTTTTATAATTTTATCGTTCTGTAAATGTTTTTATTTTGGTGGTTATTTTATTTCTTTTTACTGTGTGGTCATGCAAACAAATGAATTTTTAGTTCATCAGTGTGAATTTTGGGTTTTTTATTTTTTTTTAGTGGTGTAACTTGCACTTGTGGTTTTTCTATAGTATTAATTTAATATATGTACTGTAATTTTAAATAATTTAATAGTATTCTTGGAATTTTACTGTTTGTAATGGTAAAATAAGTTGTTGTTCTTGGTTTTTTAAGTGATGTGTCCAAATTTTAATCTTGGTTAAAATAAAGAAAACAAGAAAGTAAATTTTAGGATGTTGTTTTTGTAAATTGATGATTCAATATTGTGTGCAAATGAATTTTGCTATTGATTTATGGTTGTTGCTTGATGAAATCGAAACACGAAATCGTGAAGACGATCGTGTGTGCTTCAATTTCTCTGTTCACAGACTGACACATATTTCTGATGAATGTCGTCGTCGTCGTCGTCTCCTCGTCGAGATGGGCAAGTAGAATCATATATTCGATAAGGTTACGTTGAAGCGATATGTTAATTGTTAAACTATTCTTTGGCGTTGGAATACGTATGAATAATATAAAAATGGCTCGCTAAAATGTTTGCTTTGTGATTCTCGTTTGTGTGGATTTCGCAGCAGGCGATAAGCAAGCGGTGAAAGCTGATATAAAGCCCGAGGACAGTTCATCCGCTAGTAAGGATGAAGTTGGTAGTGAAACCAACGACAGTAATGGTAATCAGGCGACGGTATTCAACTACAGAGACCTTGCAACAGCGACCAAAAACTTTCATCCCGATAATTTCCTTGGAGAAGGTGGATTCGGGTCTGTTTACAAGGGAACACTTCTAGGTACTGACGAGGTAATATTTCGTTGATAAACACCTTGAATGCACTGGTTTGGACTTCTGAAATACATTATTTTGAATGCGTAAGTGTGTGTGTGTGTCATAGGTTGTCGCTGTGAAAAGGCTCAATCCCGCAGGTTTTCAAGGAGAGAAAGAGTTTTTGGTGGAGGTTCTCATGCTTTCTCTTCTGCGCCACCCGCATCTTGTAAATATGATTGGTTATTGTGCCGAAGGTACCCAGCGTCTTCTCGTCCTCGAATTCATGCCTTTGGGTTCATTGGAAGCTCATCTGCACGGTATGATCTTTGTTTTTTCGGGTTTAATTACAGTGATCCTCCTGTGCTTTTTTGGCAAGAGAATTTGATGACAGAAATCTTGTTTACAGATATTAAACCAGGCATGAAGCCGCTAGATTGGGAAACGAGAATGAAAATAGCCGCTGGTGCAGCAAACGGAGTGGACTACCTTCACAGGGTAGCGAAACCGCCCGTTATTTTCAGAGACTTAAAACCGTCTAATATTCTGCTCGACGAGGGGTTCTACCCGAAGTTGTCTGATTTTGGACTCGCCAAATTCGGTCCTGTTGGGGATAACTCCCATGTCTCAACTCGAGTCATGGGCACTCATGGGTATTGCGCTCCGGAGTATGCTGAAACCGGTAAATTGACTGCAAAGTCGGATACTTTCAGTTTTGGGGTCGTGTTGTTGGAGCTTATCAGTGGGCGTAGAGCTGTTGATATGACTCGTCTTGGCGGCCAAACTTCTCTCGTTGATTGGGTATGATAGACTTCCTGGTATCATAGTTTGACGAGATTTTGCTGCGTTTATGTGATCGTCTGTTAAAATGAGGCGTAAACTTTGTTATGTTTGCAGGCGCTTCCCTTACTGCATGACCGAAAAGCCCATCTACAGTTAGCAGATCCTAGATTGAACGGAGAGTTCCCTGTATCAGCGCTCCACAAGGCAATAAGCGTAGCAGCGATGTGCCTCAGAGAAGATGCAAACAAACGCCCGTCGATGCTCGAGGTCGCTCAGACTATGGAATTTCTGTGTACACTGAAGGTTAAGCGTCCACGCTCAGCGTCAGCAGAGAACATTCCTACCGATTCTATCATCACGCGAGAAACACCAAAGGCGTTGAGCTACAACGAGAACAGAGAGCAGGCGGTGGCCGAAGCCAAAATGTGGGGGGAGCAATGGCGAGAAATGAGACGGCACACTGACGACTCGAGCTCCTCGACCAAGGGTTAAGATTCTTTATCAGTATATGGTTACATTACATGGATTACAGATTGTATTTTTGCCTTAAATGAGTGATTGATGATATCATGTCAATTTGGGAACAATTTCGACTTTACGTGAGCTGTAGCCTGTCGGTTACTCTATACTCTATAGCGAGGAAATCCTCATTTTTTGCGTTATTTGGAGTGGATATTAACTGTGAACAATTTCGACTTAAAACTCGCTATTTTCACGAGTTGAAAAACTATTTTCACAGTTTAGTACTCCTTAAGTTTGAATATTGAAAGGGAACATCCTTACAACTCCGGTGAAAGACGGAAACGATGATGGATTTAAAGCTGTCTACTGATATTCAATAAAATTACTCGTACAAATTCTCAAATGAAATTATTATACGTACACACTGAGTCACTGAATCATAGTAGGATTTTATTCAATAAAAAAGGTCCTACCGGGAGTCGAACCCAGGTCGCTGGATTCAAAGTCCAGAGTGCTAACCACTACACCATAGAACCGATTGTTGATAGTTTTATCTCTTTAATTATATTATAAGATAAAATACCATAATGGTCTAATCAAAACAAAAAAATTAAGTTCATAATAAATCTTATACGGAGTAATTATTAAAGATATATATTTTTGTTATACGAGCCTCAAATGAATTTATTCAAATAGTATGTTAAATCATACTTGTATATAAATTAGAGTAATTTGTTAGACAACACCTTTAATTTACCTCATTTTGTAAAGCAGTACCTTTAGTTTTATTTTTTGTAACGCAGTACCTTTAATTTGTCTAATTTTGTTAAACCATACCAAACTGAAACTTCCATCCATATTTAACATTTTCCGTCAAGTGTTAGTTGTTTGTGCCAATTTGGTCCTTTTATTATTCTTTTCCCTCTAAAGTCAGAAAACCTTTATGCTTATCCTATTAATTTGTCAATGTGAAATCCAACCCACAAATTTTTCTTCATCACTTCTCCTTTTTTTTCCAACTTTTGAACAATGTGAAGCAGTCAATCTCCGAGGCAATGTTGTCATTGTGGTATCCCCCGGTTTTTCAAACATCCCGTGGACTTTCCAAAACCCCGGAAGAAAGTTTATTGTTTGCAAGCGTTATAATCCCGACACAACTACACATGGGTGTACGTTTTTCAGATGGGTTCGCGGTAAAATGACGGAGTGACATAGACAAGTTATTAACGAATTATATAACGAAAACAGAAATCTTAGAAGAGAAGTTCAACAACATAACAATTAGGTCGTTGATTTTGACAAGATGAAGAGGTGATGGAATTGGAGGCTATACAGAAAAAGAAGATGTCAAATAAGTTGATTTTAGTGATAATTGCTGCTATTATTGTTCTAATTTGTGTTAAAGTGGCATAAAAAAGACCACATATGTAAGAGTTTGTTAAGTTATAAAGTTCCGTTATTTGATTTAAGATTTTTTAACATTATGTTGTGAAATGTTCATGAGAGTTTGTTAACTTATAAAGTTCGGCCTGCTACGCTTTGTTTCATTGCCACGACTGCCTCTTCTCTGCGTCGTCATCGTACCAACCCTACCTCTGCGCTTTGTTTCAGCAACACAACACCTCTATAGGTCACTGTTTGTTGGGTTATAACGCTTGCAAGCATTAAACTTTCTTCCGGGTTGTGAAAAGTCCACGATATTTGAAAAGCCGGGAGATACCACATGACAACGTTGCCTTGGAGATTGACTGCTTGACATTATTCAAAATTTGAAAAAAAAGGAGTTGAAGAAGATGAAGATGGATTTGTGGGTTGAATTTCACATTAACAAATTAGTGGGGTAAGAATAAGGGTTTAATTTATATGATCAATATTGTTCAAAAGTTGAAAAAAAAAAAGGAGAAGTGATGAAGAAAAATTTGTGGGTTGGATTTCACATTGACAAATCATAAAGGTTTTCTGACTTTAGAGGGAAAAGAATAATAAAAGGACCAAATTGGCACAAACAACTAAGGCGCTTGTTCTTAGAACAATTTAATTTCTTATAAGTTAATTTCGAACATTAATTTCATATAAGTTCATTTCAATTTCATATAAGTTCAATTCAATTTCTTATAAGTTCAATTTCAATTTCATATAAGTTAAATTTCAATTTCATATAAGTTAGAACACATAAGTTAAATTCTTATAAGTTCAGCTCCTATAAATTCTATTATGTTTTATTTTTATATAACTATTATTATTGCATAATAATAATAATAATAATAATAATAATAATAATAATAATAATATGTTTCTCATATTTTTTTTTTTTGTGGAATAAAAAAATTAAGGGTCGAAAATGAAATAAATTGTTGGAATTCAACTTGTTCATTTTGATTTATGATTTCATTAAATTTAGAATTCGCGGTTAAATTGAGATATTTAACTATACTAGACCGCAAAATCGATTTTTAACACTATTGTTTATTATTAGTAAAATTAATCATTTTGAATAAATTAAAAGATTTTAATTATTGTAATCATCATCATCATTACTATAAATATCATTGTTATTATTGTTATTAATTTAATAAATTTTTTCATATTATATTAATATTAATATTAATATTTAAATTATTATTATTATTATTATTATTATTATTATTATTATTCAATAAGTTTTAAATTCTAATAATTTTAACTCCAATAAGTTTCAGCTCCTATAAATTTAACTCCAATAAGTTTAATTCATATAAATTAAATTTCCTATAAGTTAGAATTTCCTATAAATTAGAATTTCACATAAGTTCAAATTTCAGCTCTTATAAGTTAAATTTCAAATTTCATATAAGTTATTTCAAACTCATATAAGTTCAAATTTCTAGAACACATAAGTTAAATTTCATATAAGTTCAAATTCATATGTTCTAAAAGAAAGAACAGGGCCTAACACTTGACGGAAAATGTTAAATATGGATGGAAGTTTCAATTTGGTATGGTTTAACAAAATTAGACAAATTAAAGGTACTGCGTTAGAAAAAAAAAACTAAAGGTACTGCTTTACAAAATGAGGTAAATTAAAGGTGTTGTCTGACAAATTACTCTATAAATTATGAACAAAAAGATATCCATTTAATAAGTTTTAATACATAGTAAAATTTTATCCTATAAATTATACGGAGTATTGATTATATGAAGTACTGTAAGTAATAGTCTCCTTTTTATTTGTTAGAGTATAAAGTGTTTTCTACCGAGTAGTTTATTAACATGACATGCACTTCCATTCATTAAAATCATTCTCAAACTATTCACGATGTAAGAAAACATAAAAAGTTAGGAGTGAGTTCTTTATAGGACAAATATATATTCTAATTCGTTTCATAAATCATAATGCAAGTATATTATACTTCGCAGTTTTTTGGGCCAAAATTAGTCCGCTTTCGATTTGGTGATATGATATCTAATCATCGCCAAGAAAGAATACGAAAATATCAATGATGTGGTGCCATGTACAAAATATTGAAATATGACTTTACACACCTTAAAAATAACTACTTACGGAGTACGGAGTATTATTTTAATGAAAAATGAAAATTGTTAAATAAAATCTTAGTTATAAAAGTAGTCACTATATACAAAATATTACAGTAACATTATATATTACAGATAATGAAATTTGACTATTTGTTATTTAATACATATGAATATGTTGTTAAGTAAAATCACCTAGATGCATCTATTCCTTTCATTCCTTACCGATTTTTAACAATCAAAATTTAATGTCATGGAGTATAAAAAAAATGGGATAAATTCTTATACTCCCTCTATCTCAGTTATTTGTTTACACTTTTCTCAAATCTCCATCACCAAAAAGTCAAACTGTAAACAAATCACTGGAACGGAGGAAGTATGACATTCTTACAATAAATTCATTGCAAGACATCTCATATACTCCCTCTATTTCATTCAAAAAGCCCATACACTTTTTCACATTTTTTAAGGAAAATGAAAAGTTAAGGGTAATATTGGTAGTTTGGTTGAGTGGGATCCATTTTAGAGGATAAAGTGTGTGATATTTTGGTAAAATGAATATATTTGTAGGGGTAAAAGTGTTATTTTGATTGTATAAAGTTGTCCTAAATAGTAATGGGGCTATGTGAGTGAAATTGCCGAAAAAAAAAAGTGAGGCTAATTGAGTGAAATAGAGGGAGTAGTCATATACTCATATTTGTGATGGTTGTAGAGTTGTAGTGTTTATTTAAAATATCTATTTGATACAGATTAACTGGAAGTAAGTAGAATACGGAGTATAAACTAAGAGTAATAATGTGATTCGAACTCTTGCCAATCGTATGAAAATTTAAACCAACTTATCCAAAAATTGATTACTCCGTATGTCATAATACTTGTGCGGTCTCTACCCCACTTGCCCGGTTGCCCCTATGTTATTACGCCAATCAGGGGCGGACCCAGAAAATATCTTTTGGTGTTGCAATATATTTTAATAACGTATATGCGACTATATCGTCTTTTTGGTATAGGCATTAATTACTACTAATATAATGGTGGAAAATCGAAAAGACCAATATATTTTGATAAATTTTGAAATTAAGACTATATAATTGGTATGTTAAATCGAAAAGACTAATTAAATGCATGACAATATTGCGTTTAATGTGCACTTATTGAAAAAGGGGAATAAAAAAAAGAGCTAATGCAAGGATTTGAACAAGAGACATCATGCATTGACATGTTCTAATTCCCAACGCCTAACCAACTCACCATCATCTACTTTGTTGTCCTAATCATCTCGTTATTATATATAATAGTTTCTAAATTCTTTGGGGCGCACTTGCAACCCCTGACGCCAATATGTGTATTGTACAATATGTGTATAATATCCTTTTTTAAGGCTTTTTTTTTTTGGAACAGTATTTTCAAGTCTATTAAAGTGATTGTTATTTACCTTTTTGTGATACAACACGTATTAAAGTGATCAATTTTAATCGTAAATAATTGATCATATGTAGAGGTGACAATCGGGTCAGTCGGGTCGGGTTTGGGTCGGGTCGGGTCATGTCGGGTTCGGGTCATGTCAGGTCAAAGTGTCCATTCGGGTCGAGTCGGGTTCGGTTCGGGTCGTTATCGGGTCGGGTCATATCGGGTTAAATAGTGTATCGGGTCGGGTTTGGGCCGGGTCACTATCGGGTCAACGCGGTTTTATCGAATTATTTCAATTTTAGCGCGATTTAATTACTTCATTATTAAGTCAAATATATCATTCTAAATAATAATTTGCTTTCAATCTAAACAAAATTAAGCTTTAAAATTATCGGGTCGTCAATTTAGTCGGTCGAAATCTTGGGTGAATCGTCATCGGTCCGTGCAGGTCGGGTTAGATTCTTGATTATCGGGTCATGTCGGGTTACGGGTCATCGTCGGGTCGGGTCGGTTCTCGGGTCACAATATTTTCGGGTCAATCGGGTCGGGTTTTGCTCGGGTTCGAATCGGGTCACTCGGATCTGGTCAGGCTTGCCAGCTCTAATCATATGTATACAATAATTTATTTTAACATTTTAACGAAGTACCATAAATAAATACTACGAGTATAGATTATCTAGTGTAAGAAATTAGTAGTGGATTAAAGTGGTAAATCATGAGAACAAGTGAAAAGGTAAGGAAGAAAGGAAGCATGTCACGTTGTGGGTTAAGGAAGCATGTCACGTTGTGGGTTGGCTAGGATGGATTAAATATCAGTGGTCGTTTTTTTATTTGTAATTATGAATTAGTTTTTTTTTTTTTTTTTTGTAAACAAAAAAGGGGTTATAGCCAAATGAATTGGCGATTTGCAAAAATGAGGCAAAGTGAATAGCGGTTGAGGCTATTTCCAAAATGATTGAGCCAGCTATTGTAAAATTTTTTGGGTTCCGTGCATGTTTGCATGCATGCAAAATGTTTGCAGGATGCTTTTTTTTTTTTTTTGCATGCATAATGTTTGCAGGATGTTTTTATTTTTTTTTGCATGCATGCCTGTGTTGTTATTGTCACCCATTTTCCATTATCTTATATAACACCCCTCCAAGATCACTTCCTTCGTTAAAAAAAAAAAAAAAAACTTAGTTCTTACAAAAAAAAAAAAGAAACTCTAGTCGGTTAAAAAAAAAAAAAGTTGTTAAAAAAAAATAAAAAAAATCAGTTGCTCTACTAAAAAAAAAAATCTATTTCAGATTCTCCGGTTTTATACTTATCTAAGTAAGTGTTTTTTTACGTTTATTTGTTGTTATATGTATAATGTATTTACGTTCAAACGTTTTGCATGTTTTTGTAATTATGTGAAATATATTTGTTGTTTTTTTACGTTCAAACGTTTTGCATGTTTTTGTAATTATGTGAAATATATTTATAGAAATTATAGTCACTTGATTCAACAAATCAGATAATGTACAACTTACTCCGTATTTCATAAAATAAATTTACATGATAGTATAATTTCTTTTTCTACTTCTATTTAAATAAATTGAAATAAAACAACGCAGTATAATAATAAACTTTAGTAAAATATTAAAATATATGAGTTATATATTAGTTAAATGGATGTTAAAGGGAGATAAGAGCACCCACAACCATGGGTTGCCCTTATTTTTTTTAAATACTCTCTCTCCTCTTATATTTCTTACACCTCATCTTCTCTATCTTCCACATCATTTTCCACTAACTAAAACTCTCCTTATAAAATTTTACCATATTTTTCCTACAACCAAGAGTTTTCCCCTTCCCCTATCTTTTTCACTTTGACCCCACATTTATCATAAACTCAACTCAACTCAACTCAACTCAACTCAACTCAACTCAACTAAATTTTATACTTAATTCAACTCAACTCAACTCAACTCAACTCAACTCAACTAAATTTTATACTTAATTCAACTCAACTCAACTCAACTAAATTTTATACTCAACTCAACTCAACTCAACTCAACTCAACTCAACTCAACTCAACTCAACTCAACTCAACTTAACTTAAATGAAGAGCCATCATTAATTATCTTAAATGAAGAGCCATCAACTTAAATGAAATAAATTGAAGAGCCATCATTAATTATATCATTGAATTAACTACTAAGTAAATATGTTAAATGATGTATTTTATCTAATTTTTTATATTTATTTAAACGTAGGTAATAATTGTATTTTAATATTTAAGTAGATAATAAAAAATGTATTTAGAGGAAACTTTTGTTTTTCATATATTAATTATTTGCATTGGGAAAACGATGTTTTTATTAAATAAAAATATTTAGTTAGACAATACTTTATTGACCATTAAAGAAGCTAATTCATATTTAAATCTTTTACAGTTATGGCATCTTCTTCTTCTTCTCAGCCTAGATGTTTTCAAGGCCCCCTCAATGATACAGTGTTTTGTCTCCAGGCAAATCATATATCCGCACAAGTTTTTAAGTCTAAACGTCCATCTAATGTTGTCGCCTTAGCACGTAGAGCGGACGGTACTGTATGGAGCGAGTGGTCAAATGAGATGGACATTTGTCAAGGAACGGCAAATTATGTCGCGCAGATGGGATTTGGGACATTTTTCAAGTTAGGAAACATGAGAAACGACCACTCTCTTTTGCATGCACTTCTTGAGAGATTTCGTCCCGAGACCCACACATTTCACCTTCCAGTAGGTGAGGCGATGATTTCTCTGGAGGATGTTGAGGTCCTCCTTGGTCTTAGGGTCGATGGTTATCATGTGGGGTCTAATCCCACCGGTTTGGTGGTTCCCGACACTGATTGGGAAGCCTATGTTCATGAGATGCTTGGTATAGGGAGCTTCCCATGGGCGTTCCATTTTTGAAGCCGATTGGTTGGTCACCTCACACTTGCAAGCTAGGATCGTGAGACCGCCACGTTTCGAGGCCGACATGCGACAACGCGTGCTCGTTGTTTTGTTCTTTGGATGTTAGGAAATGGGTTGTTTATCAACGCTAAGAAACAACATGTTCACAAGGATATGGTAATCGTGTAGTCGATTTTAATGTGTGTAGTGGCTACTGATTGGGGTTCAAATTGTCTTGGCTTACTTGTTGCATGATATGTGCAAATGTTGTTTACGACCCCCACAGACACTATTTACATGAACTGAGCCACACAAGCTGGCCGCAATATTGGGCTTACGAGCGGATATCTATTTTAAGGCCTGAATTCGCGAGCAAAATGATGCGCCGTCTGCCATGCGATTATTGGAGGTCCTTTAGGTAGTCGTTACACCGACCGTCGTTGCATTCATTGAAAAGTTAATTTATCAGTATTATCGGGATCAAATAGCCGCCTTCTCATGGGAACAGGTACTACTCCTTTTATTATACCGGATATTTATTTTTCTGCTACGTGTTTGCATTCGTTATCTAATTTTTTTGCATTTACATTTTTTTGTAGTTCGAGTGGACCCCTTATAAGAACATCGTTCATACATTACCAGTTGAGTGCAAGAGTGGTTGGGGAATATACCTCTCTACCGTGCCTCTCATATGTGGATTGTTGGTTGCCTTTCACAACCCGCATCGATGTATTAGACAGTTTGGTGGTGTCCAAGCGGTGCCTGTGGGTGGACTTGTATTGACAGAGAACAACTGGAAGATCCACGTCACTAGTAAGTATTTGACAAAGAAAAGTCTTCATAAATGGAGAAATGACTACCTACTAGACACTACTACAAAATGAAGCTATTGCAACATTTAGTATGCAACACTTACTGAAATTGTTGCAATTTACACAAATTTTATTACCATAGCAACACTTTTTTAAAAAGTGTTGCACTAAGCTATCTAATGCAACATTTTTCTAATAGTGTTGCCAAATATTCATCAATGTGCAACACTTATCTAAATATGTTGCATTTTTAAGATAGAAAAATTAACACTTTGGTACATTGTTGGAAATTTTGAAAAAGTTTGCTACACAAAATTCTAATGTTTTCATATGTAGTAAAAATAAAATAATTTGTATATACCACGTATTTTAACGCTACAAAATAGCGTTGGTCATGAATGAAAGTTTGGCTTGAAATTTAAAAGTTATTTTACTTTTTTTATATAGATATGTAATATTTACACGTTTTTTTTACTAGAGTTATTTACCTATTTTTTTTAATTCCATCCATTACCTTTTTTTTTCAATAAATATTTTTTGATGAAAAAGAAATTTCGAAAACCTTAGTAGCTTATTACTCCCTCCATTCCAAAATAAGTGTCACTATTTCCATTAAATTTTTCACTTAAATTTTTCTCAGAGTAAGTGTTTCATTTTTCAGTAATTATCCTGTAAGCCACAACTCACACAAAATTAATGTGAGACCAAAGTACAAATTGCAGTTGAAAGGGTACAAAATTATGAAACAAATTTACTAAAGTCACTTACAGGGGTACTAAAAAAAAATTAGTAACAATTAATGTAATACCCCGTACTTCCGTATATTAAATACTAGTATAAACCTGTGCAAAATGCACGGGCCTATATAGCTATATTTTATTATATTATGTGAAATATTTTCGTACTATTGTATGTAAATTGCATATATTTATAATATGTATAACTTAATTAAAGAAGATTTAATTTATTAAACTTATGAATTTTTAATTGAGACAGCTTGATGATACTATCGTGAGACATCTCATATATATAGTTCATTATTTTCATGTTTTAGTTTTTTTTATTTATGTTATAGTAATTTTTGAATGACGCGGTCTTACTTTAGAATTAGTGAATAATGACATTAATTTTATTAGTATTCATGCTATTAACAATTAATTATAATATACTTTTTTTATCATATTATATGTAATATTTTATCATATTTTATGTAATATTTGAATCATATTTAATTTGGATAATTGAAGATAAATGTTGGAAAAGTAGAAGGCGTTCATTGTCTTTAATGGTTTCTTCAAAGTCGGATATGGAAACACCTACTAAATAAGTAATATTTCGACTAATATAAAACTTTAACTACAATTGTAGTGTAAGTATATCTTAAAAACTATATGATCCAATTGTAGTGTAACTTTAACTGCATACTTCTAAGTTCTAAAATATTAGTACTCCGTACACTCTTAAGATAACCCCATTTGTTGCCATATGACTATTTTGACAGCTTTTTAATGCTCACAAAAACATCAAAAAAGAAAAAAGGTTACAGTAAACATTAAAACAAACATTTTTTAATTTATATACATAAACCACTCGATCATAGAATACAATTATTTTAATCCCCTTGCTAAATTCATCAAAAATTAGACAATGATATAATAAAAGTAAAAGTATACACTTTTTATATGCATAAAACATTCATCTATTTCATATTTACTTATATTAATTTAATTAGTTCATAGAAAAAAATGAGAAGTAATCATCCATTCCATCCATCCATTATATAATTGATAATATAACTTCTTAAAATATTTAGATACAATATTAAGAATTGAGAATATAATATTGTATTGTATGTTAAGAATCAACCGTAAATTAAAAATAGTGCAAAATGGAAGGTGGCTAAATGGATAGTATGGAGGGAGTACTATATAAAATCATATAGAGTGATTAAGTTGATGGCATATAATATTAAATTTTATGCTAGAAAATCAGAAATTATTAGTTTCAAAAAATATATTGTCACATCTTTTTTTGATGAAATATTTTGCTTCTATATACTTACCTTAATATATTTTATATGGTGAAAAATTGACAGCCTTATGTAGATAAAATAAAGATGCGGAGTACTTATTATGTGAAATAAATTATATTCATACAGTACTGCTAAAATTTCTCCTTAGCTAAGTAACCAAATATATTGGCATATATCATTTGTAATTACATCCTTAAAGCTTTTACATTAAAAATAGCCGAAATTGCCTCCTATAGTTCTATTGTATTACGGAGTATAAGGAATGGTTGACTACTTGACTTATTTAGTCTATTCACAAATCACAAGTGCTGTTAAAATAATTTCCTTAATTAGTTGATTTACATGAATGTTTTAATCATAGTGTTAGGCGGGAAGTTGGTGCCAATTTTTGGCATTCTTTTAGTATGATAATATAGATTTTAAGGTCGAACTTATACGAAATTAAATCAAATAATTAAGCTCAGTTTCCACATATAATTAATTTCTAAAACAACCCGTATTCCTCTTTCTATTTATTTTAATCATGGAAAATGACTAAAAAGGGAAGGAGCAGTGTTGTTTTCGTTGGTCGTTCTATTTCCCACACTCGTCTCCTTTTTGACCTCACCCTCACCATTACTCAGCCATCATCATTCGATTTCATCATCATCTTCATCATCCCCGTCATCATCAGCCATAGTACCACCACGGCCTCGGCAAAGAATAGTCCCGCGACTACTACTGGTGCTCTACTTTCCGGTGTTGTTTCCATCAACCTTGAGTCGATTCCTAGGGTTTCGTCTTCAATTCATCAATTTTATTTCAATTTGAACCTTCCTATTCGATTAATTAAGGTATACTTCGTTTTCAAACCTTCAATTTTAGTTTTTTGTTCGATTTTAACCTAGTATTTGGGGCTTTCTCACTTAAAAGCTTTTGGTTTGATTTGGGAGTTCAATTAGGTCGGTTTTGAGATGCTAAATTCAATTTGAGCGAGGGCATATCAATTTACTTCATCGAATTGCGTGGTCAGTCTACATTCTTCTATTTTAGTGCGTTTACGGTCTATACTCGTTGTGTTGCGTTTTATTTGATGCTAAACCCACTTGTGGCTGTCTTGGGTCGACTTCTACCTTCTACGTGCACTCCACAAGTTTTGACGCGAGTTACATCTTTGATATTGCTTGAGGACGTGTCCTGTGGAGCAATTTCGGCGTTATTGAGTTCGAGTTCGTTCCTCCTCGGAAGGTAAGGGCTTAACCCTTACTTAGTTTTGTATGTGTACTTGTGTGTATGAATTGTTTAATGAATGTGATTTTTAGTTTAATGAATGTGTATTTGTGTTATGCCAAGAAGTAGTCGGTATTCTGGTCGAGCTATGGTCGTGAATTTAGGCCGTGTTATGTAGCCATTATGGGCGTGTTGTAAGCTGCTGTTGTGGTTAACCGTTAAGTTGCTTCTTCGCCGCTTTGTTGTTATGAATTCTTTGAAAATCGCCATGAAGGTTTGCTCCTCATGGTAGTGTTTCCTCTGCTATCCACTGCCGTAATACTCTCAAACTTTTTGCCGTAATCACTGTTGTTCACTGCTGTACTTTTTGCTTTGCACGACTGATTTGCTAGCTGCCGTATTTACTTATTGAATTACTCCGTGGTATATAATCTGATTACAATTTAGTTAATTTTTTTTATATTAATTTTACCACGCAACAATAGTTTTGGCCAGATTGATGTTAGGGTTTATGGAAATTTTGGAATTTTTCTTCAGAATCTTGTTTTGCGCTTCAATCCTCATATGATCGATTATGATGTTTGGTGCTCTAATTCAGATTTGATAATGTTTGTATTGCTTAGTTGTCGTGTATTTGGTCGAAGAAGAGATTTAAGCTGATAAATAGTAGTTCATCATAATTATTAGTCCCCTCAATAGGTGATTCTTTTGATTTGGTGTGCCCTACACACGATGGAGAGCGGGATCCGAAAATGCTGCCAATATAGCATGAATGCAATTCTGTTAATGATAATTCAAATCAGATTGCTTTTAAAAAGGAGTATTTCTCCTCAATGTGTCGTGTTGGTATCGTTATAAAATTGACGGTATCAGTTGGTTTGTAAAGTTAATAAACTAATTCAACGAATACAATTATCCACTTTTCACTAAATGGGATTTCACAATCTTTTTGCGTTGTTGTATGTGTATGAAGGATGTAAGTGAGCTTATATGCTACCATATCGAGCTAAATATCATTAAGCATTATTATGTCATCAAGTGGTATCTATTTTTTCTTTATTTTCAGGTCTCCATGGTTAACTACACAATGAGGAAGTGCTTACTACTAAATTGGATTGCAAGGTTGAAATTGAAACATCTTGATTATCTATAGAAATGAGAAAGTACTACTACTTGGAAAAACATTGTGTCAAGGAAGTACTATCCATAAGAATTGCACACTTTTTTTTCCTTTTAGAAGAGTTTTCTATTCGAATATATTGTTTCTTATACTGAATTTAACAATGAATATATTAGTTATTAAAGGAAGACCATTAGAAAAGGGTATTGAGGTATATGATGTTTGTGTATGCGATATAGATTGCTGAGAATTATAATCATCTTTTTTTTTTTTTTTTCATTTCAGCTATATATAACAAGAAGTGTTTGGCATTGGTAAGTGATTGACTCTGTGTTCCTGTGGTGCATCTTGGGATCAATTTATAAGAAAAAGCATCAAATCTAGACTGAAGGGAATCAAGATGATATGGTCGATGGACTACATATTCTCATGAACAGAATTAAGCTAAAAGTGAAGATCGGCCTCAGAGTGTTCTTAAGGTTGCACGTTGTAATTTCATGTTATAAAAATTGTTAGTGTAAAGATAATGTATAAACGTTTTTTTTGGAATGAAAGTATTAGCCTTGTTTTAAAAAAAGTGTTGCTTTTTGTATCGAGCAAGTGTTGCATCGGTTTGTATTAAGTGTAGCTTTAATCAAGAAAAAAGGGTTGCAAATGACACAAATAAATGTTGCCATTTGAACAATAAAAGTGTTGCAATTGCTTAGATAAGTGTTGCTGGAAAAATAAGTGTTGCATGCTATAACTAGGTGCAACACTTGGTTAAAATGTTGCATTTGGTGTGAAAGTGTTGCTAACAGTGTTGCATTAATCTATTGCAACGGAGCTTTAAGCAGCACTCTTAATAGTGTTGCTTAAAGTTAAAGGCAACATTTCTATGACATTTTGTAACACATTCATGGTGTTGCTATAGTTACATTTTGTAGTAGTGAGAGTATATCAGCATGTGGATCCAAAGGCGTGAACATGTTATATATAGAGGGCAGCTTGATCTTAGTAGGGTTCCTGAATCAGATACGAGTTATATAACATGGTATTTAGATAACTCTGTCTGTTATATCTGTGATCCAGACGTCAGGACTATTAGCGGGTACAATCCGCACGGAGAGAGGTTATTGTATGCGGTATGATTTATATTTAATTTAATTTCATTTATTTTGTTTAACATTATGTAATGCGTATTGTATTTAATTTAATTTCATTTATTTTGTTTTTATAGAACCAGCGTTTGACTGAGCTTGGAGGTGTAGCTGTGAGCCCTTGGGTAGATCCAACTGCTACCGTGCGACCTACTCAGGTTATGAGGAACCGTCACGAAGCAGATGACGAACATGAGATTCCACCTGCGAGACAACGGAGACATCGTCGGACACGCGAAGAGGCACGGGCAACTCAACAAGCTTACAATGATCAGCATCAACACCAACACCAACAGGAGGTGGTTGTTCCCGAACAATCTTTCCAGGTTCCGGAACAAGATTTTCCGCCGCATCAAGTCGAACAAGGCGGTTTCATGGGCTTGGAAGGGCTTGACTTGGATGATTTGAACTGGGATCAAATACAAAATGCTTTTGGTGAATTTGGTGGAGTCGGTGGTAGTGGAGATGGCGGTAGTGCTGCTGGGTTATATAACTCTAGCTGGGGTGGATACGATCATTCTATGCCGGCACAACCTCCTAGCGGTGGTGGATACGAAGGAGGTATGATCGGCACTACCTACCTTAGCGGTGGTGGATATGATGGTGGTATGAGCAGCACTACCTACCTTAGCGGTGGTGGATATGATGGTGACGATTTGGATTTGAATTTGAGTTTGAGGCCCTCTGAACAGTCTGCGGTTGTTGATGGTTCGCAAGGTGTGTATAGGACAATTCAACAAGAGCGTGGCGTCGACTGACCGTTGGTCGTCGGGATAGTAACCTACATGTAAGACCAACCCAAGGCATTGGTTTTGGTACTCGTCCTAGACGTATTTTCTCACCCGAAGCAACCGATGAGGATGACTAATTTATTTTCGCATTATGTATTCGTTTCCTTTGTAATTGACGTTATTGTATTGAGAACGTTGTGAATTGATAACTAGATTATTGTACATTGTTCTTTTTCGTATGACTAATTTGTCGTTTTCGTTTTCTAATTGACGTTTATTAATATAAGTAGAGGTTGCTTCATAAATTAAGATAAGAATTACACAATGATGCATGCTAATCACTCTCATCTCTTTCGACAACTCTATCTGTCGGGGGATGTGACATTGGACAACGTCTTCGTTCATGGTTCATGTTCCCACAACGCGTACATGGTGTTCCATTTCTACCATTACCACGTCTCCTAGTATGATCCATCGCCCCTAATCTACGATTAACGGTTCTACTACCTGGACCTGAATGCCTAACTAATCTAATCTCATCAACTTTGAGTGACCAGTCAACAGTTGGCCACGTCCCACAACCCATAACTGGATGAAACTTTCCTAAATACTGTCCTCTCCAACCTTCCATCGTATAAAATCTGTTGACAGTCATCAATGGATCGTGATTAACAGAATTAGCAACCGCAATCACATGGGAGCAAGGAAACTTATTGTTCTGCCACTTCCCGCAACTACAAATCCCTACAAGGTGTTTAACCTCGAACTTGTGGCCCCTTTCATCAACAACCACAAAACAATCTCCCAGTGATGTAACCATCTGTTTTGTTGACTCCAACATATTTGCCATGTAAACGCTCATCGGATGTGGTGGTAGTGGAGTGTTGCAGGCATTGATTTTAGGATGATCTCTTCGGAATATATAGGCACATTTCTCAAGAGTGCTCTCAACCATAGCTCTAATGGGTAGGTGGCGTGCGGCATTGAGAACATTGTTGTAGGCCTCGGAAATGTTGGTCGTACTCAGCCCCCATCTAAAGCCACCATCCTCAAAGAGTGTCCACATCGTTGGGCCAATTTCTTGTAGATACTCGGCTGACTTTGGGGTTCAACTCCATCATTCTATTCCAAGCATTCCAAAGATTTCGTCTCATTGAGCTCCGTACCCAAGATTTGGCAAGCCTCCTTCAATCCCTTTCTCCTAAAATTAGTTATGATTGGCTTTGATGTGCTCTAAGCAAAATCATGCATGACCAATATGAAGGGTAGTACGCAACATCACCTTCATCGCCGCAATTATACCTTCCAAAACAATCGACGTAAGATTTAGTTAAAATTTCAACAAATAATAATAAAGTGAACAATATTTAAAATATAAAATACCTTGATGTCGCTCAGAAATAAAACAAGCAAAACGATCTTTAATGATCGCCTTCTTCACGTTATCCATGAAAAAGTCCAATAAGTGTAGTCTCATCATCAACAAGAGCGAATGCGGCGCATTATGTTGTTGTTAGACGCCTTGCAAACAAAGAACCAACAACTTCCTTTGTACGATCCACGAAGATGCGCCAGGCCCACGTAAATAACAGGACAACACTCTTGAAAAGCGGCAATACAAGGACCAAAAGACCAGAAAACATATTTTAACACCCGATTGGGCAAATTTTTTGTCCCTTCAGAAAACTTGTACTTAACATACGTTCCCGGGTTAGCGACCTAAACAAAAATGACGGGAACACATATGAAAAAACATTATACAATATAAAATAATAGAATCCACTAAAACAAACATATTAACATTAACACACCTGAAGAGCCGCCATATAGCTAGGAAGGTCTCTGACATTGTGCTCCCAGGAACCGTACACGGCCTCAATTGCCTTCCTCCGCCCGTGCCACGCCTTACTGTAGGTCACATCCACGCAAAACGCTTTTTTGACATCAAGTTGGACAAGTTTAACTTTATATCCAGTGTCCTGTTTCACTGCATCCATAACCAACACACCAATTTCCCGGGAGGTAACGTTCTTCCTCCTACTCGCCATAGCCCCTGACAATTGTGCTCGGGAGTCCAAACAACAATCTTCCGTAACCTGGACCCTCTCGCTAAGGCCGCCGCACCTTCCAACCACAGTTACACCGTGAAGCAACTCCCGAGGGTAACTTGTGGCTCTAGTCCCACACTCAACACCCCACGCCCTTCTTCCGACTCTCAACCGCTCGATACGAAACCCCTCTCTTCAAGACCAACTTGTCATGGCATTTTGAACATCCGCCTTTTGTTTCAAATAGCGTCCCTCCGACGATATTATCAACGCTTTCCATCAAACATTTTGGAAAATACAGATCACAAGAATCTGGCCAGGCTCATCACTGACGGTGAATAAACATAATGGTCAATAGGGACGCGAGGTACCACCTCATCATCTGGTCCGAGCTAGAGGGTCTAAACTTGACCTGCAACATGAGCGCCTACATCGGTGTTATAAGTAGGGTCATCGCTATCCTCGCCAACATCGTTTTGCGCTTCTGGGAACACATTCAAATCTAATTGATGTCGGTTGTTAAGCTCAACAACATCCCTCACCCCTCTACCTACCAACACAGCACCCTCACTAGATCCCCCAAACTCATAAAAGGGTTGAATGAATTGGGACGATGACAAAGGAGGAGTGGTTTCTAACATAACATATAACTCCGGAAGATTAAACGCATACATATAAATTGCACATACAAACTGGTTATCCTTGATATAAACATAACTTCTTCTACCAGACAAGTCTGTCCACACAAGTGTGAACGACATCTGCGTGATTCTGAGATCGACATTGCAATATTTATTAACCTTCTCAACCAGATCATCAAATGAGAGCTGACGATCAACGAGAATCATACCATCAGCTCTACACACCGTCTCTCCCACAACACCAACGACCCAAGGAACTCCGGAAGTCCAGAAACAAGATAAAAAAAATGGGGCGTTAAATGCCATTTTCAAATAATATTTCGTTTTTTAAGTGGTGAATGTTTAGCTTAAAAAAAAAAAATTGTGAATGAATATTTTTTTTTTTTTTAGTGTTGTATTCGAAATGAATGGTAAGTAGCATAAAACGACGATTGAATTTATAGTGGAATAAGAAAAAGCTAGTCAAACTAGCTATCCTAAAATAGCCAGTTGAACTGGCTATTTGGAATAGCTAGTTGAACTAGCTATTTCTAATAGCCAGTTCAACTGGCGATTCAATTTAAAAAAAAAAAAAAAAAACTAAAAGCCAGTTCAACTGGCGAGAACCACTTTGTTGCTCACCAACACTTTTCCAACTCCCTGAAACAACAGCTTCGTTCTGTAAAGTCCCCTCATCACTTCCCAGTTCCCACGAATCACACTACCTCAGTACCTCCCGCACCCTTCCTGATTTCGGGTGAGGATCCTCTTCATTTCATGAAAAAAAATGGACATTCATTTTTTTAGATGGTTAAGATCAGATCTTGGAAAAATCTAAGGGTTGTAATAATTTGATAAAACTAATATTTTAATGAAGGAGAGAGAAATAATATTAAAATGTATTAGAGAGGAAATGGAGAGAAAGAAATGGAGAGAATTCAAATTGCCTTATTTAATTCTACTCTTACTATATTATACGGAGTTGATAACACAAAATGTTATTTTTACTAACTTGTGTACTCGGTATCTGAAATTATTATATCATAACGTTTAACAAAAAGACTTAAAAAGACGGTTTGTTAGGTTAGATTTCTTTTTCCTAAAATGTGATTATATTTAAACTAATAATAATCATTAATGAGTATACCAAGATGTCTTAGCCTAGTTGGTTAAGACATAGGTATTCTGGGCGATAGGTCCCAGGTTCGAATCCCCCTCCCCGAGTATTTAGTGAGCAACATTAAGAGATATAAATGTGGTCATTTTTTACCGTATAATGGTCACAATAGCTTAAATATGGTCATGCTTTAGGTATAAAAAAAAAACTAAATGACAAGCTAACTTTTTTTTTAATCAGTATACAACTATACATCCAATTTATATAAATGTGTCTTCCAGTATTACGGAGTATAAAAATAAACAAACAAGTATTTAATTAATTAATTTTTTTTTTTTTTTAGAAAAAAAAATACTCAATTAATTTTAAGAGATCTTAATTGTTGCCTTTTAGTCAAATACTTAAATTATGTAATATTAATAAATAATGATGCACAGTCAGGGGCGGGCCGAGGGGGGGGCCAAGGGGGGCCCGTGCCCCCCCACTCCTTTTCTGAAAAATCAAATAAGTAACATTTGTAACAGCTATACAACATCAAAAGGCAGTAGCTCAGTTGGTTTGTGAACTGTATTTTATTTAGGAGGTCAAGGGTTCGAAACCTAAGACCACCTTTTTGCTTGTTTTCTTGTTTCCTAACATTTCAATATAAATTGAGCTTTTTATTACTTTGTCTCGCAATATTTTTATCTATTTTCGTCTAATTAATTTTTTTACCATTTTTTAAACACCAATTTATTTTCATCAATATATTTTCTATTTATTTTTCTAAGCCTTTAATACTACTTATTTTTCTAGGCTGTTAATACTACTTTATGAAAATCGTAGTTCATTTGATTACTTTGGTAATATTTTTCCTAACTACGGAGTAAATGCACAATAATAAGTTGAAATCTGATTTTTCGTTACTTTTAATCTCATCTCATAATTTTTTATTATATATATTTTCAATACCTTTGTAGATGCATATATTAGACGCATTACGATTAAGACATAATTAAAAAAAATATATGCATCAACGCCGATTGTATTTATTTGAATCATTTAAAAGATCAAGTTCATTTTTTTTTTTAAATCGCATCCAATTTTTGTTGTACAATTTTTTTTTCGTACGTACGGCCCCCCCTCACGTTAAATCCTGGGTCCGCCACTGTGCACAGTTATATATCTTTGGTTGGTTTAAATTAACATTCACAAATAACAATATACCCACTACTTCGTTAAATAGAATGTTTTTGGACGTTGAATCAAGTAAATATTGGTATACTCGTCGGTTGAGTCAAATTTCAAAAACACGTTGTCTATGTGTCTACAATATTTAGATATTCTCAATAAATAATTAGGTTTAGTCTATTGATTACTTGACAGTACATTTATTACTTTGCTACACTTATAAAAACTCGAAAAATTGAATAAATTGAACCACATTTTAGTCATCTAGTAATCGACTTTTGTTTTAGTCATACAAAAACTCAAAGTTATTCTTTAAGCAGTAGGGAAAATAATTATTTCATGTTGAAAAAATCATATAAAAACTATACATATGTCCATTATATATACGCGTATTACATAGTAACATTACCCATCGAGTTAAAACTTAATGGGTTGTTTGGTTCTATGCGGGAAAATAAACTTTCCGAAAACTTTAAAATCACATGAGTGAAAAACACATTCATGTTAAAACTGATAAAACATGGTGGAAGTAACTTCATGCATGAATTTCTAGGCGTGTTGGTAAATGAATTTTTACATAATGGAGAACTTCACTCACCATAAGTTTCAATTTGAAAGTCAATCAAACGACACTTAAAACACATTCGTGGTAAAACTGATGAAAAAGAGTTTTACAAAGTACCATTCATTATAGTGCTGCCCGACTCTAATCCGAACTAAACCAAACGACTTAAAACCCAAAAAACTTAAAAATTTTATGGTACATTTTTGTTTTCAAACATCATTAAAGAGTTAAAAAAAAAAAGACATTTTTGATTGGTGCATTTTTATTTTCAAGCCATTTTAGGGGAGGAGTAGTAATTTTCAACAAAAGAGGACAAAGTAAACAAGCACACAAATTAGTGAACTACCCAACAAACCCTTATCATTCAAAAAAAAAAAAAAAACCAAAATTGTTTTACCCTTCAAACCACCACCCACCACCACCATCAATCATCATCATCATCATCTGTTTCAATGACTTAAAAAAACTTTGGTGTAATTGAATCTTAGTTCTTTCAACTTCTTTTTAGTTCTGTGGTTTGATTTCAATTTGGTGTTCTTCAATGGCTGCTTTAAAACCCTAATTTTTTTTTTTTTTTTTTTTTTTTTTTGAGCTCAAAAGTTTCCACCTTTTTTTTTTGGTGGGTGTTGACGAAAAGTTGATTTTTTTTTGAGGGGTTTTTCTGGGAAAAGTGAAAAAATTAAAGGGTTGCAAAGTGTGAGATGTATCCGCCTCCACATAAGTCGGATCTATCTTCCGGGTCTTCTAATATTAGGGTTTACCAATCTTGGAAAGGCAGTAATGTGAGTTCTCAGCTTGTTATTTTTTCTTTCTAATTTCTTGTTTTTTTAATGTGGGTTTTTGGTAAGACCGTAGGAGTAAGTCTTGTGAAAAACCGTCTTCAGTTTGTTGGATAATACTGTCTTGTTAATTAAGCATTTTGTGAAGCTTGGTACTTTTTTTTAAGTACTACAGAGTATGTTCTTTAATGGTTGATGTGTGTTGTTATGTTTTTGATTGTAATATGAAATCAAAAGAAGTGGTGAAAATGATTGTGATCTGAAAGTTTAATCTGCATTTTTGGGTAAGTAATTGTTTACTGTGTATGTGATTTGCTTAAGTAAAGTATCTTGCTGATTTGAAGTTAAAATGTGTAAATTAGTGGAGTAACTATATGCCATGAATGCTTAGATGTAGGGAAGATGTTTGATTGATTGTACTGAACTTTTTCTTGATTTAACGTCGAGCATTTGATGCATGACTTGTCTTATAAACGGCGGTGCTCTTGTGTGGTTTGAAACTTCAATAAAAGGCGGCGTACTCGCTGTGGTTAAGATTGTTTGGCTCATGTACCAACGTTTAGGTTGGGCAGTGCAGGCTGTTTTTTGTGTCAATGGCTCAAGTGTTCCGCATTTGTCACTTCTCAGAGAATGTGGTGGGATAGGTTGATTGTTTGTCGATTTTTAAACTTCAACGTGTGCTAACGCTATCTGACTGGTTCCCTCGTTTTGAGCTTCTCAACTTGAAGAGTTGAAGGACACATAGTCCTACTTTGCTTCCGTGTAAATATAATGATTATAAAATTAGTCGAGGCTTTACATTGGCAATGATGGGGTAACTATGGTCTCGACTCACGAGTCACGAAAAACAAATTCTGTCTGATTAGTGAGGTATATATGTTGAAAGTTCTGATACTTTCAATCATAAGTTGCAATGATCCGATTTATTTGATGCATCTCATGAGAAATAGCCTCTCCCTTATAAAATCCTCTTGGCAAGGTGTTGTTCGAGAAGTGAGCCTTTTTAGAGGTACCATGTTCATGAATTCACACAATATGGGTAGCTTGTCTTCCGGACACACGATCACTAAAAGCGACACTAGATCCAAGATGATGTTTGATCTACTAACACTACAGTTTACAACATATCTTGAACCAATAGGTTTTTGCATTATAATTGGGGTTTAAAATATTGTTCAAAGAAACATCTTCGAAAATCTTTTCTAACTTTGTAGACACATTAACTGACTCCATGGGTTCACTTTGCAGTCTTAGTTAATTTGAATATTGGCATTCTTCTGCTTTGTCCTTTTTGAAGGATCTCTTAATGATCATTGTATGACTTGCTTTATCACGTTATATTCTTCTCTTTTAGCTATTTTAATTTCAGGTTTTAGAAAACGAGAATGTGTTGCATGCTGTGCCAAATTTTATTAATCGGTGAATGTTTTCTGATGGACTGTGTCTGTGTCCATTGTTGTACTGCAGAAATTTCTGTTTCAAGGGCGGTTGATTTTTGGACCAGATGTGAGATCCTTATTTCTGACAATATTTCTAATTGCTGCCCCAGTTGCAGTATTTTGCGTATTTGTTGCCCGAAAGCTTATGCATGTTTACGCTCATAACTCTGGAATCTCAATCTTGGTGGTAGTGGTTGTACTCACTGTGTATGTGAGTCTCTCTCTCTCTCTCTCTCTCTCTCTCTCTCTCTCTCACACACACCTAATGAGCGAACTCTTGTAGTATATTGTCATTTCCGTACGAGCTTATGCAGTCCATTTTAGGATTACATTTCTTGATATTTGTTGACGAAGAACTATGTGTTGGTTGATTAAATTTTTGCTAACATACTTTTCGATCCTTTTATAAGTTCCTTTATCCTTTTAACCCAGGAGATTGGTGGACTTTAGACTGAAAATTATTAGTGGCTGTTAACTTTGGTTTTCCGATATACTAGTTTTTCTAGCTGTGTGCGTGTGCGTATTGTGCATTAGGATTGTTTAAAAATCTTCTGACTTTTCAAATGATCGACATTTTTTTGGTTTTCTTAATGCTTACGTTTTAGGTGAGAGTTTTGTACACCTAAGGTGCAAATGTTAGGTTGAAGGATTGGTTTCTAAAGCAGTAGAGCTACGTGTGTTTGTACATGAAATCTGTGCCAAAAGTCTTTGTTGAACTAAATTGAGAAGAAGACAAGTTGTGCATTCAAAATTGGCATTTAATACCCGTACAAAAGTCCCTTTTCTAGATAATGTCTAAATAAGTATCATTTCAGTGAATTCATGTTCGACTTCTTAAAAGTGTTGTCTTAAAAATCAAACCTATCAATACATAGATAATGTAGTGTTAGATATTAAGCCTATTCTATTCATGCATAAATTAAACACTTGCCAAATACGTAATCTTCGGTAAAAAGTTGATCGTATATCAATAATTGTAGGGAAACACATTTTGTACTAGCCTTTGATACTACTCAGTTCTGTTGCTTTAGACTTTAGTTGAAATGTGTAATGCCTATGTGCATTTCTAGCAGAATGAACTGGAGAGTAATACTCAGCGAGAGAATAATACTTCCTTCTTCATTCATATTGACCAGCGTTAACCTTCACGGTCGAACAATTTGACTGTTATTTTTTTTAATAGTGTACCCATGCTAACCCTGTACTTCAAATGTTACCGTAAATCCTAGGCCAAATTCTTATGGACTACATTGTTCGACCACCAAACTTAAATGGGGATAACATAAATGGGATGAGTGCAATACCATTTAGAAGGAATTTGACTCTTATTTTTTTTAATAGTGTACTCATGCTAACCCCGTACTTCAAATGTTACCGTAAATCCAAGGCCTAATTCTTATGGACTACATTGTTCGACCACCAAACTTAAATGGGGATAACATAAATGGGATGAGTGCAATACCATTTAGAAGGACTTTGAACCATTTCTTTTATCTACTTGATGTTGCTTGAAAGTAAGCGCTTCTCATTTTGGTTGTTTGATAAGCTTTTTCCATTAACTCAATAAAACTTTTGTCTGCATCCTTATACGTTACCAACATAGAGAGACCGTTTATGCATACGTCTAGCTACAGTTGAAGTTTTGAGACGTTGGGGTCAGTTGATAGCATTTTGTCTCGTGATTGTAGAAGAATGTTGAACTTTGATCATTGTTTGTGTCATGTTGAAAAGATTACTTGATTGGTTTCTTTCTATTTTCAGGATTTGGTCTTACTATTGATGACATCAGGCAGAGACCCTGGCATAATTCCACGCAATGCGCATCCTCCAGAACCCGAAGGTTATGACGGCAGTGTTGAAAATGGTCAAACTCCTCAGTTGCGACTGCCTCGCATCAAAGAAGTGGAAGTTAACGGTATCCCGGTGAAGATAAAATACTGTGATACTTGCATGCTTTACAGACCTCCTCGCTGTTCACATTGCTCTATCTGCAATAATTGTGTCGAAAGATTTGACCATCACTGTCCCTGGGTTGGGCAATGCATTGGACTGGTGAGTTCTGCACCGTCCTAAATTAATTTGTGTTTCCTGATATCGTATGTTTCTTTCAAAAGTTTATCTTGTGTCTTTTTGATATTCGGAAGGAATAGATGTATGTTTTATTGGTACGTGTTTCGTTAGGTGAGTTGCGATGGTGATGTCGATGTAGGTAGTACTCTCTCTAACCCACCCTTTTCTTTATGCTTATGCTCAAGTTAAGTTATTTAGGATAACACATGAAATGGGTGATAGGTGGTACCTACATAAAGTTTAGTGTAAAACGTTTACCAGAAAACAGGTAAAGAAATCGGATTAATCATTTGAAGAGTTTATTGGTCTTGTTTGACTTCGATTGACCATCATATTCAAATGATCCTTGCTGTATAGCTTATATGAATATTAATCATATTTTGTTTTGTTGTTGGTGTAGAGAAACTATCGGTTCTTCTTCATGTTCGTGTCGACTACCACGATCTTGTGTATATATGTATTTGCTTTCTGCTGGGTCTACATCAAGAGGATTGCGAATGCAGAAGATGTTTCAGTTTGGAAAGCCATGATTAAGACGCCCGCCTCGATTGTTCTTATTATTTATACTTTCATCGCTGTTTGGTTTGTCGGCGGCCTTACTGCCTTTCACTTGTACCTGATTGGTACTAATCAGGTAATATTCGCCTCTCTACGTCCTTTTATTACTCAGCTTATCATCGTAGTAAATAGTTAAAAGTATAAACAATTGGAACTTCACATGCATGCTTGTATTTGCAGACAACGTACGAAAATTTCAGATACAGATACGATCGACGGGCAAACCCATACAACAAAGGAGTAGTCGAGAATTTCAAGGAGATATTCTGCACAAGCGTCCCTCCATCAAAGAACAATTTTAGGGCCATCGTACAAGAAGAGGCTCCTCCGCCACCAAGGCCAATGGGTGCAGGATTTATCAGCCCAAGCATGGGGAAGGGCACCGACGACATAGAGATGGGCCGCAAAGCCACGTGGGGCGGCGAGTTTGGGCCTGGCCTCGAGCCCAATGAAGGACAAATGAGCGACAATGACAACATTCTTATCAAAGACGGTCGTCTGGACGAAGCGTCTCCACCAGCCGACATCAGGGCTCACGTCGACGAAATCGGAGACCGTGGAGGGCCCCACCCAAGGCGGTCGAGCTGGGGTAGACAAAGCGGGAACTGGGAAATGTCGCCCGAGGTACTTGCATTGGCTGCGAGAGTAGGGGGTACTAGCAACAATGCGCAAGTGAAGCTATAGTGTCGACTTGAGTGGTTTTCTAAGTGTGGTTTTTATCTCGGTTATGGTAATTTCGATGGGAGGAGCTGAATTAGAATAGATTTGGTTGTTCCAGTCAAATTGAAGGGCGTTTAAACGTAACTTCGGGTGTGTAGGGGATGAAGGATTGTGTTGATATTCAGTTTATTGAAGTGTTGTCTCGAGAGAAATAGGTACCGTACGAGGGTGATTGATTGTATGATGAATATATGCTGCTGTTTTATTCCACAGTTTGTGTGTTGTTTTGTATTCATATTTGTAATCTCCTGATTTCGGACTGTTAATCTTGTATGAAATGATGATTCTGGAGAATGGTGTGCTAATTGCTAAACTCTGTCTTCTTGTTTCAAACTTTTCGACAACAGATGAATTTGCTGTTAGAGTTTATTCAAGCGCGAGTTAAATTACTGTAATGATTGTTGTGAATGGCCTAGACTTGTCTGTCTATAGCCGATAATCAAAATATAATATTTGTTTTTTTTCAAATCTTATTTTCGTCTCGTAAATCTTATCTTCTAAGTCCGCCACTACTCCTAAGAATGCTTAGGACAATGATACTCCGTATGAAATACGAGTAGAACATAATCCGTAAGATTCTAAAGAGGCAACGTTTGGAGGACTTTCTACTCCGTATAATATACTAGTAATATACGTAAGAAGTCAACGCATGGAGGATTGCTGGGACATGATATAACAAGACATGGTACATAAGTACATCGGTACTATTTTGAAATAATCAATATATCTATATAATTGGAGGTTTTTTCGAGGTCTGTGAGAGAGTCCAGCTTTTTCAAAACACTGAATTTATAAAAGATAAATGAAATATCAATTTATATAAGATAAATAAATTATAATTTTAAGCTTTAAATTCCAATTATTAAATTTATAAAAGATAAATGAAATATAAATTTATATAAGATAAAGCAATCAATATGGTAGTGTTTGATTTAAATTATATGGAGTATGTGATTAAATTTGTGATAATAATTAGGAGTTTCAAAAAAATTTAAATACCGGCTAATGTATCCTATAAGTATATAAACAAAGTTGATTAACATACAACACCTTAATATAATCTTGCATGCTAACGATTAGTTATTATGATTTATTTATTTATTATGTTGACTATATGGTTTCATCATTAATGTTTGTAACTTTTATTGTTTATTGATTATTATTTGGTTGAATAGTACTCCGTAAAACATTATGATTTAGTCTATGCATTAGCTATCGCTGATACGTTTTTTTGGTCTTGCAGGTAATTACGATTAATTATACCACTGCACAAATATAGATCGTATAGCCCAAGGAAAACGTAAAACAAAATGGGAAGAATAATTTGTCGGTAAATTTTACTATATGTTTTAAATTTATAATACTATGACCTACTCATGTTAAGATGGTATTTTTGACGAAAATAATTTTGTTACAATGTTCTTTTAATTTTTGACGAATGTAGGTGCTAATACATGTAAAAGCTCATCTTTTAAGTTTTTAATCTCTATAAATTTCATCAAATTTATTTGCTACTAATTTTAAAATTGAGAATTATTTCATGCTTTGTAAGTATAATATAAATTGAAATAAAGTAGAATTCTAATCTAACTCTTTTAAGTTATTGTTTTTAATTAGTAGTTCGTATTGTTGGATGTTGTGCACATATCTATCTCTATATATAAATTTTAATTTTACTCAAAAAAAAAAATATGATGTGAAGATAATGATTGATGAGAAATCCTAAATCTTATATAATATTGAATAGTAATTATGTAAAATAGGGTTCAATTTGTATTCAAATAGTTTTTTTTTTTTTTTTTTTTTTTTTTTTTTTTTTGGGTATAGATTATCACGTTATTTAGTATAGATTTATTAGATAAAACATAATACTCCATGTTAATTTTGCTTGCTATGTTTTACTAATATGTATTTTATATGTTGTCGGTTACTCTAATGATTTTAAACATCAAGACCAATATTCCAAGAGTTAGCAAATGTACACAATAAAGTAGGTGTGACCGAAATTATCGAAATGATAATCGAACTCGAATCAAATTCAAATTGAAAACCCATATATATTTCGGTTTCTAAAAAGTTTAGGGCCCAAATTTAAATTTTGGTTGACAAAACCGGATCAAATTTAGATATTCAAATTTTTAAAATTTGGTAACGATATTAAACAAGTCTAAAAAATTATTTAAAATTAAAACTTGAACTATAAGTAATACGACATCTACAATCTACAATAAACATTAAAAACTAATGTACACTAATTTAAACGAATCATATAATTCAAATACACAATAAAATGTTGTTTGTAACTTAAATATGGATCACTGATTTCATTTTGTTCATTTAATGACTTTAATGTATTATGTATATTGTGAACAAATTATAAAAAATTTAAGAAATAGCAAAATATATTTTATGAATTTAACCAAAAATTAAAAATATGAAAACAATGTGGAATGACTAACAGAATTTTGGAGTCAATGTTGTTGGTGCCCATAATTCAGATAACCGAAATAATTTAGTGGGATATGAAATAATTTAGTGTCACTTAAAGGAGTAGTTCTTGTGTAAGACTTGACTCACACTAATTTAGTGTGAGTCTTCTCACTCAACCACTTAAAAAAAATTAAAAAAAAAAAAAAAATACTAATAACTACCCCTCATGTGAGAGGACTCACGATAAGTTTATCGTAAGTCCCGTCTCACGTGAGAATTAGTGTAAAATCAAAACACTTAAATATAATACGAGATGAAATTTAATAAGTAAAAAGTTAAACAAATTTATATATTAAATTAGTTTCACAAAAATTATCAAAATATTATTTTAAAACCCGTGCATTGCACGGGCATACATACTAGTTTTCTTATAATACAATTTGTAAATGTTGATATGATAAGTAAATAATTATTGAATTTCAGCTAATACTTTTATAACGATTAGACGATTAGTAACAAATGAGTTATAAACATTTTGATCTGAAGTTCGTTGAGCTTAAAAATTATTATACTTTCGTACTCCGTATAAGTTTCGAGCTTGACTGGAGCTTAGTTCAATACTTCAATCAATTTTTTTTATGTTTTTTTGCTGAACTACGGAGACCAAAGTACGTTATAGAAGAACTTAAAATATTTCATAACCAAACTCAAGTAAATCTTTCTCATCCAATATTTGTTGAGCTGATAAAGTTCGACTTAGCTAAATTCAGACTCAAAATATTCCAATAAAAGTAAAATCCAATCGATAATTTCGACACATTGTCATCGATTTTGTTGATTATTTACCCATCTAATTTATTCATCACTAAAATATGAGGATCACTACAATTCGTATATTTAAATAGTCAAAGTCTGGACACCTTACAAGTTACAATATCCATAAGTCAACTACAAAGGCCATAAACGTACTTCCCAAATACAACCTTGATACCAACACAATATACGCACCTCACTTACACGTAACTACGACCGAGGATATCTTGGCCTAGCGGTTAAGATTGGCGATAATGACGATAGCCACATGCTCGATTCCCTCCTCCTCCGATTGACGCCTCGCTCATATTGGACCATAAAAAAAAAAAAAAAAAAAAAAAAAAAACATACACGTAACTACGCACATTTGAGATATTGAGACACCTATGTAATCACCGAAATTATCATTACTAATTTACTTTACTCTTTTTTTTTCTTTTTAATCTTAATTTGATTTGATTTGATTAAGTAGAATTTAATATACTTTATTCCTACGAAGTATAGTACGGAGTACAATATGTTTTAGAGTATAAAACTAATGTACGGATTATAAACTTCCATCCATCGATTTATGCTTTTGAATGAGTTAATTTTTCTGGCATGATATTATAGCCTACGTGATCAAACAACAATTAGTCCCGATCATACAGTTTCAATATGAACTTAAATAATAAACTTTTGATTTCGGTACAGGTGATTAATTGGGAATAGTCTAGAAAAATATTCTGTAGAACATTTTGACCTCCTTATTTGTAGTCATTTATACGGGTTTTGTTATTTTTTGTGATATCATATTGTTGTAACCATTTTTATACTATTTGTATCATTTCTATGAATAATTGTAAAATAATTTAATACCCATGTTAGTGAGTTTAGTAGATACGAGCTAGGTTGCACGGACACTCCTATTTTTTGGCGTTCCCGTGTCGGACACCGTGTCGGACACGGACACGCGTCGGACACACCTCCAAACGTGTCGGACACGCCTTGAACCGTGTCCTCGGTTTTTTATTAAAACAAAACGTGTCGGACACGGCCCAAGTGACGCGGATACGGCCCAAGTGACGCGGATACGGCCCGTGTCCTAGAGGACACCTTATTATACTAACTTTTTCACTTAAAAAAAAATTAAATAAAATACTAAAACCACGTACTGTCAAATACTAAAGTAGTAAACTAGTGAGGAATTTGAAGTCAGTAACTCAATACTCCTTTACTCAATACTCCTTTAACACAAAACAAATCACTTCTTTATTACTCCGCTTTGATGGGATAATTCTTATCTTATGACAAATATTAAGAAAAGTGAAAAAGTTAAGGGTAATATTGGTAGTTTGGTTTAGTGGGCCCCATTTTAGAAGATAAAGTGTGTGGTATTTTGGTGATATGGGTATAAAGTAAGGGTAAAAATGATATTTTGATGGTTAAAGGTAACCAAAATTAGAAATGAAATTTAAATGAGTGAAATTAGAAAAAGGAAAATGAAATTTAAATGAATGAAACGGAGGAGTATTTCAAAAATCTTGTCAAATTCTCAATATACTTGACCCTCTGCCCCACCTCGTAAGCTTTTGGACTTTTTATTTACTTTGTAAGACTTGAAAGTTTATTTAAATTGGCATTTTAATTTGGAACTTTGTAGTTTGTAATTTTGTAAACATTTGATTTCCAGACATAATTATTGACGTATTGGTTGTTTTACGACTTTTTGAGTTATGGATGATCATAGTATACATGTTAATTGTAATGAGTTATGAATTCCCTTTAATTTAATATGCATATTGATTTTTTTCCTGCCGTGTCCCGTGTCCTAAAAAATCGGACTGGCGTGTCCCGTGTCCCGTGTCGTGTCCGTGTCCGTTTTGGTGCAACCTAGGATACGAGTATATTTTATACTTTTACATCCATTTAACTGTAAATTGTATAATTAAACTCACGTGAATTAGTATGAGACCGTCTCACAAGATATTTATTCTTTTTTTGTACTCCCATAACTTTTGACATACGATCCGATCCATTTCAAACACAATATTCTTAAAATAATATTCATAATAACTTAATTATTTCCACCAAATATGAGATATCCAAGGGCATATTCTATATTAGCCTAGCTTACAATTTATTCAAAGTATCGCACCCAAAGAAAATTCTAGTATGCATTTACGCATATCCACCAGAATATTCCTTATTGGTCTAGATTACTATTTGTTCTAATTTTAATTCATTACGAGTTTCACGTGCCACACAAAAGTTGTGACTTATGAGATAGTATATGAACGACTATATACACATATTCTAATCTCACAATTTTAATTTAAATATCCTAATTGTAGTTTTTATTTTTCTCAAATTAATTATTACGAAGTATATTTTTAGTATAGTAAAGTTTAATAAATAACTTATAATATTATCATATTGTACAAAAATTATATTTTAAATCTATTCAAAATAGGAAGTTATCATTCAAAGATGAAATAAAAATTAAAAAATACAGAGAACTAAGAGCATCTCCAATGGTTGAATTGAGGGACTTGCTTGCAATTTTTTAAAACAGTTAAGCAAGTTTACTTCTAGAGTCGAAAAAATATTGTAGCTACATTTTACCCATAATTGACAAAAGCCTACTTGCTTGAAATGAGTTTGCTTAATTTTTATTGGCTGATTATGTGATGTGGAGTCACTCAAGCTACAAAATATTTATTTTAACCATTAGAGAGGTATGTAGCTTTAAAGCATGTAGAGCAGAAAAATGATCGATTCTGATGAGTTGTAGACTGCAATTCATGGATCTAAAGATTAATAGTCCAATTGGCACATACTCTCATAGGACCCACATAGGAAGGTGTTTTATTATTGAATTTTAATTATAATTACAAACAACCATCATATTTATACTAAGCCTAACCATTAAATATAGCAATACTAGATACCAAGAATATTATTATTATCTTCTAAATATCATCTTCCTATTATGAATATAGAATATCTTATATCTCCTAATATCCCCTTCAAACTCATGGGAATTTGAAAATTTACATGAGTTTGCACAAAATAAAATACAAAGTCTTCATCTTGATAACTGATAAGTGCAGACAACTTTTAAATGAGTATAGACTCGCCAGACAACTTCTTTTATATGCGTATTGGACTCGTCAGACAACTTCTTTTAAGTGCCTATTGGACTCGCTAGACAACTTTCTAAATGCGTATAGGACTCGTCAGAAAAATTTCAGTAAAACGGAAAGGACTCCCAGTCAATTTTCCGTTGCGTAACTCGTCAGTAAAATCATACCACCTTGAACCAAATTAAAGAATTTAAATCAAAGAAAAGAAATTTGAATTGGGGGATTTTTTTTATTCATCTAAATTGACATAATTCAAAAATTTTAATTATAAAATTTAAATCATAGAAAAGATTTAATTTAAGTCATAGAAAAAAAAAATAGTTACGAAAATATATGCACATCGAATCACCACATCAAATCCACCTTGAACCAAATTAAAGAATTTAAATCAAAGGTTTTTAATTTAGGATTAATTGTCAAGAATAATCCGAACTGGTCCTCTTATTCCATAAATAACCCGAACTCAAATTAATCCACGAATAATCTCAACTATTGAAGTAACATTCCAATAATGTATTTTGGCCAATTTTAACCTGCTTTAATCAATAAAAAAAAAGTGAAAACGGTTTGAATTTTACTTAAAATAAGAGTGGGACAATGTTCGAGTCGATTTTTAACATGTTAGAGTCGATTGAAATTGGCCAAAGTACATTATTGGAATGTTACTTCAATAGTTGGGATTATTCGTGGATTAATTTGAGTTCGGATTATTTATGGAATAAGAGGACTAGTTGAGATTATTCTTGTCAATTAATATCCTTTAATTTAAGTCATAGAAAAGGTTTTACTAAACTCAATAATATGGTTACTAAAATAATTTTAATTACAATTACTAATTAAGTACATACAAATATTGTAAAAATAGTTACGATAATATATGCACATCGAATCACCATCACCATCACCATTATCAATTAAAACGGGTACAAAAAAGCCATATAAATGACTTCCCAATTAATCTTAAACTATGTAATAAACTATTATAAAATCGTCTCATATAAAATTGGTGTTTTAAAAATATAAGCAACAATATATAATTATTGAGTGCGAGGAAACATTTTTAGTGATGTATTTTTATTTATTTTAATTTCTTTTAGTGTAAGAGTATAAGAGAAGACTCAAAATGAAATGAGTCCAACAAAAAGAACATAAATTCAAACTTGACATATTGTTACAATACACTTATCTTAACCACTAAATTATTTGAACAATTTCAATTCGGTAATGTATTTTCAAGAATAATCGGTACCGTGATTTAATATATCCCTTCAAATAAATGTCTTTTGGCCCGAAGTGTACATGGACGCGATGATAGACCTCCCCAAGTGACACCATACATGGTACTATAATTTTCACTTTAAATAATTTATCTTAAGATTTTGGTTGAAATTAATTGTCTTTTAATATAAAATTAGAGTCTCATACTATGATGAAGTTTCAAGTTCAACTCTTGAAAACACCTTTCTTAAGTTTTGATACGAATTTGAATTACATGAAGTTGGAAAGTAAGTTGGTAAAATTTACTATTAGGGAAAATATATTTACACAATATAAAATTGAACGGTTAAATTTTCTTTTATGTGTAAGATATCCACATTATCTTACGAAATGCTCCCTTCCATTTATAGTATTCTTCCTACTTTGTATTCATTGTAAAATATATTTTAATGGAGTGAAATGAACAATATAAATAAAAGGAAATACTTCGTATAAATTCAATATACAGTTTACTAAACTGTATCTTGATTAATACTCCCTCCATCCCAAATTAATTGTCCCCTTTACCCAAAATGTTAGATTTAAGAAATTTAGAAAAAAGTCACAATTATCTCTTAATTTTCACAATATTTACCTATAATTTCAATATTACCCTTAAGGTAATTTAGTAATTTTTCCAAAGAAAACAATTAATTTGAGATTTTTTAAAAATAATAAAGGGACAAGTAATTTGGAATGAAGGGAGTAACATTAATACAACATCTTGTTTAATTAGTAAACAATACATGCCTCTAATAGCCGCGTGGCATATCTTAATCAACATTTGTCGGCGTCGTTTATCATGGAGTGCTTCGTCATGTAATATGCAAGCAATCTCCTACATCATACTAACTCCAATTTTGACCAAATTTCATTTATTATGAAGAGTTTTTTTCATTTTCATCTTTTGGCACCGTAACAAATCACATGGGATGAAGCCTCAAGGACACGAACATCCAACTTGGTATTATAATTAATACATAGGCCCGTAATATGACGGTATTAGTTCACATTATGTTACGACTTACGACTGTTGGAGTGTTGGGCCTCACCTTATTAAGAAATTAAACCCTAGAGACATATCTCTGTGTATTCATATTCATCAAGTTTTAATTTTTGTAATTGTATCTCCGCTTTTGGCATAATACTAACTATACTCTTTAGTTTGATTAGTCATTCTCATTTGTAACTAAAGTATAATTAACCTTTAATTTTGACCGTTAAATGTCAAGGTGTCTTATATATTTATGAGATATTCAAAAAACAAATAATTTTGTAAATTTGTTAATGTATCATCGGCTCATCGCGAGTCATTTGTCATGAGACTGATATTTTTTTCGTCGGATAAATGGTGGCAATTGTATGATCAATTCAATAATACTAGTATACTACACAATAGGTCTCCGTCGTCTCATGTCTCATAATAAAATACTGTGATACTATCTCAATACACAAAAACAATTACGGAGGAATAAAAGAAAATACATAAACTTATAATTGAAAATAAATAAATTTTGTAAGAAATATCACAATAATAATATTGTAAGATCAGATCGTCGTATATAAGTTTATATTATTATATGTTAATCTTAATGTCACCATAACAATACTTACTCAGCTAATCATTTTTAAAGTTCAATAAAGCAATCACATTTTACTTAATAATAATGACAACAAATCAAATCGGTCACACTTTGTATATATTTTGATAAATTTTCAAAAATAATACTCCCTCCATTCACTTCCATTTGCATCAAAGAGAAAAAAGCCACTATTCATTCAAGTGAGAAGTTTTCGGAATTTCTCACAATGTATTGAATAAAATATAGTCATGCGGGATCTTGTTTGATAGATCTTAATGAGTACAATAACATATCCAAATTTTATAATTTTTAGAAACGTAAAACTCCACATATTTGCATTCCAACATTTGCGTTGGCAAACGTGAAAAAGCAAATGATGCAAATGGAGTTGAATAGAGGGAGTACTAATAATGGTGTAAATAATGGTGTTTACATTTCTTTAATAAAATTGCGTTTATAATAATAATAAAAAAAAATACTAATAAAATAATTTTATTGATGTAATAATCTATCTATCCTTGTAGGATATGACGTAGCAATACATTTAAAAAAAACCCAAAATAATTTCGAGGAGCAACCAACCAAAGAACACACAAAGGCAGCACATACCAACGTGTCTCAACAACTCACCTCATCCAAAACCAAAATCTAAAAAAAAAAAAAAAAAAAAAAAAAAAATATTAAAAATAAATACTCCCCACTTGTTACATTATCCCAAAAATCCAAACTAAAATATTCTAATTTTGACTCAAAAATTCAAAAAAAATCTACAAATTACCAAAAAAAAGAAAAAAAATATAAAATGAAAAGAGGAATATCCAAAAAGCATAATAATATTTTTTTAAAAAAATACGTATAAAATATAAAAAAGGTTAATGACACCTTTAAATTATTAAGGATTTTTCTTTATTTAATTATTTGGGCTGATTTAATTTTATTAATATAATTAATTTTAATTTTTAAAAAGATTTTTTGGACGCCTAAAATAAAATTAAATTGAAGAGTATTTTTTAGTTTTGCAAAGCTAATTGATACAGAATATAATTTTCTTTGTTGATGTAAATAATTTTTTATGTTGATGTAACTATTTTCAATGATTATATAATATATAAGCTATTTAATATATGTTCAAGGAAATTCATTTTTAATTTTATTTTAAATTTATATGTGATAAATAGTTTATTATTGTAAATAGATAAAAATTATAATTTGATCACATATTGTACTTATCTATTTACCCTCCTTTTCTATATCCTTAAACAACTACGAGTACTATATACAATTAAAGGGGTTTTTTTTATTTTTTTATTTTTTTTTTGCAATTATATGTTCATGGAAATTATTTTTTAATTTTATGCGTTAAATTTAATTAGGAAAAATAATAAGTATAATTTATTTATTTATATGTGTTAAGATTAATTTAGGTAAATATATTACGAGTGATTTTAGAGTTTTTTAATAGAAATTTTTAAATAAAAAAAAAATAAAAAATATAAACTAAGAAATATACGGAGTAGTTGCTAAAATGCTACCCTTAAAGCATCAAACAAAACTGAAAATTGTGATTAAATTCCACATGGCATTATTTTAGTGGTAGGGTAACAACTCTTAGTTACCCTAAGGGTAACACAATCAACTTCCCATAATAAAAGCATGGAGTTTAAGAGTATAGGAATATTCCATGTAATAGATCCTTATACCAATTACTATTTCCTTTAATTTTATTATATAATTATATTATATTTTTCTTCTTAATCAATCAATCCATCCAATCCATAATAGAACCATATAAAAACCTTCTCAACCATGCAATGTTCTTGCAATATCAACACCTCCTTACAATACCAATAATAATAATAATAATAATAATAATAATAATATAAACTCGGCGTCGTGGTCGCCGCAGTCTCTCCAACCTTTCTCCTCTTCTTATTATTTTCCGAGACCGACAACAACAACAACAACAACAGCAATGGCTCTGAAAGCGGTTCACGTCTCGGACGTGCCGAACCTCGACCACGTCCAAGAGAATCCCGCTTCTCTTTCGCTCTTCTCCCCTCGACACCTCGCCAAAGGTACTATATATATGTTTGTCTTTAAATGTTGTTAATATATTATTGGGCGGTGAAATTGAATAATCTATATATTTATTGGTAGAAAATAAAAGCGCGTTGAAGGGGACAAAGTTTATGGTGATAGGACATAGAGGAAATGGGATGAATAAATTGCAATCATCTGATCCAAGAATGAAGGCTGTTAAGGAAAATACTATTTTGTCCTTCAATACTGCTGCTTCTTTTAACGTCGATTTCATCGAGTTTGATGTCCAGGTATATTTATATATTTAATACGTAATTATAGATATTACCATGTTACATGCATTTTGACAACCGTGGAAAAAAAAAGTAAATGAGACGATTAAATAAATTTGTTGATGATTATAACGGTTGTAGTATGCAATATGCATGCAATAGTCTTATTTTAGATTTTGTAGGATAAAAGATGAAAACGAAAACAATTTGAATGTTGTGAAATTTTGGTTGCTTGAAAGAAATTCATCTTATGGCGATTAATTGGGTTGAGTTAGTTGTTGCGTCTGGAGTTTGCCGCGTAATCAATTTCAGCGTTTTAATTCTGACAAAGCATTATTTTTTATATTGTTTAATTAAAATACTACGGAGTACTTCATATGTGCATAAATAAAGATGTTTTTTTTTTTAATTAAAATTAAAACTTTGATTAGCTTTTATTAATTCTAATTAAGAATAATGTAATTGATAGTTTTTCTAGAAAACTTAGCAAATTCTCACTTTTATATTGTCAGAAAATAAAATAAACGTCAACTATCCATGCAATAGAGAAACTCGTTCATTACACGTGAACTACCTAGAATTTTTTTTCGAGTTAGTTCTATTTTCTTTTTAGTAATACTCTACTTTTTTTTCACACAAAATTATTTACTCCTCATTTTTAACGTTTTTTTTTAACCTAAGAGCTTAGGTGGAGTGAGCTTCTCAAAGTCTGCTGGTGCAGGAACCGGGGTTCGACTCACTGGTGCGTAAAAGCTATGCAGTACACCCGCCATCCCGAAAAAAGGATGCTCTGCCTACAGTGTGGTTATAGATTGCAGTCTTAATCAACCCTCGTCATCAAAAAAAAAAAAAAAAAAAAAATAAGCAACCTTTTGACTTTCTCATGTAGCTATATATTACTCCGTACTTTTTTCGTCTAACTTCAGACAAAACATTTTTTTTTTTTTTAACATGTACGTGAAAACTTTAACCTTATAAAGTAGGCCGTAGTAAAAATAGGTCGGAAAAAGTAGATTAGATATTTTTAATCCATTAAATGGAGGAACGTGGAGTCAAGTAAATACAGCTGGTTTTAAACGGGTAAACAAAATGGTCCAAATATTGAAAAGGCACGTGACCATTAGTTGGAGTCACGTGACCGTTTCTGACTTTTCTAGACATTATTTTTAATTTTTAATATTATCGAGAAATATGTAGCATCTCGCGTCTAAAAAGTGTCCTTGTAAAGTGGATTAGATCGTAAAAAGCGCAAAAAAAAGGGGAATAAAAAAGCAATTAAGAGACGTTAAATTATGTTCCAATTAATTTTAGACGTACAAAATTGAAAAAGAGTGATCGAATATAACCCGAATATTCTCACATGTTATTCATTTTCCAAAAGGGACAAATTTATTGATTTTGTGTATTATTTTACAGGTGGCAATAAATTATCATAATTTTATTAAGGATTTTTATATATTGGTCCCTTTTAACATACTCCGTATATCATAATGACATACGTTAAGGTTTTAATAAAAAAAAATATATATGGATAGTAAAGTATGTTATTAAATATTTTGGATTTTGTCGTTTGGGTCGAGTCGTTTGGTTGAAGGGCGATAGAGGCGGTATCTTATGTCTAAGTCATGAAATTTTGTGGGTTAGAAATGAATTTAGATTCATTTTATTGTTTTGCTTCTATCCAAAATAGCTTGCACAAACATTATAATAGACATATTTTGGTAATAATTCCTAACTAATTGTAATTGACGTGTGGGACAAAGTTTTTGGACCTAATAATATGAGTTTCCAAGTTTTGTGGGCATTGTTAACGGAATAAATTTGAAAATTATGACCTCATCAATTGTAATTTGCAATAATTTCTTTTTTAAATGTAGAACGAGTTTAAACATGGGTAAAATTATAAAAATAAACAATTGATTAAGACATAGGCGATTAATTAGTCCCTTTAGTTGGACTAACCCAACCGAAATTGCTTGGATCATAAAGTTTCGTTTGCAGCGAAATAACAAGTCATTTACTGTTTGTGTAGGTAACTAAAGATGGTTGTCCGATCATTTTCCACGATGACTACATCCTTACCGAGGAAAACGTATGTTCATCTTCCTTTCCTTCACTCTTTCTTTGACGGGAAATCGTCTATGACATGAGTTTCGTGTCAGTCATACACTTACTGACTTGAGTGATTTCATATCAAATACAGGGTATCATACAAGAGAAGAGAGTCACTGGCCTAAATCTCTCGGATTTTCGTGCTTACGGTCCACAAGACGGGCCTGGAAAGGTTGGAAAGCCGTTGTTGAGGAAAACCAAAGACGGCAAAATCATACGGTGGGATGTCGAGTCTGAGGACTTGCTTTGTACTTTGCAAGAAACGTTCGAGAAAGTCGTCTCTAAGTTGGGTTTCAACATTGAATTGAAATTCGACGATTACATTGTCTACTCAGAAGATACCCTCGTCAATGCTCTCCAGTCAGTTCTACAGGTGGTGTTTGATCATGCCAAGGATAGAACGATCATTTTCTCGACATTTCACCCAGATGCGGCCTTACTTGTGAGGAAACTCCAAGGTACATACCCGGTGTTTTTCTTGACGAATGGTGGCACCGAGACTTACTACGACACGAGAAGAAATTCGCTAGACGAGGCCATTAAGCTTTGTTTGGAGGGTAGTTTGCAAGGCATTGTTTCCGAGGTTAAGGGTGTGTTTAGAAGTCCTGGTGCCGTGAGCAAGGTTAAAGACGCCAAGCTCTCCCTCTTCACCTATGGCACTCTCAAGTACGCTCTCACTTCTGTTTCCTCCATTTCTTTATGTTTATTCATCGTCTAATTAAAAATCAATCGAACTGTTTTATTCATTACTGACAGAATTTATGAATTTGATGTTACAGTAATGTGCCAGAGTCGGTCTATTTACAACATTTGATGGGAATTGACGGGGTGATAGTGGATTTCGTTCAAGATATAACAGCCGCAGTGGACAATTTAATCAAGCCGTTAAAAGCCGAGGAAGAAGTGGCGACAAACGAGGGCGAGAAAATGGAATTGATAACAAAGCCACGTTTCTCTCAGACTGAACTTTCGTTCCTACTTAAGCTAATTCCCGAGTTGATACAACAATAGCATGATCTCACACAATACATACACATTGTATGTTTTGTATCTTTATATGGATTTACCGATCATATTTTTCAGAACGACAACGACAACTAATACGTAGATGATTTGAGTGAGGAGGTTATGACCATGGTGCTTGTAACATTATCTAACTTCGTACGTAGATAGTTTGATCTCCACAATTAGAAGGTTAGACCTCCATTCATGTATCAACACGAAAGAAATTAATTAGATTTTTCACATCTAATGGGCTTCATTGTCAAATGATGATTTACCCTTTGTGTGCATTTATTTGTCGTAATTCTTGGAAGGTACGAAGATTGTTTCGATATCGAGATCATTTTATAAAGTGAAATTGTGCCGCAAGAATATTTTAAACGATTATGTGATTATACAATAAAGAAGATTCTTAAAGAAGACTGCCACGGAGTCTAAATTATTTTGATAATTTTGTTTTGAGTAATCATTTTTCTCAAAAAATTCAAGTCTTCTAGGAGACTGTCTCACTTTATAAGCCCTACTCAGCTATCGAAGAAAGCCACCCAAACGACACAATAACTACCCCGATGTGTGAAAGGTTTCACCATTACATCTCACAATACCGTCTCACCAAAAAATTTGCGAAGCTCAAACAAAAGGTGATCTCAACCGATTACTTGAGCTCTCTAACTCTCGCTCAATGATTATTACATGCTTAATGACCAGGGCTGAATATCAATATAAGCCCAATTATTATTGGGTTTATATTGATTTGTTGGGCTAAATGTATCTATAAAAGCCCAATAATCAATATAAGATTTATATGCATCTATATAAGCTTTATGTGGTTTCACGCAAATGTATCACAAATTATCTTATACTCCCTCCGATTCAATTATTTGTTTTCGTTTTTAACATCTTTCAAAATCAATGACCATTTTATATCAAATTATTTTATTATATGAAGAAAAACGTCAATTAATATTCCGTCCAAAAATAGAAAGGTAAACAAATAACTGAGACCGAGGTAGTAAGAGTTTGCGAGAACGTCTTACATGAGACTTTGTGTTTACAAAATAAACTTAAAATAATAATGGTCCAAAATTTAAATTATAACCCAATAAGTAATAACCTCCTCTTTTAAGTGAACTTTTCCTATTTTGGGCTTGTTTTTTGCTCTTCTGTTTTATCATTTTTTTTTCTCATTAGTTTTGACACAATAATTAAAGAATTATTATATTAAATATCTGAAAATGAAAATAAAAGTAGTCAAAATAACATTAAACAAATGAAAATAATAGTGAAAGTGGGAAAAATAATACGGAGTATTAATAATTAAAAGGATGACTGCAACTCTGCAAGTGGGTAAAAATTGTGCCAAATAAAGAGAAACCTTATTTTGGAAAACGAAAAAAAAAGACGATAAAACAGAGGGAGTTCTATAAAATGGTCCTATAACATTGGTCAACCTCAATAAGAGACTAGGAGATAAGCCGAAAAATATTTCTTATAGTTTTCTATCATTTTTATATTCTTTTATATTGATAAACAATTATTTTAGCATAATTGTAAACATATTTACATTAAACAAATTCATTATAAATAAGTCTAACAATCATAAAATAATGGCTTGTCAAAAAAAAAAAAAATTATGCTAAAAGTTACTTCATATTTGAATATTAACTTGTTAGTTAGTGGCAATTTGGATTCTCTCCATTTCTTTCTCTCCATTTCTTCTCTAATACACTAATATTTTAATATATTTTTTCTTTCCTTCATTAAAACATTATTTTTATCAAACAATTACAACCCTTAGATTTTCACAAAAACCGATCTCTACCATTGAAAAGAAATGGATGTCCATTTCTTTTCAAGAAATGGAGAGGATCCATACCCAGTTAGTGGACTTCTAGGTTTGGAACGAAGTACTACGGACTACGGAGTAATTTAGAGGTGGCAATCGGGTCAGTCGGGTCGGGTTTGGGTCGGGTCAAGTCGGGTCGGGTCATGTCGGGTTCGGGTCATGTCGGGTCAAAGTGTCCTTTCGGGTCGAGTCGGGTTCGGTTAATCAGAATGTCAGCCTGGGTCATATCGGGTTAAATAGTGTATCGGGTCGGTCGGGTTTGGGTGGTCATTATCGGCCAGTGATTTTATCGAATTATTTCAATTTTTACCTACTAAAATAGGTATTTCGACCAGTTATTTTATTTAATTATTTCATTACTAAGTTAAATATATCATTCTAAATAATAATTTCTTTCAATCTAATCAAAATTAAGTTTAAAATTATCGAATTCGTCGATTTAGTTCGAATTAAATCACGGTCAGTCGTCATCGAATTGAGATGCAGGTCGGGTTAGTCATTTGAATATCGGGTCGTAATAGATTCTGAATCATCATCGGGTCGGGTCGAATTGTTCTCTGGTCACATTATTTTGAATTAATCAATTCGGTTTCTTTCGGAGGTTAATTGGCCATCAATGGGTCGAATTTCACAATTTCTACGGAGTATATATAGATATAAAAAAGTTATCAGTTATCATATCCAATTTGCCCTTATTTATTACTCGTACTCCGTACTCCCTAAGGAAACTTGTTTGTTAGCTAAAATAACACTATTCAACTTCGTACAAAGTAGTATATAGAGAAATATTTAGCTCTGAATAATACGGAGTATATATTATAAAATAAATTTTCTCAATTACTATGCAGCAAGTTTTGTTTTTTTAACACATAGATAAACCAATTTTATGTAATTACTCATAACAAACTTTTAAAAAAGATTTAAAAAATTAAAAATTAGAACATTCAACTTTAAAACTTTTTTATGTAGAATAAATCTTACTCCGTATAAAAGATCGTCTCTTGCTAATAAAATAAAACAAAAAATAATTTTTGCTTATACAAAACGTGATTAAATTGCGATCACACACTTACTCTATACTCAATCATGATTAGTTAAAATTTAATTACATTTTATGTATCAAAAATTTCATTTCCTAGTAAAAGATGGTTTGATTTAAAACTTTTCCTTTATTTATTTGGGGTTTCACATTCAGATCTGCTGCATTTTTTCACTTTTTCTAATAGACGTTTGGTGTATTAAGATTTCACTGCATTCTCTAAATTTATATACTTAGTTCCTACCGTAACCAAACAACTGAAACAAGAGTAAATCGTTAGTTTTGTTTCCTATAAATTTTTACCTAATTTTTTCAGCATTTTCGTCCATATTTTACGTTTCACCCTTTATTATTTCCAGACGTTACTCCTTCACAATTTTATGCAAAAATATGGAGGAAAAAAACTGGAAAAAAGGGGTGAAATTTTATAGAAAGTAAAACTAAAGGATAAATTTAACGGTTTACTCTTGTTTGATTACGGTTGAGACTAACTATATAAGTTTAGGGGTACAGCTGGGAATACACCAAACATAGGATATAATTGGGAAAAGTGAAAAGTATGAGGGTATAGATGGATAAAACCCTATTTTTTTTTTTATATCCACTAATGTTATTAGGATCAGACTTCTTCTAACTAAATATTGTTTTTTATTGGGTAAAAATATATATTTCAGGAACACAAACAATTACTTAAATATAATTACATTTAAAATGTTAATAATTGATATTGTTTATATCTTTAGTGAACATGTTTCTACAACTTAATCATTACCACCTTTAAAAAATAATTTTGTCAAACACCACCTTTAAAAAAAAAAACTTGTTAATTACCACCTTTAAAAAATAATTTTTGTCAAACACCACCTTTTGGTCGGAGTTGACCAAATTCCGACGTTGACTGACCGGAATTAACATTTTTTTCTTCATTTTCATCTTTTTACTTCACTCAAATTCAAATTATCATCCTTCAAACCCAAAATACACCATCTCAAACCAAAAATTAACCACTAAAACCAAGAATTTCGTCTTTTCAACTTAAAAAAAGTGCTCCGGTGACCAAAAATGTCGGAATTTAGTTGACCTAAGTCAAACTCAGGCCAAAAGGTGGTGTTTGACAAAAAATATTTTTTAAAGGTGGTAATTGACAAGTTTTTTTTTTAAAGGTGGTGTTTGACAAAATGCGTTTTTTTAAAGGTGGTGTTTGACAATTAATCCTTTAGATTATCTAATAATTAAAAATAACGTTCATAGGAGGAGCTCCTTCCATTGTTTTGTTGACGATATTAGGTCTTTTAAGTTTTTCGTTTGATTTTTGTTCTTAGAACTTGTTCTTTCGGACTTATTTTCAAAGACATTTCGATTCATTCCATTCGATTCGATTCGATTCGATTGATTCGATTCGATTAAGCTCCATTCGATTCGATTCGATTCGATTCGATTCGATTCAATTTCATTTGATTCGATTCACATTTTTATTATTATTATTATTATTATTATTATTATTATTATTATTATTATTAAATAATATTGTAGTTGTTGTTGTTGTTGTTGTTGTTGTTGTTGTTGTTGTTGTTGTTGTTGTTGTTGTTGTTGTTGTTGTTGTTGTTGTTGTTGTTGTTATTATTATTATTGTTGTTGTTATTATTGTTATTGTTATTGTTATTGTTATTATTATTATTATTATTATTATTATTATTATTATTATTATTATTGTTGTTGTTGTTGTTGTTGTTATTATTATTAGTAGTAGTAATAGTAGTAGTACTACTACTACTATCACCACTACTACTACGATAACTACTACTACTACTAGTAAAACATGTGAAAGTAGTGAAAAAAAAAGGTACGTAAGAAAAAAAAACTTGGTAGCATTGAAATAATAATAACTGTTAATACAATTGAAAATCATAATCTTGAAAACAAAGATATCATAAACTCAAAAGATATCATCTATGTTTATTCGTTATCGACTTCCACACCATCTTGATGTGTTTCATCATCATGGTCATCATCATGGTCATTATAAATACCAATATGATTGTAACCTTAGCTTATTGAATATATCAATTGATCTTCTCTTAAAACTTGTAGGAACTATTGAATTGGTATTTGTCAATATTTTATGGTTAAATACATATCCTCATGCTATTGTTAAATAAAAATTTGTTGGTTGCAACTTTGTTGGTTTTTAATAATAATAATAATTATAATAATAATAATAATAATAATAATAATAATAAATAATAATAATAATAATAATAATAAAATATAATAATAATAATAATAATAATAATAATAATAATAATAATAATAATAATAATAATAATAATAATAATAATAATAATAAAATATAATATAATTGTTGGGGGGTGACTTCTCCCGGGTCCGACACCCTTGGACCGGTAGGACCATGGGCCGGAGGGTGCCCATACACCTGCTGGTTCACTAATATCTCCTGTCCGCAGAATCAGTGGCGGAGGTTTCAGGGACCGGAGCATCTCATGTACCCAGGGATCCAGTGGTCCACTCCGGTTCCAAGGTGCATGGCTCACCCGGCCGCATAAAGACACGAGACGCAAGAAGACAAATCAGTGACAAGTATAAAAGGTAGTCAAAACCCTAAAAACATTCATTCACACACACACAACACAAAATACTACAAAAAAGGTTTTTCTCTCTAGATTTATTTGCCTTTGTAACTGACTTGAGCGTCAGAGGGCCATCACCCGGAAGGCCCTGGGGCTAGGTTTGCTACATTATTTCAGGCTGAGAGAAGAACCGGGACAGCTAGGAGGCTAAGGACCGCTCCGGGACTTAGTTCACTTAGTTTGTAATCTTTACTTAACTTGTAATCCATTGTATTTAGTTTTGGTATTTAGTTCCTAACTTTGTACCCGAAACAATTGGCGCCGTCTGTGGGGAAATCATACAAAAACCTTACAAAAAGCCATGTCAAACCCTCCACGAGAGCCGAGAAAAACAGTCGAAGGAACCTCCTCCCCAGAAGGACGTGTAGGCGGCATCCCTGAGGAAGGGGGAGGTGCAGGCGGAATTCCTCTGGAGACCGAATTGCAAAATCCCTTGACCCCAGAAGAGAAAAGAATGATGAGTGCCTTCCTTGAGAAGCTAAGGAAGACACCACCCGAGAAGAGTCAGCAGAAATCCCCGCCAAGGAGAGATCCCATCCCATCCGTCACTCCCAAGAACCTTTTTCACGAGGATAACGAAAAATCAAGCAGCGACTGTAGATACCCGTATCCGTACCCCCCTAAAACAACCCGATGATGAAAACGGACTTTTATGCATGTTTTATAAATAGACGAAACGGTACAAAGTGTCTAAAACATTTTAGTCATTTTTAACGTATTAATTTAAATTTGCATATTTCGTAAAATGAACATTAATTTTGTCGTTATTTTTCAAGCCGAGAGAACACGACACGATTATTCGCTCACAAAAACAACCCAAAAAACAGCCCACAAAAAGCAACTTACAAAAATCGGCCTCACAAAAACAACCCACAAATCACAAAATACGCCCTCAAAACGAGTCAACACGTCTCCCGAGTCACATTTTCGTAAAATCAAATTTTACGATATTACAAAATAATACAACACAAAACATTCGTATTTCGAGCCAAAATCAAAAAACACGACAGAAACCGAGACGCGTAACTCGAAATCGTAAAAAAGCACCTTCAGCCCAAAAAAAGGGACTAAAAACCCTTTTACTTTCAGCTGCCACATTCTGAAAATAGGCCCAAAAGCAAAGACTCAAAATTGAGAAAGGCGCTCTGCAGACAACAAAAAGAAGTCGTAGTGAACAGACGACTCAAAAACAAGTCGCCCGTCAACAGACGACTTGTTTTCAAGTCGTCTGGCAACAGACGACTTGTTTTTGAGTCGTCTGTTGACTTACGATTTGTTTGTGCCCCTATGCCTGCTGTTTTGATTTTGGCACGAGCCTTTCCCTTCCCTTATAAATACCCACACTCACAAACACTCAAACACACATCTTTCACTCCTCTCATCTTACACTCTTATGCATTTTCGAATTGTCGTCTTTGCATTTTAAGGTAAACACTTTACCTTCGGATTAGACTCGGACAAGGGTTACATTAACCCAACCCGATAATGGCACAACGAACCCGTATTCGTAATACTTGCTGTAGTAATTGATTCCTAATCCGCCTAAACCCCGCCAATATCGCATAAACAAACGACTCATCACTACTAAAGCAAACCGACGTTACATTTTACATTTATGCAAATTCTCATTCATGCATTAAATATTGACTAAACACGGATTCGACATAAACTTGTACCGTTTCAACTAGTCTTTTAAACATGCAAAACTGAGGGTTTTCAAAATACTAGAATTAAACAAAGTCGGAAAATAACGTTTTATATTAATTCAAATCAATGAATTAATTATTTTACGTATATTTCCTATAGCAAAACGTCATGACTTGACGATTCACATTCATTGCTTTGCATTATTATCGAGTCATTATTCGCACTTGTACGTAGCGTTTTATTAGCTCAAACATCGAAATTAAATACTTGTTTTCAAATCAGTAAAGACTACTTTACTTAGGCTTTTGATTTCAGTTTTTCATAAAACGTTTTGATTAACTTTCAAAAGTAACCTTGCCCCGAATCCTCTCTGGTTTCACAATAACCTTAGAAGGATAGGTATCGACGCGCCTTGAATTCTAAGACTCGTGTCTTGTAATTCAAGACGCGTTAAAAAGGTCCAAATTCCTTTAAAATTTGGTGGCGACTCCAAATGCAATTTCAAAACGATTTTCAAGCAATCAAGCAATGATATCCCCATAGCAAATTCGCACACATTTTGCACTTACGCAAATTTTCTCGCGTAGCGCCTTGCCCCTATTCGGGCGGGCCCGCGCGAGGCGTCGAGATAGGTCCGATCCGGGTACCTTCAGCGACAGTTCATGGAAAGAATCAGAACATGCTTACTCAACGTCCCCGTCATCACCTTCAGTTCAGGAGGTATCCAAACCCGAGATTCCACGCACTGAGAGGCCCAGGCGCAACAGACACAAGGAAAACAAAGCGCAGGGAAAAGTTATGGTAAAATCACCCCTGGCTCCCTCGGTGCTGGAGTACCCTTTGCCGCAAAAGATGAAGATCCCAACGATACAATATGATGGGAAGACGGACCCGGAAGAACACCTGGCGGCCTACGAGAGCCACATGATGATGTACGACCCTACGGACTACGTTTGGTGTAAAGTCTTTCCTACAACCCTGACGGGACTTGCACAAACCTGGTTCCGTAACCTCCCGACTGGTTCTATCTACGGATATGAAGATATGTGCCGGGTGTTCCGCCAGCAGTACGCAGGGAACAAGAGGAGAGAGAAGGTGGCTACGGAGCTCTTGAACGTGGTACAAGGGAAGAATGAAGGGTTGAAAGAGTATATGACTAGATTCGACCGAGAATCAGATCGTAGACTGACTCCAAGATAGGTCCATGCCCGACTGGTAGGATCGGGCGAAGGAGAGTCAAGAGTCTCCTCGATCGAAACCCACGGCCACCTGATGGCGGCCCGCGAGATGGCTGAAGGGTTCGTGCGAGAGGAACAGTTCCACAAGACATTCAGCAAGAGAAATGATAAGAAGGAGGATCAGGGCGGGGCTCAACAAGAATGAAGAGGACCGCCCCGGAGATTGTAACACCCCGTGTTTTTATTAATACTAATTAATTATTCTAACTAAATTATTAAATTAAAATTTATATAATTTAACTTTTGTTCCTTTGTTTAGAAAACGCGGCCGAAAAATTTCGATAAAAATTAGTCTTGTCAAGTTTTATTTAAACTAAAACTAAACAATTTATTATAAATCTTTATTATAAGTTTTACGTCTAAAATACTTGTCAAACTAAAACATTGATTCAATTGCTTTGATTAAACTTAGTAAATTTAAATTTTATTTTAAAAATTATTATTACTTGAATAAAATATGATTTTATCGAAACATATCTTGCAAATAAACAAACCGTTTGAAAATATGTGAGACCGTAATACAATTTGTAACTGACAACTTTTATACATTTATATTTGAGAATTATAAATTTTATAATACTAATGATAGAACTAAAATTTTGAAACAAATAATTTAAAGCATAAAATATTTTATAATATATAAAGTTTATGAATAAGAGTAAATAAAATGGAGTAAATAAAATGGAGTAAATATTGTCCACACACCCCTCCTTTATGTCGACATCCCTTTGTCCCTCATCCACACAATTTGGATATTTTTTTACTTGGCTTCCTCTAGACTCCCCTTATAACTCCCCTCTTTTTTTTTGTTTTTCTGATTATATCCCCTTCATCTTCCCTACTTCTTCTTCTTTATTTAGTTCTTATGAAATAAAACAAGAGCAGACAACAACAACAATGGCACGACAACAACACGGCAACAACAAACAACACGACAATGACAACAACTGACGGCAGCAACAACAGCAGCAACACCGTGAGCCACCACCACAGCCACCGTGCTCACAGCCCCCTTCATCGTGACTCCCCTGCATCTCCTCTTTGCGGTTTCGTTTACGTTGCCGGAGTCAAGACTCGAGCTCAGTCACCCAACACCACCTCTCGTTGAAAAGAAAACCACCACCACCGAAGTCACCATTGAAGGCGAGGTCGAGCTCGAGCTCAGTCATCGTGTACCCTCGCCGGAGCTGAAGTCGACGACACAAATGACAACCATGACCATGCTCAGCAGCCTCGAAGCCCCCTGTTCCTTCTCCCCTGTTTCGGCCCACACCACCTGTAACACCCCGACTTTTCCACTTTTGTTTAAATAATTCATTTCGTTAAATTCGTATTTCATTTCTCTTAATTTTGTTATTTTTGGCTAGAGGAATAAGCGAGACTGTAGTCAGAACTTAAAAACGGAGTAATTAGCTTAAAAACGGTGTAATTTCCTCATACGGACTCCGATTCAGGTGATTCAAAAGGCTAAATCACAGATTTTCCGACGCCAAGGTAACCGCCAAACTTTCAGAGTCAGTTTGAACCGCTCTCCCATGGGTCGAGCGAACCCTCAACTTCGGGTAGAGTTTTAGGGCTTTCTTGGGTTTGCTTTTTGCTCAAGGCATGATCTTATCTCATTCCTCTTTACCCTAGCTCCCAAATCAGATTTTTCATTCCTAATCTCATCCTCATTCATCCTCATAATTCTCCCACAAAAACTCTCTCAAAACTCATCATACTCCATTGTTGATCATCCTTCCTTCCATCTCTTTAGCCCTAAATCTTTCCTCTTCAATTCTCTTTGGTAAATTCTTCATCTTTAAGTTTATGTTTGTAGGTTTTATTATTATATGTGTTTATTGTGTGTTTCTTATGTATGGTATGATTTGTGTGTGCCCTAATCAATAGGAGAGAATTGGAGAGAAAACCCCAAGTTCGGATTTCTCTGACTCAGGTTCACTAAACGGAAGATCGCCGGAGATCCGACCGTCCGATTTTGCCGAAATTTTGACAGCATGTTCCTGACTCTTGGGGCTACCTTTTCACCGTTCAGTTTTTCATTTGGAGCTCTGGATCGTCTGTTATCGCGTCTGGACAGAAGGGGTGAAAACTGTGATTTTCTTTGGCTTGTTTGGAAAAGGTAACTAGGTGTAGCCTTAGTGATATTTTGACTCGTGTGAGACCATATGATTGATTGAGGATGATTTGATTATTGTTATGTATGTAAAGCTATGAACTTTGGGTTGATTGTGCTATGAAATCATGTTCTTTGGTCTTATTTGTGTTGGTCTCACACTAATGTGTCTTATGGAATGATTTAGGGTGATTGTTATATTGAATTTGGGTTATATTGTTATTAAGTTGAGTAGAGATGATAACTTTGGGATGATATGATGGTTTATCATGGTTATTATTGAGTTAAAAGTCTAATTACTCCGTAATAAGGGTTTGTTGTGGTTATTATTGGGTTGTAAGGTTACTTACTCCGTATTAAGATGGTTTATTATATTGTTGATCACAATAACGTTGAGGTTGATTATGAGATGGTTATTAAATGGATAAATTTGTTGTTAATGAGTTTAAGATGGATGTTGTGATGATTTTGAGTAAAGGAATAATTAAATTGGTGTTGATTATGAGTTGATTCATGTTATTGGATTGGCTTATGTTGGTTATGAGTTAATTCAGGTTATTGGATTGGCTTATGTTGGATATGAGTTGATTCAGGTTATTGAATTGGCTTATTTGTATGCTTGAGTTAAGTGTGCGTGCACGAATGCGGTTATGGCTCGTGCGCGTGAGGAGATACTGGCGTCTTTTGTAGGGCGGATGCCGCCTTGGGTTCTCAACCGGTTATGGTTAGAGACTATGGTAAGTTGTATGTCGTCACCGGTTATGGTGAGGTTTGGCCAAATTAAGACAAAGGAGGTATCACCGGTTAGGGTGAGGTCCATTTTAAAAGGGAATTCACGGTTATGTGGTTCCGCCATAGGGTTTGGGGGTATCACCGGTTAGGGTGAGGTCCGGGGTGATTCACGGTTATGTGGTTACCCAGTTCTCCGTGCTTACTCTTGCGATTGATTGATTGTTGATTGTTATTGTTTGTCACTTTGTTGATGACATTCAGGTTGGTTGTTGACTGTCACTTTGTTGATGACAGGTTGAGCTTGTATGATTTGTAAGATGGTTGGTTGATATATTTTGGTTATAGGTCACAGGTTGAGTTGGTTAATTATTGAGTTAGCTTGAGGATTATCTATGTTGGTCGTGCATTTGGGTTGTATTGTTGTTCACGTTGATTATGTTGAAATATGACTGGGGAGCACCTAGTTACTCCCCAATCGATTGTGGTCATACTTTCTTTGTGGCGGTGTTAGCGCGGGTTCGGGTTTGTCAAGTGAGGATGCCGTGAGGATGACCTATATAGCTAGCCTTTGATGAGATTTTGGACTAGACTTGTTGATTTAGACTTTATTATTTTTCATAATTATATTTCATTTTGGATTGTAAGGGGTATTTACTCCCCACTATTAGGCTTCAAGGCCTACCTCTTTATCGTTGTTTAGTTGTTTAGTGAGTGACGACTCGGATTACACGGTGTTTCCGCCACCGTGGCCTTCATTTTTATTCATTTTCTTTTATAAATCCTTTTACTTCTTTATTTTATTTTATTGGAAAATCCGGGTTGTTACACCACCACCACGGTTGTCCACCGTGAATCACCTGGGCCCCTGCCCACCGTGGCCTTGCTATGCTTGCCGTCGTATTCAATCGTCGGTAAGTGTCGTCGATTAAATCGTTTTTATCCATTGAATTAGCGACATTTGATTTCGCCGACTTTAATTCATTGTTCCTCTCTCACCTGCGTGTTCTGTTCATTTGCCGAGGGCGAAATCGACTCGAGCTTGACGCCCCTGCACTGCCCCTCGATCCTGCTGCCTTCTTCTCTAATCAGCCCGACCTCGACGAGAAATCATGACTACCACGAGGTCTTATTCTATTTCCTTCTTACTCTCCCTTTCCAATTCATTTCAGTTTGTTTTTCTTTAAAAATCGACAACTGAAATCATTGCTGTAGTTTTCTTTAGTCCGTCACTCGAATCATTTCGACTCTAACTCACTTCTCGTTATTGCCTCTTGTATTTACACGTTGCTGTTAACGTGTTCACTATCACTACTATTGTCGAGGCGTACTACTGCTTGCTGTTGAGACGTTGCTGAAATGGACCGACAAGGCTCAAGGACGAGTTGAATTGGGTCGGGCCAGACCTTGTAGTGCTTTGGAAATTAATTAAGTCGGGTTTTATTTGGAGGCCTCTGTTCGTGAGCCAAATTAGGTGACCCGATTCTTTCTCCAAAATCTCTAACTTTAACATTTTGGTTTTATTTTAATTTTGTGATTCAAAGTGAGCTAGTTATGCATTAGGCACGTATACCTCTCGTTTCAGTTTATTTAATAACTTTGTATGATTAGCTATAGTATGAAATTGGGTGTTAATTTTAGTTATAATATAATGTTGAAATGAATTGTGAAATATGATATTTATCTGATTTTGTGATAATATGTTTTGAGTGAAAAAAATGTGTTGTTGAATTAATGTTGAATTTAATTGTAATATTATCATGTTAAAATTATTTGTTATGTGTAAATTAAGATATATAAAGTTTATGTATCACAAGTATAAAATCAAACTAAAAATATTATTAGCCGACTTAAGAAAATAAACTAAATAAATATAAAATGTTTATCGTCGTAAAAATAATTATAGTCACTTAAAAGTTTAAATAAAACACAACTAAAAATGAAGAGTTAAATAAAAAGAGTATTAAGTTTAAATTAGTATTAAATCAATTTAAAAGTAAAAGCATAAATTAAATTATCCGTATAAAATTTCTAAGATAAATAGTTATATAAAATTTCATATATTACATTTAACATAAAGATTACTTTACTAAAACTCTAAAATTTACAATGAACTTAAAATATATGAAACAAGTATGTAATTGAAATAATAAAAAGAAATTGGGTACTTTAAGATTTAAAATGAATCTAAGTAAAACTATTACTAAATAAAGCTAAAAATTAGAATCACAAATAAGAATTTACAAAAAGGTAAATTGTTATTATCATAGTAATATTTAAAGATCGACTAAAAATTTACTAAGTATAGTTATATAAAAATTATGAATAATATATTTATATATACAAATACAAAACCTAACTAAAATTTTGAACCATAAAGTTTTTAACATTTTAAAAAAAAAGTTATAAATAATTAAATAAATTAAACTTAGGTGAATTTTACTAAAATATAAATATTAATAATCTCACGTATTAAATCACCTAATACGACTACGTAAAAGTGACATAAATAAAATCAATTAAGAAATTAAACCACCTAAAAGAAATTTAACTGAATGTCACTTGATCATATTTTATCAAGAATACTAAAAATTGTCGATTATCGTTTAAGTAATATTTTTACAGGTTAAAAATAAATGTTATAACTACTGCATCACTAAACACTTTACCATTTAAATAAAAGGAAGAAATAAATGTGAGTTATAATGAGATTGAATTATTTATATTACTAATCACTAATCACTAATCTATCTTACGTTACTTAAAATTTAAATGAAACTAAATTGAGCTTATAAATAAAATGAATTAATATTAATTACTAAAATATAAAACACTAATACGTATAAGTATAAAAGTGAAATATATAATTCAACCTTACCTCATACTAATAAGAGGAAGCGAATAAATGTATAAATAATAATATACTAAATGTGATTAACGTGTTTATACTTTATTTGATACAGTCTTTACATAGTACAAAGTTTGACGATATTATAATTAGTAAGAATCAGAACCTCTGTCAGGAACAATAAAAGAAGAAATGAATTAAGTGTTGAATACTTGATGTTACCGCTTTCTCACATGTATAGAATAATCTCGCACCTCCATTTGAATTGCTCTTTCGATGACTTCACTTTGACCGTCCGCTTCTAACTTCGGGGAACCCTTAGACTCTCTCGGTTGTTTGGGTTGAATCCGATAATGAGCGAGTTATTCCTCATACTCGATATTCCTTCGACAATTTAGGATTTGAGTTCAAAGGCACTGACATGAGATTAAACCCTTCGATTATAACGTTGTATGATTAGTACTGGGTGTCGCCATGTCATTGCGACTCTTGATTTCGATGTTAGCGAGGTAGGCTGTCTATGGGGACTTTAGCTCCTCCCTGTGTTCTTAAAGGCGATCTAATAATTTTTAAAATTATTATTTCGGTGCGGGATGTACAACCTCAGGGATGGGGCATACTTGATATCTCCGTGAGCCCATACTACGGTAATTGGAAAATCCAGCCCCACCCGGGGGTACCTGTCTAAGGTAATAGTCGTATTTTTCGTCGGTGATACCTTTTGAATAGCGAATACGTATGATCCTCGATTAGATGGTGTATGCAAACATTAGACAAGGGATTTGGCTGTCCTTATTACCTTAGGTATCTCTAGCCTGTCAGACACGTCCGCTTTGTTCGCCGATCGCTTTTGGCGGACGTTTAGTATGTCGACCATGTCCAAGTTATGTTGGCCTTTTACTATAGCTGCTTTACGTCTGCATGCTTCCGCCTTGCTAACGAAGATTCATTAGTTAACGTATGATAGATTATCCATTTTGCGTTGGATATTAGGTATTCCGCTACTTAGTGTTTGATCTGATCTACGAGCTTGAGTAACTAGTGCACTTTGATAGGAAATTATATGGGTAATTTGCTATGAGAGTACACGAGCCGCTCTATAGTCAAGACTCGTGAGTTTGTTTGATATTTGAGGAATTGCTATGAAAAGGGTCGACTATCCCTCGTGCTATATGAGATATTGTATGATTGTTCACACATATCTGTCTATTGAATTGATTATGACTTATGCATATATCTTGATTGCTATGATTTAAGTTTTATATATATTACGATGTTATATGAATTGAAATGATACTTAAGTTGTATATCTTGTTCTATAAATTGAAATGTTTTAAGTTTTGTTTATCATGTTGTATGAGATTTAAATATCTATATGTGAGAACTGATATTATATGCTATTTGTCCAATTTTATTGACATAAAAGGTTTGCGGTAGATATACGCGTTTAGTGCTGCCAAGTTACTTTTAATCATAGGTTAAATAAACCAAAACTGTGGTTTAGAGGTTGTTGGTTAGAATGATACTTCCCGCCTCGAGCGGAGATCCTCCTATTTTGTGTTTTTGTCTCCGTTGTGCAATTCTCGAGACTCGTGATTTTCGGGGCCAGTTAGGATGTTTCGTTTGTTTTCTTTGAGAGGTTGTAATATATTTGTATCCTATGCCATTTTAATGTAATTTAATTAACATCCGGCATGTATTAGACTTAATTAATTTTCCGCCTTCGTTTAATTAAGTCACGAAAAACCGGGTTGTTACAGAGACAGAACAACAACAGCGTTCGCAACAATTACAACCGCAGCAACAACAACAACAATCACAATAACCGCCGAGACGGCCGGGACAATCGTGTCCCGCAGGGAACCTGGACTCATTACACGCCCCTCATCAGATCCCAGCCGGAGATTTTCGAGATGACCAAAAACGAGATCAAGTGGGCTACCCCGCGGCCGCTAAAGCACCCAGGGAACGACAAGTCAGCATTTTGCGGATATCACCAGGTAGCGGGTCACGCAACAGAGGACTGTGTATCCCTGAGGAACGAGGTCGAGCGTCTGGTGCAGCAGGGCACCCTACGACGTTTTGTTAAAGACAAGCGGGAGAGAGATGGAGATGAAGGAAGCAAGGACCCGGGGCAGGCAGGTCCGAAAAAGAACAGGCAAAGGATAAGCGAAATTCATATGATCGCCGGGACGGAAGAATCAGTTTTGTCCGGGAGGGAAAGGAAGGCAGAGAAGCGTGAACAATCTAAGATGGGAATATATTCAGCCGGATGGACGACACCAAAACCTGTCCCGGACCTCACTATCAGTGACGAGGACTATCAGCGGGTCTCCTACCCACACAGTGACCCGTTGGTCGTCTCCCTGGACATCGGGCCTCACCTAGTCCACAGATGCATGATAGACACCGGAGCATGCACCAACCTCCTGTACCGGGAGGTATTCGAGAAACTTGGCTTGAAGAAGGAACAACTGACACCTTACATAGGGTCGCTGTATGGTTTCGCCGGAGCCGGCATAAGACCGATGGGAACGATAACTCTACCAGTCACGATAGGAGATGAGGACATGGCCCGAAGCGTAGACGCAAGCTTTGTGGTCGTGGATGCCCCGTCCGCATACAACGCCCTCATCGGCAGGGTCACTTTGGATCACATTCATGCCGTTGTGTCGATACGGGCGCTGGCCATGGCTTACATCACGGACAACTGGACTGAGGGGAAGATCTACGGGGACCAAAGTGCCGGGAGATCTTGCAATTCCCTATCGGCCAGGGGGGTAAAGCAGAAGACAGTATCGGAGGTGAAGCCCCCGGAACAAAAAGAGAAGGAAGGTTTGGACGTGACCCCAGGTCCAGGGAATGAGACGAAAGAAATTGAGTTGTCGCCGGGAAGAAGCGTGATCATAGGGGCAGAGCTAGACCCCGGCTTTCAAGGTAGTCTGATTAGTATCTTGGAAGAGAACAAAGACGTGCTTGCCTACTCAGCTGCCGAGATGCCGGGGATAAGCCCGGAAGTAATTGTGCATCAATTAAATGTTAACCCCGACTACAGACCGATCAAGCAGAGGCTGCGACCCATGAGTGCAGAGAAGGACGCGGCCATTCTCGAAGAAATAAACAAGCTACTAGAGGCGGGATTCATTGAGCGTTGCGATTATCCTGAATGGTTAGCAAACGTTGTGATGGTGAAGAAGGCGTCCGGGGCATGGAGGATGTGTGTTGACTTCACAAACCTAAACAAGGCGTGCCCAAAAGATTGTTACCCGTTGCTAAGGATTGATCAGCTGGTGGACTCCACCAGCGGCCATACAACCCTGAGTTTCCTAGATGCCTTCTCAGGGTACCACCAGGTTTACCTGTCAGAGGAGGACAGGCCCCGATGCGCCTTCATCACCGGGCACGGGGTCTACATGTACAAGATGATGCCATTTGGGCTTAAGAACGCCGGAGCCACCTACCAGCGCCTGGTGGACGCCGTGTTTGCAAAGCAGAAAGGGAGAAACATGGAGGTATATGTGGATGATGCAATTGTGAAAAGCAAGTCCGATGAGCAGCACCTGGAGGACCTGAAGGAAACATTCAACTCACTCAGAACATACCAAATGAAACTGAACCTGAAGAAGTGCACCTTCGGGGTCTGGTCAGGAAAGTTTTTGGGGTACCTGGTCAGCTCAAGAGGGATTGACGCCAACCCTGAGAAAGTCAAGGCTATATTAGACTTGCCGGCACCGAAGACAATCAAGGATATTCAAATCCTGACCGGGAGAATGGCAGCACTCTCTAAATTTATTTCTAGGTCGGCTGATAAGTCCACGCCGTTCTTCCAGGTACTGAAGGGGAACAAGAGGTTCGCATGGGGAAAGGAGCAAGATGAAGCTTTTCAACAGTTGAAAGAACACCTGACAACATTGCCGACCTTGGCAAGACCGGTCACGGGCGAGACGTTAGTATTATACATCGTCGTGACCGCGAGCGCAATATCAGCAGTAATCCTACGGGAAGAAGAAAAACAACAACAACCAATCTACTTCGTCAGTCATGCACTAGGACAATCAGAAAGAAACTATCCAATCATCGGTGGCGCAAAGATACGCCGTGGTCATAAGAACCCTGGCGAGACCGTGATTGATGCCCACCCGGAGGTGCGCGCACAAACCACTCTGAGAAAGCACTCGAGAAATTTGAAAAATCCGGCAGACTCCTCAAATGGGCGATTGAACTGTCAGGCTTTGGCATAACCTACGCCGGAAGAACAGCAATTGAGGCCCAGGCCCTGGCAGACTTCATTGCCGAGTGCACCTACCCGGCCAAGGGGGATGCACCGAGAGGAGTATGGCAGGTGTATACAGACGGGTCGGCCACCATCCACGGCTCCGGGGCAGGTGTTGTCATCATCAGTCCCGAGGGACACGAATTTGAACATGCTTTGAAGTTCGCTTTCCCGGCTACAAACAATGAATCTGAATATGAAGCGGTCTTAGCGGGGCTGGAGCTGGCGAAAGCCATGGGGGCAGAGGAGATTGAACTTAGAACGGACTCGCAGTTGGTAGCGAGCCAGCTCAAGGGAGAATACGAGGCCCGGGAGGAGGGAATGATGTCGTACCTCCAGAAAGCAAAAGCTCTAGCCTCCGGACTAAAATCTTTCGAGGCCCGCCACATTCCGAGGTCCGAGAACAACAGAATGATGCGCCGCCAACCGCCGCAGAATAAGAGATAACAAGTCAAAGACGGTAACGGTCGACATCCGCCGGCAGAAAGGAGTGTTGACAGTAAACGCCATATCCGAAGACAATGGGTGGATGAGACCGATCCTAAGGTACAAGTTGGAGGGAGAAATCCCGGAAGATAAGTGCGAAGCTGCTGAGCTGAAGAGACTAGCCCCTTGGTTCATCCTTGTCGACGGGGAGCTCTACAGACGATCTTTTTCGGCACCGCTGCTGAAATGCGTAGGGGGCATGGACGCCGAGTTCCTCCTAAATGACATACACTCTGGAGTCTGCGGCCACCATGTCACCGGGCGTACGCTAGCCCACAAAGCATTGAGGGCTGGCTATTTCTGGCCCACCATGCTAAAAGATGCCAAAGAATTGAGCAAACGGTGCCGACAGTGCCAAATTTTTGCCCCGGACATCCACCTCCCCGCCAGAGACCTCAGGCCTGTCCTGAGTCCAGTACCTTTTGACCAATGGGGAATGGACATCCTGGGACCATTTGCAACGGCGACCGGGGGCAGGAAGTATGTGGTGGCAGCTATCGACTACTTCACCAAATGGATTGAAGCAGAGGCCATCCCAACCATCACTGAACAGGCCGTGAGGAAATTTAATTGGAGAAATGTAATCACCAGGTTTGGTGTGCCCAAGGTAGTGGTGTTTGACCATGGAAGACAGTTTGACAATGATAGCATGCGGGACTGGCTGAAGCGGAACGGAACAATCGTCGCGTATTCATCAGTCTGTCATCCACAAAGCAATGGGCAAGCCGAGGCCGCCAACAAGCAAATGTTGAACGGCATGAAAAAACGACTGGACGAACTGAAGGGGGCATGGGCCGATGAGCTACCAAGCGTTCTCTGGTCAATTAGAACTACAGTCAAAGAGTCTACCGGACACACTCCATTCAACATGGTCTACGGGGCCGAAGCTTTACTCCCGATTGAAGCAATCCTTCCCAGCCCTCGAACAAACTTACACGACCCCGCCAGTAACGAACAAGCAAGGAGAGAGTCGCTGGACTTACTAGACGAGGTCCGGGACCAAGCAAGAGAAAACCTGGCGGTCTACCAGAACAGGATGAGGAGGATGTACAATAGAAGGGTAAAGCATAGGGAGTTTGAACTTGGAGACCTAGTGCTAAGAAGAGCATCCGCCACCGGGAAGGGAAACATTCACGGGAACTTGTCAGCCACTTGGGAAGGGCCCTATCAGATCACAGAGATAAAACAACCAGGGACCTTCATGCTAAGAGATATGAACGGCCACGACCTCCCGTCCCATTGGAACTCTGATACATTAAAGAAATATTACGTGTAAGCGTTGTACTCTTTTTCCTTACCCGTGGTTTTGTCCCACTGGGTTTTCCACGGGAAGGTTTTAACGAGGCAACGCGTAGACATCTGTAACGCGAGTGACCAGGAATGTTGGCACCGCGAGCTTTTGTAAAGTTATTGGTAGAACTTTTGCTAGAATTTTTGCCCAGCATTTGTTTAGATTTGTATCACACAAACGCTGGCCAGGGGGCAAGGAGGGGGGACTACCCCCGACCCCGGCTAATCAACGATAGTCTGATTCAAAAATGGGAATTTTTGAAAATTTTTACTAACACTTTCAGGAAAAGGGGTATGAATACTCCAAGCCCTGCCTGGATCAGTAGGGGGCAGAAACAGACCCCAGAGCAGCAGCCAGGAAACATGAAAAAACCGGAGAAGGGTAAAACCCCCCAGGCACCCGCATGGCAGGTTTCCCCATGCCTACGTAAGGATGAACATCGCGCCCTGAAAGTCCAGGCCCGGGGCCTGGGCGGCTCGCGCCCTACGATGGGCTCAGACAATGCTCATCCGGTGGTCGCTGGGCCGGATGAGGGTGCGCTTTATGAAAAAGAGCCGGATGTCTATGATGGCCCACGTGCACAGGCCGCTCACCGCAGTTGTCCGATGTCGGCCTTGTGGCGGTGGCGGCCGCGGACCTCCCATGCCTACGTAAGGATGAACATCGCGCGCTGAGTCCAGGCGGGGCCTGGCGTCGCGCCCTACGATGGCTCAGACAATGCTCATCCGCGGGTCTTCGCCCGGATGAGGTGCGCTTTACGCAAAGAGCCGGGATGTCTATGATGGCCCACGTGCCTAGGCTGCTCTCACCGCAGTGTCTGATGCCGGCCTTGTAGCCGGTGGCGGCTGCGGACCTCCCATGCCTACGTAAGGATGAACATCGCGCCCTGAGAGTCCAGGCCCGGGGCCTGGGCGGCTCGCGCCCTACGTATGGCTCAGACAATGCTCATCCGTGGTCGTCGGGCCGGATGAGGGTGCCTTTACGCAAAGAGCCGGATGTCTATGATGGCCCACGTGGGTCCGCCTCACCGCAAGAACCGATGTCGCCTTTGTAGCCGGTGGCGGCTGCGGACCTCCCATGCCTACGTAAGGATGAACATCGCGCCCTGAGAGTCCAGGCCCGGGGCTTGGGCGGCTCGCGCCCTACGTATGGCCCTGCACAATGCTCATCTGTGGTCGTCGGGCCCGGATGATTGTGCCTTTATGCAAAAGATCATGTACATGAAAGATCCGAGAGACACGTATTTAACCCACCATGTAACCTAATCGCAACTACCCGGCAATGGCGGGCATTAGTACAAATGCACGCAGAGATAATTATAATCATCGGACGCTGAGCAAGCACGCGGTCCCGGAATGCATGACATACAAAGAGAAAACTAGAAATTTGGCTAAGTATAGACACGATGGTGTGAGGAAACATAATGAAATCATCCTGCCCCGGAAGGAACAATACAAGTAAAAACGTAATAAAATAAGCTAAGTATGAACAAGGTAATATGGCTAAACAACATCGTCCGGTCCCGGTGCGGATAACGAAAAACAGCATGACCGTTGAAAGAGAAAATAAGCAAAGTATGGGAAAATCACCCGGCCCCGGCTAAAATAATACGAGTAAGAAGGGGATAAAGCAAGCTAAGTATGGGAAAACAAAAGGACAAAGCAGCAACAATAAAAGAAGGAACACATGAAATAAAAGGGAGTATATTACAAGGTTGCTGCTCCTGGACCCACAGGTCGGGCCGAGAGCAGACAGATGCAACTAAAAGAAAAAATACAACTAAAAGACCTACCAGGACCGGCAGCCGTCTACACCAAAAGGCCCGCCTACTGCAGACTGGTTAAAATCTTATCGAAATCTAAAATACAGACAAAATGTAGGCTAAAAGGAGACCCATCAGGTCGTCCCGGGCAGGAAGATTCAGAAGACAGCGGCCCGAGTTCCTAGCAACCGGCGTCGCCGCCGGTCGCAGCATTCCCAGCTTGCGGATCCGATCCCTTTCCGGCCCATGCCTCCTGATCCTTGGCCGCTTCCAGCTCGGCAAGGCGGGCAAAGTTGAAGTTGGGGTCGACTTTGTCAATAAAGCCCTTGGTCTCGTTGGAACCATAGTCAACCCCATCGTAAAAGGAATCGGTCCGGACCTGGATGAGTTCGGCCTGATGAGCCGCCTTCATTTGCTCCATCTCGAGCTCGGGCGGCGACCTTAGCTCGCTAAGTCGACCTCTCGCCTAACGCCTCTGCCCGGGCGACGGCAGCGTCCCGGGCCTGGAAGAGCTCTGTAAACTGGAGAGCCAGGCTCTCTTTCTCCTTGGAGAGCTCCTCCAACTGAGACTCCTTTTCCTTCAGCTTGCCCAGGAGGGACTGCACCTCAGCCTTCAGGGCAGCGGCTTCCCGCTCGCGAGCCTTGATAGATTTCTTCAGGCGGGCAGCCGCCTCTTTCATTTCTCTGCTGGCCTCGGTAGAAGCTGCCTCGCGCCTCAGGCGGTCGAGCTCGCCGGCGGTGTCCTGTGCAAATTTAGAAAAAGAATCCACGGAGCGGCGGAGCTGCATCGCCAGCTCAACGGCTTTTATACCCAGGCCCCCAGCAATAGGTGGGGTCTCTTGTGAACTCCATTGGTGCTCATCAGATCGCCATACCCGGCTCTGCATCTGGACGGCGAACGAAACTTGGCTCGCCCAGCGCCGGCCCTGGCCTTAGAAGAGGAGCCCTGGATGGAGAAAGACAACAGATCATAAATGTCTTGCTCACTGACGGGAAAAACAGAGGAGAGACCGTCTGAAGGAACGTCCAGGGGGCGCCCCTCAGATAGACTCCCCCACGAGAGCGTAGAGCTAACCTTCTTTTGCCTCTTAAGGGGCCGGACATCCTCCGAGTGAGGGGACTCAGACTCTATGACAACGGCGTCCGGAACCAGAGACGGTTGGGGAATCCTGACCTCTCTTGGCGGGCTGGGGAGAGGGACCTCAGGTGTGGCCCCAGATACGCCTCCTACAGGGGTAGACTCCACTGCAACACCCACCGGTTCCGGGCGGGGAGACGATGCGGATCCAGCGGGCATTGCCACCTGCTCAGCTTCCTTCTCCCGGGAAGGTTTGTAAGCCATACGTTTCCTGCCCATTGGTCTCGAAGGAATTTCACCCTGCATTATCAGCTCCCTTAGCGTGGGCTTACGCCGCTTCAAGTCTACGGAGTTTGGCTGTTCAAGCGGACGGTTCTCCGCGTCGAGGCCGATGGATGCCAAATCCTCCGGAGTTAGGTAGCCAAGCTCGCCTACGAGAGACAAAGCTAGGTCAGAACTGGAAGACTTAGGAAAGCAAAGTAAACACAAGTAAAGATGACAATGACGCTAAACTCCAGGCCACCCGGCCCCTGCTTACCTGCTTTAAGGGCCGTGACCAGGCCAACGACGCTCAGAAATTTGTCCTCGGAGATCGTATCTGCCGGAGGAAGCCAATTCTTGGGGAACCAATCTTTCCCCACTTTGTAGGCCTCAAAATAGGCCACGACATCCGACTCCTCCCTGGTCAGCGGAACTTCCTTCCAGGGAAGGGTACTCCCCGGGACCCACTCATCCCGGGTCTCTAGACGGCTTCTCACATCGTTGTGAAAACAGCGAGGGTGGTCGAAAGGAACGGGGGACTTGAGGAAGAACCACCTCTCATTCCACCCTTTCATCGAGTCATTAACCGGAAAGTGAGTCAAGTAGCCCGACTCGGTGACTAGCGACCACCACCCCTTCGTAGACTTGTTGGTACAGGGCCGGAAGTGATGGAGACGGCGAAAGAGATTAATTGTGAGAGGAAAGCCCAGATACAAACACGCCCAAGCAAAAGCAACTATAATTCTCATGCCAAACGGCGTCATCTGACATATGGCTATGTTAGCCCGGTCAAGCACTTTAGCGATAAAGGGGTGGAGAGGAAATCGAAGCCCGTACTCCAGATTCTTTATGTACACGGCCGTGTGAAGGTCCGGAGGCTGGACTACATGCTAGTGCCTTCCCGGCACGACGAATTCCCATCTCTCGGGTAAATTGTAATGTTCAGCCGCCAGTTCAGGACAGTTACGCTCATTCAAGAAGTCCCTGTAACCTATATGAATCCTAGTGTCCATAGGAATCTGGAACACCGCAGGTTCCAAGATCCGTACGTGTGAAGGCCCGGCCTGGGAGGGTCCAGCCTGAGAGGTCCCAGCCTGGGCCTCTACATCGGTTTCTCCCTCCCGGCCTATGGTCAAGTCCTCAATCTCAGGCTCCACTTCTGAATCGGTTACTACGTTGTAATCTGAGGCGGTTCTAGAAGACGAATCGGCCGACGCACTCATTGTTCTCTACTAAATGATTGGAATGAAATCTTAAATCAAACACGAAAATTACCTTTTGTAAAAGCGTGAGCAAAGACGAAATCGAAAGCGAGACGAAGCGAGGACGAAATGCAAACAAGATCTGAAGAAGTTTGGAGGATTCTTGTGAGGATTTGAAGCGTTTTAAAAGTGAGTAAAGGAGGAAAATGAACGAAATGAGGGGGTATTTATAGAGAATGGGGTGCACAGTGCACTTCCACCCTTTGTACGACACGTGTCGGGCCAGGGGAGGTGAAACGTCGCCTACCTTGGGGTTTGGAATTTAAAAATTGCGCCAAAATAAAAGCGTACTCAACACACCACCTCTGAACGGTATGGGAAAGACACAAGGCCAATTGACAGGGACGCAAGGAGAGCTTGTTTATCCGGGTTGGAGAGAAAGAGCCCGCCTAGAAAGTCAGGTCATACAGGGTAAGTCTACGACTTCCCTTGTATGGGGGCAGTTGTTGGGGGGTGACTTCTCCCGGGTCCGACACCCTTGGACCGGTAGGACCATGGGCCGGAGGGTGCCCATACACCTGCTGGTTCACTAATATCTCCCGGGTCTGGCAGAATAGGGCCGGGAGGTTTGTGGACCGGAGCATCTCATGTACCCAGGGATCCAGTGGTCCACCCGGTCCAAGATGCATGGCTCACCCGGCCGCATACAAGATTTTAATGTAGACGCAAGAAGACAAATCAGTGACAAGTATAAAAGGTAGTCAAAACCCTAAAAACATTCATTCACACACACACAACACAAAATACTACAAAAAAAGTTTTTCTCTCTCTTTTCTCTCTCTAGATTTATTTGCCTTTGTAACTGACTTGAGCGTCGGAGGGTCATCACCCGGAAGGCCCCGGGGCTAGGTTTGCTACATTATTTCAGGCTGAGAGAAGAACCGGGACAGCTAGGAGGCTAAGGACCGCTCCGGGACTTAGTTCACTTAGTTTGTAATCTTTACTTAACTTGTAATCCATTGTATTTAGTTTTGGTATTTAGTTCCTAACTTTGTACCCGAAACAATAATAATAATAATAAAAAAAATATAATAATAATAATAATAATAATAATAATAATAATAATAATAATAATAATAATAATAATAATAATAATAATAATAATAATAATAATAATAATAATAATAATAATATCTTATTCGATTTTTGTTCATTTCACTGCTTTGATTCGATTCGATTCGATTCGATTCGATTCATTCGATTCGATTCGATTCGATTCGATTCGATTCGATTCGATTATTCATTTGATTTCGATTCGATTCAAATTAAAAATTAGAAAGAAACGAGTTAGTGTTTTGCTAGTAAGAATTGCAATAAAGTTGCATATGAATGTGCTCATGTTCAACCTTGGTAATAGGTAAAGAGAGTTTGGCCCCACGAGGATCGATGATGCTTTAGCGCTTAAAATCCTTTCAATAAATCAATTACCTGATAAAGTCTCCCTCCAAAAATAATGTTATACTCCGTATGTTTTACTATTAAATCGGATCATAGAGTCGTAAAATCGTAGGATCGTATTATAATATCACCTAATAAAATTTACTCCGTCCAAAGAAAGGTAAGATTATACTATCAAAATCGTAAAATCAAAATTAATTAAGCGTTTCGAAATTGTAAAATTGTAGTAGATCATAGGATCAAATGGTAATTTTAATAATACTCCGTAATAATGTATACATATAGTGATATAGGACTTTAAACTTGCAATTTGCCGGCTCTACATTGACGTTAGTTAAAGAAAGCCGTCCATAAACCCGAAAAGGAGTAGTACTCATTAGTGATTGACTCGTCGCTTTTAATTGTTCAGCCTTCACGTACGACGTGATTCCCATCTCCCCCTTCCTCATAAGTCATTCGGAGTAACTATCATTTCATTTTCTACGTACTTATTTTTATGAGATAGTTGTATACTTGTATACGTCAATACGTGGGACGGTAAATATTTAATTCAAATTTATATTATATGATGTCATTATTTATATATTTGGATATATTTTAAAACGATAATAACTACGGAGTACTCTATAATTATAAATTATAATAAATCTGAAAATTTGAAAATTAATGATACAATTTTGAGAAAACAATGCAAACAAGATACCATATCGAGTAATTATATTTTGGGTTTTTTCCAACTGCACTTCGCATTATTGGGCCTAACTGCACTTCTCAGATATCGTATTCCCAACTGTCTCAGTTTCTTAATTACTCCCAACCATAACTAATTATGCTTGGCGTCAATTATCACCGTTAAATGCCAATTAGGATGCGTAATTTGCCTACGTGAGCGCTAATTTGCCTACGTGGAAGGATTAGTTGTAAATTAGAAGTTTAGTCAATTTATTAACAGTCATTTCTTTCTTTTGATTCAATTTTTTAAAACCTTTGAAACTCTTTCACCTTCCTTCCTCATTATCTTCATCTCCTTCCTTTTTCTATCAACTTTTTGAAATTCATCGTCGTTCTGCAACATCTTCATCGTTAAACTTTGCAAATTCTTCCTTCCTCTGTTCGATTTCAGGTATGATTTTGGGGAAATTAAATAAACTCGTCTGATTGGGAGTAATTAAAGAAACTCGAGACAGTTGGAAATACGATATCTGTGCAGAGACAGTTGAGAAACCCAATAAGATAAGTGCAAATTTAAAACCCCTTATATTTTCATGCACACTCTGTAGTTATCAAGTACTCCGAACTAGTCTACTTTCACCATCAACAAGGTTACCTTATGTTTTTTTTTCATTACCCCTAAAAAAGATAATATAATAATGATGAATATTTTTTTATATGTCTTCGTATGTAGTTAGAAAATATTAAATTTTAATGTATAATTGGATTTATTATACTCAAAAAATTTGTCTTAATAAGGCTTGTTCTTTTCAGCTTAATTCAATTTCTTAAAGTTAGATTCAAATTTCTTATAATTTCAAACAATACTATAAGTTAGAAACACATAGCGCCACTAAGTTTTAATTTACACTGATTTCAGCTCATATAAGTTCAGCTCTTATAAGTTCAGTCTTTGTAAGTTCGGTTCAACTTCTATAAGTTCAGCTCCAAAAAATCGAAAAGAATAAGCCTAAGTGTGCAAGTTCAGTCTTAGTCATTTGTCCCTCCGTTCCAGTGATTTGTTTACCGTTTGACTTTTTTGTGAGGGCATTTGAGAGAATTTTTTTTTAGAATTTTTTGTTTTTATTTTAAACGTGGGCCCCTCACCTGCGAAATAATTATATCGGCAATTATTATGATTTGAAAACAAAAATACAAAAACAAAAAACTGAGTCACTGAAATTTATGTGCAAGTGAGTTGTGCATCCCCATTTTCTCAAATACTCACCAAATTCATCTTCATCTCTTCACCGTTTCCTCTCTTTCTTTGCTTTTTCACTACCCTTTTTCTTCTTCTCTCAACCCTTTTCAGGTATTTTCATTTCCTTCAACTTTTCAATTCTTATATTTTTTTGTGTTTTTTGTTTCTTTTATTGATGTTTTGCTGCAAATTTAAGTTCTGTGCTATTTTTTTTTTTTGCTGTTTTGTCGAACATTATGTCATAACAACCATTAAGTTGGTTTATATGATCGTTGAATGTTCGAAAGTTGTGATCTTTTGCTTTATTTTTGATGGGGGAATAATGGGTTTTCTTTGTAATGCTTATTACTTTGTTTAAATTAGTTGATTATTTAAGCATATTATGATGTACAGTTAGGGTTTTGCTGTATTTTGTAAGCTTTTCTGTATATCTACATTTATATTCTTCTATTGTAGATGTTCCTAAACTTGTACTTGCTCTGTCTCGGTCAATTGTTTACATTCCAGTTTAGGAACGAGGGTAAATTGACGGTTTTCTTCGTATAAAATGTAATTATAATCCGTAAAGATCATTGAGCGGGAGAGATGTGTGTTTAGCCGTAATGGTTTTGGCTGTTAATTTGATTTTTAATCAACGAAACAGTAAACTTATACGGAGTACTAATTCTCAAAACTGAATGGATAATCAAATGACAGAAAAGGAAGATTTATTGCTAAACATAAACCCGCCCTTCGTCCATTTATCGAGTCTAATTGGTTTTTCGTGTGTTTTAAATGGACTAAGAGGCTGGGTTGACCAATTGCTCATATGATTTTGTTCACCTTCTTATATTGCCGAAAGGTTGGTTGGATTTCATATTTGGTGGGTTGCAACCGTCATTGCTCATAATTACTCCTCGAAGGTATAGAGTTCCAAATCATCTGTGGTGACTAGAGAAAGTTTGAAAAAGGGATTTTAGTTAACGTCTTTGCAGCAAGAATTAAGGAGCTGATAGTTGAATCCTTTCTATTCTTCTAAACAATAATCTGAACATTGATTATTTTTCAATTAGCAATGCTAAAGCCCCTTTGCTCTCACAAATTTATAAATAATACGGAGTACTCTGTATTATATGTTCGCTATCATTACAAGCAGAACATACGAAACTATTTGCGTAGTACTCCATACTAAATTTTTTTCGTTTGAGAGTATTCTTTTTCAACATACATTGTGGATGCAGCAATTTGGCTTCCCAACATTTTTCTTTAGTTGTCTATTTGTTTATTGCGGAGTATCTTGTTTGCTCTTTTGTATCTCTTTATTTGCTGACAGTTCGTTGAAACCGGTTGACGTTTGACAGTTGTTACCATGTGAATTCTTTGATTATGTTAAAAATGTCGACAAATTGTAACAGCTAAGGAATTTAGTCATGTTACATAATTTTCGCAGTTGCCAGTTGCTTAAAGGACTTTTGATCAGCACAATATGATCTATGACAAAATATAGTCGATTTAAATTGATATGACCGATGTTCCTCTCATACGACCCAATGCTAGCATGAACGGCGTATATGACCGATACAAAAGAAATTGTGATAAATCACATGTCACCTGATCATAGACTCTGGTACTTAGATTCTGTTGTTAAAAATTCAGTATCAGCATTGTTTGCAAAATATTTATATCGAGATGTTGTCATTGTGAAGTGTTTTACAAAATGCGTGAATAAACGTCGGCAAATATCTGTAATTCTGTATGACAAAAATAAATCTATCCGTTAGAAACTTTTTTAAGCTTGTGAATTATCATTTTTAGTATTTTTTACCATATATGTGATTGTTAACCGTCTTGACTTAGCTGAATAGATAGTTTCTGAATGTTGTAGTAATACCCCTTCCCTTCTTGTGCATGCTCTATTGACTCTTCTTACATATTTCGTACAGGGCACCAGGCGAATCAACCTGCATTATAAATCACATGCAATAATTTCAAATCATCCACGATTTTGTCTTTGGCCTCTTGAGCAATGTTGAACACATCTCTACTGATTGTAAAACTTCTGATGCTTCCATTGTAATAAGCGTGTGCGGGAGGGTAAAGAATTATCTTCTATATTCCCTTGGTGTCATCATTTGCACACCATGGCACACCTGAGTATGTTCCCTGGAAACCGTGAAATCGTTGAAATCGACGAGGAAGGTGTACAAGACGGCGAAAATTATAGAGGCAACAATTTTGTGAAGGCAGATATTAGAAGAGACGAAAAAGACAGACCTCTTATCTCAAATGACGGGAATGTTACCTCTTTGGAAGAGGATCTTAACCAGCTTTTTGAGATATTTAATCGTAAAGCATCATCCCATGGATCTTCACATCAAAGTAAAGCTGGAAGTTCTAAAAGGAATGCCTCTAAAAAGCCCGTCAAAGCAGGTGGGGTCCATACATCGGGACACGGAATTTCTGAGCGCATGAACCTTAAGCAAGCGCTCAGGGGTTTGTGCCTTTCTCAGGCATCAGAAATGGCCGCGATGAAAAGATCAGCCAAGTCTCCTCGTTCCTCTGAAGCTGGAAGAATAATGACCATGTACCGCAATGTCGTTGTTGAAGATGGTTTACCTCGTCATTCCCGAGGTGAAAGCAGGGAAGGTATGCTGGAAATATCTCTTGTCCCCGAGGAAAATACTTTTGATTCTTTCCAAAGTATTCCGGAGAAGTTGCCGCCGTCTGATTTGTGGCCTTCAAACCGTGGTTCTCTTGCTGAAAAGGCCGATGGACCTTTCACAACGCTTGATCAAATATCAAAGCCTGATCCTTACTTTCCCGACATGGGTCATACTAGTATGTTGTCTCAAAATCAGGTGACTACACCGTCGATGAAAATTGGGAATCAAGGCTCAAGCAGTGACGTGCTGCAGAAAACAAAGCACACGCTCCCCCCAACTTCATCTTCTCCGTCTGCTAAAACTAGCATGCAAGAGGTAACTAGCGGTAGAGAAATCGGAAAGTCGTCTGTATTGGTTGACTGTGCAAGTCAAACATACTTGACGGAATTATCTCCTACTGCAAAGCACAAATCTGCCATTTCTTCATCTGGTGGTAGTTACCAACGAATGGTCCCAACTCAGAAAGATTCGGTTGCTTCAGTAACAGTAGCAGCAACCCACAAGTCAAAGGTTGGTGTTTCCCTTCTGGAAGAGAACACATATGCGCAGAACAGTTCAGGCGATTTCCATGACAAGGCCTGTGAGCATAACAACAACAATATGATGGATAATGAAAAATTCTCTTCCTCTGATGATTTTTTTAGTCAGCTACCATTGACCCAAGCATTGCGTAGCGAAAAGAACGAACCTCTAAGTTCATCTGGTATTAGCTGTGGCAAGACCTCTCCGGAAATCCCTGAAAGAATGACAGATCAACAACACTTAATTCCGGTGTCACCTGTGGCTCGAAATCAAAAGAAGTTTCTTACTGTGCACAAGGAAGAGCACACTCCTACACGCTCTCCACGCCGTTCTGATATAGGTGATAATGTCTTGGACCACGGCAAAAATAGCGTGTCCCCCTCTAGGTTTGTTAGTAAAGAAACGGGTGGGGTATCGCCAAAAGTAGTGACCAAAGACAATTTAAAGGCCGTAACCTCCACATGCTCCCCAAAAGGTAAAAAAGTGAGCAGGTCAGCTAAGAATGCTCAGCATTTGGTCAAACCTCTAATCAAGACTAAGAATTTTGTCAAGCGGAGAACTAAGAAGAAAATGGCCGCGGAAAGTCGCTCAAAAAATATACACAGCGAATTCAATAATGGCTTGTTTTCAAGCCCAAGTCCGATAGTCTGTCCTCGATGCCAGTGCGATGTGACAGATGCGTGGAAGGAAGCCAATGAAGGGTCTCCGTTATCCCATCACGATTCTCCAATATCTCCTCAAGAGTCTCTTGTATCTGTTGAAGAGTCGCCGACATTCTATCAAGACTCTCCGATTTCTCCGTTTGCGAGTCTTAGTGACGAAGTCAGCCTAGGCAACGCCATACCCGATTTGAGTACACCTGGACCGAGCTCTGATGGTTTAAACAAGTCCAAGACGGCTCTTGTTAACTCTAGTAGTAATTCAAAGTCAAGAGACAAAACGGTGTTTACTCAAAGCTCGAAAAGCAGTCCAGACGAATGTAGCAGTAGCAATAGCATTAGCGAAGAAAGTAACCTAAGCAGGCCTAGCTTTTGTGATCGGCCACACATGTCTAAGGATGTTCGGTGGGAAGCAATTCGCCATGTGAGGTTTCAACACGGAACTTTAGGGTTGAGAAATTTCAGCCTTCTGAAGAAGCTTGGGTGTGGAGATATTGGGACGGTTTATCTTGCCGAGCTTATTGGTACCAATTGTCTGTTTGCGATAAAGGTCATGGACTGTGAGTTCTTGGCTAGACGGAAAAAAATAACGAGGGCTCAAACCGAAAAGGAAATACTTAGAATGTTGGACCATCCTTTTCTTCCAACGTTGTATTGCCAGTTTACATCAGACAATTTATCGTGCTTAGTCATGGAGTACTGTCCTGGGGGTGATCTACATGTTCTTCGGCAACGACAGTCTGGCAGATGTTTCACAGAACAAGCTGCAAGGTAATGTTTTCATTTTCTTCGTGGCTGTTTCATTGTTTTTCATGAACAATTACGCTACAAGCTTGTGTATATATGTTTTCAGTGCTCAAGCCCCTGCACCATAGCTCTATACTACTAAGAACGAGTAATCTTCGTCTTATGAGTCTGAAATTTGAAAAATCTGTGCCCCGGAATTTCTAAAGTCATCTGAGTTTCTTAAGTTTAAAGTATTTGATAAGTTAAGAAAAAAATTAAGATGAGGACAACATGTCCTAACTGCTACATATGCATTTGTATGCCTTTTTGTGAATGAGTAATATTGTCCATTGTATGTAATCTGTTTTGATGTCATGATTTCATTTTACTTTCTGCAAGTTTAGCTAACGCCTAATTTTATGACGTCGTTTGGAATGGTAGTTTATGAACAATTCTGCATTCTCCTTGCAGATTTTATGTTGCTGAAGTGCTCCTCGCACTGGAGTACCTGCACATGCTTGGAGTCATCTATCGAGACTTAAAACCAGAGAACATTTTAGTCCGAGAAGACGGCCACATTATGCTTTCTGACTTTGACCTTTCACTCAGATGCGCTGTCAACCCGACACTTCTGATCTCCTCATCAATGTCTGAGAGCTCAAGAAAGACGTCCAGGCATTCACGACGACGTGCAGACTCTCGATGCGCTCGACCACTCTGCATAGAACCCTCCTGTCAAGTGACATGTTTCACCCCTAAACTTTTGTCGAGCTCGTCTAAACTGAGGAAAATGAAATCTGATGTGGCAGCTGAGATGCGACCCTTGCTGCAGCTTGTCGCAGAACCAACCTCTGCAAGGTCTAACTCTTTTGTAGGTACGCATGAATATTTAGCCCCGGAAATCATCAAAGGAGAGGGTCATGGGAGCGCAGTTGATTGGTGGACCTTCGGTATCTTCCTCTACGAGCTCCTTTACGGTACCACGCCCTTCAAAGGACCCGGAAACGAAGAAACATTGGCAAATGTAGTTTTGCAGGATTTGAATTTCCCCGACAACCCACTTGTTAGCCTTCAAGCCAAGGAACTAATTAATTCCCTTTTGGTCAAAGAACCCGAGAACCGTCTGGGGACAGAAAGAGGTGCTGCCGAGATTAAGCAGCACCCATTTTTCGACGGCCTGAACTGGGCGTTGATTCGATGCGCTGTTCCACCAGAGTTACCTGAGTCTCGAGGGTACGGAATCCCAAAACCCGTGTCTACTGAAAAGAACAACTATTCCGAGCATAATTCTAATTCTGGTTCTGGTTCTGTTCCTGTTGAGCACTTGGAGTTTGAGGTTTTCTAAGGACCGAAAACCACGAGATACTAAACTTAGTATCGTACGAGTCATGTTGAAAGCCTTCCCTGTCTTATGGTTGTATCTTAGTATTGACCCATGGTGTAAATGTCTTAGTTGTGACGATATGGTACAGTTTTCCACTGTTATGAAATTTTGAGCATTTTTACTCGACACTGTCGAGGTCAGTTCACCCCTATCCTTTTCACATTGCGCCTGCTCACGTGAACATGTATTTTCACAGCAGGAGATACATGTTGCCTAGGCGCTAAAATGTTTCGTTCCTGCAGAAACAGCTAGTCGTTGCGGATTGAGGGTGTGCAGCACCAGCCAATTTATGTAGGGCGAAGGACGGGTTTTTTTTTTTTTAACTTATTTTCAGCCAATCTTTGATACTGGTTATACAGATTTACATTAAATCAAGTTTCGTTCAGTTAAAATAAGTTATTTTCAATTTTGTTCACCAAAAGTCCAAAAAAAAGACTTCAGTCACCTCATAGGCTCATATTAGTTCAGCATCTTGGGTTATGTAATGTTTATGGCAACAGTTAATCACCGTGTTCTAGCTGGCATCTTTTGTCTTTCATTTTTCAATACTGTTAAATGGTTTGTTTTTTCCATCTTAAATTTTGAAAGTATAACCTTTTTTTTAAGCTCATTGTACTTGGTAGTTAGATTAATATAACTCGTGAACTTTCTAAAGTTTTTCCGGATTGTTTGATAAGTAAAAATATGGTGAAAATATCAAACCTAAGGGTGTGATTGGATAGCAAAATAGGAGGGAAAGGGAGAGGAGGGAAAATGAGGGAAGGGGAAAGAAGGGGAAGGAAGGGGAGGGGAGGGGAAATGGTGATGTTTGGTCGTTCGGATACCATTTTCACTCAAAATCTTGCCTATTTTGGAGGGATTCCAATTAGGCTTTGAGGAGGGAAAATGGATCCCTCCAAATCCCTCCCCCTCCATTTTCTTTTATATTTTGTATCCAAACAAAAGAAATTCAATCCCCCTATTTCCCTCCCCTTCCTTTCCCTCCAATTCCACCAATCCAAACACACCCTAAGTTTAGAAATTCTGAGAATACTTTACCCACACAATGACACAGTCACACAAGAGACCTACTTACGCAAACCTTAAGCCCATCATAAGACTTTATAACTTTGAGGTTTACGGTATTACTTTACCATAATTGTGTACATTTGCTTTATACACTACACTGATATTCGTTTTGTTTTGTTCATATCAATATTCCTCCGTAATATTTGAAATAATCTCATTTTATACGTTAAAAATAATTCGTCAAGCATATGAGACGATTTGTTACAAGTTTTTACACCCATGCAAATCCACACCACCAGGCGACTACTACTCACGCTCTTCTCGCATACTTCGTCGTGTCACATCTTGTTAGAATCATGTAACGGGCCTGGCCAAACCCGTGTGGAAGAGAGCGAGCCCGACTTACAATTCCAAGGATGTCCACATTTCTCAAAACCAATTGGCAATGAGAGGAGGACCCTTAGACATTATAAATTAGACAATACTTTCTTCCACAAGCAATGTGGGACTCTCACATGTGCGATACTCTAACACATCTCCTTCCCCATTCAAGTTCATTATGGTCTTATGGACTTCTTCGTGTATCTCACACGAGCACACGCGCGTCATAATAACAAATCCATCCTTGTTCAACAAACAAAGTAGTGAGTAGTGACTACTGACTAGTAAGCGTGCAATGTTTGTGGTGGTGGTAGTGTTAAAAAGATTTTTTAAAGATTTTTTTTTCATTTTTCTTGTGATTTTAATTTCTTTCAACTTTCTAAAAATTGGATCCAATTCAATATTGAATCAAACTTTCTCCGATTCAATCCAATCTCCAAATAATTAATATTTGGATTTCAAAAAGTAATTTACGAGAAATTAAAAACACTATTCAGGGTTTTGAAAGAATTTTTGCTATTCTTTGAAATATATAAAATTAAAACATAATCATATACGAAGTTTATGATATGTTGTTTGATAAGTGTGTCTTAATAATCACAATAATAATATCAAATTTTTATAATTTCTAGCAATGTGCGACGAAAAATATTTACGTTACAGAACATAATATTTGTACCAATAAAAAGTATTCATCATTCCACTATTATTTTCCCATTTCAATATGACAGATGGGTTAAGAAGGGTAAACAACCAAAAAGAAAATTAAATTGTGTAATTGAAATTAGTGGAAATAATGACCAAAATAGAAAATTTGCGCGCAAATGGTAAAAAAAAAATGTATTTCCGAGTGAGAAGAAAAGAGTGTAATAAAGGGAGTACTTGAGGGTATATGAATTTATAGGTAAACAATTTATAATTTTATTTTCATAATATATAACTACAAAAATAAATATTGCAAAATGTGTATTAACATCTACAAGACTACAACATCATGAGAAGACGATTATAGTTAAACACAAACAATAATCGTATTTACTTTTACGTAATCAAATTTTCTATATTACAAAAAAGTTAAGTGGCTATTGGAAATTTTGTCATGTATTTTGTACGCAGTTTATTTCTATTACGAGTATTAATTTAATATTTACAATTCGATTTTTTTTCTTTTTTCTTTTTTCTTTATTTGGTATAAATAAATTAAAAATATTTACATAATTAATTGATTAAAATGATTGAACCGAATGTAAGCCACATAATCGAGCTTTATATATCGGGAGACCATAAAGACGATAAGTTGATAAGCTTAGTTTAAGCGGCATTCATTACAAATAGTTTTGTACGTAGCAAGTAGGAGCACACATTATAAATTTATAATAGTACGGAGTATTATATATTGGCAATTATTACTCCAAATTTTTAATTTGCATCAATAATATTTGACATAGAGATAATAAGATGGCCCCAATATAAATCATCGGACCACAATCACACACAAGACACAACCATACAATTTCTAGATATTTCAACTAATTCAAGTACTCCGTAGAGTCCGTACTATTATTCTCGATAGATCCATTTTTTACTTAAAATGGTTCCTTTTTTATTTGGGAAGTTGTTATTTCACGCATTTTTTTTGTTATTTATCGCCCCTTATTTTAAGTAAAAAGACTAAAATACCCTTAACTTTAATTCTTAAAAGAAACACAACAAAATTAAAAAACAAAATTAAAATTGGGAGTTTAGAAACGGCAGAATCTGCCATGTTCATGCCGGGCGGGGGTCGTCGGGGTTTGGTTTCGACGGTAGTTACGTTTTCTCTGGTGAATTGATGGGTCTTTGGTGTCTTTAATGTCCGTTTTTCTTAGTGCTCCGTTTTTAAGTTGTGTCTTTTGTTGGTTGGAGGGTGGGTTAACGGCTCGTTTTCAAGGTTATGTTGGACTGTTGTGACGTCCTCGGTCTTCTGTCTTTAGGGTTGTTCTAATGGGTGGTCTTCTTTGGTCCGAGATTTGGTGTTATTGCGATGAGTGTTCTCTATGTTCCTTTTTAGTGGTTGCATGTTGTTTTCTGTGCTTTATAAGCTTCTTTGTTTGTCTTGGGCAGTGATGTATTTGTTGTTTGGCGGTTGTGATTGGTTTGGTGGTGGTGGTTTTTACGCACTTTTAATGTCCTTGCACTTTGAGTTCTGGAAAATATATGATCCTTGGAAGTTGGGTGTCATGTCCCAAACTTCACGGATTTTTTTTGTGCCCTTTGGAAAGTATTCTCTAGGGTCGTCGAGGGTGTCTTGTTCCTTTACGAGTTACATTCTATTTTGTTGTGTTCTTATTTATATTACAATAAATCATACCATGAAGTTGGGTTTCCTGTCCCTAAATTCGTGGGGGACTCTTTTTGTTAGTATTTTGGGATCTATGTATCCGGTTTATGTGGCCAAGGGATTGGTCGAGGGGCGTCCTTTGATCCCCTCCTTCTGCTCACTGAATATCCTAGGTTATTACACTAGTGCTTTCAGAGCTCGATCACCAAGTTGTAGGAGATTTCTCTCCACTCGAGGCAAATTGTTTCAGTTTGCTTTCACCTCTTTCCTTCTACGTCTTCTAGGCGTAAGTGCAACTTGTTCTTGTCGCTCGGTTTTTCAGGTGGTTCTCTGGCCTTCGGTTGTTTCACGTTATGCAGAGGAGAATGAAGACGAGGCTCGTGCCCAATCCGCCATTATCCAACAACGACAAATTTTCTTTAACCGGAGATCTTTATGTTTTTTCGTTTATTATAATGTTATATTTGTATTTTTAGTTTGTAAGTACGGTTGGGAGTGCCGTACACCTAGACTCTAAACACTTCTTTTCCAGCCGGCAAAAAAAAAAAAAAAAAAAAATTCTTAAAAGAACTCATTTTTAACATGTAAGGGTATTATGGTAATTTTGGGAGCGAGAAATCGTAAATTAGGGTGCATGTGCGTGAAATAGTAAAAGTATTTATTTTTTGTCTCTTCATTTCCACTCACAAAATATTACAAGTATTTTAGTATTATACTTATATCATAGTCTCTTTCATTTATATTTTTATTTTTAAATAAATTTGCAACCTTTCGATCGAGCTCAAATTTAATCTAAATCGTCCATAAGTAATGGACGTTCCATTTCTTTCTGAGAAATGGAGATGATCCTTACTTTTTTTCACTGGTCAAGATCAATTACTCCATCTAATTGGTCAAATTGTTAACATTTGACCAAAATTTCCCTCAAAAACTAATCCAATATTTTCAATATAACTGATCGGAGAGAGTATTGTACGTGGATTAATAATTTAATTTATACATAGTACAAATTGTTGTACTCCGTATAAGACTGTCTTATACTAAAATATCAGCGTAGATAGTAATGACCTAAATTTTTTTTCATTACTAACGTATCATTTTATTTTGAAAACGTGAAGCTAAAATTGGGTCCGTCTTATAGTATAAACGGTCCTACATGAAAGTTGTTGATTTAATGTAATACTTTATTCCATTCGCTGAAATTGTAATATTTATTTAAAACGATTTATTCAATAAAATCACTACATTATTAAAATGTGTCTTACGTAACACATTCTAATTTCGATGCTAATCGGTAAAGAAAGGGAGGGTGTATTGTTGGAATAATATGGATGAATGTAGAATAATCTAGACTATGGTAATTGTTATCATATTAATTAGGTGTTAGGTGTCGGTTTATATTCTCAAGGAGACTCTTGGCTTTCTCTAAAGGAGCAGCTGATGTAGAACCGGCGCGAGCAGACGTAGCTACATTCTCTGAAGAAGCAGCGACACTTGCAGAAGATTCCTCAGCTTGATAAAGTGCACGTAATTTCTCCTGAAGTGCTCGGATTCTATCATCGGTCTGTCGTAGCTTCCTCCACCTGTATGCCAACCACAGTCCAAGAGTGTCGTACACTGCTGTATATGATGCCAATACATATCGGTATGTCTTGATATCCTCTCTGAGTGCACGATACTTGGCTTCTAATCTCCCGACAATGTAAAACGAGTCTATTTTTATTTAAAATAGACTTTTAAAAGAAGAAGGTAAATTGAAATTTATTACATGACCACTTACATAGACCGTTAGACACGAGCACAAACAAAATACTGTAATGTACTCAATCATTAACAGCTTCTTCTTTATTTTATTCTACTCGTATGTTCCTTTTATTATTCTATTGCAAACTGTATTATTCGTATTCTACAAGAGTTAAACCAAACTCTTTACTATTATTTTGAATTTTTTTTCTTGTTATTTTTTAGATATATGGTTTCCAAAAAATACGATTTTCAACATGAGATCTGGCTTCAATAAATCCACTCTGAAGGCAATTCAATCTCGTCAAGGCTATCTTTGATCGAGTGAGCGTTCCGTTGCTGCGAACCGTTATTGTTTTTCGTCTTTATTGTATTCCCAACTGCGTTCATTAGAAGAATATCTTAGCAAACGTAGAAACATCATATTCGACGTGTGTCACTCAAATTATACATAGTGCAACGACTTTAAATTTTAGCAGGACCTTAACCATTTTATGTGTACATACTGTATATGACAAGAACTCAGTAAAAGGCGATCAAAATTTGACGCGACAAAATATAACCTCAAAAAAAAAAAAAAAATGGTACTCCCACCATTCATGATCAAAGGCTAAATTCCGCTTTATCACGTTTGCCGAGAAACATTTTGTAACGATAATATATCTATACTTATACATTGTAGAAAAAAAATCTAGAAATTGGATATATCAATCAATCACTATTTCTCGTAAAAAAAGAACTAAATAAAATCACACGTAACTATTTCTTGTTTAACTAGACAAAATACTCCGTATCTCAGTTGTACTTAAATAGAAGGAATATTTTATTTGTTTTATATTTCCACTTGGTATATACTAACGAACTACTCCGCATTTTTTTTTTTCATTTTATATAATGTTTACATATAAATTTTGTGTGGTATACCAGCGAACTGTTTTTTTAATTAATTTATTAATTTCTCCATTTTAATAGGTTATATACATTTTGTTTTATTCACGTACATTAATACTCATTTTATTTCGTTCATAGATCACGTATGACTGTTTTTTTATTTTTGTATGTTAAAAGTTATATCGAAAATTTTATACACTTATGAATAATGTCCAAAAAGTAAAATGTATACAATCTATTGAAACGGATGACGTATTTTATATAAAGTGTGAAAGATGACAAGATAATGAAGGATACAACAAGAACCGAAGAAGATTCCTTAACGAATGGGGGGAGGGGCCACATGGAGGGCACAACATCATGTGAAATTGAAATGGTACCCAATTTGTCAATCTCCCTATTAAATTTTTACTTTATATTTATGAATACGGAACTTATTACTTCCTCCGTTTCATTCATTTAAATTTCATTTTCTTTTTCTAATTTCACCTATTTAAATTTCCATTTCTAATTTTGGTTACCTTTAACCATCAAAATATCATTTTTACCCTTACTTTATACTCATATCACCAAAATACCACACACTTTATCTTCTAAAATGGGGTCCACTAAACCAAACTACCAATATTACCCTTAACTTTTTCACTTTTCTTAATATTTCACAAGAAAAAGAAAATTTATCCTATCAAAGCGGATGAGTAATAAATTAAATATCATAAATCATAAAATTAAGATTGTACTCCCTCCGTCCCAGTCATTTGTTTACACTTTCTATTTTGGGGGGTACGAGTCATTTGTTTACACTTTTCATAAATGGATATGGGGACCCATGTGGGAGGTGGACCCCTACTCCCTTAACCAATTACATTTCATAATTCTAAGCAAGTGGGACCCCCTTTGTACTTATATTATTATTTTATTAGTTTTTTCTCTATATCTCTCCTCACATCGATAAATCTGTATAAAGTAACCGTAAACAAATCACCGAGACGGAGGGAGTATGATAAAAATTGACGTACGAAATAGTAGTAAAGAACACGCCAAAACGGAAAACAAAATAGATTCCATCAATGACGTCACCAAAAATAAAAAAGAAAAAGATTCTGTGGACGCCTCGAATCATACACAACAGCTGGACAGTCGACTATACCACGACCTACAAATATCAACTACCCTCCACTCATATTATTTGCCTTTTAAGGGTATCCAAGTAATTTTACGTCAATGACCGGTCATCTGTGATTAAATTGTGATTATTATAAAAATGACTACGCCACCTTTATACGGAGTATTTTTCAACCTATTGTTTATATCATAAATAGGCAACAAATATATTCCCTCTATTTCAGTCATTTGTTTACCCTTCTCTCAAATCTCCCTCGTAAAAAAGTCAAATAATAAACAATTCATTAGAATGGATAGAATAAAAGATTTATGAAACAAGTGGAAAAAGTGGGATACGAAAGGAAAAAGTATAGTTTAATATTAAAAAATTGTTTGTAAGTGAGAAAAAATAAAGTTATGAGAGAAAAAGTGGGACTAAACGAAAAAGATAGGGGAGTAACATTTAATCAAATTTGTCATCATGAATATAGTCGGAATGTTTATAATTGGAATGATTATCTTTTGGTCGTGATCGATTCGAAGTACCCATGTAAAATGATGGTAGAACAAAATCAGAGAGGAATGAATAGGAGGGTAAGGGGAAATGTACCGTCGATGTGAACGAATAATCTAAGAATGCCAATGATATGAAGCACTAAATAAATTAGATTCGGGGAGTTGTACGCAGTGTATTTGTGAGAATGTCAAGTGGGGGAACATCTTTAGGGGAGGGGTATTGGGTATACGCCGACAATTAAATTTCAAATTATTATCGTGATACGGAGTCCATTTTATATAAATCTAAAAGTAGAAGAAAATTTGATATTAACCGCATCTTCTTTATTCTACTTCGAGTTGTTTATATTTTTTTTTTGTCAGGGTAAAATAAAGTAAGGTTATACAATTCACTAAGATAGAGAGACTATATTAAAATTTGGTGAGGAGAGAACAAAGCATTGATCAAAGCACATTTTAGATAAAATTGGAGTATTAATATTTCACTTACACAAAAAAAAGGACTTGAATACAAATTTTAATAATGATATGGATCGAATGGTATCAAGCTCATGGTTATATTCTGGATCTCTTAATATGAAACCAGACCATCTACATGCCGCCGGATATGGGTTTGTGTTTTTTAAAATCACTTGTCCGGTTTAGCTTTGTATGCCACAGAGAAGAATCTCACGATTTTTGGGCTCCAATATAAAGCTTGTTAATGAGCTTACATGTATGGGAGAGAAAGTGTAGAATCCCTTATTATATGCCCATATATAACCTACATCGTTTGTGAAGCTGAGAAATATTCACTTTATAAAGCCTAGCGAACTCTCTCATACTCTCGGGTATGGCCCGGACTCGTTGAATTTAATATGTTATCAAAGTCCATGAAATTCCCCCCTAGTTTGCGTTGTACAACTGGAAGAGAGACCAATTACCCCCAAACACCCAGTCTGGTTTGAAAGTAGGTTCGCATGTAAAGGGGTCTGTGGAAGATGAATCCAACCCAACATAATTTTCACATGCGATCCCACATCGGTTATAATATGAAAGTATCTAATTTATAAGGTCTAAGGGCTACTCCTCTTATTGTCAATTGATTTTAGGATGAAATCTCAGAACCTTATAAAAATTGACTCTCTCATAGTCTTAGGTGTGACCCAGGCCTGTGGAATTTAACATGTACTACTCCCTCCATTCTGGTATTATTTGTTCACACTTGTCGAAACAAATGTTGGATATAAAAATTTGATATTTTCATAGTACTCGTAAGAATGAATCAAACAAGATCCAACATAATTATATTATACCGTATAAATTGCAAGTAATTTCGAGAATTTCATAGTTAACTAAATAGTGTCAAGCAGTTAATCGCACAAAATGAAATTGAATGAAGGGAGTGTTTTTCTACTCCTATGTAGTACTCCGTAATTTTTTGCGTAAAACTTTATACATGCAACTCGAGAACTTCTTCACAAAAATATGTGCCTACTCACTAAATCAAGCATCTTATTCGATGTATGTAGACTTGTAGAGATATCGTATTTTGATCATTTTTGAGTTACAGAAACACAATAACTTTTTTTCATAGCTTATTAAAAAGTGCTCCATATATGTTGGAGATGGATCCAGCCTAATATAAATTCTCACATTGCGTCCCACATCGGTTATTGCCAATTGGTTTTAGAGTGGAACCCTCTCGTCTTATGAAGTGGACTCTTTCTCCTCCGTAAGGGCGCGGCCCAGGCCCGTTGTTGAATTTAATATGGTATCAAAGCCCATGGTTATGTAAATTGCAAGCGGCACGGCTGACGACGGCGGCCGAATCCGCCCGGTTTGGCACGCAGACGTCTGACCCGATTTGGATATTCGGGCTGGCACGAGCACGGCCCGGCGTGCTTAATGCGTGCTTCGGCAAAAAAAATAAAAAAAATAAGGATTTTGGCACGGCCCGGAACGAAACCCGGAATTGGGCCCGGTTTGGGCCCGGTATTACACGGCCCGGTTGGCACGAAATGGGCACGGAATTGGGCAAGGAGGAGAATTGGAGAAAGAGAGAGAGTGGGTCCACGTGCCATGATGATTGGGAGAAGTTAATTAAATAAAATAATAATATAAAATATAAAAAAAAAAAAAAAAAAAAAAGGGACATGTGGGACAGCTAGCATCCACTTGTGGGGGGTCTGGGGACATTCAATCATCACCCCACTCTTCTTTTCCCTCTCTTGCTCCCAAGTCCCAACGACCCAACCCTCCTCCATTGTTACTTTTTCGGCTGGCCCGAATTTTGGCCCGAATTTGGCCCGAGCCCGGCCCGGCACGGCACGAATTTGGCACGAATTTCACCGTGCTTCAAACGTGCCTCGGCTTTAAAAAAAAAAACAGGCCCGGCCCGAGCACGGCCCGAAATCACGAATACCGTGCTTTGGACGGGCCTAATATTATTCTAGGCACGACGGGCGGCCAAGACGACGGCCCGTTTTTGCCAAATTTCTATGGTTATGTGACGCAGACTCATGAGTTGATCTTTGGCGCTTTATGTGCGTCCGTGAGGATGTCCAGGTCCTCCGACCACCGGAAGGTGCCCTGCAATGAACACGGATTTCCACCGGTGTATGCACTTTCAACGGTGTGAGGATAACATGTCCCTCCGGTCTGGTGTTTAAGTGGCCTTCACAGTGAGGGGTGTGTTGGGATATAAAACCCACTTGAAGTATCCCACATTGATAAAAGAGGAGAGAATTTACTTAGTTTATAAGCGGCTACTCCCTCTATTGCCAATTGGTTTTAGAGTGGAACCCTCTCGTCTTATGAAGTGGACTCTTTCTCCTCCGTAAGGGCGCGGCCCAGGCCCGTTGTTGAATTTAATATGGTATCAAGGCCCATGGTTATGTGACCTGGGACTCATGAGTTGATACTGGGCCTTTATGTGCCGTCCGTGAGGATGTCCAGTCCCTCCGGCCACCGGAAGGTGCCCCAGGCAATGAACCTGGATTTCCACCCCGGTGTGTGCACTTTCAACAGCTGTGAGGATAACATGTCCCTCCAGTCTGGTGTTTAAGTGGCCTTCACAAGTGAGGGTGTGTTGGGATATAAAACTCACTACAAGTATCCCACATTGATAAGAGGAGAAAGTTCTTAGTTTATAAAGCGAGGCTACTCCTCTATTGCTAATTGGTTTTAGAGTGGAACCCTCTCGCCTTATGAAGTGGACTCTTTCTCCTCCAGAGGCGCCAGTTCGCTGTTGAATTTAATATATTAAATTGACGGCCTGCCACAACCCGAGAGTATGAGAGCCCGCTTATATGCAGGAGGTTCCATCCTAAAACCAAGGGCACAGGAGGAGTAGCCCTAAGCCTTTATAAACAAGACCAACCTCATCTCACAACCGATGCGACGAATGCGAAATTTATATTAGGTGGATCCATCTCCAACACGCCTCACATGCGAGCCCACTTTCAAACCAGACCGAGGGCACTTGCCTCTTCTTTTTCCAAATTGTCTGTATAACGCAAACCTGGGACACTCGCTTTCTTCCACTGCACAACGCAACCTGGGAAATTGCCTCTCCCACCGCACAAAGCGCCAGCTTTAACGAGAGTCCCAGTCACACAACCACGCTCGATACCATATTAAATTCAACAACTGGCTCGGGCCGCTCTTACGGAGGAGAAAGAGTCCACTTCATAAGACGAGAGGGTTCCACTCTAAAACCAATTGGCAATAGAGGGAGTAGCCCCTTGCCTTATAAACTAGTAAACTCTCTCCTCTTTTATCAATGTGGGATACTTCACAAGTGGGTTTTATATCCCAACAATATAGTATATACTTCCTCCATTCCAATAGGTTCTTTACGTTTCATTTTTTGGACACTATTCATAAGTGCGTAGAATCCTCGATATAATTTTTAACATACAAATAAAAAAATAGTCAAGTGTGATCTTATTTTAATTGTCTTATCGAGCACATTATTACTATCAAAATTTTAAAATTTTCAAGAATATGAAACCAAAGATATGAACGAAACAAAACGAGTATTAATCTACGTGCATAAAGCAAACGTAAAGAACCTATTGGAATGGAGGAAGTACTTTGTATTTCATAATCAATAATGTTTCTTTATATAGACTATCCTAATCTATTTGTAGCTTCATATTCGAAAAGTTATTTAGCACAATGACGATGGATGAATTTATTATAACGCTTATAAATAGATGTTAAATTATTGTTTGGTCATATTTGACTTTTACTCAAACAGTCAAACGTGCACTTTTTTCCTAAAACGAATTATAACCAAATTTATCTTAAGCCTCGGCCATAAAGTTAATTTCTTTTTTGAAGACATAAGATCAATTTTATAATTTTTTATAATTTTTATAATATACTCCGTAACAGTCAGTCATAAATACAAGGTAACTTGATAGTGCTCGCGACAAAGCTCATATATTACCTTTGATTTTATGATATGCTCCATATCCTTATTACAAAATATAGCCTTATTTTGTTGCCAAAAAAATAGCCTTATTAAAACCTACTCCGTAAAATATTTTGACCCATATCCTCGCTAGGACTTTTTGTGAAATATCAAGCTATACATTTGTTGTCAAAGTTTTATATATATGTTTACTCAACAAAAAAAAAAAGTTTTATATATGTTAGAAAATCATCTCAATTAAAAAAATAGACTAATGATTGACATTTAAGCCTAAATTTTATGATATTTTATAAAACTAAGTAACTTAGTTGCAATAATGTGAGACATGGTAGAAGCATATGTGATGGTGACAAGGGGTGAAGAGGATCACAAAATGAGTGATTGAGGAATGAAAGTTGGAATAACAATTCGTCAAACTTTTGATGAGAGAGCATGTTCTCACGTTTGTTGTTTCATCGTCTTATCGTGCTCACATGACCCCTTTTAGTCGGCTGTTTTTCCTATTTTTGGTCATTTCATTCAATTTAGATTTTGTTTTTTGTCGCTTTGAAGCTCACTTGGATCGTTGGTACTTTGGGAAATATAAGGTGCGTAGACGAGGTAGCTAAGGACGCTCGTATTCAGTCATATGTACTCCGAGTCTCCGACAATCCGATTTTCACGCCCGACTGTTTAGTAGTTTAATCTTAGGAGTACTATTTTTGACCCACGAAGTGTTATAAAATAAATGTAATATGAGTTTTGTAAACGTGCTTGTACGAGTAGTTACATCCACTTTTATCCCTAACAAAAAGAAAAGAAAAAAAAAAGAAAAGAATAAAGTCTCCAATTTTCAAGGGTTTTTGATTATATGTAGAAACGAAAATAATACGGAGTAATAATTACAATTAATGTACAAGCAAATTTAGATGCGATTGATATCCTAAACTTATTGTATGGTAGGTAACTTATTTTTGGTTCAATGCGGGCTATAAGTGCAATACAATGGTGAGTGAGATTCGAATTTGTGGCATGTCGTCACTTCCTCAACTTTGACCAGTAGTTTAAGATATCATCTATAATACAACGGTAGACAATGAGGCATAATATATATTTCTTTGGGTTCTCTTTCATACCTAGCATATTAATGTCGGAGGCAGCCCTCCCGTGCCGCCTCCATTGCGACATTCTCATTCCCCTCGCCTAATTTTCCCTTTCCCTTACTGCCTACCATTTATCTCGGCCGTTTATCTCCCCTAACCACCAGAAACGAACATGTCCACCACAATCACCAGAGATCTGAACGAGGGGGTGGTGAAAGTCGAAGAAGGGAGGTGGTGGGGTGACCGGAAAACAAGGGGTAGTCGAGTGGTCAAGGTCGACTCCAGCGATGAAGTTTGGTTGAGTTTAGGAGACGAAGTTTGTATGTAAGTGAGAGATGACTTAGGGCAGTGGTTTGGGCAGTGTTGAATGTGAGAGATAAAATTAGCATTATTAGTTCAAATTAGTAACCAACTATAACGTCTGAATTGCCACCGAGTTTTCTATCAACCGATTCTAATTGTGATTACTATAACCTTCCTTCAATTACGATATAGAGGAGACAATTAACAATAGTTTAAAATATTGACCTATGCTAATACTTTGCTTGACTATTTCACATCGTTCTAACTTTGTTTAACAAAATCTCAGTTAATAACATTGACATTAACATCGGTTTCTAAGCTAACAGATGATGCTAATACCTAATGTGACTTTTGGCATCGGTTTCTTATTAAACAATCGATGCCAACAGTAACTTTTAAAGACAAGCGCAAACCTAATTTTACCAATGACATCGTTTTCTTCAATAACTTATGCCATTGAGGACATGCTAATGTCCTAAATTCTACTCTGTACTAGCGATGGCAGTCCAATACTCCAATTCCTCGGCCTCCAACACATATGACACAACCGAACCATCGACTCTGATATTAGTTGTTAGGACCACCCATACCACCTTATCAGTAACATATTACCCGTTTTGGGTTAAGTCTGTCTGTGACTTGTTTTGAGAATTAAGACGCTTCCAAAATACCTCTAACTGATAAGGTATATGTAATCTAAAAAGTAAATGAAACTTTTCTACTTCATCACTAATATAGGACTTTAATGGTACATAATATCCAACAATTTTCACAACTTTTGAGTAACATCCATCTATAAATTGTTACTTTATCATAAAATCATTATTGTGATGTAGTCATATACACGAATTGCTCGTTTTATGGATGACATGATGAAGATGTACCATAAACTGTAATAAGAATTATTGTCTTCAAAGCCATAGTAGCTTTCTAATATTACGATAAAAACTAGTGTCGCAAAAGAGATAGGCCCTTAATAGTAATCATAATCATAATTCTTATTTAAAATGAATATATCCGTCTTAAATTAAGACGGGTAAAGTATTAAGGAAGAAGACAAAAAATAAGTGGGTTGGAAAGATATACTCCCTTCGTTCTAGTGATCAATTGTTTACAATTTGACTTTTTTGTGAGGGAAATTTAAGAGAAGTGTAAACAAATGACTGAGACAGAGTGAATAATATATTTGTCCTTTGTGTGTAAGTGGGGGATACTTGACCCGTTTTAAGCTTAAGACGAATATAACCGTTTTAGAGGTAAGACTTATTGGAAATTAATATACCAAAACAAATTGATACCAAATGTAGATTGTAGCCGCAAATATTTGTTCAAAATTCCCACAATATAATGGTCATTGGAATCCCAATGACAGGGGTTCTAATGGTCGGAACTTTCAGAGGGGCTCTAGTTCAAGATCAGTTCCACAAAATAATAGCTGGAGACATCAAAGGACAGCCCCTATGGTTTGCATTGGTCCGGATTTGATCAATCATTCTAGGGACTATTGGAGCAAGTGTGTTTTAGGTTACATTGTGGATTACAGGAAGTTTAGTACTTTGGCTATCAAGAATATAGTTGAAGATCATTGGGCGTGCAGGGGAGATGTCATTATTCATCGAATGGGGGATTTATATGTCTTCCACTTTCATAATGAGGAGGATAAATATGATATTCTTAACCGTACTATAATTTCTATTGATGGAGCATTGATGGTTTTCGAGAGATGGTTACCAGGTTTAGTTCCTAGGACTGTAAGGTTCCCTTATGCTTGCCTTTGGGTGAGAATGTGTGGCCTCCCTTTCGAGTATCTTAACAGGGATGTGGCTTATACTGTGGGTCATATTCTAGGCCATAACTTTGAGGTTGATATGCCTGGGAATGTGGCAGGAAATGATTACTTGAGGATTAGGGCATGCATGTGTATTGGGGAGCCTTTAATCCCTGGATTCTTCTTAACTTGCGATGACGGGTATCTGCTGTGGGTGCAATTCCGTTACGAGGAGGTTTTCAAGTACTGTGTGAGGTGTGGTAGAATTGGTCATAAAGGTATCCATTGTACGGAGAGACCTGAAAATATTGAAATCGATGTCAGTAGGGGGCTGAGACAGATTAATGATAGGGGTTTTGTAATATTCCAGGCTGAGAGGTCACATTCCTTGTTTGATCTTGATTTACGTGCACTTCCTTCTACTTCGAAATATCTATCGTCCAAGGTGAGGCTGGGCTATAATAGGGATACTGTGGTCCCTGCTGATTACTTTCCTGAGCAACTTGTGGATTTTGACTTGGGAGTGGCCCCTAGGGGGAGAATCAGACCTGGATCAAGATTCATGCCACACATGCAGCCTTTTACAGGAGTGGTGGTAGGAAGATATGTAGGGGGAGGAAATGATGAAGATGAAGAGGAAGTGGGGGCTGAGGCCATGAATGAAGAGTTACAGATGGTCCATAATGCAATGGACATGAATGGTGTTGAGGCTAATTCACAACAAGTGGTGGGGGAGGCAGCTGTCCAGGAGAACTCTATTGAAGATGAGGAAGACATTGTTATAGAACAAGGTCCGGAATGGTTGGAGGAGAATTTTAATGAAGCCTTTCGTGTGGATGAAGATAGAGGCTTCAATCAATTTTTTGGAGGTCTTCATGGGGGTCCTGTGATATCTTTTGATTATGATGGCTATAATGTCATTTGTCAGGGGAATGTGAACAATAATCAGTTTAATAACGTGGATGGGGAGGCAGGTTCACAAGATATGAGTCTGGATTCTGGAATGGAGAATGGGATGGCTGTGCAGGATAATGGGGTGGCAGAGATGGGTTCACCTTTTCCTCCTTTTTCTCTTAATACTCAGGCTTCTGCGAACTCCTCTTCCACTCCGGATTATGTCCCTCAACATGTGGAGGGGAAATCTTCATCTTCAGACTTTCGAGATGCTGATGATACTGTTATAGTCATCTCTGATGTTTCTGATGTAGGGTCAGGTGAGGTACAGGTTGGTAATGATGTTCAAGTTTCTGGGAATCAAGATACTAGGGAGGCTTTTTCAGTTAGAATTCTGCAGGATTCAGTAGTGGCGGTCTTGTCAGATGATTGGGAGAGGTTTGATGAGATGGGTGGCTTAGCTATAGATGCTTTTGGAAAAAGAAAGGCCTGCTCTGATCCTAAATCCATCCTTATCTCTGAGGATATTTTGGATTCTAGGGAAAAGACAATGGCATTTCTCCGTGATTTAGACAAGAAGTTTGCTGGAAGGATGTTGTCAAAGAAATTTGAGGTGGAGCAGTGTGCTGGGTTGGGAGGCAATATTTTCGCTGTTATGGATGCTGAAACAGGGAAAGAATCTCATACTCCTCTTCTGATTTTTGACTTAGGAGCTTCTTCTAGTTCAAAACCAGTGAAGTTCAACAGAAGTGCTTGGAGAAGCAGGTTTAATTTACAGCAGAGGAGTCATACTCAAGAGGTGAAGGAGTCGAAGGAGGTAGCTGAGGCTAGAGGGAGCTTATCCAAGGCTAAGGATACCATTAAATCATCTTCTGAAAAAGTGTCTACTTGGAGGAAAATTACAAAAAAAAAGGAAAGCTGTTACTGATCCCCTTTATTCCATGATTCCTGACTGTTTTCTGAAGTCTCCGGAAAGATCGCGTTGGTATTGGCAGGGACTGGTCAAGAAGAGTAGAATAGAGGTGGGAATTGAAGGGGTTCCTCAAGCTAGCTTTGCAATGAGGGCTGAGGAGGAGTTTGTGGCTTCTTCTTCAGCATCTTCGACTGATAGTACAGCGGCGTGTCCAAGGTTTGCGGAGATTGACCTTGATCAATCTCCTAAGGAGGGATGAATGGTTTTATTTGGAATTGTAGAGGTTTAAATAACCCGCTCGCCTCTACAATTTCTAAGTTAAGAGCGTGCTTAAGTTTTAAGTTGTATGATTTTGTTTTCCTCTCCGAGACTAAATGTAGGGTAGATAAGGTTTTTCCTCTTTGTAGACCCTATGGTTTTCAGTGTTTTGATGGAGTCGACTCGGAAGGAGCTAGTGGTGGTCTTTTTTTGGGATGGAGGGAAAATGTATCGATTGATGTAGTAGTTAAGGGCAAATCTTTTGTAATTGGTCTCGTGAAACAAAATGCAGTAAGGCCTTGGTTTTTGTGTTGCGTTTATGGTGAGCCAAAAACAGAACTGAGAGGCCTTGTTTGGGATGAGCTTGCTTCGTGGTTGAATTATTTACATGAACCGTTCTTGTTGATTGGCGACTTCAATCAAGTTGAATATGGATGGGAGAAGTCAGGCTACAATGCACACAGATTGGATGGTGCACATGAGTTCGCTCAATGGAAATTACGGTGTGATCTTGTGGATATTCCGTCTAAGGGTCCTCAGTTCACTTGGTGTAATAATAGGAAGGGGAAGAAACGTACCTACGAGAGGCTGGACAAAGCTTTTGGGTCAAGAGATTGGTTAAGATGGTTTCCTAATTCGGGAGTCAAAAATTTTCCAATACAATTATCGGATCATGCGCCTATTGAATTCTTCCCAAATCTAGTCGAATGCAGAGCTAAACGGCCCTACAAGTTGGAAATGTGGAATTTTGATTTTGAGGAAGTGGTGCATATCATCAATAGTATTTGGAAGACTTGGATTCGAGGTCCTATACACCATGTGGTGGCTCGTAAGCTTTCCAGGATTAGGAATGCGTTACGGGTTTGGTCACTTCAAAAGAAACTTGAGTGGCGGAAAAATTGGACCGATTTTGATGAGCAACTGGAAGATGTTCTTGAAGACTGCTTTTTGGGAAAAGGGGAGGAAGTTTATGATAGTATCCATGATAAATTGCTTCAGTTTACGAAAGCTGTGGGGATTTTTTGGAGACAACGAGCTAAATTAAGATGGGAAGTGGATGAAGATACTTGTACCAAGTATTTTTTCAATTGGGTTAAAGGGAGGTCGGGTTCAAACTATATCCTTGGAATTAAGAAAGAGGATGAGTCGTGGACATACAATCCGGTGGAAATTGGAGATATTTTTGGAACTCATTTTAAAAATCTATACTCTCCTCCATCGGACATACAAGATTTTGATGACTACAATGTACAATTTGGTGAGTTATTTAGGTGTGGGACGCAAGGGTTGAATGCAAGTGATCAGCTTGCGCTTAATAAGCCTTTTACTAAACAGGAGGTACGAAAAGCGGTGTTCCAACTTGGGGGTATGAAATCCCCGGGACCGGATGGGATTCCAGCGAGTTTCTTCCATAAGTTTTGGTATATTGTTAAGAAGGATGTCACAGAAGCAGTCCTGACTTCTCTGAACTCATGAAGGATTCCAAAGGAATTTAATAAGACTATGATTGTCCTAATTCCTAAAGTTGTCTCTCCAGAAACAGTTGACAACTTCCGGCCTATTAGTTTATGTAATGTCATTATGAAAATTATTACAAAGTGTATTGCTAACAGACTAAGGATGGTTATGGACAGCTTAGTTGGAGTTTTTCAAAATGCTTTCATCAAAGGGCGAAGCATTAGCGATAATATTCTGATAGCTCATGAAGTGCTAAGGGCGGTTAAGATGCATAGGAAAGGGAAGGCTGGACGAATTGCAATGAAAATTGATATGAGCAAGGCTTATGACCGATTGAATTGGAATTTTGTGCGGTTGGCTTTGAAGAGTCTAAATTTTTCGCAGCATTGGATTCAAATTATTATGGCTTGTGTGAATACAGTCACTTATGAGGTTATGTTGAATGGTTATCCAGTTAATAAGTTCAGACCTAAGTGTGGTCTCAGGCAAGGAGACCCTTTATCACCTTATTTATTCGTTATTTGTACTGAAGTGTTATCGCAGAGCCTGCTTAAAGCACAAGAGTTGGGTGGTTTGCGAGGGATAAGAATTCATAAAAGATCGCCGGAGGTTTCACATCTGTTTTTTGCCGATGATTCTTTATTCTTCTTTGAAGGCACAGTTAATGCAGTGCACTGTCTTCGAGATATTTTGGACTGTTATTGTGAAGCATCGGGGCAGCGAATTAATAAGGATAAGTCTTCTATTATTTTCAGTCCTAGTTGCTCGCTTGCAGTTGCTAATACTAGTCTTCGAAGTTTTGGAATAAAACCCTGTGACAGTTTAGGGTTGTATTTGGGGGCTCCTTCGGAGATTGGCAAATCAAAATGCAGCACCTTTGGTTTTTTAGTAGACGGGATTCGGAAGAGAATTTCTTCCTGGAATAGTATTTTCTTATCTGCAGCAGGGAGGCTTACGCTGATCAACTCAATTTTGTCTAGCCTATCAGTGTACTTTCTATCGGTATTCAAATTACCGGTAAGTGTGGCCAACAAGATTAATTCTATGTTGACCCATTTCTGGTGGGCAGGGTCGAGGGAATCGAGAAGTATCCATTGGTGTAGTAGGAATTTCCTTTCTCTACCAAAGTCTAAAGTAGGCTTGGGTATTAGGAATGTTCAGTGTTTTAATCAAGCACTGTTGGCGAAACAAGCGTGGAGAATTTTTGAATCAAAAAATTCTCTCCTAAGCCAAGTCTTTGTTGCGAAATATGGTGTTTTGAAACCGAATCTTGACAGCTGCTGGGAGGCTTCTTATTCGAAGGGTTCATGGATTTGGAAGGGTATTGCCTGGGGATGGGAATTGGTAGTTCCGCATTTGGCCTGGGATATAGGGGCTAGTTCTGGTGTTCGGATTTGGGCTGACAAATGGGTGGATGGTGAGATTCCAATTCCAAAAACGGGTGTCGATCACATGTCCATCGCAGATTGGACTATTGATCGACTGATACAGGCTGGGGAAGGCTGGAAGAGATCGTGTTTGGAGGGAATTTTTTCGGAACATTGGGTGTCAAAAATTTTGGCAATTCCTCTGTCTTTCGGATCGTCAGAGGATGGGGTGTTTTGGAAGAAGTCTGTGTCAGGGGTTTATGATTGCAAGAGTGGGTATGGGTCACGTCTAGAGTTGGTGTTTCATTGCCAAGCCACGAGGATGGATAAGTGTAGAGTGGAGGAATCATATTGTGGTTTTTTCAAGAAGCTTTGGCATCTGCCGGGGCCAGCAAAATGGAAAATACTTGTGTGGAAGATTCTAAACAGGTGTCTCCCATTGGGGGAAGAGTTTCGAAAAATGGATATCCAGAGGCCTTCTGAAGTCTTTTGTCCTCTGTGTGGGGAGGAGGAGGTTGTGGAATGTTATAATCATCTTTTCAGGGATTGTCACTTTACTAGGAGATTGTGGCAATGCGGAGGTTTGGGGATTTGTGTGTCTAATTTAATTTGTTGTTCAGTACAAGAATGGATCTGTAATTGGCTTAGCTTTCTGGGTAAAGGGGTTAAATCTAACTCGGATGGTTGTACGGAAAGACAAGTTAATTTCCTGGGGACTTTGTGGGTTATCTGGATTCTACGAAATGATGCCAAGTTCAACAATGTAAGGGTCTGTCCTCTGCGCGCTATTCGACTCTATCAAAAGATAACCTGTACTGCTCTTGCTGCGTTGGATGTTATTGCTAAGAATAAGACTAGTCAGAGGACCAGCATCATGGACAATAGGGAGGACTCAGACTCAGAAGAGCAGGGGCAGGGGCAGGACCTCGATGTTTTTGTTTTTTTGTCAGGTACTTTGTTGTGTCCGGCAGGTTGCAGGATTATTGTAGATGCCTCTTGGGTAAGTGGTGGGAGGTCTGGGGCAGGATGGGTTTTGTATGAGGGCAATAGGATTTCGGGCAAAGGTGGTAAGTCTTTTTTCGCAGCAAATTCGGAACAAGCAGAAGCTTATGGGATCAGGGAAGCAATGAAGTGGGCAGTGGATAACTCTATCAGACATCTTGACCTTCTTACAGATTGCAAATCCGTGGTTCTTCAGCTGCGTCATATGGCTACCGTAAAGCGCTTTAATAGATTGTTATTTAATGATATGTTCAGTTTAGCAGCGTCTTTTCATTGTCTATCTGTATCTTTCTGCTTTCGGTCAGAAGTTAAGGAAGCTCATTGTCTTGCTAAAGCAATGAGGAGTCTTTAAAGTTCTGTACTACTACTGTCAAAAAAAAAAAAAAAAAAAAAAATTATCTTATGATTTGTTGGGAGAAAGTGTATATGTAAATTGATTATATTGAGGGAGATATATATGCGGCTAAACTTCACGATGATTCGAAAGAATATCTTGGAGAATTTAGTTGTCCTAACGTTTTTTCCAAAAGATTTTCCACTACTAAAAGGCGTGCCTAGCTTCTTCATGAGGCAACGAATATGTATCTTTTTTTTGTTTTTCTGAAGTTGATAAATTATTTAATCTCTAGACTTTGTAAAATTGATTTCATATCAAAATTTAAACAAAATTGATCCTATTTACTTTCAACTACGAGTAATACCCCAATAAATGGTTTAGATGGGCTAGCTTAGACATTGATAAAATACGAGAATATATAGAGAATTCATATAATTATTATTGATGTTCGTGTCTTAACTTTATATTAGAAGTGTTTATATAGTAGAAGACTCGATATCTAAAATATTTTAATAATATCAAACTAGAACATATAATATAATCAAATATATAATATTCTTTAATTAGAATATGTCGAGATTATGTCGATATCTCGACATATCCTAACAGACATGATCGGTTCAAGACACCAATTTACTCAATTCAATATAATCGGTGTATAAATGAACATTTCATCATTTCGTATTTGTAATTGACTATTATCTTAAATAGGTTAATAGAAACACATCGATAGTCGAGATTGGAAGACATCAAGATAAATTATTGAGGGCAAAATGACATATCTATTACCTATATAATTCAAATTGACTTGACTCATACCTAATTAAAAAACCTTATTTATGACGGTTACTTAGGTGTTGACGTGTTGTTTGGTTGACTTTTCAATTCATGGGAAATAGAACTTCCCAGTAATTGACTCACCTAATGAGTTTGGTTGTCAAATTTATGACCCCCCTAGGTAAGTAAAACTTCATGCATGAAGTTACTTCCACCATGGCAACCAAACAGTTTTCGTCACTTCCCGTGATTTTTCAATTCCCGTGATTTTCAAGTTCCCGAAAAGTTTAATTTCATGCATCGAAGCAAACGACCCTTTAATTTGACAAAAAAATTGATAGAAATGAGTACAGTTATTTTTGGGATGAAGACAGTAAAATATAGAATAGTGAATATTTCATAAAGGTGACTTGTTATTAATAAGTGTAAGTCTTGTGTGAAACGGGTAATTTGTTTAGCGCAAGCAGTCAAATATGAGGAAAAGGCGAAGAATAGTGGGAAAGAACATCTTTCTTCCCACTCGTCCTTGTCTTTTTCCTCATATTTAACTGCTTACATGTAAACAGATTCACCGTTTAGTATGAGACTCATAGATAATAATCACTGAGTCGTTGTTTTCATACTCCGTATATAATAAGGGGTGTTATAATAGTTACTCCGTATTGTTCTTCGTACAACAACAAGTCAACAACAAGTCAACAACAACAACAACAAAGCTTTAATCCCAACATATTTTGGGTTGGCTAGCATAAATCATCGTTTAGATCAGGGGAATTTCATATGTAAATAAGTGTTAACTAGAATGCATATCACACACATACAAAAAATTAAAATAAAATAAAATCTTAAAACATAGAAGGTAGAAGTATGTGGAATTGAGATCAGACTTTCAATGCTTTGGTGTTTGGTTGGGGCATTTAGAATGAATTCCAAGTGCATTTGATTCCCCTAAAATCTAGTTACCTCTTCTCGTACAATTGTATAGCATTATATTTCAATTCTCTGTCATTCAATCAGACATATTCGCGAGGATATGAAATTCAAAATCTATACCTACACTGCTACACATATGTTTTGAACTAAACATAGTAAAAATTTTATCAGGCCATAATTTAGGAAGCCCACTATTCTATTTTTAGATATCAACTATGAAGTGTCAGTGTGAGCTATAAAATGCACGTTACAGGAAATTCCTTTACATTCATTTCAAATATAATAAATTTCGATATTTTATAATTATACGAAATACTCCATCTGTTTTAATAATTTGTTTATCTTTCATTCTGGCAGGACAAGTAAAATTCACAAAAGACATATATATCCCTTGGATAATATGGAATAGTGATATAAATGAGGAGAATTTAAAATTCACAAAAGACATATATACCCAATTTACACATTTTATTAAAAAAAGCAAAAAAACTAAGTGCTCGTTTGGTTACCACGTGGGAGTTATATTTCCTAGCAATTTTAAAATGACTGGATTTAAAATTTTATGTGAATTGGGAAAAGTGTTTGGTTGACATTATATTTCCTAAAATTTCAAAATGACAGGAACTAAAATTGACGTGGGAAATTTCAATTACATAGGGGAGGTCTAAGTAAAGAAATTCCTACGTTATGGAAGAAAATTAATTCCCACAAATTTAAAATCAAACAAGTGTTGATTAATGTAAGGTAATCAAATAAGCACTACGTCAAGAAATTTGAATTAATTTGAAATTCTTGTGTTAGATCAAAACTTTTGGGTGGGCTTTACTGACTTATAGCGAGTTGCGTCATTCTATGTGCATCCTTGTCCTATTGGGCTTGTAATATTATAGGGGATTTATCTTAACTTTGGGATATTCTATTTTCGCACATGAAATTAGCGACAATAATAGATTGTAACGACTTTTTTCTTAAATAAAAAAGAAATTTTTACTGTAGAACTCACGTAAGACTTAACGGTCATTTTGTAGAAACTACTACAAAAATAGAAAAGGTAACCGTTCTTTCGTGTGAGGACTCACAAAATATATACGGAGAATTATAAAACCGTCTTACCGTAAATTGAGTTATTCGTATTCTACATATTTTATTTTTTTACATTCATTATCCTATCCTTAATTTGTTAACTTCATACTTATATTTTCTATTTTACTTTTAATTTATTCAATTTTGCATAATTATCAACTATAAGAAGTGATAATAGATGGAGTATATGGTTAAGTAGTTTCCTTTCCCTCTTGTCATTGATAAGACTTAAGAGTATCATATACGGAGGGTTTGTAATTTTAAATATACTGAAATAAAATAAAATGGTTCATAAATTGACAGCGTTTCCTTTTTTTTTTTTTGAAAGATTAATTTCATTAATAATAAATTATATCACGCATACAAAAGATTGCAAAATTAACCGAAAACAAAATTATCAAAATTACAATGATTTTCTTCTCATTCAAACAAAGACCACTAGTAATAAAATATACCGCTTCTACACACCCGCCTCTATCACATCGCTGCCTATTGACGCAGTCTTCCACGAGGGGCTCTTTGGATCTGATATTGTTTTGAAGAGAGCGGATTTCATTGGATTTTGTAAATTGTTGTCGGAAACTTGAAATAATTCGTAACACCTCATTAATCTTTCTCATTATCATCTGCAATAAGTCAATAACAAAGAAAAAAACTCTAACAAAGTAGAGAACAAACCCACAAAACTGTGGGAACCAATCTCTCACAAAGAGATGACTATTTTATTGTAATTATAATAGATTTAAAGTTGATTAAGGTGAATTTTGGGCTTATTATCATCACAAGTGATGATAATAGCCCCCTTAAAGAGAGTTTAAGAGGGTTTTTTGGAGGATTTTTTTAGAGAGAGAAAAGAGGGAGGCTAGGGTAAATGAATAACTTTATTACCTATTCTATTGACGGCGTTTCCTTTATTGTGAAATATCAGTAATTATTCTATCCAATTATCGCTATCTTCACCTTAGTCATTCGAAAATAGTCATCATGTGTTAAAAAGCAGAAAATAACATATAGTCATATTTTACGTCCACAAAACCCCATTTTTCTTATGTTTCGAGTGCTAATCTAGGTCGACTTGATGACATCACGGGAGAATATTCATTTAAATACTCGACTGCGCACAAGAAGTATAAAAAAAATATAGACAAAACGACAGAGTTTAAGAATATTCTATAAGTAGCAGCCCATAGAGGTAGAGGTTAAGGGGTTGGATATATTCATTATTCCTCCCAACACTACTTATCTCACTCAACGTATATAGATTTCGGTACCTACTTGGGAGTCAGAGGCTCCAAACCCCTCGGGCCGAAGTTCATGTTGCAAGACCTATTCAAAGAAAGCCTTGTTGTCGGAGGCCGCTCGTGACGTCATCAAGCTGACCCAAATTAACACCCGAAACATCTTATTTACATTTTGAATAAGCTATGTATACTTAAATCTTGTAACTACATCCTATAACATGAAAAATTTATATACAACACTAGTATGTTTGAAATTGTTCTCGAAAATCTTCGACAAAATATAAATTTAATTAGAACACACACAAATTATGAGTGGCATAAATAGGTTTATGAACAAGATGTAGTGTAGTTGGGGTAATAGTACTCCCTTCATTTTAAATACAGTACTACTTATCATTTCAATATGGCAATAATTAATGAAATTAGATTGTGACGATGAAATTAAAGTAGAAAAATATTAAAATAGATTGTATAGATGAAAGTAGTAAAAATCGATAAAAATAAAAATTAATGAGAATTTTTTTTGGAATTTTCATTTAAGAAAAGTGAGAATTTTTTTTTGGAATACGAGTAATTAATACTCCATCCAAATCCAAATTTCGCATGATGTCATGATCCATTTGTCGATGCGTGTTTTGTAACGATAATATAAAAGTTTGATATTATTATCGTATTTATGGAAACGAATAAAACAAGATCACACATGAATATATTATCATTTATATATTTGACGGAGTTTCAAAGATTCTCTAAGCCCACGAATAGTGTCAAATAGTGAAATACCAAGTTTAGATTTGAATGGAGGAAGTACTTCCTTTTATTCAGTCATTTATTTATTTTTCTATTTTAGGAAAAGAGGTAAATTGACGGCTTTCTACATATAAAATTGTTTTTCAATACATCAAATCGTTTCAAAGGGAAGAGCATAATTATGCACTTGTACCTACATTTTTCTGTTTGAGTATTAGATTGAAACTTATTTTATATCGGATATGTTAAAATATAGAATATATGAATTCATAGAAATGATATTATATTATTATGAGTTGATTCTTTACATTACAACTAACCATCTTATATAGACTTTAGATGGAAAGCCAAAGGTTTACATTTATTATTAAACTTAATACTACTATTAATACCCAGACATAATTATATGTCTACTTGTATTCCTATTACCCTCCCGCAATCGTAACGGTAGTGCAACAAACGTTGCGATTGGAAAAATAAGCCCCTAATATGTCTTCATCTTCAATCTTCATTCCTCAAGCTTCATCTTGGCAGTACTGGTAAAAAAAGTGCGTATTGGACTCGCCAGACAATACTTAGATGCGTATAGGACTCGCCAGACAATACTTAGATGCGTATAGGACTCGCCAGACAATACTTAAATGCGTAACTCGCCAGTAATTTTTTTCAGTCACGGAACTCGCTTGATAATTTTTCAAGGCGTAACACGCAGAATTTTTTCAGATGCGTAACTCGAGTAATTTTTCAGTCGTAGAATCGCCAAGAAATATCGTACCGCCATTACCAAGCCGGAGAAGTTAATTGAAGAAAGAAGCAATTTGAAATTGGGGCTTCAATAGTGCAACAGAGGGCTCGAAAAAAAATCAATCCAAAACTGGGAAGCCTTTGATCAATGCTAATAATAAAATTAATCATGATAGTAAAGGTAATACTATTAATAATGGTGTGGTTGTTGATTCACCAGTATCAATTTTAGCAAAGTGTGGGGATGAACTTGCGGAAACGAAGAGTGAGCAACCTTATTCCCCACCATGTAATTGCAAGTCTTCAACGACCCTTTCATTCACACACAAAACCAAACTGAAATTGTTATTAAAATCAGAGAAAATTCTTCTTCCTTTCTTTTTTTTTTAATTAATTGATCGAAATCCCACCGGTGGGAATAGACATAAACCCACCGGCGAGGCAGCGGAAAACTTGCGTGATCGGTACTCAGAACCTGGATGGCTCTGATACCATGTTAAAATATAGAATATATGAATTCATAGAAATGATATTATATTATTATGAGTTGATTCTTTACATTACAACTAACCATCTTATATAGACTTTAGATGGAAAGCCAAAGGTTTACATTTATTATTAAACTTAATACTACTATTAATACCCAGACATAATTATATGTCTACTTGTATTCCTATTAGGATAACATATTAATATTTACTTTATTCCAAAATGAAAGGGTAATTAAATGATTAAATTAAAGGTAACAAATAACAGAATTAAAGAAGTAAAGAATGTTGACAATGCAAACAAAAACAAAAGGCTAGTAGATTGAATCTCTTGGTGTTTGAGTGTCCCACATATAATCAAACCACTTAATTAAACAAAAATGTGAAACAAGTTAAATCACACACTAAGCTTAAGGTACATGGCCAGACATTTGCCTTATCTTCTACTCCTACTCTATTTATTACTCCGTATTTCTCTCACATTAGTCACACATAATTTTTTCATAATAAGTACTCCCTTCCTTTTATATTGTTCTTCCCATTTATATTTTAGGTAGAAATTAAGAAAGAAAAGATGAAAGGTGTAGAATAAAAGTAAAAGAAATATGTGGGGCAAAAAAATATAATAACCATTAGATTTAGTGACTGTTTTTCCAAATTTTATTTTCAAGACATTTCGCTTCCAATTCACTGGGCCGATTCACCCATTCGATTCGATTCTGGGCCAAATTTCACTTCTGGGATTCGATTCGATTCAAGACAATTTATGTTATAAATTTGAATTTCATTCGATTCGATTATTCGATTCGATTCATTCATTTCGATTCGATTCAGCTCGATTGATTCGATTGATTCAAATTTCTAAAAATCCGAAAAGAATATGTCCCAGACCAAAATAGAAATGGGAAGAACAAATAAAATGGTCCCAAATTAAAAAGAAAAGCGGGAAGATCATTTAAAATGGGAGGGAGTAAGTCTTTGCATAGATATGTATAAGTAGTCTCAAAATAGGGAAAAAAATTGACTAAACAATTAATAGAAATTATTTATTTTGACTTGTCAGTGTTTCAAACTAGAAGAGGTTAATTCACGTGGTACCCCTGTGTTTTGACGATGTGCATATAATACCCTTACTTTTAAGATTGTGCACCATGTGCCCTTGTCTTTTAAAACTTGTGCACACTTTACCCTTACTCTGATTCACCGTTATGACGGTGTTAGGTAAGCAAGGCTAATGAGTTATTCTCTCTATTAACCTCATATATTTTTCACATAACTCACATTTTAGTCAACACTTAGAATAAACTACACCAAACAAATAACCCTTCTAATAACCCTATCTCATTCTCAACACACAACTCACATAAACTAATGCTATTGTTGTCTTCCCTTAAAAACTATATTTTACCCTAAAAATCGCCCTCTTCATCATCTCGTACAATGAAAAGCTCTATTGTTTCTTCCACTTGATCATTCATCATCATCTTCAATCTTGCTTCTTGTAGAATTAATTTCAGTCAGGTGTGCTCTTTTTTTGCCCATTTTTTTAATGTCCCATATTAACTCATATTATAGATTTTACATGATTTAATCCTCCTCACGCACCCCATTAGCACAAGCATACAGACGGACACAAACTAGAAATTTAATATGTGACACAAGCTGCTCCACAGATTTTCTACACCCTTGAAAAATACGAGCATTACGTTCCAACCACAAGGAGTACACACTAGTGATTAGAGTACAACGAATCCACTTTTGCCGCCAGTGCTTACCCCTATTGTAACGTAGTTGCCATTTATTCGGCCTTCGAAAAATTCGCACTGAACGAAGGGTTAGCTCCATAACATGCCGAGAACAGGAGCACTTGAAAAAAAAAGATGAGATATAGACTCAGCCTGACATTCACAAAGGTAGCACCTATTAACCAAATACAAGCCTCGACCAACAAGATTATCAATAGAAGGAAGAAACCCTTGCACAACCATGGAGCAAATCAAGGCATGATGAGATCGATTAATAAAGTCTCAGACCACCTTACTGGAGCAACAGAATAATGGGGGGTAATGCTGTGATGTGGCTTGAAGATACTAATGATCCAATAAAGGAATTTAAATTGGTGATAAGATCGAAGCAAATTAAAAATGATGGTGATTTTATTGAAAATGCTTTCGGAACACAATGAGGGTAATGTTGCGATGTGGCTTGAAGATACTTATGATCCAATAAATGAATTTAAATTGATGAAGGATTTGAAAAGGGCAGCAAATGAGGAGCAATAGAGGAAGGACAAAAAAAAAGGTGGAGAAGAAAACAAAAGAGAATCAGATAATATCAATGGAGCCTCTGTAAGTCAATATCCCTATAAAGTCAAATTCAAACCAATATCTTGACTCCATAAACGAAGCAACTACTACTCAATCAAACCAAATCCATAACTCCACAATTGAAGAAAATCATACTCAACCAAATCCAATTCTTACTCAATTTTCACAAAATTGTGCAATTTCAAACAGATTATCACAGAACCCTTTACTTGTAATAACTCTGAAGTTGCCACAAATTTGTCTCACCTCTCTAAAAAACCTCCAACAAAACAAAAAAAATCCCTAAAACGACTATTAAGAGAAAGGGTGTTGAAAATTGTACACAGCAACGTCGAGCGAAAAAAATCTAAGGCAACTTCTTACTCAAGTGAGGTCAAGTTAGGGAGAGGGCGTAGGAGGTGTGAAACTATGATAAATGTGGTAAGTGAGGTAAAGAATGAAGGCAATAAGGAGGATGACAGTGAGAAAGAAGACAGTGGAGAATGTGAGGGTAGTGAAGTCCGTATGTTGAATTTTTTCCTACATTTAGGGCAATTTTTGTTCTGTATTTGAACCACTTTTGAAGACGAGTTTGTAGAAGATGAATCCATGATTGTTTTTGTGTTTTTTGATGTAATTTTCTAGATATTAAACTAATGCACAAACAGAGGTATCACATCCATTTATAAGCATAGAAGCAACGGCTATTTTGTCAGCTATGTAGCCGTTGGTGTACAGGGGTATTTTGTGCAACAACCCATATCACAGGGGCATATGGTGTAATTTTATAATGTAGTTTAATTTTACTAATTCCTTCTCCAAAACTGTTAATTCAGTCAATTCGGTCATTAGAAGACATTCATTAACAGCGTTAAAGAGTAAGCAGACAAAGATGCACAACTTTAAAAGACAAGTAAGATATCATGCAATCTTAAAAGAAGCAGATTACGCAGAAAGTCACAAAACACAAGTGCATCTACTTAATTAACCCAAGAAAAAATAACAATTGAATCTAGAAAATGATACGGAGTAAAGAGTACGGAGTACTCCATACTTTTCACATCACTTAAAAAAAAAGTAGTCTACTCCTATCTAACATCTCACAACAAAATTAAATACGAGTAGTTCAATAGTCCGTTTGATAATCTTTTGTAGTGTAATTTAATTCTTATATCTAATTTTTTTTAAACATACACAATTTCAGTTTGTTCTTTTAAATATTAACGACTTTTATAATACTTCAAGTTACATTTGTAGTGTTAGTACATACTATGATATCAATTTAGAAAATAAACAATTTTCCAATTGAATTATTACTTCATACATGTATATTATGAGTATATCAGTATATTAATAACATAGTACTCTAATACTCGTATATATCTTTCCACCATCACAGTTAAAACTCAAAAAATGACTCGTATCTTTTTAGAGGAACATATATCATACACACACATTAGCTATATACACATAATAAAAATGAGCATTATAAGATCCAAAAAGTTGTAGGGTACATTTATCCAAAACCTTGCGATATTTATGTCATGGCAATTTGATAAAGGGTAGGGTAGCTAATAAATTCTACAGTAATATTATTATGCACCACAAAAACAATAAAATTAGAATGAAGCCACCAAAATAGAATAGATAAATTTTCATATGAGATGATTGCACAATAATTTTATTATAAGATGTTGGGATATAAAACCCACTTGTGAAGTATCCCACATTGATAAAAGAGGAGAGAGTTTCTTGGTTTTATAAGGCGGAAAGCTCATACTCTATCGCTAATTGGTTTTAGAGTGGAGCATCCTCTGTACATGAAATTAATTTCTTTCTCCTCCAGTAAGAAGCGGCCAGGCCCAGTTGTTGAATTTAATATGGTATCAAGCGTGGTTATGTGACACGGAATTGTGAGTTGACATCTTTGGGCCTTTATGCGGAAGTCAGTGAGGATGTCAAGTCCTCCCGGCCACTTGGAAGGTGCCCAGGCAATGAACCTCTGGATTTCCACCGGTGTGTGCACTTTCAACACCGGGTGAGGATAACATGTCCTCCAGGTCTGGTGTTTAAGTGGCGCTCACAAGTGAGGGGGTGTGTTGGGATATAAAACCCACATGAAGTATCGCGTTGATAAAAGAGAGAGTTTCTTAGTTTATAAAGCGCTACTCCTCTATTGCTAATTGGTTTTAGAGTGGAACCCTCTCGTCTTATAAAGTGGACTCTTTCTCCTCGTAAGCGCGGCCCAGGCCCAGTTGTTGAATTTAATATGGTATCAGCGTGGTTTATGTGACCGACTCATGAGTTGATCGGGCCTTTATGCGCCGTCAGTGAGGATGTCCATCCTCCCGTGGAAGGTGCCCAGGGCAATGAACCTGGATTTCCACCGGTGTGTGCACTTTCAACGGTGTGAGGATAACATGTCCCTCCGATCCTGGTGTTTAAGTGGCCACAAGTGAGGGGTGTGTTGGGATATAAACCCATCACTGAAGATCCCACATTGATAAAAGAGAGAGAGCTTATTAGCGAGGCGAAAAGTGCTACTCTATCGCTAATTGGTTAGAGCCAACCTCTCGCCTTACGGCGGACTCTTTCTCCTCCGGAAGGCGCTACCAGCCCGCTGTTGAATTTAATATGGTATGCCTCGCTGGTTATGTGACCGACTCATGAGTTGACATCGGGCCTTTATGTGCCGTCCGTGAGGATGTCCATTCCTCCGCCACCTAAGGTGCCCTGCAATGAACCTGGATTTCCACCCCTGCGTGTGCACTTTCAACAAATGTGAGGATAACATGTCCCTCCACCTGTTTTATAAATTCAACAACTGCTCGGGCCGCGCTTATTGAGAGAAAGAGTCCACTTCATACAAGACGCAGTATGCTCCACTCTAAAACCACCTGGCACAGAGGGAGTAGCCCTCGCTTTATAAACTAAGAAACTCTCTCCTCTTTATCAACGCGATACTTCACAAGTCGGCTTTATATCCCAACACACCCTCACTGCGGAAGGCCACTTAAACACCAGGACCTGAGGGACATGTTATCCTCACAAATGCTGAAAGTGCACACACCGGTGGAAATCCAGGTTCATCGCTCTGGGCACCTTCCGGTGGGTCGGAGGGACCTGGACATCCTCACGGACGCAAGACATAAAGGCCCAAAGATCAACTCATGAGTCCCAGGTCACATAACCACGCTGATACCATATTAAATTCAACAACTGCCCTGGGCCGCTTACTGAGGAGAAAGAGTCCACTTCATAAGATTTATGCTCCACTCTAACACCACCGCACAGTATGAGTGAAATTTCGCTTTATAAACTAAGAAACTCTCTCCTCTTTATCAACGCGATACTTCACAAGTCGCTTTTATATCCCAACACACCCCCCTCACTGGAAGGCCACTTAAACACCAGATCGAGGGACATGTTATCCTCACAAATGCTGGAAAGTGCACACACCGGGTGGAAATCCGTGTTCATTGCTCCTGGGCACCTTCCTGGTGGGCTCTGAGGGACTGGACATTCTCACTGACTACACATAAAGGCCCAAAGATCAACTCATGAGTCCCAGTCACACATAACCACGCCCGATACCATATAAATTCAACAACGGGCCTGGGCCGCGCCCTTACGGAGGAGAAAGAGTCCACTTCATAAGACGAGAGGGTTCCACTCTAAAACCAATTGGCAATAGAGGGAGTAGCTCCTTGCCTTATAAACTAGTAAACTCTCTCCTCTTTTATCAATGTGGGATACTTCACAAGTGGGTTTTATATCCCAACATAAGATTTCTCACATAAGTTATACGGAGTAGTTATAATAATACTCTGTATAAGACAATCTCAAGATAAATTCACCGAATAAAATAATACTTTGTCTATTTTATCATCTTCTTTTCAGTTTTCAAAAAGGAATTGACATTATTTTCTTTCCATTTCTATTTTTATCAATTTTTAACTAATTTTACCCGCACAATTTCTCTTAATTTTTAACTCAAAATGAAATGGAAAGAACGGGATGAAATGAAAGGAACACTCTGTACAACTAAAGAAGGCAAAGTAGAGCAAGTGGCATAACCAAATTGCTCAACAGTGGTCCAACTCCAACACCATATGGAGTGGAGTATTTGACAATTTTATAGGATAAGCCTTCTTTATCATTTCATATTCCACTCCATAGCCGAGATATGTTATCCAAAGATTCTTTTCGATCTTTGTATATTTTGTTAAAATAACGCCTTTTAAAAATATTTTTTTTTTTGTTTTTATTGTAATCATATGAACTTGAGTTCATGGATTGTGGTCACAATAAATTGAATCCGATGTCCTAATCCTTTTATTATATCACTTTTACAGTTTTATTTGTTTTCTTTATAATTCGTAGTTTTAGTGTTCTTCTCATCTTACCAAAAAGATAGCTTAATTTAGCTAAATAAGTCATAACTACACCGTTTCTCTGTGGATTCGAGTATTCGATCTTACTTGCTACTAGTTGCTAGTTACTAATTTTGTTGAATTTATCTTTGATTGAAGTGATACGACTAAGCCCCATCAATACTCATCTTAAGAGAGACTTTAGGTTAAATCGGAGGGAATAACAAGTTCATACTAATAAGAATAGGCAAATTCAGAATATTAGCTTCACGCTGCATTTGTCACAGTACGATTTGTTATTAATCGACTTAAAACGCGACAACTTTAACGATTAATGTGACTACTTTTAAAGTCTAAAGTGATCACCCTAAGACCATAAAAATTGGTCACATTACGCATTAAAATTAGAGCCGACAAAATAATGACACGACCCAAAAACACGACACGAATCCTACACAAATTTAATGGGTTTAAGTTAAGGCATGATGACGTATTTATGTTAGTGGGTCAACACGAACACGACACGAAACTTAGATGGGTTGGGTTTGGGTTGACTCTTTAAACACGACCCAAAACGAATGAGTAAATGACCCATTTAATAAATAAAATAGTGATCATGTTAATAAAATATACTTTAAACTTTCTAAAAATGGACAAAACACGAAATACGACACGAAATAAATGGCTTTGGATTGAGGCATGATGACCCATTTACATAAATGGGTCAACACGAACATGACACGAAATTTAATTAGGTCGAAAGGTTCTTGACACGATTACATGTGAAACGAAAACGAACACGGCGCGACATGATTTATTTCCTAGGTCTAGCTAAAATATTCCCCTTAAATATTATAATGGTCACATTTAATTACTAATAATTTAATCGTACGAGTGAATCCGTCGTACAATAGACTTAGGACCTGTTCTTTCCAACTTATTTTCAGCACATTTCGCCTGGGCTCACCCATTCGCCTGGATTCGCCTGGGCTTCAACTCACTTCGCCTGGGCTTCGCCAAAGATAATGACATGTTATAAAATTGAACTTCATTCGCCTGGGCCAAATTCTCCATTCGATTCTGGGCTTCGGCCATTTCTATTTCGATTCGATTCGATTCGATTCATTCACCAAATTACCATTCGATTGATTGGCCTGATTCAAATTTAAAAACTCAAAATAATAAAGAAAACACTAAGTAGATCACGTAGTGTCCACATAGCACGTCCCTCAATCATTAAAATCAAGAGCGTTAGCGGTCTTCTAACCACTGCCCTTAAATTAATAATTAATACGGAGTAATAGGTGAAAATGTGAGAATTCCAAAAATAAGTTAGCATATCAACGCAATTAGTGTTTGCTAATGACACGTTATTACAAGGAGCTATTCAAATACTTACGCGTGGCAGTCACTCTCTCGTTTAATACATACCACCTCTCACACTATTTGTTTATGTGCGTGGTGCACCAACGTATTCAAATTCGGTAGACCTCCAATTTAAAAGATCGGTGTATGCTTATGGAGGTCGGTACTCCGTATTTTTTAGGTTTTTTTTTTTTTTTTTTAATTGACACTAGTTTTTTTATTGTGAAACTATCTTATAGAATTGTTACTTTGTACCTCAAATAATAAAGAAAAGTTATAAATAAAAAATAACTCAGTAATTTAGGACAGTAATTATTAAGAATAAATGATTGTGAATGAATGTTCATATGAGACATGTGCAACGACCACTTTGTGATTAAAGTGTAATTACTTTATGTTAACAGCTTAAAGTGACTAAGTAGACACTTAAGACGATAACTCTTTAAGATTTTAAATTGGACATCGATCCACTAATGTGCTAAACTATCTAATTTAAGTACGAAGTATTAAAATAGTTACGGAATACTAAGTACATTTTGATTAAAAAAAAATCATCTCATGAGCTGCCACACAAAACTTTCTCCATTACTTTACCTATGGTGCTCTTCATTTTGCTTAGATATAATTTGATTCGCCGGATTTCATAACTGCGAGTTTAAAACTGGACAATTCCTTTTTCAAAATTAATTTTACTTTGCGATATGTGTAATATGAAAAATTTTCGTATTTAAAAACACGTAGCTGCGAGTTTTAATTAATCAAAATTCTTACTCCATCTGTTTCAGTCATTTATTTACACTTCTCTTAAATTTCCCTTACAAAAAGTCAAACTGTAAACAATTTATTAAAACGGAGGGAGTATGAATTTCGGCGTTCCATATCTCTGGGCACAAATTGGAAATCTAACTAATTTTGTATGCAAATTAATGGTTTCATGATATATACAAGGGCGGAGTACAGTCTAAAATGTTACGGAGCAATTCATAAATGTACAAGTACAACCCACAACTACTATGGAGTATAAATGATCGTTTTTAAAAATTTTAATAAAAAAAAAAAGTCAATCAACGTTTAAAAAAGGATTTTCCCAATTGTAATGCGATACTAATATACTACGGTGAACTCCGTATTAGATTTTCTCAATGTCACCCTTATTTTCATGATTTTTTAATTACCTCCATAACTTTTGTTTGAATTTTGGAAATTAAAATAAAGTACTTCGTATATTTTTTTCAAATTGATCGTCTCTCTATATATAAAAAAAATCAACTGACTTTAGTTTGCACGTTGAATTAAGATTGAAATCAGATTCATTTCAGAATAGTGGGGGGTTGAAACTTGATTAGTGAAACCTTGTGTTTTGTTCAATTTGAGTTTGTTTTTCATTCTCATCCTTGTATTTGAATTAGAAGATTTGAATTCGGTATCGAATCAAACTTTATGTTTTTCATTCTACCACTGGGCAACGCCTTACCGAACAACTGAGTCCTGCATATACGATTTAGTTAAATAAAAATATAAAATAAACTGAGTATATAGGATAGATCAAAGCAAATGACAATTTAACAAAACTTAAAATAATGTTAAACTTATTACTCCCTTCGTTCCGGTAAATTGTTTACACTTTAACTTTTCTAAGGATGATTTGGCAGGTTATAAAAACGACTGGCAGAGTGAAAGATTAAAAATATTACTCCGTATTCAACTTGTAATGAAAAAAAAACATTTTACATATACAATATAAATTGTCTTATTTGGAGTATTTTGTAAAGCAAAAATGTTGTATTATAGCAAAAAAAATTCCGAAATTGTCGAATTTGAAAAAAAAAAAAAAAAACATTTTGAAATAAATTATCACACATAAAAATAAATTCAATAATTCTTTAAGAATAGAATACGGAAAATAAAATCCTAGAAAAAAAAACTTAATATGTGAGTAAAAGATCACTATATTTCAAAATATAGAGAAAATGATTGTTTATAATGTGAATATATTTAATCAATATAAAATTTTGATACCTTGGATATGAGTTTCCATACCGCCCACTTCTGCCGTAAGGTTTTCGACTCGTATCTCATAGGATAAAGTATGAGAATGAAAATTGAAAAAATTGTAAAACAAGCACTTTTTTTTGATGACGGGGTTAGCCCCAAGACACGCATTCATGTAGCTCACCCCCGAAAATATGCAAGGCTGTTCTTAAATTAGCCTGGATTTGAGACTGGGACCTCACACAATTTGTTGCACCTTCCAGGTTAACCCAAATTTCACCTGGACAACCACCACTTAATTAATTTGACTAATTACTAAGTCAAATGAACCCAACACCCCTTATGGCACGTTTGGCAACCTGAAATTGGAATTCAGTTCCGAAATCGAGCCAATTCCAATGTTTGGGGAACTCTAAAAATTAGAATTGGCTCAATTCCATCCCAATTACATGGTAGTTCAAATTTTGTTCATCTCAATTCCTATGGTTTGAGTAATCATTTGAATTCCTCCTCCTTTTATTTTTTTCACACTTACTTTGCACGACTTAAAAATGAGTAAAATCTTAAAATGTTATTTTAAAAGTTGATACAATAGTCTTAAATTTCATTTTGTTATCAATTTTTAACAAAATTTTTATATTAAAATTGTCAATTTCAATTCCAATTCCATGCGCCACCAAACATCACTATGGAATTGAATTTTGAATTGAAATGCAACATTTCAAATTTCACATTTGAATTCAATAATTTCAAATTAATTTCAAGTTTCCAAACGCAGCCTTACAGAATTTGCAATCGAAAGTTATGGTTTTACGGTTTGTCAAAAATTTATTTCGTCACCTTTGACTGGCTACAACTCCCTATTACTGTTCTCAAAAGTAATACTCCCTCCTCGTTACAATATTTACCTGGTGATCTCCAATGTCACCGTTTGACTATCTTTTTCTTTGGCCATACTTAACATATTTTTTGTTGATAATATAATTTTAGAAAAGATACTTTAACGACTGATGGAAATATCCTATTACTCCGTATTATATTTTTAACCTTTAACCCTCAACCCATATCCCTTAAATACGTTTTAAAATATTAACAGTCAAACTAAATTTGAGCAGGTAATTTATTTCCCGTCAAATTTAAAATTACATAAAAGAGTTTTTCTAAAATGTGTCTTAAAAACTTTAAAATCGCATATTAAGGTGCTACTATTTGAAGATTTCTTATGAAAATATCATCAAAATTTAAAAAATATATGCTCATAATCTTCATATTTGAGGCATTATTAATAAAATTATTACTCGTACTTAAATTATCACCTTAACCTGTGCAAAAAAAAAAAAAAAAAAAACACAAAAAAAAACTAATAAATATCATCGAAAAAAAAAAAAACCCCAAAGAATTCGCCGTCACCTTCCTTGTTTCAGACTTTCACCTCACAAAACCAAAAACACACACACACAAAAAGTTACAGAGGAGAGAGAAAACTCTAAAAAAAAAAAAAAAAAAAAAGTTACAGAGATAATAAAAGCAGTAATTGAAAAAAAAAAAAATACAGAATAAAAAAAAAAATAAAAAAGAGAGGAGAAGAGAGAAGAAATACGATAAATAAATAAACAAAAAAAAAGTCATGGTTATGCCTCTTCATACCGTAACCTTCTCTTTTCCTCCTCCTCTTCTTCTTCTCCCTTCTTTCCCTTCTTTTTTCCATAAAAATAATTTCATCGGCGCGTCTTCTTCCGTCGCCGATTAATCGATTCATTCATTCTTTCATTGTTTCATCATGAATTGTTCCTCTTCCTCGTCGTTCTGCTTTGGTGCGCCGCTTTTTGTTGCTTGATTCTTCCTTTTTATGAAATTAATTATTCCTGTTTTTTTTTTTTTTTTTTTTGAATTTTTTCTACTGATATTTTAGTTCCTGGTGAATTTGTTCGTGATTTTGTCTGATATTTTAGTTCGGAGTTAATTTCAGCTGTTTATTTTTTCGCCGCTTTGATTTTTGTTCTGATGATGTTTTTTTTTTTAAGCTCAAGTGTCTGTTTGATTGATTGATTGTTGATTAATTTGCATTTATTAGTTTTGATTGATCATACTTTCATACTTTACTGTACACAGTATTTTTTTTTTTAATTTTTTTTTAATTTTTCAATGTTTTCGATTAATTTTAATTTTTTCAATTTTTCAATGTTTGTGTAAGTTTGAAGATGGTGAGTTATCATCATCTATGGCATATTTGTTATAAAACAAAGTAAAATACAATACTAACATTCTTACCAATTTTGTTTTGTTCATTTCATAGAGTTAATAAATTGAATGAATAACTAATGATTCATTTCGTGTATATTTACTGTTTTCATCCGATTTGACCTTTTTCTTTCAAAATATATACTCCGTAATAGTTAAAAACTTTTTGTAAAAGCTTAAATCAATCTTGTTGTTTTGATAAATTCGACGTTATATATTTTCGTAATTTGTTGTAGTGAAGTCTGAGGATTAAAGTTAAATCGTAAAAATTAATAGAGCGCGAATGAATGAAGTGAGATGAACGCAGTTGCGTGTGTCGTGTGAGAAATATCTTTGGTAATGGAGCTCCACCTTTAACCATGAGGTCTCTTCAAATTGCATTACTAATTTTCATAAGCTGTCTGATGTTTTTTTTTTTTTTTTTTTTTTTTTTTTTCTGATAAGTTGTCTAAAGTTTTCGAAGTTGTGTGCATCTTTCTTAAGTTTTATAAAACTTCGTGTTTCTTATTGATAAATTCATCTGAACCAAAGTTCACGGGTTGTGGTGAGGGGTCTGCCGGTACATCTATACTTCAAGTACCAAAGGGTATTTGTGTGAGGGGGTGTATTAGACTGTTAAGAGTATAAAACTAATCTTGTGATACTTTATAGTTAGTAGCATTTGCAAACACCGTGTGATCAGACTTCTGTTAGTGTTTTGCTTGAATTTATCTGCAAATTTTGATAAAAAAAAAAAAAATAATGTGCCAATTTAATACTGATTTGTACGTGTGCAGGATCAAGTGTTCATATTTCATGTGAAAGTCATTTCACCTGTGCGGGAGATTAGTCCTTTCAGTTGTTGCTGGCTAGTTAGATTGCAAGAAACTCTATGTAATGCGAGTTAGTATGGTTGAAGCAGTAATTTGGGTTGTGGATACGTAGGTTCATCGTTTATTGTTTCCAGAAGTTCTATATAGTGGTTTTATTCAATTTCTCTACTAAGCTGTAGGATAGTACTAGGACAACATGATTTGATGATTTCAACAGCTTTAGGTTTCTAAAACCATGCTCGTATAGAAATTATTCAGATGATTCTATTGTTGTAGCATTGAAATCGATAGGGAAGGGAATCATATAGGTAGACTGTAGATTGTAGACAAGTAGATTCTTCAAAGTTCTGGATAATATCGTGCTAGACGAGGAAACTTGGCAATGGGTTTGCCCCAAATTATCTCTGATGGGTCTAATATTGATCATTTGGCTCCACGAAGCCACGACAGTCAAAATTCTCCTCGTTGTCGTAATGTTAGCACGTGCGATTTAGATGGATTATGTGGAATCTTTTCAAGTCCACCAAATAGTAATTTGTCTCTCTCTTCGAGAGGGGAACTCCAGAGTAATTCTGCGAAGCATGGTGATACGTCAAGCGACTCTCCAAAGCCTAGAGGGAACCATGACATTGTACCTTATGTTTCCGAAGTCAAAATTGTTTCGAAGGGAAGTGATACCCAGATATCTAAATTGGGTGCGGATGTTATGCCTGCTTCTCGAATTGTTGGGTTTCAAGCAAATGAAACTACAGGGTCATGGGAGGTGATCAGGGATGGTGATTCTTTAGATAAGGCTGATGCTGCTGTGCAGGAAACCGTGACCTGTGGACTAACAATTCGAAAGCCGATGTTATCGCCACTGAGCAGAATGCTTTATCATTGCAACTTCAGTGGAGATGCTTTGAGTACCAGATATGGGACGCTTTCCCCTGTTAAAACCGATGAATCCTGTAGTGAAGGGGCACAAAGCCCCAAAAATGCTAAAATGAGTCTAAAGGACCAATTAAGTACCCCAATGTCATCGGTTTCTTACACCAGAGGATGGATAAATGCATCTTATGGAGCTGTCAAAAGGGCCTCACAGTTTTTTGTCGATGGCCCTTTGCCTTTGCCAGCAAACCATGAAGCATTTGGTGTTCATTCATCGCCTCCAGAAATTAGTCGCCTCAAAAAGTCGATAAAAGTAGAAACCAATGTTGTAGGCAACAGTGTATGCCAAGAGAGAATAGCATATACTTCCCTTCCATCATCTCCCCTTGGTCGAGACTCTTGTGGGAAGATGAATAAGCTAAGAGGTGATCTGACGATCAATCGTATCGGACTATCACTTGATGGACCTGTTTCTGGACTAGCTTTCCCTGCCGATGAAGAGGGGTGTAATGCGCAATCAAGGGAAAAAGTTCGGCCATCGTCCTTAGGTTCTGTCGACGGGTTTACTTGGCCTGTATATCAGGATTTACCGGCCAGTCCTCATAGCTCGAAGTCGATCAGAAGTTTGAGTGGGCTATCTGTTAGACGTTCTCTGGTGGGCTCATTTGAAGAGTCCCTTTTGTCCGGTAGATTCTCCTCGGGTAGTGCTCATCAGGTACTTGTACTTTGAATATATGTCGGTTTTCCAAACTGCACCTTTTGTGAGTTCTTTTCCACGGAGAATCGTGTGTGAAGGATTCAGACTTCTCTTTATGTTCCTCGTAGTATGACTTACTGTGGAGGCTGACACAACCCACAGGCTAAGAAATATAACGGAAGTCTAAAAAAATACAAATTTTGGTGTATTTTTTGTGTTTTCAGATAGCCTGTGGCTCCTGACACATGCTGTATTTTTGTGGTTAGAAATTCGATGGGTTTCTCGCTGTTTTGAGTGTTACTGGGGGAAACTTCTCACCAAAGTCTCAGAAACTTCCGTTTTCCGTGACCAATGTGGATGGAGATAGCTATTTACTCTACTATGCATCTATTGATCTTGGTGGCAAGTCTACTTCTAGTCGGAATGATAGCAAGACGCTCAAAAAGAACCTCGGTGCTGATGATTCGCAATATGTCAAGAGTCGTCTGCGCATTCCTATGAAAGGGCGTATACAGCTGGTACTCTCTTGGAACTTTTGGCTCGAGACGCTTTTCCATCATAACTAAACTAATATGTTTGGCTTTTTGTCGATTTGGCTCACTTCTATGTTACGTCTCTTAATATTATGGTTGACGTTGTTCTACAGGTCCTCAGCAATCCAGAAAAAACACCCATACACACCTTTCTTTGCAATTATGATTTGAGTGACATGCCTGCTGGAACTAAGGTACATTCTTGTTTTCGCTAATAAAACATATTCTTACATTTATTAGCGCTTACATATGCTTTAGAGGTTGCAATCAGTGCTCTTTGTGTTTGCTCCATCTTCAGAATACAACAATATTATGCTTATCAGTGACCCAAGTTTCGTTGTTGCTAATATTTTTGAGCTCATTTTGACTCTATACATATCCCTCATAAGTGGTGTTCTGAATTGGTGTTTACTAAAGTACTGAATTAGTCGTCACTCTACCGCGAACTAGTATGGTGGTATGTGATACGTTTTAATCTGTGTCAAGTGAGTTTTAGACGTGAGAAAAATATGTATTCTTTTTTTTCTTTTCTGATTCTCACGCCTGTGTCAGCTTCTTGTTCTCTAATTAAAACAGACATTCATGCGCCAAAAGACCACTCTTGCATCTGCTAGATTGTCTGCAGAGGAAACTGGTAAAGTGCAGAGGGAGGTGGAGGAAAAGACTACACCAACCTTAGATAAAAATAATCCTCAACCTGGTGCACCGTCAAAAACGACTTCCTTAGAGAGTATGAAAAATGGTGGCAATAGTACCATAAAAACGGTGCCTATTGAAAGTGATCAATGCAAAGGTTCTCCTAGAAAGTTGAATGCATCATCCCTTAGTGGTAATGAAATCACATGTGAAGGTGTCTGTGATCAGAATTTTTGCCGGGATACATGCAGAGTTCTTGGTACGAAAGCCTCAGCTGGTTCAAATAAGGTTACACAGAGTAGTAACGGTTCTGGGGTCCTGCGCTATGCTCTTCACCTCCGTTTCTTGTGCCCTCCACCGAAGAAAAGTGCCAAATCTGCAAGGTGCAAATCACAAAGTTTTGAACTTACTTTTTTTTTTTACCCTCGGACGAGGAATTTAACTATATGTATGAAGATAACTGATTAGTTTTACAACTTTTTCATTTCTCGACTGACATTGCTAAAAACCTTTGCCCAAAATATGATTGCAGAGGTTTTGAACAAGAACGGAGATTCTACCTATACAATGATCTTAGAGTCGTCTTTCCTCAAAGGCATACAGATTCTGATGAAGGCAAGGTATGCTGTATCGTCTATATACATCTTATCCTTTTTGTATACAAGAATACTCTTTATTTAGACGACCTATACTGCTTGACTTTTTTCTTCCCAATAAAGCAATGTCGATTTGAACACGATTTTCTGATTTAAGTTAATTTCAAAACATGTGTTGTGAGTCTTTTATTTGGGCGGTTTATGAACGTGATAAACTGCCCAAATATCATGACAAATTCAAGACTAGTCTTTATCCTTTTGTTTCAGCCGGGTCTATCACGACTGATGACTTGTGCCAACACACAAAAGGTAGACGCTTTGTGGGTCAACCTTTATTTCAAAACGTACGCGAACTATGAGTTTTGCACTGATACTTGCGTAAGGCAGTTGTATGTCAGTATCATCGAATTTATTATTTGTTGCTACCATATATCTACGTTACAGTTAGTTGGTCTTTATTGGACGGCTTTATAATCTCGTAAGTGTAAAACCAACCGTTTGACCATCGACTTTGTGTGAGAATGTGTATGACACTTATAAACCATTATTTGCCGGTTATAATTGTGGATGGTGTGTGTGTGTGTGGCAGTTGAATGTGGATTACCATTTCCCGGCAGATCCAAAGTACTTCGACATTGGCAATTCATAGTCGAATAAGAACTCGGGAGGAACAAAGAATTCCTCGTCCTTTACATAGTGTATATAATTGTACAGTTTAACATGTCTGTCGGTCTATCTATCTGTCCGTCTGTATGGTTCCGTCTTGGAATCCTTGTGGACATTAACTTCTTTGTACAGCTTACTCTTCTTTAACCACCAATAAAATCTGTGAAAATTCCAGATCGACTTCAGAGTAGGCTTTTTTTTTTTTTTTCACCAATTCAATGGTGCTGAATTGAGTTCATCATTAAAATAAGGTTTGAAAACTTGAGGTTAAAGCATTTGCAATAAATGGGCCCATATGGGAAGTCTTTAAGTTGAGCAACTAAGACTACTCCTATTCAATGCAATTGACCTAAGTCATTGCTTAATTGGGTCAAGTTAATTACAATTAAGAAACTCAATTATGATGACCCACTCCAAATAGAGTCATGGGATGACTTTCTCATCCAAACTTGACCCATCTCTTGACCCAATAGGTGGTAACTTTTAATTGGCTGAAAAAACAAAAGGTAGAGATATGCAAATGGAGTTAGAGAATGTGGGAAAAAAAATGATTTAAAATTAGGAAAATTTAACAACAATAATCCAACCTATTCTTGGTCTTCTATTAATAAACCAACATTTAAATAATCCCAAAATAAACCAATCTATTAACAACTCCTTCCACTAATAGACTCGACAACCGGTTACCTGCTCAACCGGTAACTTTTAATCTTAAATCCTTAATCCTCTAAATACTAACCAATAATCTAACAAATTACTTTTCCTACATCAACAAAACTCAAAGCTCTTACATTTTAATGCCTACCTCTCATTAACCTACCCCATTCTTCGTCTGTCCTCTGTTACGCTGTCCATCATCGGAAAACCACCATTAACGACGAATTGAGCTCAACACACCCCCACAAATTAACCTCCCTCAATTTTAATTAGTTTGAAGATGGTAGCAATTTGGTGAATGCGGTAGACAAACAAAATCAACAAACCAAATCGTCCAACTTATTGTCATCAACCTTGTACAAGGAAGTCATAGGCCCATTACAGTTGGCGTTTCTTACCCGACATAGGCCCGTTACAGTAGGCTCGTTTCTTACCCTTAAACTTGCAATCTCAAAACTCCACAACATCACCTAAGTGGTTTGTCTAGCTTTGCTTTAAACGTATTGTAGCAACATGAGCTCTTTTGATCGCTCGCATCTCGAATTGGTATGTCGGACCGGTCCTCGTTACTCTGCCTCTCATTTCCCTCTCTTTTTTTTTTCTTACTTTCGTCCCATAAAAAAGTTTGCTGACAGGTTTTTTTCCTATATACAGTACAAATGTAACAACCCGTGTTTTTGTAACACAATTTTATAAAAGAATTTAATTCCTTAAATTAAATTCATCCTTTTTCATTATAATAAAAATGCGACTGAATTTTTTTCGCCAAACAAAACTAAATTTCCTAAGTCCAAATATAAAATTTTTGAAAAATAAAGTATGTTGTATTATATTCAGAATTAAAAAAGAAACACATTTCAAAATTTTATAAAAGTCAACCATAAGACTAAAATCGCCTTTCAAATTTCAAAATGGTCAAGCCATGTTTACTATTCATAAAAATAAAAGTGAAACCTTTTATTCATACAATTTAATTTCGGACACTTTTGATTTTCGCATAAAAATGGACCCTTATATTTTTCCCGTCTTTGAAATTCGAGTCAACAATTTCAAACACGCAAATCAAAGTCAAGCCACCTTATCTCTTCCAAATTCACGTGCACATACACCCTTAACATCAAACTTTTGATTAAAAATTTAATCATTTTGATTTTTATTAATAAATCATATTATATTAATAACTAATTACTATTTCAATTCTATTAAACTAACACTTTCGCTAAATATCGAAATAATGAGTCATACTTGGTTTAAACTTATAAATTTTTTTTGACGTTCGATTATAAATATTTAAATTTTTAACATTCAACGAAAAAAATAAGTATTTCGACCAAATAAATTTTTATTCAAAGTTTCGAGGGTTCTAAACCCAATTTTTGTTTTGATCACCCTTCAAAGTTTATTTTTATTTTTATTTTCGATCTTACTTCTAAACATTATTTTAAGATCATATCTTTTATTTCGAGACTTTTCGCGTGCGCGCAAATCGAAAATTCCGAAAACGAAAATCGAGCCGATTTTCTTTATGTTTAGCCGACTTACCTTGGTCATGCATGACCAAGGATTATCCTCTTCCATTTGCTCTCTTACACACATCACCTATATTACATACACACCTATTTAAAGTTATCATTTTATTAATTTACATTTAACATTATAAAACAAACAAATTTCCTCTTTAATTTAAGGTAACCCGTAGGAATAATTGGGGCCTAACTTTCGAGGTCCGAAAAGTGGTCATACGGACTCGGAATTTAACGAAACAAAAGCCTAAACCACCTAATTTTTCGAGGCGGATTTAATGGTATAGTTTTCATAAATATTAGACAGACCAAACTAAATTCATTTTTCTGTTTTCTTTCAAAGGTCAAATTTCATTCCTCGAAACATTCTATTCGTCTATTTTCGACGTTCCTTAACTTTTAAATATTTTCTTCAATTGTAAATAAAATATTTTAGTCTTAAAATTTAAAAGTAGAAATATTTCGAAAAATCGTCAAACGCGCACACATTAACTTTTATCGCTTTTGACACCCGACTTTTTAAAACTGATTAATTTCGTGAAAAACTTTATTTTGATCAAATATCTTTAGGAACATTCCTAAGACATCAAGTTGTGCCACTTGATTATTTTGTCACCTAATTCTTTAAATTAAACATTATTTTTCTAAATAAAAATCAACTTTATCATTTAATTCACTTAATCTAACCTTTACAACTTTCCTTAAAAATTTTAGAAGAGCAACATCACTTCTTTGCTTCTTCATTTCAGCCGTAGGAAAAACTCCCTTTCTCCCTTATATTTTTCTTCCATTTTCTTACAAAACAACTTAAATAAAAACCCTAATATTATTTCTAATAATTCATATGTGTTCCTAGTTAATTAGTGGGTATTAGGAGCTAACATTCTTGGAGTTTTTGGGTGAAGAACATGGGTATGTTCGGGTGAAGAAAAATCCGATCTAAAATTTATTTTAGATCCTCGACGATTAACATCTAATTTAAGGTGCTCCCGCACACTATAATTGCAGAAGCACCTATTAGTTGATTTTGTGTTATTTTCCTAAGTGATGTTTTAATTATATGCATGATGTTTTATGCCACCTAAGCATCACATGTTAAATTAGAAGACAAAAATCGAAAAATAACATTAGTGTAACATATACAAACCACACGGCCTACTTCTTATTTTTGGTTTAATTTTTCGTTTTAATTTTTGTTAATTGCATGCTTAAAATACTATGAATAAGATGTATATGAAAATATAATTAGTTTATGTTTTGGGCTTGAAATGAAATTATTATGAAATTTAAATGTTTTAAAGTGTTTATGTGTGTTCTTGAAGTATTGTTATTATTTTTGTATGAAATGGTTTACTTTTATGTGTTAATGTTTGCATATGATTTTCACTCATGTTAAATACATAAATGATATAAAGGAAATTAGTTATTGAATTAGAAGTATAAAAATCAAAAATCAAAAACTATGAACATATATATATATACACGGCTATTTTAAATTAAATGGATCAATTTTTAGTTTTAATTTTTCTAAATAACATATTATGATTAGTCTAGTTAAATTAGACTTGCTATAAAAATTTGAGAAAATAAAACGATAATATAAAATTTGAGTTAAAAATGTTCATATGAAAAATATTAGGGTTCTTAACATCTTCATGTGTTCTTCATATTTATTTCTAGTTTGATTAATAATTTTTATAAAGTTGTACTTAAATGTTGTTTTAATCCACTAGTGAATAAATACAATAACTAATTATACAAGTTAAATAAGCTAAATCTTTATAATGAAAAAGTTAAAAATTTAAAGTGTCACAAATCACTATTCATAAATTAATTAAAATGTTTAGTGGAAATTATAAACAAGTTAAATCGCTTTAAGTATAATTTAAATAATTAGTATATAAAAACTTTAAGTCAAAACCGATAAATTAGAAAACGAAAATGAAAATGGATGAGTATAGAAGGCCACGGCCTTAGGGCTATTTTGGGACCAAAATTGATTTTGTCACTTTTTATTTTTATCACTTAAGTATTTTAATTAGTTAAAGTAATGAATTATTAATAAAAACAAAAAAAGAAATAAATAGCCTAACAATATACAACCTCACGGCATTCACCCTTAAAATGGGTCAATTTTGGTCAAAATGAATTTGTCACTTAGTCAATAAATTTGATTTGTAATTAGGATTATATTAGATTGTATAATGAATCGTTAATAAAAAGAATCAACGAAACCGATAAAAATAAACGTTACACGTATTAAAATGAACCATTTCGAGTGTTACTACCTATGCTTAAATTTGGATGGGGACATACGGACTATTTAAAATGAATTACGACAACGCCGATAAAATTTAAAACCGCTAAAATTTTAGTTAAGTATATGACTAAATTTAACCGAGTTTTATTTTCGAAATATTATTTAAAACCACTAAATACAAAATGAACTTAACAACTTTGAAACTAGAATTTATACTTAAATTTAACCAAGTTTTACTTCCGAATTATTATTTAAAATCACTAAGTACAAAACGAACTTAACGACTTTGAAACTAGAATTCTATACTTAGTAAATAAAAAGTTTGTTTTGTATAATATCCTAAGTATAAAATTTGCATAAAGTATAAAAATACTAAGTATAAGAAAATATATATATATATACTAAATATAAAAATACATACAAGTATAAGAATACGTATAAATACGAAGTATAAAAATACGTACAAATACGAAATACTAAAATACGAATACGTATAAAAATACGGTGAATAGTAAATACGATGAATAGTAAATACGATGAATAGTGAAAAATATTAAAAATTTGCGAACGGACTCAAAATAAATGATTAAGTTTATCTATGTGTTCTGTTTACCTGAAGAACTGCTAGAACTAAAATTTCATTATACAAAGTTCGACGATATATTTAAGTTTTAAGATTGACACACGTTACGAAGGAACGAGGAAATAAGAAATTGAAGAAATGAACTACCTGAATAAAATACTTGGATTGTTCGCCATGTTGCGACTCTTGAAATTCGAAGTTAGCGAGGTAGCTGTCTATGGGGACTTGGGCTCCCTCCCAGAGTTGCCCAAGGCTATTTAACGATTTTAAGATTGCTATTTGACGCGTGGTATCAACCTCAGGGATGGGGCATACTTGTTACTTCCGCGGGCCCATAGATAGTAATTGGAAAAGCCAGCCCCATCCGGGGGTACCCGTCTCTGGTGATAGTCGTATTTTTCGTCGGTGATACCTTTTGAATAGCGAATACGTATGATCCTCGATTAGATGGTGTATGCATACATTAGACAAGGGATTGAATCGTCCTTATTACCTTAGATATCTTTAGCCTGTCAGTCATGTCCAAGTTATGTTGGCCCTGATCGCTACTGCGCGGATTATGTCTGCATGATTCCGCCTTACTAACGAAGACTCATTTGTTATCACATGTTGAATGTATTTCCTTGCTTGATTGATTATTGTCTGAACGGTATGAATTCCTGAGTCTTGAGATACGATTTGCTTGAGAATGATTTTGTGTGAGTATTTGTACGTTATGTGATCTGAGTTATACTCGTATTTGAATCATCATGATTTCTTTATGTGTTTTAATTGCTTACCTGTTAATTGTTTTAATTTATCTACTTTCTATATATATTGCATATGTATTAGAATATCATGTGTCGAAAGAGTGTTGCGGGAAAATGATAATATATAAATGCAGGTACCCCGAGGACTTATGTTATCAAATGCTGGGGATGGTTTACCTTTATTTTGTACTCCTTTTTGAGAAGATGTAATCGAATAACTCTGTTTATCTTAAACTCATATTATGTATATAGAGTTTGTAATACGATAACAGCTGGTTTTGTAATATATAGACTTAATTAATTTTCCGCCTTAGTTTAATTAAAGTCACGAAAACCAGGTTGTTACAACAAAACTTTGCCCCCTTCTCTTATCTTTTCAATTTTTTGGGTTTCGAGTTTTGAATCGGTGTGAGAAGTGTGGTAAGGTTTTTATTGTGCGATTGAAAAATTTTAGGCGATTTAACCAAATTAATTAATTGTAGAGTTGTGTGAAGCATTTTATTAATTAATTGGGTGAAATGGAGTTTGAAGATGGAGTAAAAATGGTGAAATAGAGTTTATTTTTGAGAGGAAGAAGATGACCTGCTTTTACAGGTTATCAACAAGTAAAAAATAAGGTGGGTCTATTTGAAGAAGAGAATTGTCATACTTGAGTTTATTGTGGAATTATTTAAAGATTGGTTTATTAATGGAAGATCAACAATAGGTTGGATTATTGCCGTTAAAGTTTCCTTAAAATTATTAGAATTTACAAATGACTGGGTTTGTGATTTAGGTGGTGACTTTTTGAATGGGAGGGTATAAGTGGGTCAAACAAAATATAATAAGATTAAGGGTGAAAATAGATGGTGACTTAGTTAACTTGACCGTTGAATGGGGATGGTCTAAAGGTAATTGTTGATTGTACATTCTCACTTCACTTAGGAGTTAGGATGGACTATTTTTGTCTTAACTCAAGACGAGATTATCTTGCCAATTTAAAGTACAATGTGACTATTTAAGTGGAAAATGTTTTTAGTAGCTTTCCACTTAAAATTGTTGTTAAAGCACATTGTCATTTTAATAACATATTTGTTATATTTACTATAAATTGGTGAATTTTGCCACTTTACCTGTAATATTCATCCCTTCAAGCTAAAAAACTTTGACTGATCATAACTTGTAGTAGCGAATTTAGAAATCGACAAACATTTTTCCGAAATTGTATATCTCGTTAAGATGGTCAATATGATCATCAAATTTTTAGATTCGCAACTCGTGATTAGATATGGCCAGTCGAAAAAAAATTCGACAAGATAACTTTGACTGATCAAAACTTAAAACTACGTGTTTTGAACATGACAATTTTTCATATCAAATCGAAGAGCTCAAAAAAGGGTATTGATTTGAAAAAAAGAATGGTTGAATTATAAATTCGTAACTACAAGCTATAGTTAGTTAAAGTTTTTTCTAGCGAAATAAGATATCATGAGGAAAATTGCAAACCTCGGAACGACGTGCTAAATATCCTTTATTTATTTATTTATTATTTTTTAGGTTTTTCCCATATGTATCTTCGTACTTTTCACTTTTTCCAGTTGTACCTCCCGTAACCAAACTAGAGTAAACCGTTAAATTTAGCCGTTAGTTATGTTTCATATAAACTTTCACCCTTAGACTAACATTAAAGGGGGTTTGAGGGTAGGTATCAAGATGAGTTTGAGGCAGAGATGTTAGTCTTAGATTCCTTCATATTTGGTTGGGGTGAGTAAGACTTTCATAAGTCTGAAGTTTGGTATTTGCTTTCCAAGACTCTGCTTCATACGGTGCAATAGTGATTTTAATATTATTTTTTTTTCTAGCTACTATTTTATTAATTGATCTACATTATTTTATCAATTGGTTAATAATATAAAAAAAATGTAAATTTAATTTTATTTTATGTGTATTATTTTATTTATATAGATAAGTATTGTGAATAGTAGAATAAAATTATTGTTACAAAAAAAAGTTTATAAATAGCTTCTCATTTTGTATGATACTCACATAAAAAAATTCTAATCTCCTCTATTTTTCTCAAGTTTTAAAAAACCCAAAAAATATTACATAATTAATTGTTAATTATGGACCCAAATCAAAATTTTGATATGAATTCCTTTATGAATATGTTTAATAATCCTCAATTTCAACAAATGTTGCCCAACAAAACCAAAATCAAACTACTCCACAAAATTTCTTAAATACTCAACGTCCTAATTTTTATTCTCAGAACCCTTCTTTTATGAGAACTTTACAAATGCAAAATTCGCAGTTCCCCTTTCACCTTACACAACCAAACACAGAAGAAACTCCTATGACTCCAATTAGTGTTGGGTCAAATTCAGACACTATACATGAAAATTTCACCTTCCAAGGGTTAGAAAATATTAATATTGACCATGTTGCTCCAACAACAAGTGAACGTACTACCACTCGTAGAAAAGCAGTACAATGGACGATAAAAGATGAGTGTTGTAACAACCTGGTTTTTCGTGACTTTAATTAAACTAAGGCGGAATATTAATTAAGTCTATTTATTACAAAACCAGCTGTCATCGTAAATACAACTCATTATACATAATAAGAGTCATACATGAAACAGAGTTTAATCGTTTACATTCTCTCAAATTACAAAATAAGGCCTTCAATCCCCTTGTATAGATCAACAAATAAGTCTCTGGTACTGCTGATTCTCAGATAGCTTTTTCAAATTTCAAGACCTAATAAATAACACGTATATACATACAGCAATGCAGTTCACAAGCATAACATAAAACAGTTCACTTAACATGGCAATTAAATCATCAGATCATCTCAATTCATAGTCATGTAGGCAAATCATCATCAATTCAATCATAATCATAAAGGCAAAACATCATCATCTCAATCATAATCGGGGTAGTCGACCCTTTTCAATTATTCATATAGTAACATAACTCGCGAGTCTTGACTACAGAGCGGCTTGTGTACTCCCATAACTATTTATCAAAGTGCACTAGCTGCTCAGACTCGTACATCAGATCAAATACTAAGTAGCGTACGTGATAACTACCTAATATCCAATACAATATGGACAATCTGTCATACGTTGTCCTATGAGCCACAACCAGTCAGGATGGAAACATGCAAAACCCTACAAAAGCAAGGCCTGCGCAGAAGCTGAAGGGTCGGAAACATTCAACGGTCAAGTCATTCAAGCTAAAGATATCAAGTAGGTAATAAGGAGGATCAGTCCCTTGTCTTTTGCATGCATACACCACCCTATTGGTGCGACTATTACACTACTTACTGCATTCCCGGGTGGGAATGGTCATTTTCCAATTACCTCATATGGGCCCGTGAACGAATTCGATTCATAGGGCGAAAGTCACGTTAAATAACGACTGAGAGAGTCATTAGATTACCACTGGCAATTCATAGGGTGCCAAGTGTCCCCATATGCGGCTACCTTTCTAACGATGGCACAATAGATTCGCAACATGACAGACACCCGAGTATTCAACAAGTTCTTGCTTTATCGTTTTCTCATTCGTATATACTCAAGTGATAATTCATATTAATTAGTATCGTCGAACTTGTATAATGAAATTTTAATTCTAACAGGTCTTCAGGTAAGTAGTAGCAGATAGAAAACTTAAAATAGTTTATTTTGAGTCCGTTCGTAAATTTTAAATATTTTTACTATTCACGTATTTTACTATTCACGTATTTTACTATTCATGTATTTTACTATTCACGTATTTACTATTCATCGTATTTTTATACTTAGTATTTTATTCGTATTTTTATACTTAGTATTTTATTCGTATTCTTATACTTAGTATTTTATTTAGATACGAAACTAAGCTTAATTTTCTAAGTATGAAATTCTAGTTTTAAAGTCGTTAAGTTCGTTTTGTATTTAGTGATTTTGAAATATATTTTAATCAAAGTTGTTAAGTTCATTTTATATTTAATATCTTTGGGTAATATTTCAAAAGTAAAACTCGGTTATATTTAGTCGTATACTTAACTAAAATTTAAGCGGTTTCAAATTTTTGTGAGGTCGTCGTAGTTCATTTTAAATAGTCCGTATAACCACATCCAATTTAAACAAAGGTAGTAACACGCGATGTGATTCATTTTAATATATGTAACGTTCATTTTTATCGGTTTAGTTAATTCTTTTTATTAATGATTCATTATACAACAAAATATAAACCTAATGACTAATCAAATTTAGTGACTAAGTGACAAACTCATTTTGACCAAAATTGACCCAAAAATAAGTGGAATGCCGTGGCTAGTTATACACTCAACATTTTTTTTTTGTTTTTATTAATAATTCATTACTTTAATTAATTAAATTACTTAAGTGATAAAAATAAAAATGACAAAATTATTTTTGGTCCAAAAATACACCAAATGCCGTGGCCTTTTACTATGTAGCAATTTATTTCAGTTTTCTAATTTTATCGGTTTTTTGACTTAAAGTTTTTATAATCTATTTATTTAGTTTATACTAAAGCGGTTTAAACTAAGTTGAAATTTCACTAAATATTTTATTAAGATTATGAATAGTGTTTTTACTTACTTTAAATTTCTAACTTTTATAATTTAAAGATTTAGCTTATTTAACATATATATTTAGTTATGTGTATATTCACTAATGGATTAAAACAACTTTTAACTTTAACTTTATAAAATCTATGAATCAAAATTAGTCATCTACATGAAGATCACATGAGTATGTGAAGAACACTAATGCTTTTAATATGAACATTATTTAGTCAAATTTTCATATGTTTATATAATTTTCTCAAATTTTTCAAAAAAGTCTAATTTAACTAAACTAATCATGATATGTTATTTAGAAAAATTAAAACTAAAATTTGGTCCAAAATCATTGATAAAACCGTGTATATATATATGTTCTCACTAATTTTTATTTTTGATTTTTATACTTCTAATTCAATAACTAATTTACTTATTATCATTTATATACCTAATCATGAGTGAAAAACAACTACAAACATTAACATACAAAAATAAAATCATTATAACATAAGAATAACAACAACACTCCAAGAACAACATAAAACATTTTAAAACGTTTAAATTCATAACTAATTCATTTTAAGTCCTAAACATAAACTAATTATATTTTCATAACCATCTTATTCATGGTATTTTAAACATGCAATTTACAAAAATTAAAACGAAAAATTAAGTGAAAAATAAGGGGTTGGCCGTGGGTTATTCATGGTTACACAAGTTTTGTTTTTTCGATTTTTGTCTCCTAATTTAACACATGTTACTAGGTGATCATACACAATAAACATAACACATAAACATGCGATTTACAAAATTTAAAACTAGTGTGCGGGGACACCTTAATTTAGCTCGGTATGACTTTAGCTTAACAATTATCCGGGTCTACTATATGGTCAAATTGGCTCAAGTCGACTTCACCACCTTGCTCCTCGTCTTTGGTTAGGATTAGTACATAAGAATGAAAATAAGAAAGTTAGTAATTTATTTTACTAAGCTAGCTAAACTATACTAACAAAATTTATGTGTAGTATTGTTTTTAGTTTAGGATGTTTAAATATTTTAAATGATTTTGATTTATGTTTAAGTTTATTTACTAGTTATAAAGAAGAGGTGATTAACAAATATAAGTGGTGGAGGAGTATGTTAAGAGCTTAAGTGAATTATAAACATGAAAATAAATAATTTAAAGAAGAAAGCTAAAGGAAGAAGATGAAGATTCAAAGGAGAGCTTGAGGTTGAAGATGAATATGTTCTTACAAGTTTCTTGAGTTGGTTTTATTAGAGAGAAAATAAGTTAAAGTGTTTGTTGTGTGTGTGTTGTCTGTGCGTGTGATTGTAGTGTAGTAGTAGTAGTTGTGCTTTGTTATATTATGTAGTAGTAATAATAAAGATTAATCTTAATTGTAAATATTGGTCATAATGAGAGCATGCTTGATGGTAAGTGTCTTAGCTATTTAGGTGTAGTAGTATGTTGTGTAAGAGAAGAGAATGGAAGAGGATAATACTTGACCAAAGAGGTCAAAAATTTCGGCCATGACCAAGATCAAGTGGCTCGGTTTTCGTTTTTGAAGTTTTCGATTTGCGCGCACGCGAAATGTCTCGAAATGAAATATATAGTCTTAAAATAATGTTTAGAAGTAAGATCGAAAATAAAAATGAAAATAGACTTCAAAACGAAATCAAAATAAAAATTGGGTATTAGGTTCCTCGCAAGTTTGAAATAAAATTTATATGATCGAAATATATATTTTTTTCGTTGAATGTTATCGAATTAAATCATTATGCTCAAACGTCAAAAAGTTTATCAGTTTTGACTTAGTGTGACTCAATATATCGAGTTTTAGTGAAAGTGTTAGTTAAATCAAAATGGAATAGTAATTTGATATTAATATAATAAGATTTATAAATAAAAAATCAAAAGTGCTCGAAATTAAATTTTATGAACAAAAGGTTTTACTTTTATTCTTGTGAATAGTAAACATACTTTGACCATTTCAAAATTTGAAAGATGATATAAGTTTTGTGTTGACTTTTATAAAATTTTGGATTGTGTTTCTTTTTGAATTCTGAATATAATGCAACAAACTTTATTTTTCAAAAATTTTATATTTGTACTTAGGAAAATTTGGTAGTATTTGGCGAAAAAATTCAGTCGCATTTTTATTATAAGGAAAAAGGATGAATTTAATCTAAGGAATTAAATTCTTTCATAATATTTTGTTATAAAAACACGGGGTGTTACAATCCTACCCCCTTAAGAAAAGTTTCGTCCCGAAACTTGGATAGAGTGGATAACTGCTCGAGGTTAAACAAAGCAGTCAAAGAGCATATTGAGATTTTACAAATTTGAATAATAATATTTGGTTTTGTTGGAATAAGACTTTTTGAAAAGTTTGAGTTTTCTAACTAATATAGAAATGTCGGATAGAGGGAAAATATTGGAGAACAAGATCACGTTTGATTTATTAATGAGAAAACATAAAAATGTTGCTAGAATGTTATTTTTGAAAATGACTCAAAAGGGATTTATAAAAAGGTAGGGCCTAGAAGTTTTGTACGGAATTAAATGAAATTAAAATAATAAGTGTTTTAAAAATAAAACCGTTTATTTAAATTTCAGAAATAAAATTTAACCTTAAAATAGGCTGAAATAAAAAGTGTTGAAATTAAATTTAAGTTGGGGTAAAATAAGAATGTTGTCCTACCCCCTTAAGAAGTTTCAAAGTTACGTACTTAATAATATTTTTATTGTTACTTTTAATGACCACTTAGATAGAATATATAGCCTTAGGAATAAAACGGCAATTAGGGAAATTAGATAAAAGTCGTAGTGATCATAAAGAGAATATGAGCTTTAATGAAGTTAAAAGAAATATAGGTTATCGTTGAATGGTTAAATAAAATTTTAGAGGATTTTGGATAACCTAGCTGATATAGCTTATTCCCTTACAAATTAATATTATAATGTTATTAGATGGAACGGAAATGTTATAAGTCGTATTTTGGGTAAAATTCAAAAATTTTAATAGAAAGGGGTTTTATGAAAAAACTAACTTAGTAATTATTTGTTCAGGTCTTTGTCAGTTTGGATCTTGTTAAATACTTTGACGAGATGAAAGACAAGGATATAATTATGTTGAATAAAATACAGGTAGGTGCTGAGTTAACCAGGAATTTACCCGTAATGTCGCTTCACGCCAGGGCGACCCTCGATGTCTTCGTTAAACTCGACAAGACGTAAACACGTTCTTGTACTTTAAGCTGCGGGTAAGCGGTCCTGTGTCTACCTTTCTCATCGCTTTCCTTGGGGCACACAGATTTGTGTCCTCAACACCGCAAAAGAAACAAACGCGGCGATCCGTCAGACCGCTTTCAGGGTGTATCGCTTTGATGTAAGAAACGACATTTGTTCGTAAGGACACCCGTGGCGTGAGCTCCTTCTAACACTCAAGTCAACCTTCCTGCACTTCGGATTGTTGTCACGGTTATAAACCGGCTTGTTGAAATTTCTGTTTTGAAAATTCGGTCTCTGGAAGCTCCTTTGTTGGAAGTCCGGCTTCTGAATATAGCTAGCGCTTGCCACAGGAGGCGTAAGCGTTCTTTTCTTTTTCTTCTCCTCAGACTCTCCCTTCTGAATAGATGCCCAGATGCCAGTCGCCTTTTCATAAGCTTCCGCAAAGTTACGGCAATTGAAACCGCTCATGACTAATTGCAGGCTGTAAGTCATACCCCGTACATAACGGGTTGCGAGTTCCTCTTCATCAGTTAGTATCTTGGGAGCAAACTTAGATAGCTCCTGATACTTTTCGGTGTACGCCTGAAGCGACATATCACCCTGGTTCAGTCTCCTGAACTCCTCCTCCTTCTCCCACCTGAGCTCCCGTCCAAAATACTTATTCTCCAAAAGCATCTTGAATTCACTCCAGTTATAGATCCTAAGTGGGAAAGTGGCTCTGATCAAACGCCACCAACTATTGGCCTCCCCCTTTAAATAGTAAGCTACTATATTCACCATGTCTGTGGGGGGTGTCTTGCTGAGCTCCAGTAGTTTCTCCATCTCCTCAATCCATTCAGTCAGGACAACAGGATTGACGGAGCCTGAGTACGTTTGAGGTCTATGTTTTGAGAACCTCTCAAATGCAGATTGGTGGTTACCACCACCTTGATGCTGATACATATTTTGAGCAATTTTTGCAATTGCATCTTCAAATCCTTTTCTTCTCGCCTCTTCTTCTAGGAATTGATGATCGAGATCGTTGTTGGGAACACCGTTTGCAGCCATTCTGAAAAAGATCAAAAGTTACAAAGCTTCCTAATTCATTCTTGACGAAATGAACTATGACGGAAGTTAGATACCAGCCCAGTAAAAAGCATAAGAGTTCAGATATATTTTTAAGGAATATGGAGTTGAGTTGAGAATCGACAGTAGTTAGCCTTTGGTACTATGAACAGTATGAATAAGGTTAGAAAGTTTGGAATAGAGAGAAAGAAGGTTATGAAATCGTAGAGTAAGGTTGAAGCCATTCTACGGAGTTGAGAGGAAAACAAATCAGTTTACGCAATCATTTATAAGAGATTACTGATTTAGAATATCAAAAATCTCGAAGAAGTTAAAAATTTTACAAGATTGACTCCTTATTAGTAGGGATTTTTAGAATGTAAAAAGAATCATCCTAAAATCATGAAGATATTAAAAGTCAAGAGATTTTATGATTTAGAAAAATCTGAGAGTTGAAAAGCGTTGCAATGATAGTGATAAATAAAGAACGGTTAGAGAAGGTCGTAGTAATTTTTAAAGCCAAAGAAGTCTTCGATGTCTTGGAAGTTGCCTCATATAGCACGGTTGCTTGATACGTCTCTCCGCATGCGCTTCAGTCTTGACTTCGATTCTTACGTCTTGATTCTTGTAAAGTTAGTATAAGGAACTTGTTAGTCAAGAAGATCAGTCGGTCGGTCCTTAATGTTTCTACCCATTCTCACTTTTAAAGCGTTCTAAGATTATTATTTTAGCGATCTAGGATTTCTAATTCATTATTTGATCCTATAAGTCTATGCCTGACATACGATATGAATGTCTGGCCCAGGTGTCGTCTCGCTATGTGAGATAACTTTAAGTCATTCACGGTCGCAAGGCGACTCGATATTAATCTGTAACAACCTGGTTTTTCGTGACTTTAATTAAACTAAGGCGGAATATTAATTAAGTCTATTTATTACAAAACCAGCTGTCATCGTAAATACAACTCATTATACATAATAAGAGTCATACATGAAACAGAGTTTAATCGTTTACATTCTCTCAAATTACAAAATAAGGCCTTCAATCCCCTTGTATAGATCAACAGTCAAGTCTCGGGGTACCTGTTGATTCCCGTATTAGCTTTTATTGGCGCACCTAATAAATAACTGCGTATATACACATCTGATGCGAGTTGACATAACATAAAACAGTTCACTTAACATGACTATGAATTGAGATGATCTGATGATTTAATTGCCATGTTAAGTGAACTGTTTTATGTTATGCTTGTGAACTGCATTGCTGTATGTATATACGTGTTATTTATTAGGTGCAATAAAAGCTAATACGGAATCAACAAAATTTTGAGACTTGACCGCTGATCTATACAAGGATCAAGGCCTTATTTTGTAATTTGAGAGAATGTAAACGATTAAACTCTGTTTCATGTATGACTCTTATTATGTATAATGAGTTGTATTTACGATGACAGCTGGTTTTGTAATAAATAGACTTAATTAATATTCCGCCTTAGTTTAATTAAAGTCACGAAAAACCAGGTTGTTACAAGTGTCTCCTTGTTGTCTCTTTTTTAAATATTAGTAAGGATAAAATTGTTGGGAATGCTAAAAAAGGAGTGGATTATTGGAACAGAATATCAAATTTTTACAATGAAAATAAAAAAGAAGAACAAGCAGAGAGAACTGGGAACCAATGTAAGCAACACTGGCACCCAATTAATCAAGCGATCGGTAAATTTAAAGGCTGTCTTGCAAAATTTGCTGATAGGAGTGGATTTAATGAGTCTATGAAATTCACTGAAGCTCAGTCATTATATGAGGAAATGTATGGGCATACATTCAACTATATGCATGTATGGGATTTGGTGGGCACAGCTGAAAAATGGACCGAAGAAAATCGGAAAAATAAGGAAGTCGTTGGGCAGTCATCCAAAAGAAACAAGACATCTGTGAGTGGAGATTACACTTCATCAGGGGGAGATGTAAGTGTATCAGAAGAGCGTAGTGAGACACGTCCAACAGGGAGGGATGCAGCCAAAAAAGCGCAAGCCAGAAAGGGAAAGGCACAATTGAGTGGAAATGATTATAGTGAGAGTATGTCAATGGCACAAAATATTGAGGAAACAAGAGCAATGTCTGCAAGTCGCTTGGCAGATATTAAAGAGCAAGAAATAGAAGAAAGACTCATATGTGCTGATATTAGTAGAATGACTCCTCTTCAAAGGAAAATTCACCAAAAAAAATTGGAGGAAATTGCATCAAAACGTGGAATTAATATTGATGATTTCTTGGAATAAGTTTAAGAATTAAGCTAATATTCGGGTTATTATATATAATGTTATTATGTATGTTAGTTATATATTAATGTTATGTTAGTTATTTTATTATGTAATGTTTAATTATGTATTTTATAATTATGTTAAGTGTATTAAATAATTATAAGTTTTAAAATTATGTATGTTAATATGTATGATAATTATGTGTTGTGTTGTCATTTCAATTCTTATCTAATATATTGCAGAAGTAGTAATGTGTTTGCAGAGTTGCAGTAGTAGTCATATCTAATATATTGAAGTAGTAGTAGTGTGTTGTGGTAGTAGTGTGTTGCAGTAGTAGAAATGTATCAAATTCATTACTATGTCTTTTTATGTGTTGTGTTGTCATTTCAACTATTTTATGTGTAGTGTGTTGTCATTACTCCGTATTATTTCATTTTATGTGTTGTGTTGTGTTTGCAGACTCCTATAAATTCATTACTATGTCTTTTTATGTGTTGTGTTGTGTTTGCAGACTCCTATAAATTCATTATTTCATTTTCTTTCTTTCTATCACAAACTTATCAAATTTATCATCATATTTTTGACTTACACATATAAAACTATGTCAGATAATATTTCCTTTGAAGAAGTATACGATGAGATGTTAAATTCGTATGTGGAAACTACTAATAATATGGATATAGTATCACATATAATGAGTGACATAGAGGAAGCAACATCATCCTCTAACAATAAAAAAAAGAAAAAAAAAAAAGGATCTATATCGACAGAGGGCGTGAAGAAGGTCATTCTCGTATATGGAATGACTATTTTTCAAATGACCCTATTTATACAAATAATCAATTTCGTAGGAGGTTTAGGATGCGTAAAGAGTTATTTCTTCGTATCGTAAATGCTCTTGAAAACAATGACTCATATTTTGATAATCATCATTGGATTTTAATCGGTAGAGATAAAATTTCTTCTATCCAAAAATTCACAGCTGCCATTCGCATGCTTGCTTATGGAATGGCAGGTGATGCCGTGGATGACTACGTACGTATGGCGGAAACTACTGCTATTCAATGTCTAAAAAAATTTAACGAGTGTGTAATTAATGTATTTGGGGAACAATACCTGAGAAAGCCTACAACAGATGACATTGAGCGATTACTCCAAATTGGAAATAATCGTGGTTTTCCTGGTATGCTTGGTAGCATTGACTGCATGCACTGGCGATGGGAAAAATGTCCAACGGCTTGGCAAGGGATGTTTACTTCCGGCCACCAAGGTAAGCCGACAATGATTCTTGAAGCTGTCGCCTCTTATGATTTATGGATTTGGCATGCATATTTTGGAATAGCAGGTTCAAACAATGATATAAATGTATTAGATAGATCTCCAATTTTTGATGAATTTCTCGATGGTCGAGGCCCAAATGTTCAATTTACGGTGAATGGATCTCAATACAATGATATAAAAAGTCCTTAACCTACGGCCGGTCCTTAAGGTTTCTACCCATTCTCACACTTTAAAGCGATTCAAGTTATTATTTAAGTGATCTAATAAGAGAAAAATCTAATTCATTATTTGATCCTAGTAGTCTTGCGGTTTAGCATATTAATATGTTAACCCGCCCAGGTGTCTCTCGTTAGGTAAGCATAAATCGCATTAGGCAATTCATGTTACGGTCACGAGTCAGCTTTGATACCAACTGTAACAACCTGGTTTTTAGTCGACTTTAATTACTAAGGCGGAATTTAATTAAGTCTTAAACCAGCGTTATTATTTATACATAAAACCCAAAATGATACATCATCGTTCAAGAGTCGAATTAAACGACTCTAAGTACGGAATTTAAAAGAGTACAAGTTATATATTACATTCTCTCGTAAACAACTCAAAAGTAATGCATAAAACGTCTCGTGGCCCATCCAAAACCTAGCTCCTGGTCCACGCTTATCCTGCACAATAAACTGATGGGGGGATGCCCGCTGAGCGGACAGTGACTAGCTATGCTCATACTTACCCTCGGTTTCAATTACTTTGGTTTATTACTATCGCTTTATAACTATAACATTATGATAAAAATGTAAACATGCTTATTACATTTAGCAAGTAAAGACATATAAGTCATAATAAGCATGCGGTTTAAAGCGATAAATCATATAAGCATGATATTCATTTATGAAAGCAGTTAACAGATAATAGCATAGCAATATTGTCACAGCATATCAACAAGATTACAAAGCGATATCAGATTGCATACAAACATACATAATGTATCATAATCATCATACAGACACGATTCACTGTAAAGTTGTGGTCTTTAGTTTTCAAGATGGTACACACTGCTCTCATTTAGTCATACAACAAACAACACACACCGCTACGAGTCCGACCGAAATCGAGTAGGCCTTTGTACTCGATCGATCAGAGATCTCACTTGCATAGTGCAGAGACTTTCTCGACTCGTAAACCACGCCGAATACTCTAGTTCTTGCATCACATCTTCTAGTGTTCGAAATGATTCGAACTTCAGATACAATCACGTCAAGTGATCTTTACATGTAGTAAGAACGAATGCTAGTGTCGCGCCCACTAAGAATCTAAACACGGCAAGGAGATGAACCGTGAGATGACAATCGCAATAAGGTCACGGTGGCCCCGGTAACTTTAGCGAAATAGGGAATAAAACCCTAGTCTAGTATGCATACACTAATATCCACTTTAAGAATGGGCTATGCTATTCATAGAGCACCTTAACTCCTGGATAAAACGACTATTTCCTAAAGCCGAGACAAAAGCCTTGCATATTCTTTATCTTGTTTTAATGTGCTATAATGACTTAAGGCGCAGAACTGCATGGGCAGAGCGCATAAGCACATAATGTCAGCCTTGGCTAAACCACACTATTCGAGATGACACACGCAATAAGGTCGAGATAGTGGCGTCCGCTACAAGACTATCTTAACCCCACTTCACTCACGATTGACGTTCCCTTATCTGAGGCCCAAGCTTGACCTTTTATTTAACTTACTCAATATTCATTATTTATTTGATATTTATATATCACATGTTACTAGACTCTCCTAGTTTCACCGTCAAACGTTTTATTTGAATTGTAGGTTTCATATGATCACATAACATATTCGTTTATTATTTGAAGTGTTGTTAATTATTAATGTTTTTAGGTTTCTATATTAATACGTTTATTAATATGTCCAATTTTATTCAAGTGTTTTTCAAAACACTTAAGTCATTTACTTATTCATTTTCAATTTTCTATACTTAGTAAAAATTTTAATTATTTTTAAAATTTCACTATTCACCGTATTTTACTATTCATCGTATTTACTATTCATCGTATTTACTATTCATCGTATTTACTATTCATCGTATTTTATACGTATTTTTATACGTATTCGTATTCCTATACTTGTACGTATTTTTATACTTATACATATTCTATACTTGTACGTACTTTTATACTTATATGTATTTTTATACTTAAAGTATTTTTGGTATAAAACTAACCCATTTTTATTTTCCTAAGTATAGATTTCTAGTTTTAAAGTCGTTAGGTTCGTTTTGTACTTAGCGATTTATGAAAATATTTCCAACGTAAAACTCGGTTAAATTTAGTCATCTACTTACTAAACTTAGCGATTTTCATTTTAAAATAGTAGTAACGTGGATGGTTCATTTTAGTCCGTATGTCCAAGTTTTATCAGTCCAAAATAGCAAAGGTAGTAACACACTATTTAATTCATTTTTATAATGGTTAAACATTTTTATCGGTTTAGTATATTTCATTTTTAACTAAATCGATTTATACAAAAATTCATTTCTAATTACTATTTAACTTTAGTGACTTAGTGATAATTTCATTTTGATTAAATTTAACCAATTTAAAGTGTATATGTCGTGTGATATACTATATGTGTCAAAAATGATTTATTTCTTTTAATTTCTTAAATCTAACTTTTTAACTAATAACTAAATTATTTTAACAATAAACTAAAAAGTGATAAAAATACATTTTGACCCAAAAATAAGGGTAATGCCGTGAGTTAGTGTGTAGTAGTTCTAAATTTTCATTTTTCGATTTTATCGGTTTTTAGCTTAAAGTTTTTATATTTTAATTATTCTAATTATACTAAAATGATTTAGACTAAAATGAAATTTAATAAAAATTTCATTTATATTTATAAATAATATTTTTCAACACTTTAATTTTCTAACTTGTTATTCTTAAAGATTTATAATGTTTAAGTTATATGTATAGTATTATAGTTACTTATTAGTAAATAAAAACAATAAATAATAACAAACATAAAGTAAAGCAAAATCAAAGTGAGCAATAATGATGAACATCAACATGAAGATCATATGAACATGAAGAACACCACATGAACATCATACTTTACATACAATAAAGTTAAGCACACAAAAGCATATTTAATAATTTATAATTTATCTTTCTAAATTAATTCTTTTTATATGATAACATCCACTTTATACTAACTTATCATAACATATAATTTACAAAAATTAAAAGTAAAAATATATAAAAAAATAGGGAAATGTCGAGCCATATACATATGAACATAAAATTTTTATTTTCGATTTTAATCACTTTAAACTCATTGTTAATATTTCACATAATTTTTATATGATACTACTACTTAACTAAAACATAACTAAACATAAAAATCATGTGAATAAAATTTAAAAATGCTCAACATAAATTAAACTAAACATATGAACATGATACTACAATAATCTATTTACAACATTATTTATTTATTATCATTACTTATACTTCACATAATCATACAAACATAAAATCATAATGTTTAACATATTTTAACATAAGAATCATAATTATAAAATTATAATAAAAACGAAATTAATTTACTAAGAGAAATAATATGAGATATAACTAGTCACCTTAATTAGGATGTTAATCGTCGGGGATCTAAAATAAATTTTAGACCGGAATTTCTTCACCCATATTACCCAAATTCTTCACCCAAATAAACCATACAAGTTAGCTCCTAAAACCCAGTAACATAACTAGAATTACTTAGGAATTATTAAGGTAATATTATAGGTCTTATTTTAATTGTTTTTGGAGAAAAATGAAGAAAATAATGAGAGCATAATGGAGGAAGTTCCTACGGTATATATGAAGCAAATGAATGTCATTTTTGCACTTAGAAATATAATGGAGCACTAATAGTAAATTAAGCTAACTAAGTTAGGTTATGTTTGTTTTATTTAGAAAGTAGGGTTTAATTATAATTGCTTTAACTACATGATCATTTAGAAAGAAAAGAAAGAAAAGTAATGGGCAATTGGTGTGTATTTCGGCTGTTTTGGTAGGAAGTATAGGTTGTTTTTGCTTTTGTAAGGTCTTTGGCCATGTTAAAAAAGTAAAGGCTAGATAATTAAAGTTTGATTAAAATAAAATCAAACATTATCATCACATTAAAGCACAATAGTCCACATTATTATTTGGTGTATGTTTTGTCCCATTGATGTTTAAAAACTTTTACGAAATTAATCAGTTTTAAAGCTCTGGGTGTCAAAGCGATAAAAGTTAATGTGTATGGCGTTTGTGATTTTTCGATATAGTTCTATTTTAAAAATTTAAGGCTAAAGTATTTATTTACTATTGGTGAAAATATTTAAAAGTTAAGGAAGTCGATAAAATTTTAAAAGTTGAGACGGCGAAAATAGAAAAGGAGGTTTCGAGGAATGAAATTAGACCTTCGAAAGAAAACAGAAAAAAAATGAATTTAGTTCGGTCTGTCTAATGGTTATGAAAACTGTACCATTAAATCCGTCTCGAAAAGTTAGGTGGTTTAGGCTTTTGTTTCGTTAAATTCCGAGTCCGTATGACCACTTTTCGGACCTCGAAAGATAGGCTTCAAAGGTTTATACGGGTTAAACAAAAAGGAGTTAGTTTGTTAAATAATGTTAAATGTAAGTAATAGAAATGATTATACTTTAATTAAAAGCTTTGATGTTAAGTTTGCTTTTCAAAAAGTGGAAGAGAATAATGTGGTTTGATTTGCGTGTTTGAAAACGTCGACTTGAATTTCAAAGCCGAGAAAAGTATAAGTGTTGATTTTTTTTATAAAATTTTGAAATGTGTTTCTTTTTCAATTCTAAAGATAATACAACAAACTTTATTTTTCAAAATTTTAAATTTGGACTTAAGAAATTTTAGTGTTATTTAAAAAAAAAATTCAGACGTATTTTTATTATAATGAAAAAGGATGAATTTAATTTAAGGAATTAAATTCTTTTATCAAATTGTGTTAACATAACACGGGGTGTTACATTGAAACGTTAGATTTTGGGTTTTAATATGTGTGTCTGTATCAGTAACTAAAAAAATCAAAATATTTATTTAATGTCGGATTTATTTATGAGTAAAAATATGTTATTATAAAATACATGTAAATAATGAAGTAATAAAATAAAATTAAGTAAAATAAATAGGTAAGTGAAAATGTGAGGTGGTAAAGTCTGAAATGAGTTTGAGAATAAAGTGTATATTTTTAGTGAGTCTGAGAATGTATGAGTCTGAGTCTGAAAAATGAAAAGTTAGTGGAAAGCTGAGTTGGCAGAGTCTGAAGTTTTAATATGGGTCTGTGGATAAAAAAGTAAATAAAAAGGGTGAAAATTCATATAAAACAAACTAACGGCTAAATTTAACGGATTATTCAAGTTTGGTTACGGTTGAGACTAATTTTATAAGTTTAAGGGTACAACTGAGAATACGCCAAACGCAGGGGTACAACTGGGAAAAGTGAAAATACGAAGGTATAGACGGAGAAAACCCTTTTTTTTTTTTTTTAAGTACCTTCATTCTAGTTTCATTTTGGTGGTTGATTAAAATTTAGGGCAAATCAACCACTTAATTAAATTCAATAATGCAGAGTACTCAAGAAGATTTTATTCAATTTTAGAAGAATCATGTACTATCTAATTTTTTTAGAAAAGAGAAAAAAAATTTCAAGTTAAATAAGGGTAGAGGTTAACAACTTTATGCTAAAAAAACAAGCAAAATTGAGTACAATTACAATTTTGTATTATTGAATTTCTCAAGTTTTAAGTGATTCTAAGACTCCTAAAAACTGATCTTGATTTAATTCTATAAAAAAAAAAATTAATAATTGAGTTTATTTTAAAAATAACTGAAACAAAATGTATTTTGAAACACACATGCATAGTTATGCGTACACTTGTGGATTTTTTTTCTTTAATTTAAAGTACTATTTGGAAAATAAAAACTAAATAAAGGAACACCTAAATTAATCTAATCTATCTATAAGACTATGTCCATCAATGATTTTTTTCACAAAAGGACAAAAAAAATCACCAAAAAAATACGATTATTAATTAAAAATTGAGCTAAAAAAAATTGGTGACATTGTCTTGCAGAGAGCAGCGCAACTCAATGTTGCAACACTCAACATTACTTCCTCCATGACACATGTCAAGCCTTGATTGGAGGATTTTTTTTATATGTAAAATAAAAAAGATGCCTACATTATTTCTTTTGAGGGGTAGTACTACAAAAGAGTAACGACTCTTTTTTAATAAAAAAAATTGCTAAAGTAAAAAATAATTATATAACTAGTTTTATTTTTTATTGTCTATAAATAGAGACCAATATTGATATATTTTTATCACAAAATCATTCATAATTTTTCCCTTTAATAGTCAACCATCCACGTATTCAACTCAACGAATTGCAAGTCTATCGACTTATATGAACAATCAATCTCGACTTCAAAATAAAGAAACTCACAATGCTCTTAAACACGATTTGATTGAGCATATATGGCAAAAATTTGGTAGTGGTAATTAATATTCTATTTTTAATTTTAAGAAATGTATTAATTTTTTTTTTAATTATTAATGTACTTGTATTGCATTATATAGTATTTATTAAGTTTTAAGATAATTAATATTTTGTGGGTTAAAAATTAGCAAAATAATATTTTTAATAGTTATTAGAATAAAATTTAAGGTATAAAAGAGAATAAAAAAAAGTGGGGTATAGAAAATAGTAAAAAGTAAAATGTTACTAGAATGTTATTAACGGAGTGTGTAAATTATGTGTTAGTGTTATTGAAGTGAGGTAAGAATAAAAAGGGATGTACTTTTTGCAGTCGGCATTTTACTTCGCGCAGTCGACATTTAATTAACTAATTATAGTTAATATTTATAACATTTTGATTAATTTTTAGGTCTATAATATGATTACAAATAGATTTTAAAGTTTAAAAGATTATTTTTTGATAAATTTAAAAATCGACAAAAAGAAAAAAAAAATCTTACATTGATAGAAAAATATTCAAGAAAAATTCATGTAATTTTTTTAAACTCGCATCAATTAAAAATTAACGGCTAAAAAAGTTTAGACATTTATAAAAAATCGATAATCAAATAAATTTTAAAAAAAATTGTAAACAAAAAAAAAAAAAAAAAAAAGAAGGAAAATTGAACATGACGTGGGGAGTCCTCGCTAACCTCCTACACTTTGCGTGGGAAGTCCACGCCAACCTTCCATTCCTTGCGTGGGAACTCCACGCCAAATCCACCAAATTTGTTTTTTTTTTTACATTAAAATCAATGTTAAATGAAATATTAAAATTGTGGTAGTGTAATGGTTAGGAGATTAACTTTTAAGTTGAAAGTTGTGGGTTCCAATCTCACTAATTGTAAATTTTTCATTTTCTAATTTTTCTTTTCATTTTATGCAATATAGTTTAGTTTCTATTTTTATTATAAATTTTCACTTCAAATACTACATTTTTTAACTTTATCAATTTTGCTAATACAATTATTTTGGTTGATATTAAGTAATCAACAATACAAAAGTCAGCGTTTAAATTTGTTAAGAGTAACTAAAAAAATTAAACATTCACCTAAATGTAACGACAAAAAGTTTTACAAATTTCGTGAAAATATCAAAATTTTAAAAAATATAATTCAAAACTTTATAAATTATTTTACTAACATAAAAAAAAAAATTATGAAAATCGCTAAGTATAATTAGTGAAAAGAAAAAGTTCTGACTCGAATGTGAAGTAATTAAATTGATCAGATAAAGCATTTGGCAATAAAAAGGTGAAAATATTAATATAATATTCATAACATTGAAGATGTACAAATTATTGTTGGCCATAGTCTAAAAGAAAATTAGTCTAATCTAGCAAGCGTTTGGTATTTTTTTAGGGCGTTGCTCAATTATACTTACATTTTACTCAATTGTATCCAATAAAAGTCGATTTGGCCCCTTACATTTACCGCTTCCGTTTTCTCAATTTTTTATTCCCATTATACTCTTTCATTTCTACCCTAAATCACCGTAAAAACCCACGACGAATTTGCCGTCCACCATAATACACATAGAGATGTCATTGGGGCGGGGCGGGGCGGGGGCGGGGGCGGGGGCGGGGGAAGCATTTCTACCACCGCATCCACCAACAAAAACCCACCTCCACCTCCGCCCCATCACCCATGGCGGGTGACCACCCGTCCTCCACCACCCGCCTGACGGGGAATGTTTTAGACCCACCACCGCCCCACCACCCGCCTCAGACCCACCCCACCCGCCCAGACTGTAATACCCGAAAATTTTAGGATCTTCTTGATTCACTCAGCTTAGTTAAGGTCGACTCTTTAATCTCTTTCAGTTCAACTAGCTCCCATAAATTCTTAAGTCAGCTTATATCTATATCCCGTACCGTACATCGTATAGGATAAAATGAAACATAACATGCAACAAGTTGCTCTTAACAAGGAAGCATGCAAGACAATGTTTTTGGCATGCAACAAATTGCTCTTTACTAGAAAGACAAGCATGCCCAACATCAACACATGCACATTGATTAAAACAAGGGAGATAAGCATGCATGAGACTCTTCTTTTCTCTTCTCTTTGATTAAAACAAATTGCTCTTCCAACTACTTCTTTTAGCCTATATAAACCCCAACCCTTATGAGCATTTCATTCATCATTCACTCATCCATTTTCACTCCAAAATCTCTGCAAAAACCCCCTCCAAAAATCAGTAAAAGAAGCTCCATAAATCGGGTACAAGCACTCAAGTTCTAATTCGAGTTCGGGTAATCTTGAGTCGGGTGTTCAACAAGGGTTTGGAGGATCCTTTTTCCCACATTCTAAGGCTTCTAAGTGAGACTCTTACCTATTTCTTAAACCTTAATTTCGTGCTTAATCCTTGTCTTAATCCTTGTTTAGAAAACTCATAAACTTAACAAGAATTGAATCGTAAAAGAAATCTGTCATCTGCTATTCTGTGTTGTCGATTTATTTGAGACACTAAATTTATTCTAATTTCGAAATCCTCTTTATAGTACCACCATAAAGGTCTTAAGAGTTCATACAAAAAATTTTAATCACGTTCCAAGATGTTTTCATAATTTAAATGAATTTATCGTATAACCATCCTCAGTGAAAACTTAATTCCAGAAACTAGGGGTCTGTTGCAAGGACATTTTCTCAAAGATTTAAATAGAGTTTGTGGTTTCACATAAAATGAAAGTTGTTTATCTGTGGGATTAGAGTATACCCTCCAAAGACCGACTCTTAAATATAAAGGAATAATCTTGCACACCGTTTTTCGTAAACTCGCGCAAAACTGCTTTTTCTGGAAAAATGTTTCTGTCCGGATTTTATTTCGTCACTTAAACATATTATTTTTACATGAAATTTTGCATAGACCTTTCTTAGGATTCCTAGTATATGCTCAAAAAGTTTCAAGTCAAAATTCCGTCTTTTAGATTTTCAAAAGTATTTTATTCCGAGGAGACGCAAATCTGCCAAAACTGGTTTTCCTAAGTCTTGTTTTGTCTCCTCTTCCCTCGACTAGGGTTTGGCCCTAGGTCTCAATAGACAATCCTAGAACTCACATAGGAACTTAATAAACTCCGTTTAAGACCATAAATAAAGGTTCGGGAATATTAGAATCACCTCGAGTTGAATAACTAGTCGTCGTTCTACGCTAGACTTCGCATAGTAAACGCAACATGGCTATAGATATCGAACGTGTTATAATAGGATGTTTTGTTTATTGTAGAATCCGAGTTCGTCGAGGAACCCTTCTAACTTGAACGTATCGTAGGAAAAGAATAACTCAAGACTCCGTGCAGGTAGATTGAGTTATGGCGGGGTTGAAGGGCGCGATCAGTACAAGAACCAGTATTTTGATTTATGTTGGACGCTTCCGCAGTATTCTTATTTCTTTAAATTTTCAACACATGTTTTTTTTTTAAACCTTGTTTTATTTCAATAAAGTGCATTTTGAATCATTTTATGTTTTTAATTAGTAATATCCCGGGTAGGTTTGGTCGGGGTGTTACAAAATGGTATCAGAGAGGGTTCTTTCTTGGTTAGGCCTGGAAATCCTCATATTTCCTAGCCGACCCGCGAGTTTTAAAATAGTTTTAACGTTTTCAAAAGTCTTCCTTATAAATACTAAAATGAGTTACAAATAAAAAGAAGTTTTCCTTATATAACCTAAAGTGAACCAATAATAAAATGAACTTAAAGATGAATGTAAGACGGGGAACAGGGGAGCGCATTCTATAGCTTTTGATTGTGTGATTCTTATGTTTGGATGTATTCCTTAGATGCCAATTGTCTTTCCTGTCAATGCCGACCCTATGACCTTAACGTTCGAAATCAACGAAAGTTATGAGAGCATGTTTAGGAGAATGAGGGCACATTTAGACCAATATGGCTACAATATGGATTTCTCTTATAGCTACGACGACCATAAGAGGGGTAAAGCTTTCATACATGCCCTGCCACAAGTCGGGCACACGGCGGATGAAAGAAGGAAATTAATGGCAATACTCAACTACCATGAAGCACAATTAGAAGAAAACCCCAATTACATGAATGGAGCCCCGAGCCCTATGTGCCTAACCTTCGAAAGATTGAACGACAAATATGCCCCATTGTTATACCCCGATGCAGAAGACCTTGGTGAAATTGAAAACCCATCAACTCCAGAACGCCGAAGAATGAGGAGGGGTGCAAGAAATAATCGAGGAATGGTACCCAGAGGTACTGGAGGATGGTTGGGATTAGACGACCCAAGAGAACCGATAGAGGAGGAGGAACCCATGAAGGAAGAGGAGGAACCCATGGAAGAAGAGGAGTGAAGGGGGATAACATAAGAACTTTTTGCATTAAACTAGTATGGCTATGCCCAATTTTGTATCGCTTTAGGGCTTAAGATATATCTTATTAAGAAATAAAATAAAATGCTTATGTTCTCTTATATATGGCTAACCTCGCATCGTAAACTAACTCACGTCTCTTATTCGCTAACGATAATCTAACCCTATACTCGTAATTGTAGAATGGCAAGAAGTAGGAGGAACCCTAACCTTGATGCTAACAGCTCAAGTGGAGGTGAAGCTAACAACACTATTGAACAACTCACCCAAATGAACGTAGAACTTCTCCAAACCATGCGCCAGATGGTGCAAACTCAAACCCCTAACCCTGCAGCCGCTATGACTCGTGCGATAAGCCAGCAAAAACCGAGTCAATTTAACGGAAAGAGTGCTGACCCCGTTGTCCTGTAAAAAGCGGGTGAGGAGTTCGAGAAGATTTTCGTTACCCTAGACCGCCCGAGGAATTGAAGGTTGATCAAGCCGCTTTACTTAATCAAACTGGCCGATATCTGGTGGGCAAATATGAAGGGAGAACTAAAGGAAGAGAAATCTTACGAGTCAGAGGATGGAGAGTGGATAGAGGAACCAATCGGATGGGAGGACTTCACCAAAGCTCTTAGAGCTGAGTACTTCCCAGAATACATGAGGAGAGCGAAGAGAATGGAGTTCGATAACCTTAGGCAGGTAACATGACTGCATAAGAATACTACCTCAAATTCCGTGAGCCGCCCAGCTTGTCAAGATGTGTTGAGTGAGAGTTCGAAAGCGCTTAAGTTTGAGCAAAACCTAGACATCGAGATCAAGGATAGGTTGGCCGGGTTAGAATCAGATACACTTTCATCGCTTTATTCTCGTGGCGTGAGCATGTAGAAGGTCCTTGAGGAGAAGAAGGCAATCTTGGGGGAGAAACGCAAGGGAGCAATGGCGGATAACGCTCAAGTGTACCCTAAGAAGCACCAATCCCATGGGTTTCCTAGTAAAGCCAACTCTGCAGGACAATCTAAATTTGGAGGTAACCGAAAGGCTGGTAGCTTCAACAATGGGGGAAGAACGTACTTCTGTAAAAGGTGCACCTAGAACCATCCTGGAAAAGATTGTGAGGGGAACCTCGTGAAGTGCAATGTGTGTTCTAAACTAGGGCACAGAGCTTTTGAGTGCTATAGGAAGACCCAAAATGGTGGGAGGAGTGAGAACAATGTCTTTAGAACCCCGGAAGCACGTTCTGAGATGGGGTCTGTGAACAACCAGCGCCCAAATCGAAGCAATTTCATGGGGAATAGGAACACTCAAACCCAAGGTGGTACCCCGCAAGGAGGAAATAGGGCAAATGCAACCACTAGCGCCACCCAGGGAAATCAACAGAACCGGACTGGGAAACTCTTTGCTCTAGAAAGAAAAGAAGCCGAGGACGCGAGCAGAGTCGTGACTGGTATATTCCTTGTTCATTCTATCCCTGCTTTTGTTTTATTCGATTGTGCCTCACTCTTTCATAGCTAAATCTTTTTCTCGTAAGCTCAATCTAGACTCGAGTGAATCCATTCATAGTAGCTTTGTACAACCCTCGGGAGAAACAGTGATGTGTTCTAAAATTTTTAAGGCTGTACCCATAGTCTTTCTAAACACCACCTTAGAAGTAGATCTAGTAGAATTTCCGCTAGAGAACTTTGATGTGATCCTCGGAATGGATTGGTTGCATAAGTACAAGGGACGGATAGATTGTTGGCAGAAGAAGATAACCTTAAGGGGACCCAAAGGGGTGAGAGTATCATACAAGGGGAAGGTAGTTAAACCAAGTGTGAAGTTCATTTCGTCAATCACCCTCAAAGCCTACATTAGGAAGGGATGTCCGATAATTCTGTGCCATGTAAGGGATGTTGAGCAAGAAAGTCCACGAATTGAGGATGTGGAAGTAGTGAGGGAGTTCAGTGATGTATTCCTAGAAGAGATAACAGGAATGCCACCTCGACGTGAAATCGAATTCAACGTCGAATTGGTACCAGGAACGGGACCTATATCAAAAGCACCATACCGTATGGCACCTAAGGAGTTGGAAGAGTTAAAGAAGCAGTTAGAAGAACTTTTGGACAAGGGGTACATACGACCTAGTGTATCGCCTTGGGGAGCACCTGTACTCTTCGTAAAGAAGAAGGATGGGAGTATGAGGCTTTGTATTGACTATCGTGAGTTAAACAACGTCACCATCAAGAACCGTTACCCTCTACCAAGGATTGATGATTTATTTGATCAACTTAAGGGAGCCGGAGTTTTCTCTAAGATAGACCTGAGATCAAGATACCATCAGCTAAGGATCTCCGGTCGATATTCCTGCATCGCTTCCGAACTAGGTATGGGCACTACGAGTTCACAGTTATGCCTTTTGGGTTAACCAATGCCCCAGCGGTATTCATGGACTTAATGAACCGGGTCTTTAGGCCATACCTCGACAAGTTTGTGGTAGTGTTTATAGACGACATCCTGGTATATTCAAGGAATAAGGAGGAACATGAGGATCATTTGAGGATGGTCCTGCAAACTTTGAGAGATAACCAGCTTTACGCTAAGATGTCTAAGTGTGAATTTTGGTTGGAGCAAGTAGCCTTCCTTGGGCATGTCATCTCGGCGACGGAGTGTCACGACCCAGTAAGGTCGGTCAGATCGAATTGGCCAACACCTAAGAACATCACCGATATCCGAAGTTTCCTAGGACTTGCTGGATACTACAGACGTTTTGTTAAGGATTTTTCTAAAATAGCTCGACCCATGACCACCCTCATGAAGAAGTCAACCAGGTTTGTGTGGGACGAGAAATGTGAGGCAGCCTTTCAAACTCTCAAGGAAAAGTTAACGTCTGCACCTGTTCTAGCCTTACCAAATGGAAATGAGAACTTTGAGGTATACACTGATGCATCTAAGAATGGACTCGGATGTGTTTTAATGCAAAACCGCAGAGTGATAGCGTACGCTTCTAGGCAGCTGAAACCTTATGAGACAAACTATCCAACACACGATCTTGAGTTAGCCGCGGTAGTGCATGCACTGAAGATATGGAGGCACTACTTGTACAGAGTAACCTTTAAGGTATTTTCTGATCACAAGAGCCTGAAGTACATATTCACTCAGAAGGAGTTGAACATGCGTCAGAGGAGATGGTTGGAATTAATAAAGGACTACGACATGGAGATTCAATACCACGAAGGAAAAGCTAACGTAGTTGCCGATGCCTTAAGTCGTAAGAGTGTACACGCTCTAGGAGAAGCCATGTCAAGGATAAACTTGAGGAATGAGCTGGACCGGATGGACATTCATGTGATAGGACCGGGTGGAGACATGAACGACTTTACATTGTTACCTGATCTATATGCCGAAATCCGTGATAAACAGAAGGGAGATAAAGTCATAGAAGGTAAACGGACAAAGATTACGGCAGGGGAGGAGAAAGAGTTTAGTCAAGAAGCCGATGGAAGCATTAGGTATAAGGGTAGGTGGTGTGTGCCTAACGATGAAGAGTTGAGGAAAAAAATTATGAACGAAGCACACAAGACACCGTATTCCGTACACCCAGGAGGAGATAAGCTGTATAAGGACCTCAAAGGGACGTTTTGGTGGCCGAACATGAAAAGGGAGGTCGCCGAGTTCGTAGCACGATGTTTAACCTGTCAAAAGATTAAGATTGAACAATCGTGAGACCCCAAGGATCGCCGCAAACCGCTGGAGGTACGATGGAAGTGGGATTCGATTTCAATGGATTTCATAACCTCTTTACCTCGTACCAAGAAAGGGAATAATATGATATGGGTGATTGTTGATCGGTTAACTAAGTCTGCACATTTTATCCCAATGAAAGACACATGGGGAAAGAAAGAGCTAGCCATGGCATATAGAACCAACATCCTTAAGATTCATGGTGTACCTAGCAGTATCATATCAGATAGAGATGCCCGATTTATCTCGAGGTTTTGGCAAGAACTGCAAGAGTCTCTGGGAACCCAACTCAAGATGAGTACAGCCTTCCACCCAGCAACAGACGGTCAAACTGAGCGAACCATACAGACCTTGGAGGATATGTTAAGGGCATGTGCACTAGAGTTTGGGGGAACCTGGGAGGAAAGGTTAGACCTCATAGAATTCTCCTACAACAATAGCTATCACGCGAGCATTAAGATGGCACCTTTTGAAGCTTTATATGGGAAAAAGTGTCGTAGCCCAGTATGTTGGGATGATAGTACCGAGGCAATGATGTTAGGACCTCAGATGATTCAGGACATGGTAAAACAAGTAAAAATCATCCAAGAAAAGATGAAGGCAGCACAGGATAGGCAAAAGAGCTATGCCGATTTACACCGACGCGGCATCGAATTCCAAGTGGGGGACAAGGTGTTGCTTCGGGTATCACCGATGAGAGGGGTGATGAGATTTGGGAAAAGAGGAAAGCTCAATCCTAAGTACATAGGACCTTATGAAATCCTGGAAAGAGTCGGCGAAGTAGCGTATAGGTTGGCTCTACCTCCAGCTTTAGCTAGGGTTCATAACGTCTTCCATGTGTCCCAACTTCGCAAGTACTTGAGCGACCCGTCTCACGTGCTGGAACCCGAAGTCATAGAACTAGACGAGTCCCTAACTTACGAAGAACGACCGATAGCAATTTTGGATAGTAAAGTACGGAAGACGAGAAGAGGTGAAACCAAAATAGTCAAGGTATTATGGTCTAACCATGATACTGAGGAAGCAACCTGGGAGGCTGAAGAGGCCATGAAACATAAATATCCTCACCTTTTCACCCAGGTACGCAGTGTTACGGGGACGTAACATTCTTTTAAGGGAGGTGGAATGTAAACCACTACTCGTTTAGTAAAGCCATGAATGCGTATAGGATAAAAATTAAATTCTTTTACGAGTAGTACTAGATTATCTTTAATAGATATTGGGATAAACTTCGGGGACGAAGTTTCTTTTAAGGGGGGTAGATTGTAATACCCGAAAATTTTAGGATCTTCTTGATTCACTCAGCTTAGTTAAGGTCGACTCTTTAATCTCTTTCAGTTCAACTAGCTCCCATAAATTCTTAAGTCAGCTTATATCTATATCCGCATCGCACATCGTATAGGATAAAGTGAAACATAACATGCACCAAGTTGCTCTTAACAAGGAAGCATGCAAGACAATGTTTTTGGCATGCAACAAATTGCTCTTTACTAGAAAGACAAGCATGCCCAACATAAACACATGCACATTGATTAAAACAAGGGAGACAAGCATGCATGTGACTCTCCTTTTCTCTTCTCTTTGATTAAAACAAATTGCTCTTCCAACTACTTCTTTTAGCCTATAAACCCCAACCCTTATGAGCATTTCATTCATCATTCACTCATCCATTTTCACTCCAAAATCTCTGCAAAAACCTCCAAAAATCAGTAAAGAAGCTCCATAAATCGGGTACAAGCACTCAAGTTCTAATGAGTTCGGGTAATCTTGAGTCGGGTGTTCAACAAGGGTTTGGAGGATCCTTTTTCCCACATTCTAAGGCTTCTAAGTGAGACTCTTACCTATTTCTTAAACCTTAATTTCGTGCTTAATCCTTGTCTTAATCCTTGTTTAGAAAACTCATAAACTTAACAAGAATTGAATCGTAAAAGAAATCTGTCATCTGCTATTCTGTGTTGTCGATTTATTTGGGACACTAAATTTATTCTAATTTCGAAATCCTCTTTATAGTACCACCATAAAGGTCTTAAGAGTTCATACAAAAAATTTTAATCACGTTCCAAGATGTTTTCATAATTTAAATGAATTTATCGTATAACCATCCTCAGTGAAAACTTAACTCCAGAAACTAGGGGTCTGTTGCAAGGACATTTTCTCAAAGATGTAAATAGAGTTTGTGGTTTCACATAAAATGAAAGTTGTTTATCTGTGGGATTAGAGTATACCCTCCAAAGACCGACTCTTAAATATAAAGGAATAATCTTGCACACCGTTTTTAGAAGCTTCATAAAACTGCTTTTCTGGAAAAATGTTTCTGTCCGGATTTTATTTCGTCACTTAAACATATTATTTTACATGAAATTTTGCATAGACCTTTCTTAGGATTCTAGTATATGCTCAAAAGTTTCATGTCAAAATTCCGTCTTTTAGATTTTCAAAAGTATTTTTATTCGAGCCTTAAAATCTGCCAAAACTGGTTTCCCTAAGTCTTGTTTTGTCTCCTCTCCCCTCGACTAGGGTTTGGCCCTAGGTCTCAATAGACAATCCTAGAACTCACATAGGATTGTCTATTGAGACCTAGGGCCAAACCCTAGTCGAGGGAAGAGGGGACAAAACAAGACTTAGGGAAACCAGTTTTGGCAGATTTATGCCTCCTCGGAATAAAATACTTTTGAAAATCTAAAAGACGGAATTTTGACATGAAACTTTTTGAGCATATACTAGGAATCCTAAGAAAGGTCTATGCAAAATTTCATGTAAAAATAATATGTTTAAGTGACGAAATAAAATCCGGACAGAAACATTTTTCCAGAAAAAGCAGTTTTGCGCGAGTTTACGAAAAACGGTGTGCAAGATTATTCCTTTATATTTAAGAGTCGGTCTTTGGAGGGTATACTCTAATCCCACAGATAAACAACTTTCATTTTATGTGAAACCACAAACTCTATTTAAATCTTTGAGAAAATGTCCTTGCAACAGACCCCTAGTTTCTGGAATTAAGTTTTCACTGAGGATGGTTATACGATAAATTCATTTAAATTATGAAAACATCTTGGAACGTGATTAAAATTTTTTGTATGAACTCTTAAGACCTTTATGGTGGTACTATAAAGAGGATTTCGAAATTAGAATAAATTTAGTGTCCCAAATAAATCGACAACACAGAATAGCAGATGACAGATTTCTTTTACGATTCAATTCTTGTTAAGTTTATGAGTTTCTAAACAAGGATTAAGACAAGGATTAAGCACGAAATTAAGGTTTAAGAAATAGGTAAGAGTCTCACTTAGAAGCCTTAGAATGTGGGAAAAAGGATCCTCCAAACCCTTGTTGAACACCCGACTCAAGATTACCCGAACTCGAATTAGAACTTGAGTGCTTGTACCCGATTTATGGAGCTTCTTTTACTGATTTTTGGAGGGGGTTTTTGCAGAGATTTTGGAGTGAAAATGGATGAGTGAATGATGAATGAAATGCTCATAAGGGTTGGGGTTTATATAGGCTAAAAGAAGTAGTTGGAAGAGCAATTTGTTTTAATCAAAGAGAAGAGAAAAGGAGAGTCTCATGCATGCTTGTCTCCCTTGTTTTAATCAATGTGCATGTGTTTATGTTGGGCATGCTTGTCTTTCTAGTAAAGAGCAATTTGTTGCATGCCAAAAACATTGTCTTGCATGCTTCCTTGTTAAGAGCAACTTGTTGCATGTTATGTTTCATTTTATCCTATACGATGTACGGTACGGGATATAGATATAAGCTGACTTAAGAATTTATGGGAGCTAGTTGAACTGAAAGAGATTAAAGAGTCGACCTTAACTAAGCTGAGTGAATCAAGAAGATCCTAAAATTTTCGGGTATTACAATTTTATTTCTATAAAGTGCATTTTGAATCATTTTATGTTTTTAATTAGTAATATCCCGGGTAGGTTTGGTCGGGGTGTTACACAGACCCACCCCAAACCCGCCCCACTCGCCCCAGACCCGCCTCATAGAATCGCATTATCGCAACATAAATTTCAATAATTTTTTACCGAAAATTTTCTAATAAAGACATAGCTACATATAAAACACATTCCAAATAACCAATCAAAATATTGTGAGTACCAAATTAAAATACATAAGGCACACATTTAACGTTTATGAATTAAAAAAATATGGAGTATTAGTGGTATTCATATTTTAAAATTTTAAAGTTAAAAAAAAAAAAAAATTAAATAAAAGTAAAGTTTTATAGTGTTAAATATTTTTCTAATTTATATTTTTAAGTATATGAATAAGGCGGGTATAGACGAGACGGGTATAGGCGGGACGAGTAAGGGTGGGGCGGGTATAGGCGGGGCGGAGGCGGGGCGGTGGCGGGTACGGGGCGGGGTGGTGTTTGGATGAAATCCACCACCGTTCCACGGCGGGGATCACTTTTAAGATCCACCACCGCTCCACGACACACTAAAGTGCCTCCTACCTCCACCCTAACTGGGGCGGATGCGGGAAGGTATCCGCGTTGACCCGCTCTACTGACATCCCTAAATACACACCACCACAGGAACCTTTGCCAACCACCATCTCTTCGGAACAAGCTCCATCTGAGAGATTACACAAGTGTTTAAAAATGGGTGATGTTTTTTCCTATAAGAAATTTACTCCATCCTATATTAATTTTTTTCCAATATTACCACTCCCTCCATAAATATTGTTTCATCCTATACTTCGTATTATTTACTCTATCCTAAAAAGTGAAATCCACTTGCACCGTCACTAGTCGGTAGACTACCTAAACGCCACCCCAACGTCAACCACCCCCTACCTGATGCCACCGTCAGCCGCCTAATAGGCTAATACCAAATTCTTATTTACTTTATCTCAAATAATCACTCGCCAGTCACCACCAAAACTGTAACTTTTTAACAATAGCATTAATAATTACGGAGTAACAAATATTGATTGATTATCAATTTATCATAGAAAAAATAGTCTTTAACAATATATTTTTAGTTGATAATCATGTTGTATAACTACAAAAATGCAAAAAATTAGTGAACAATGTAAAAAAGAGAAATAAGTAGGAAGAAAAATAACTAAAAATATATAGGATAGGAGTAAATAACCTATAGGAAAAATCCCAATAACCGAAAAATAACCTAAAAAATTTAATGAAACTTTCCTTTATTATAAACCGAAAAGTTTACATAATAAATGTAGGAGTGCTATCGAGAATAACGACAGCTTTCTCAGGGTACATCACCGTATACGGAGTAATTGTTATAATTTCTGTAATTTTTTTGTTGCTTTTCTTACAAAGAGATGTATAATTACGGGAGCGTAAAAATTAGCGCTCAAGTTCTATCGAAATGTGTTTGACGCCCTAATGTATAATTACAAAGAGATGTACAATTACGGGAGCGTAAAAATTAGCGCTCAAGTTCAATCGAAATGTGTTTGACGCCCAAATGTATAACAAAGAGATGTATAATTACGGGAGCGTAAAAAATTAGCGCTCAAGTTCTATAGAAATGTGTTTGACGCCCAAATGTATAACAAAGAGATGTACAATTATGAGAGCGTAAAAAATTAAAGCCAGTGTGTTTGACGCCCAAATGCTAGTACGGACTCCGTACTATCTTTGAGCGATCTATACCTGATTACCTGTCTTCTTTGAAAATATGTTCCATCTTTAAAGTTCAAATGTCGGGATTTCAGAAGATAAACCATGAGTAGACCTGTAGAGTAGCCGTGACATTATACTTCTGTATGGATCGCTTTCTCTCTTTTCTTTCAAATAAGCGAGACATTTCTCGACTTCGGATTTGACTTCCATGTACACTCCCTGAGCTTTTTGCTTGTCTTTCAATTCATTTTTCCTCCCTACACACACACACACACAAAAAAAAAAAGCGAAATAAATTAGTTTTAATCAGCGGGTTTCTAGTCTCTTAATTGCTTTTCACGACCAGAATAGGGGAAAAAGAAAATTCCGTTTTCATGACCGCTGTGCTTCTGAAACTATAGAGACAAACACATTACGGAGTATATCTCAATACTTCGAGCAAAAACCTAACGGAAAACTATCTAATTTTGAGTTGAATCATATGCAAGGCATGTTAATATAATCAGCACTTTTTGTATATGTAAATGGATACAAACACGACTCAACCGATTGATATCTTCTCATCAAGCCTATCTTCAATCTCACCCTCGGCCCTCCAAATAGTCCGACGAAGATAATGAAGTGTAAACATTTGTGTATTTAGGTGGACGCTTCACGAAGTTTATAACATTGTACCTTTGGTTTCAATTGGCTTCCCAAACAAGTAGTAGAACCTTCCCGGAACTTGAGGTAGAATTCCCGGTATGTGCACCTGTTGGTTTGAAACCTCGCCACTGCTGTCAGTCCTGCCACAAAAAATTCGTGACTTCAGGTAACAGTCTTACATATTGAGTGAATTATTAGTTCCAGGATTCAACAAATTACAGATGTGTTGCCGTTTTTGTGTCTCGCTTGACATACCTTAACTGCATTGCTTCCTTTGTTAAGGCCTCGATTTCTGCTTTGAAGTAAGGAATCCTGTTTAGGTCATTATAATCCACAACTACCTGAAATTAAAGGGTTTTCTTTGAGCCAATTTTTTGCTTCATATGTTAGAACAACTCGACCTCTAATCGCTGACTATCTGTTCATCGTTAGATATTGTGGTAATATGTTAATTTGCAGATGCACCATACAACAACAAAAGCGTTGGTTTCAAAAAGTTTGGGGCCGGCTAACATGAAACATTTTTGAAACATTTTAGCATTCAAAAGATTAATTTTTCGCCAACTTTGTAATTCATCAGAAATCGTTTTTTCGCACTTACTTTACCAATGTCATCTTCTCCTACTGCGCCAAAAGGAACAATCTTAGCTCCAAATCTTGCAGCCATCCTAACAAACTCCGATTGTTCCGGCCAAAATAACTGATATTCTTCTCCCTGAAACAAAAGATTCTGTTCAGAGCTAGCTGTATCAGAAATAACATCTCCGCTTCATTAGCATTCAGTGAGATCCAGAAGGCGATTCTGTAATACGGAGATCAAGTCCCCCGAGTCCTCATAGAAAGGAGAACACGTGAACTTTTAAAATGGTCACTTGCATTTCACTGCCTTCGATGTCATTCATGGTATAGAGGTTACTTTGCAAAATCAGCTTTTTCACGATTTTTTAAATCTTACCTTTCGATGAAATGCCTCTCTCACGCCTCCAGGATAGAGTAGAACATGAGACTTTGATGCAAGAAGTTTGAATAGATTTCTGCCTGAAACGGGAACCCCGCCCATTGATCTGATCAAGTCAAATGACGATATATCAGGCAATTTCCCGTCGACTTGCTTAACGAAAAACATCGGGTGTGCTATTCCTCGAATAAGGATATTTTTCTCAGTCAAGATCCGCAACACAAGCGGAGCAAGGTCAATCCCCATTAACATGTGATAGCCAACAAGTAAAGTTGGCCCTTCAGAAGGAAGTCCTTCAAGACCCTTAACAATCTTTCCGTCCTCTAAAGTCGAAAGCATAACAGGAGAAATTACTGGATCAAGCCACCTGTAATACAAATCGTCAAGTACTCTCTATGTTATACACTATCTGATTCAATCACTAGCTTACCTTTCTGTTTTAGGAAGAGGCACAAATTGACGGTTTTCTTCATACAAAATTATCTTTCAATACTTTGAAATCGATTAGAAGGAAAAAGAATACATGTATTTAAGTTATTTTGCTCTGAGTACTTGATCAAAAATCATTTCAAATTATATAAAAAGCCAATATTTGCTCGGTTCCAAAATAGAAAGGTAAACAAATGACTGAATTAGTGGGAGTATACTAATGTAGCGGTTTGAATGAGTATGATGACTAGTCTAGAGTATTAAACTTGGCATCATCATTCTGAAAGAAAAGTAATTTCAAGATCACGATTCGTTATACACTACGTTCTAAACCCTATACGGAGTACTCCATATTAAATTGAACAGCCCTCAGAAACTATACGAAAAAATATGCTGTGGACACTACGGAATTCGAAGATCAGGTATAAAATGTTGCTATAAACACGATATTAACCCCTTAAAGCATGAATATCAGCTCTCACGAGATTACCATTGTACTGCTTTGTCCGTATAAACGACTAAAACTTCACATACAAACTTTTTCAAGTCAAGTATATGTTACGAAGAAATTTTCTCAGATGTAAAGCACTTACCAATGCTGATCTTCAACTCTTTTGAATTCAGATGGAGTAAGTGACAGAAAATCTGAAACATAATCATAATTTCTCCCACGACGGTAAAAACTAGCACCCTTGAGTATATACACCAAGTCTACGCCATCTTCCTGCCAACATCAATTGCATTACAGGGGTAAGACAAAATGCTATATACCATTTCTGATACATGAAAGCCATGCTTTCCGGTGCTTCAAAGACATAAATCGATTATTAGGCTCCGATGTTAAGAATTAGCTAAGTGCCATCTATAAAGCTTCATATGTAGTACAACAGTTTTACCAGCATAAAATCCGGAGAATATATAACAGTAACCTATTTGCTAATCACTGTCACTGCCGATGTGTAAAACCTTCACATCGAAGACCGCATCATCGCAACTCACAAATCCTCGACATACAGCTTATAGATTCTGAAGCTCTCCAACTCCGAGCAATAGAAACTCCAACAGTTTAATTATAAAATACGGCCGATGACTAACTCATAAACAACTCTCATGTTAGTCTGAATCAAGCGTCCATATTGAAAATAAAATCAATGGATCTCTTTGCTCCTAAATCAACGGTAGAAGCAGAGTCTAATTACTGTGCGTGCACAATGCTAATATCCATTCTGCTCGTAAAAGGATTATAATGAGAGGTTTGAAGCAGAAAGATGGAGATGAAAAAGAGAGATTCCGTCCTACCAATAGCAAGGAATGGCCATTGTCGTCAAACTTACGAATCTCACAATTTGTTAGCACCTTGCGAAGCCTTTCACCTTCTTCTAGACTTGGTAGTAATTGATCCCTTCCACTGAGATTACACAGTACAGCATAGTGAGAGATTTGTGTTCAAAACTTGCGTAAGATTGGTTTTATAATTAAAAAGATCACTTATGGAACAGTTTGTAGAGGATACTGACTTATCCATATGTTTTAAGAAGATATCACTGAAATATGTTTTAAGAAGATACCACTGAAATACAGGCAAATACCTTAAAAGTATCAAGGTTTGTGCTTTGACGGCACTGAGTCGGGAATTGGCATAGGCACACGCATTTTGAAGCATTTCCATCTTCCAAAGGAATGCTTTTGCAGGAAAAAGACTAGCAATGACCTGTAACAATTGTCAGATAATGTCTCAGTAAATGGACAAATCAATTCGTCTAACACAAAGAATTCCTCGAAATGGAAGTAGCACTGAGATGATGGTTAGAACACGGTAGCAATGACAACAGCCAATTCCGATCCACTGAGAACGAGTGGCTCAACGCTGAAAGATAACAGAATGCTCTATGATAGTATGAAGTATTTAGTACACCTTGAAGTTCGACACTTCGATTTTGTGTCACACTTGTGTCAAACATGGTATTCAAGGATTTGGGTATGGATACCCGAGACATTTACCATTTTAACACTTGACCAGTGAAGACAGAAGGGAAGACAAAGTGGAAGAAGAGACTCTTACATGAACCATGTAAGGCATGATTTTTGACAATTTTAAGACTATGCATCAAATAATTCTGTGGTCTCTTTAAAAACTCAATTTTCACTCTTTTATTTAATTTTATTTTGGAAACGGGTCCCTAAACCTGTAGCCTTTTCTAAAAACAGAGTTCATGTGCCAATTTTGACAAACTCTACCTACTGCTACAAGATATGAACATTAAGAAATGCAGTGACTTAACATCATGAATCACGGCACAAGAACGTGGTGAGTAGGATCTTACTGAATAATACGAGGACAGTGACGACAAACCCTGTATCGCCTCTCTGGAAGCTTGTGACTGCGGAAGCAAATTCCCCACAGCATCAATAAATCCCTTAACTGAGTCCTCTGATATGCATTGCAGATTCTATAGACTTCAGTCCAAGTGTGCAAATTCACAAATTTGTAATGCTTTACTTAAACTTGCCCTCTAAAAATCATTATTGATAAATGATGATAATGCGAAAATCCAAACTCAGCAAAATAACAGTTTAAGATTCAGGAATAATGGTCACTGACCTGTCACTAGGTTGAACGGAAAACTACTGTTGATTAATGATTGTATCGGTGAAGATGACAACAGGGCCATTGGCAGCTGCAGTGATGAGACCGATGACCTGCTAAAAGATGTAGCTGATGAAAGAGAGATATCAAATACGAGTACTTCATACTCCGTAGGAATTTAAGACTGAATGTGCACGCGCAGCAAGACCGTTCATTCACTTAACAAAGATAAGTATGCAAACGCCAATCTAGGAAACACACTTTTAGCTTCTTGAAGACCACATTTCACCAAAATACATCATGTATCTACTCGTATCAATTTTGCTCTACAGGATGGAAGGACGCAAATAAGAATCAAGTAACAATATACACATTTTCAAATGGCACATATAACAACTCTTAATGTTAACCATTTTGTTGAAAAATCAACATATTCCAGTTTATTCATAAATTTAGTAAACATTCGAAATAAAAAATGACCATCATAACATACCTGGATTGACCAAAATCAGCACGAGATCCACATCTGGATGGTGGGATGCAACGGCTAACGCAAGGCACGCTCCAAAAGAATCACCAATAAGATATATCGGCCTATTTGGGGAACGACTATGCTCTGACTTAATAACGTCACCAACCAGCTTCACCAATTCTGCAATTAATTAGATAGTTCTTAGATTTATAAAAGGATTAATGAGCATACCAGTATGCCACCCTAGTAATGGACGTAGAAAAACCTTGCAATATTCCTATCCTAAAGTTGATTTCAATGTCTATGATTGCGGCGGGAAGACATCAATTCTATTACGCAATAAATCCACCTCAGAAGGTACGAGTTTAATTTGATAGGAACAGAAACAACAACTACTAAATAAAATCTGACAGTGCAAAGGCATAGTGCAAATCAATGCCAGGAAAAAAGAAAAAGAATATATTTGATCAACAATATTGCCCTGGTTAATCAAGGGGCTTGTGGCACGAATATCAAGTCTTACTCCTATGTTGAGGAAGCACAACGAAATAGTTCAATCATAGTGAATGAAGCTGAACATCAGTGTTGAAAAATTTCAGTTACCTGCAAACGGAGTCCGATCTGCAGCTGGAATGTGCAAGCACCATACTTCGAAAATCCTATATTAGTAAATCATCAATGTAGGAACTTTTTAACACTTCATGAGTTTGCACAAGACTGTAGAATGTACGACTACTCAGCGAATGTAACCATACATCATCCTGCAATTCGGGATTATACTAAACAAGTACTAGAATAAAATAAAGCGCCAACTTACTTTCCCAGCTTCCCGTGGTGCCTCGTTAGTCCAAGTCCAACTCCGAAAATTCCTGCAAAACATTCATCTTCAATAATTTCTACCAACAATGACAACGACAACAACTTTCAGGTGCGTTATTTTCCACTCAATTAAATTCAATATAATAGGTTGTAAAGTGTAAAGTTTTACGAATACAAAGATGCAATTGGTCTGGGAATATCTCCCACCATACGCGTAAAGCCATTATCAATCCAGAGTCCAGACACCACACCTATCATTCCCATTCCCATTCCCATACCAACTGGCGGTTGACTACTCGTACAATAGCGGATTAGCGGGGATAGATCAATTGAAACAACGACTACTCAAACGTTCACATTTCGTCATGTGCACTCTTAGAGGTCATTTCACATAGTCCGCCACAAAGCTCCACTACCAAAGTAACAATATTACAATATATTACGGAGTATCTACTAAACACCATTTAAACTACTTACTGAATATATATAAATTACTAGTCGTTCGTTTATATATATATACAATAACTTCTTTTAACATTCATATGCGCATTTCCATTACTACTCACTCCTTTGAATTCCCCGTTAGGCGGGTGGTGGTCACCTGCCATGGGTGATGGGGCGGATGTGGAGGTGGAGGTGGATTTTTGTTGGTGGATGCGGTGGTGGAGATGCTTCCCCGCCCCAATGACATCCCTAGATGTAATAAACACTACGTAAAAAAATGAGTTGCACACGACAATACACGTATCAAAACTCAAATTCAAATTCAAGTGCACAAATACCGCCGCACTCACCGGGGAGATAAAGTAAAAGAGGAACACGCTCCGACCGACGACCACCGCACTCTGTCGGAGTAAACCACCGCGGACCACCGCCGTCAACCTCCGACGACTCAATCATAACCGCCGCCTCACGGAAATAATCCGCCGCGCTCTTCTCCGCCGCCTTTCCGTCGCCGTCCACGTCAATTCCAGGCACACCGACGCCGGCCAACGCCGCCGGCTTACGGTGACCAGAGCTTTGAGAAAAAGAGAAACGGCGGCGCAGCGTCGTGTACGGCGGTGGACGGTGAGGCGCGGTGGTTAATACGGCGGCGTATTGAGTGAGGATTGGTGCAGAAATAGCCGCCATTTTTTTTTTTTTTTTGTTCGAAGGTTGTGTACGTGTTTGTGGGTTTTGTGTAGTATTGACTATTGAGTCAATTGTTGTACCGAAATGTTTATAAGTCGTTACGTGTTAAATGTAATCTTATTATTTTAGGAAACTATTGAATTTGACGAGTGTCAATTGAATGATTGAAAAAATTTGCGTCTGTTTTTATGTATGAAAAATTTCAGATCGATTATTTTCTATTTATAATTTTAAACATAAATTTTTTATCCCAAAATCTAACGTATTCGAATTTTTTGTGTATTTTATGTTAAGGGTATTGATGTTTTGTATACAGCTTTTACTCCCATTGTATACTTTTATTACTATTATTTTCAATTTTGTCCTTTTTTACTCCCATAATATACAAATATTTTTATTTTTTTTTTAACTTTTCCTAAACCATATGCATTCAATTTCTATATTTTCTTAAATCAAATTCATTAAGTATTTCAATTTATCAATCATGAATTCCGATAATAAATTTAATGAGGTAATTATCGTTATTAATTTTTATTTTGTTCATTAAATTATTGAATTTTATTAATTTTTGGTCAATTTAAGTTAAAATCAAATTAGGGTTTATAAATTAGTGTTAAGGTGGTTTACGGTGGTGGGAGTGGTGGTGGTCTTTGACTGTGGGCGAGTCACGGTGGCGTCGACTGGGCGGCGCGTCGAGGTGGGGTCTACTGGGCCGGCGCGGTGGTGGTGGGGTCGGCTGGGCCGGCGGTGGTGGTGGGATCGAGGTTAGGTTGAATTTGGCTCGAAACCAGCATTTGATCGCATCATGGGGGTAACTGGAACTTCCGAATTTTAAGAACTGCAAAGGATTCAACCTAGTATAAATCAGCCCGTTGTATCTGAGATCTTTGATCGCAAACACTTCGGGTTAATGGAGATGCCCGACAGCTTTCTTACTCAAACTAAGACGGAGTATATATTGTTCTGAAACACGTAAATTATCGCGAAGAAGTTACGAAAACGAGTTGCAGTTAACACGTACACACCCAACAATACATGCATACTCTGAAGGAATCGAAACTAGCAGAAGCAACTACGGAGTATATCAATGCATAAATGCAGCAAACAAAAGGGACATCAATCATTAGTCCTAAAAAACGAGCAGTCGTGTCAACCACCGACTGCTGTAATTGAACCAGTGAAAGAAAGAAAAAAATAAAATAAATAAAGTCGAAATAATTTATCAACAAAAGATGATGTAAACCCTGCCGCCGCCACCCACCACCTCCGGCCGTCACCCGCCGCCTCCCGTTGCCGGCAACCCCCAAAATCCCAACTTCATGTAAACCCTAATTTAATTTTTAACCTAAATTCATCAAAATTAATAATATTAAACATAATTTTATGAAATAGATTGAAATTAAATAGAAATTATTACTTTGTTGAATTGATTATCGAATTATAATTGAATTAATTGTATGAATTTAGGATTATAATTGAAATAATTGTATGAATTTAGTTTAAGAAAAATTAGGAAAAATAAAAGAGAGGATTTTGTATACAAATGAGTAAAAAAGGGTAGGAAAGGGAAAAAAAATGAAAAAAGTATAGAAGGTGAGTAAAATCCGTATACAAAAAATCATATTCGTATGTTAATTACTTTACATTTTGTTTGTATTTTATTCTCATCTCATTTTTCTTATAACGACGAGTTATTAAAAAACAAATAACTACGTGAAACATTATCAACATACAAGAGTTTTGAATTTTCTATTTAAGATTTGTATTTAACTTTTTTAAAAAAAAAAAAAGTATTATGGAGTACTTATTAATTAATAATTACTCTGTATGTTAATTTTATAATCATTTAATAAATTGTTAAAAGTAATTTAATAAGGAGTAATAACAATAACACTCATAATAATCATGTCATTTTACGTCATTTATTTTATTTCAATTATTATTCAGGAATTTTTTAGCAAACAATATACTTCGTAATTAGTTTCAGATAACTTATCAATTTGTTATTTTCAGTTTTCTATTAGTTTTTAGTGTTCAACTATCTTTTCATTTAATTTTCCAAAGCAGGAATTAAGTTCCAAAAAAAAACTTAATGATTATCATATCTTTTAAGTTCAGTTTAAACTTAAATTCGGAAAATTTTGATTCGTATACTTGTTTCGCATATTTACACTATACTCCGTATTAAATTGTCTCACGTCTTTCATTGTCTGCCATATACTTCAATTCAAATAATTGGAGCAAGATCCACTTGTGTATGCACCAGTCGTAATTTTATTAGTGAGGTCATATTTCCATGGGTAAAATATACTTTGCCAAGTTTGCCACTCATTTTATTTGTACATGAACAGTGCTCACCATGTGCATGAATGCATTCTTTGTCGTTGCAATTTGCAAAGGCTATTAGTCCGTGAATTCATGTACGGAGTGTTGGAAGTAATGAAAAGGTTAGTAATGTTGTCTACATTATAGAGAGAAACTTTTCATTGCCTCGTAAGAGTATCTTTGTGTAGAGTCCTCCGCAAATGGTAATAAATTAGCACGGCATCGACCACATGGCAGTGATGCCCATCCCAAAACCAATTGGTGATGGGAGGAGTAGCCCACTTACTTATAAATTAGTCCCTTCACTTTAATTCTACCGATGTGGGACAATGCTCCTCACACACATATGGGAAGAGACCTCAACACTTTGCATTCTCTCCACTAATTGCATATTTATGGTGCATGATTATGACCATTAACATCATGGTTATGAGTTATGACCATTAACATCATGGTTATGAGTTATGACTATTAACATCATGGTTGACCCATGTTTATGGTAGTGTATTAGTGGTTATGCCATTTAGTTATGGTGCTAATTACACACTATAAATATGGAAAGTGTAGTCATTTGAGAAATACGCATCTTCCATAACCTTACTACATTCTCTATGATAATTTTGAGCATACCATATGAGTTCTGACTCCTAATTGTTGAGTACACAACTTTTAGGAGTGTTGTGTGACCTTGGGGGACGATGTCCATGTCGATTTGTACCGTAGTCGGGGCGATTTCGTTTCTCATTCAGTGGCCTCCATACCACGACACAACAACACTTATTCTCTCAATATATATTCGCCCCTATAGTGACCCGATATTTCCAACAATTGAGAAACGAAATGTTGTCACTATTATGGTTGTTGTGTTTATTATTTTTGTCATTGGAATCATTTTTATTGGCAAAAATATTGTATTCGGCTATGAAAATTAAGCCGCGGAGGAATAGACAGCAGCTCGGTATTTTATTCATAACTCGGTCTCCAGAGCTCCGTTTGAGGCGTGTAATATGGCGTTGGAAAGCTAAGACGAAGGGCTACAACTTTTTAGTTGAAGCCGTGAGCAGATTCGGTCATTTAGCTTCCTTAAAATGGACATCAATGTCATGACAGTGTGCTGGAATTTTATGAAGATTCATAAAATAATGGTATTATTTATAATTTTATTGCTCAATTCATTCTTGCGATTAAGGTATGTTCCCCTGAATTTTCGATCTTCGTAAATATTTATGATGATAAGTATGAAGGTTTGGTTAAATTTTATATAAGCCTTAGTCGTTTGTGTGCATAAGCTACTATTTATATATGGTACGATATATCTATAAACTTGGTAAAGTTACGCTTGATAATTGATTTCGAGAATATGTGAATGATATTGTACCAAGTGTTTGATTGAACAATAAGTCTTGTGTGAAACGGGTAAACCCGTTTCACACAAGAAACGGGTCGGATCTCAGCCCAAATTGAGATCCAAGCCCACATATATACCTATAACCCTAACACTCTCTCTCCCTCTCTTTTTCATTTCTGCCTCCCTCTCCCTCTCTCTTCCATTTTTGCCTCTCTCTCTCTTCCATTTCTCCCTTTCTCTTCCATTTCTGCCTCCCTTCCTCCCTCTCTCTTCCATTTCTTATTATTATTACCACATTAATAATATTCATCACATAGTTGAAGGTGGCCTGAGCACGGTGGTTGAAGGTCAGAGCTCCGGCCATGGTGGATGAAAACAGAGGTGGTGGCTCACGGTTTCATGGTGGTTGTCGTGCCATTGTTGTTGTTGTATTTTATTTGTTTTATTTTTTTCTCTTTTTGTTTGTCTTTTTTTTTTTTTAATTTTTTTTAAACCCGTTTTTCTGGGTAAAAGATGACATTTTTCTGGGTAAAAGATGACATTTTTGGGGGGTTTAAGTTGTTGTTGTTGTGCGTGCCATTGTTGTTGTTGTTGTATTTGTTTTTTTTTTTTTCTCTCTTTTTTAGGTTTCATTAGATCTGGGAAATTCAATTTTTGGGGGGTTTTTTAATTGATTTTTAGGTTTTTTTGGTTTTGATTGAGTTGTCGTGCCATTGTGGTTGTTGTTGTTGTATTTGTTTTTTTTTTCTCTTTTTTTTTAAACCCGTTTTTCTCTTTTTTAAACCCATTTTAATGGTAACATTGTTTTTGTAAAGGGTGACCTGTTTGCATAAATGGGTAACATTTTCTTTCAAGTAAAACAAACCCATGGAAACATTAAAGTTGTGCTGAAAGCTAAGACGGTAACATTGTTGTACTAAATGGTGACCTGTTTGTATTAAAGGACAACATTATCTTTGCAGGACAAAAAAAAAACAATTGAAACATTAGTTTAGCTGAGAAATAAGATGGTAACATTGTTGTTGTAAAGGGTGACCTGTATGTATAAAAGGACAACATCTATATCTATATCTATATTATATATTAAAAGACAATCCTCCATAAGTGTTTTCATGGAAAATACTCAAAAACGAACACTTTTTTCACCTTATTCCGCCACGTCATCTAGTGGGTCCCACGTCCTCATTGACTTCTCGGGTCAAATTTCATGCCTAATCGTCTTCCCATTGTTTTTTCAGCTTCTTTGTCCTTTCATAGTTTGAGGATATGAAAAGAACATAATTGAAGAGCATAATTGAAGTTCATCATTCATTTGCTCGCATTCAATTATCCGTGTTAAACAACTTTTATCTCAACATGACCGTTTTTCTTCTCCGGCTTACATTTTCACCGTTCACGACGTACAACATTAGAGTACCCGACAAACAAATGAAACAAAAAAAATAGACTACTTAATTGGTATGTACTTACTAACATAAAATGCAAAATTGAAACAATACAAATGAAACTAAAAAATATTCATCAAACAGATGTAATAACACAAATATAATAATAATAATTATAAACAAATAATCAAACTTCTCAACTACATCGTCTTTTATTTCTCATTATATTCTTATTTTTTTTGAATTAATTATTTTGTCTAAACTAATTAATATAAAGAAAACCAAAAGACATAAGTTATTACCTTATAAAATCAAGCATCAATATTATTATTTTAGAAATTCCAAAACTTTCAACGTCATGTAAAAATTATTTCAATAATTTTTATAAATTTATATTTAGACACATTTGACTTTTGCTTTTGTAGCTTTGATTTTAATATGTAATATAGATATCAATAAATAAATATTTATAGTTTTATAGTACAATGTTTACTATTTTTTTTTATATTTGCAGGATGAATCGGGAAATAACAAAGCTCACAATAATTTCAAGGTATAATCTATGTGTTGATTATTCTATTAATTAACTTTATTTTATTTTTGAGTAAAATTTTGATAATTATTATTTAATGAGAGGATAAATACAAGGTGGATCAAATTTTTTATTTTTGAGTTTTCAAAATTTTAAAAGTCATGCATCAAATATTTTAATAATGTTTAAAAATTTTATATTTAGATTTATTTTGCTTTTGATTCTGTAGCTTTGATTATTTATTTTCCTCTAATGTTATTTTATAGTACAATGTTAACAAATTTTTATCTTTGCAGGAACAAATCGGAAAATAAAAAAAATCCACAATTTCCAAGGTATAATCGATGTGTTGCTAATTTTTGGTTAATTTTTTTTGAATGAAAGGATAAAGACAAGGCGGATTATTTGATATTTGTTTCATTAATCTTTGACTCTAATTATTAACTTTAAATATATCAAGATGATGTTTAAGAAGAGTTTAAAAAATTAATTGTGATGTATTTTTATTTTTTATCAAGGCTTGATAGTATGAAAGGAGATGAATAAGATAACTATATTCATTTAAATTGTTATTTCTACATAGTCAAAAACTATGAGAAATTATAGTTTTTTAATGTGATTTTTATAGTAATTGTTTTAAAATTATATATTTACAATATCATAACTTTACACTTGAACCAATAAAATATATTGTCATTATTTTTTATTTACTTAACTTTCTTATATAACTAGAATGATCTTTAAGTCATCATCTAATAATAATTCATTTTTTTTCCCTTAATTTCATTTTTTAAAATTTATTTTAACAAATTAGTTAAAATAAAAGAACAAAAATACAAGAATCATTCATTCAGAAAATTACAAGAATCATTCATTCAAAAAATTGATGCATTTATTAATTTAGTTGGTGTGAGAATTAAAAAATTTCAAAGGTCATGAAAAAATAAATTCATTATTTCTCATCCCTTTATCTTTAAATGCATTTGCGTTCTTAATTTCATGTTTTTATTTTGTTTCGAGAATTTATATTAAGTGTTGATAGTAACTAATATTTTATATGTGTTCAAAACTATTCTCAAAATTACCTTTTATAAATTAATCTAAACATATTCGAAATAGATGAAAAAAATAAATTACGGTAAGTAATCTAACATACCTACTTAATATAAGTATCATATTAAGCTTGATGTATAAAACTGAACGTGTACTTTTTAAAATGTGAAAAGTGCTCGATAAATTTCTCAAAAAAATTTGAAAACTTATTTGGAATCATTTTGGTATTATATAAAAATGAATGTATCCACCATTATACGTGACTATAAAAAATAGTATCTCCTATTCGAATGTACGCAATATGTTTGATCTTTATTCTTAAATAATATTGTAACAACCCGGTTTTCGTGACTTAATTAAACTTAGGCGGAAATATTAATTACTCCTTCTATCCTGGTCATTTGTTTATACTTTCTATTTTAGGGCGTACGAGTCATTTGTTTACAATTCCATAAATGATCGTGTGCCCATACAACTTTAACCAATTACATCTATTAAATTTGTTAAAGTGGACCCTCAATTGTACTTTTACTATTATTTTATTAGTTTTTTCTCTATCTCTCTCATTAAATTGATAAATGTGTATAAAGTAAACGTAAACAAATCACCGAAACGGAGGGAGTAAGTACTTTGTATTACAAACTAGCTGTAATCGTCTTACAACTCAAAATACATAATCATAGTTATAAATAACCATGGTTATTAATTTAGCATTTCTCAAAATGCAAAATAAGACCTCCAATCCTCTAGTGTTCATCGCCAATTAACCTTGTGGTACCTACGTATAACCCATAAGACTCAATTTTATCCGACACACGCTGAACCATAAACCCATAGCAATTAAAATATACGAAGTAACATTATCATATACACGTGTAATTACATCATAACACACATAAAACATATATCTAAAGAATACAAGATTATTAAGACATAAAATATTTCAAATCATATTTTAAGCATACCTCATTGCAATTTCATATAACGTAATAACATGATATATAAACTTGATACATTTCAATCGATATAAATTGCATTAATAATGATCAATTCAATACACATACATGTGAACAAACATATCTCTTATAGAACGAGGGATAATCGACCCTTCTCATATCAAAACAATTATACGTGACTATAAAAATATTGTATCTTCTATTCGAATGGACCAAATATGTTTGATTTTTATTCATAACAAATATTGTAACAACCCGATTTTTCGTGTCTTAATTAGACAAAGGCAGAAATATTAATTAAGTACTTTGCATTACAAAACCAATTGTCATCGTCTTACAACACAGAATACATAATCAGAGTTATAGATAAATATGGTTATTAATTTTCCATCTCTCAAAATACAAAAGAAGACCTTCCATCATGTGGTGTTCATTGTCAATTAACCCTGAGGTATATACGTATAACCCGTAAAACATATTTTAGGACACAATATTAGTTTCTCCTCATTTAACAAAACACGTCAACAATACATAAATGTAGAAATTTTTATCTGAAATAATCAACAACAATTCCGTAATTGACCTAAGGAGTCAAAGTCCATGAAATTTGAGCTCTAATTCTTGGCGTCACGATTTGCGGTCATCGTTAGCCTCAAAGGCGCAATTGCAACTTTGCGGAGAATTTATGATTTCATTAGTTGTCTGATTGTGTAGTACATAGTATGTAATATGCAATCGACAGAGTATGTAATATTTTTGATGTCTCGCCTACAACTCATATTATTTCTATCCATTAAGAAATTATTTTGATATTTTATATGGAAATAAAAAATTATTAGTGACTATAATATTTAGATGTACAAACACAATTGACAACTCACAAGACCACAAGAAATATGTACTAAAATGTGACCGACTCAGCCCGTGGATTCCACGGGACACACCACTAGTTATCTTTTAAGAAATATAAACCCCGAAAGCTAACATGGTAACATTATTATACTAAATGGTTACCTGTTTGTATAAAAGGACAACATTATCTTTTAAGGAAAACAAACTGAAAAATGAGATGGTAACATTGTTGTTGTAAAGGGTGACCTGTATATATAAAAGGACAACATTATCTTTTAAGGAATATGAAAGCTAACATGGTAACATTATTATACTAAATGGTTACCTGTTTGTATAAAAGGACAACATTATCTTTTAAGGAAAACAAACCCATTAAAACTGAGGTTTCATAATATGTTACCAATATAATATAATATGTTACCATTTTTGTCTACTTTGTTACCATTTCTAATTACCCTATAAACATGATTTTCGATAAAAGGTGAAAAAAAAAATGGGTCTTAAAAAAATTTAAAAAAAAAAAAAAAAATTTAAAAAAAAAAAAAAAAAAAAAAAGGGAAAACGGGTCATACCCGACCCGTCTCAAGGCTGGAAACGGGTCAGCCGTCTCAAACAAGAATTTGTGTTGATTGAATAGTAGCTAGAAGGATTGAGTTTTCAAGCTATTGTTTATGTGCGTAATATGTATATCAAGCAAAATATTTCACACATTTGGATCGTTTTTAGTTTTGATTATGAGATGAACTAAAATTGTTTTTGGGTTATGAACCAAATGTGGGGGTTTAAAATTTGTTTTTAATTGATATACTCCGTACATTTTATCTTGGATATATTTGTGAGTGTGACAAATAAGGAAAATTAGAATTTGTCAATACTTTATAAAAGTATATTATTATATTATAAATTGTCAGGTACGATTATATAATATCTAAATGTTGAGATGATCAATAGATGAATAATGTCTATACTTTGTTTGAACGATTATGTTTGTCACTCATTTGTGGCGTGACAACATGTGGGGGAAGACATTCAACCTATTTGATAAAATTATTCATCAAGTTTAGAGTTGATATCTTATAATTTGTGAAAGGTATATATGTATATATTCCTAACCGTGGCGGTGTATGAAAAATTATATATGATCGTATGTTTTATACGTGACTAAATTGAACCAATCTAAGAAATGTTAATTTGTTGGCTAATGACTATGTCAATAAATAATAAGTTGCGTAAGGTTCAATTATTTATGTTATACATAAATTACCACACTATATGAGATTATGATGATTGATTTTATGTATTTAAGAAGTAAAATTCTTATTTTGTAAAATGTGAATTTGCTTAGAGAAAGTAGCTTTGAAACAATCATCGGGATTATTCGTTGATCTCTAATATAAGAATGAGATGTATATAGAGACTTCAATATATATTAATATGACGTTAGAGGGGACGTCTATATTTAATTAGAACAATGATGCTTATGAGTTATAGTTGAACATGTTTTGACTATTATGAGAAGTCATACGTGTAACACCCGGTATTGTCCGAGGTTATTCGGGCCGGGTACCCCGTTGAAGAGGTTCATGTGTTGGCTCAAGTGACATAGAGCTTAAAAGGATTGTAAGTACTACTCATATCAACAAGATGCATCTTCTTTTCTGGTGGCTCATCTTAAGAACTCTTCAGTTAAGCGTGCTTGCTGGAGAGTAGTCTTAGGATGGGTGACCTCCTGGGAAGTTCTCAGGATGTGCACGAGTGAGGACAAAGTGCGCTAGAAAGGACCCGTGTTGGTTTGTGGGCGATGTACGCAGCCTGGCGAGCTACCGTGAATGACATTTCGGCCTTTAGTTGGGCCGGGGTGTTACAATACGTGTATAATTATTGTTGACTCGATGTAACTTGTGCATATCGTACTTTGTGTTTGAATACTCATTACCAAAAATATCATTCACGTTTGATTAAGTGTCTAATTAAGATGCAATATTGAGAATTGTACTATTTGAAAATCAAAAGATATTGAATGATTTTGATCAAAGAAAAGGTAATGGTTGACGACAAGGTAAAATCTATCGTGAGTAGATTTTCACCTTTTATGATGCTTTTGTTTTGAGTCTATTGAGAAGACTATTATAATCTTGTCTAATTGAGTAGACATATTATATGTATTGATCTTAACCTTGCAGAGTAAGATGCAGCTGGTTAATTATAAAGCTATTATTAGCTACTACTTAATTGTGGGGGCATGATGTTTTGCCTAATATTTATCTTTAGCATGATACGAATATCGACTTGATAATGCTAAAACCGATGTGTATACTACTTCGCAGGTTGAGCAAAAAGCTCTTAACGATCTTATAGCACAAATTTGGGTGGTCCTTATTTGACGGACTTGATGAGGTTGCCGTAATGATGGAGGTTGAGCAAAAAGCTCTTAACGATCTTATAGCCCAAATTTGGGTGGTCCTTGTGAGACGGACTTGATGAGGTCGCCGTAATAATGGAGGTTGAGATATTTCTCTTAATGATTCTGTTTCGGGTTACAAATACTTGAATGTAAATTACAACTCGAGACTAAATAGTTTTGTGTTGAATTCAGTGGGTCACGGTGTGATTTGACTTCTTCTGATCAGCTGACCTACACAGAATGACAAACCTAGCCTCGGGGGCTTCCGAGGATAACCCCTCTGATGCTTAAGTAAGCTTCAGAATTGAATTTATATGAGAATGTAGTGAGAGAAAGTCTAGATAATACCTCTGTTATGTGTTTTTCAATAGGATTTGACCTTGTAAATGTTCCTCCTTTTATAGAGGATTTGGTTGTCAAGTGGGGGACAAGTTCTGACACACCTGTCCCCTCAGCACTTTGGTCGTACCTGCATGGCCGGCCGACGTGGTATGGCCGAGGGTGGACGGCCGTGGTAAGATATCTTCCATGTTGGTCCAAAGTCTGGACGAGGGTGTGTCGGCCGGCTTGCTCTACCTCACCAACTTCCGGCTTACCATGCCCCATCAACTTGCCCCCGAACGACTTCCTCAAAAGGTGGGAGCTGTTCGCGATCTAGGTGCATGGTGAGCTGTTGCCTTGGGTGCTTGCTTCCTTGACAAGCTTCTTGATTTTGAAAATATTCTGAATTTTTTGGGCTTTGGCGCCAACCCACTTGGGCCTTGTCTACTGTGCATCCCATGGGCTCTTCGTCTTCCTTCATCTACATGTGTGACACGTGTGTGGTGGAGATTGAATGGTCACTGTTCACCCTTTCTCTATAAATACCCCCAAGATTTCCTCATTTGCGCCTCATCTCCTTTATTTCTCAAAAAACTCACCAACTCTTCTCATTTCTCTCGCCCTTCCTGCAATCTAAATCATCCGCTGCCTTTGCTGTGTTTGCTGCCGCCGTCTTTTTATCTTATGTAACTCATCCGTTCCTATTCTATTTTATCATGACTTCTGTCGTTGAGCCGGACTCTCCCCCCATCCGTAGCATAGAGGACTATTTAGATGTTACTGATTCTAAGGTCGATGACCCTGAACTGGTTGAAGCCGTCCCCCTTTGTACGATATTTCCTGTGGACGACATTCCTGAGGTCTCTACGTCTCACGCCGAGCCGCCTAGGGTAAATAAGTTAGATAGAGCTTTGTATAGAGCCCCTATGCTGCAAAACCAGAGGGCCCATATAGAGACTTGATGTTAATAAAGTCTGGTCATCTGCTGGCCGCTGATCATTACAACCTGGGTGATGGGTGGAAGTTCGAGATCCCCGAGGCAGATGATACGGTCACACTACCCCCAGACGGTTATACGGACGTTTTTACAAAGCACTTAGAATTTGGGCTTCGCTTTCCTCTTCATCCCTTCATTGAACTGCTTATTCAGAGGGCAAACGTGGCCCTATGTCAGCTTAATCCTTTCGCCATTCGTACGATGGTTGCGTTTACGTGGACGTGTTTGTTCGTTGGTCTTCCCCTGTCAGTGGATGCGTTTCGAATAATGCACTCGCTTACAATGTCTAAGGGGTCAAATAATGAATACCCAGGCTACTGGGGAATTAAATACGAGCCTGGGTATCAGACCATTAATAAGAAATTGTCGTCCGTCCATAATTGGAAAGACCGATGGTTCAACGTCTACAACCCGAAGCCGTGGACCATCCCTCGCAGGTTCAGGAATAAAGTCCATCGTCGTTTCGAGACGGCCGAGGAGTTTAGCCCTATCTCAGTGCTTGGGGTTAAACAGGTTCCTCGGTCGGCCGACGTTGATCGAGTGTTGGACTACTTTAGACTCGACGAAGGGAATCAGCCTCGGTATTGGCTGCCCCCAGCCGAGGTTGTTTTTACAGACGAGTTCCTAGGCAGGGTCGGTTTGATCCCGGCCCTGGATCCAGGTAATCCGGGGCCGGCCTTAGAATAATTTGTTTTTTGTATGCTTCGTTTTCGTTTTCTAACGTCTGTTGTTTTCATGCAGATTCCTTTCAAGAGCTTACCGCCGTTGACTACGAACGGATCGGCCTTGATTCACAAAAGAATCCCAACCTTGCCCGTCCGGTTGCTGACACGAACGATCGTAAGGAAGTCTTAAGGACCATTATGGAGAATTTCGTACCGAAACCCCCTTCTCTGTCTGCGTCGGACCCCCCTAAGAGGAAGGTGATCAGCACAAAGAAGCCGAGGGATGCTAAGAAGCAGAAGACAGAGAAAGCAGGCGGCCGCCCTCCACCTAAATCCGAGCGGTCAACAAAAGATCAGTCAATGCCTTCACCTCAACGCTCTCAAACCCCTCAGCAGCACTTCGTCAATCTTGAGGATGAGGTTGAGGAGAGCAGCCGCCAGGACCCTTCTGCCGGCCCCATCCCCCCGCCCCAGCCTCAGCCCAAGCCACTTGATAAGGGAAAGGTTAGTTCAGATCCTTTCTCTGAAGGGTTTTTGTCTGGGTGTAACGTTCTAGACGTCCCAGCAGATAGCGTATCGTCAGTTCCAAATTTCAGTGAGATGGATCTGAACTCTTTCTTTTGTCTGCAGAATGTGGCCGGGAAGGACCAAAGGAAAGTTACCATCGCCGTGGGGGCTGCGGGTATGAAGGTGGGGGACAGGCCTTTAACTCCCGGCGGACAATTCAGAGACCAGCTGAATAAGCTTAACAGCGGTCTGAAGATTGTTATGCGGCAGCTGGAGCTGGTGGAGCACGGGGCTGATCTCGTGATTAAGTCAGCAGATCGTGCTGATGCCACTCAGTCATCTCTTTGCCGCAGCTGCGGGGAGGGTCGTGCTGCCGTTTCGAAGCTTGAGAAGGAGCTTGGCCGAGTTAAGACTGAGTACATACTTCTTCGTTCTGAGAACGATAAGCTGATAAAAAACGTGGCCGAGTTCGAAACTAAGGCAAACCAGGCGGAGAAGAGACTGTCAGAGCTGACGGTAAAGCTTCAGCAGGTCGAAGCTAAGGTCGCCTCCGATGCGTCCTTGTTGATGGACAAGGACACCCATCTTAAAGCGTTGCAAGAGAAGGTGGCTGCCTTCGACGCGGAGAGACAGCGGCTCCTTCAGGAGGGCTACGAGAAGGGGTACTCAGACGGGTTCGGCCGCGGGTATGAACGAGGGGATGAGGACGGCAAGGCTCTTATCCAGAGGGTCTCTCCCTACTTTGATTTTGACAAGCATAGAGAGCTTGAGGCTGAGAGGGACAAAGAGCGCTTGAGGCTGGGACTTGGTCTTGACGCGCCGGTGCCTGGTTGGGAACTGCAGACAGGTGATGACAGCGAGGGCGAGCCGGAAAACGAGACAGATGGTGGCTAGCCACCGTCTGCATAGGAACTCGGGCTGTCGTCATCAGACTCCTCTTTTACAGGGTCATCAAATTTTCTGCCGCCGCTTAACATTGGTCAGTAGTGGAGTTGCTTCGACTCCTCCTGCTGTACCTCGGCGAAGACTAACCTCAGCTTAGGTTTTCTTCTTTTAGTCTAGCTCGTACTCTTGTACTTTTTGCGCTTAGGTGTGAGCGATCCAGCGATTTAGGTGATCACGACTTAGCGTACTTTGTTTATTTGTTGACTTGTATGTAACGGCTTCCGCCGAGATATTTTATTAGTAGGAAAGTCTAGCAAACTTCCTGTGGGTTTTTATTCCGTTTTAAACTCGCTTTGGCTGCTACCGCTTAATCAATTTGACTCATTTTGGATTTTGCTGTTTTAAATTTTACTTCTTCAGCCGTTACGTCGTATTGTATTGTGAACTTGTAAAAAAAAAGCTTTATTCAGTTTTATGTTTTCGTTTATACATTTCGCGTATGCCTGCGATTATTGAGACTGCTGCTGTTCAGACTTTGTCCCTTTCAGACTTTTTACGGCGCGCATCTGCGGCCGGTGCTGTCCAGGCTCACAGTCCTTGGACAGACTTCCTTCTCGGCGCGCATCTGCGGCCGGTCTTTATCAAACTCCTGATCCTTGGACTTCCTTCCGGCTACAGATCTCTGCGGCCGGTCTTTATCGAGCTCACGATCCTTGGACAAACTTCCTTCCCGGCGCGCATCTGCGGCGGTCTTGCATCGAGCTCACGATCCATGGACAAACTTCCTTCCGGCCAAGTCTGCGGCCGGTCTTTATCGAGCTCACGGTCCTTGGGCAGACTTCCTTCGGCCAGCGCATCTGCGGCCGGTCTGTGACTCACGATCCTTGGGCGGACTTTCTTAACCCCCTCTCTCTTGCCCCCGCAGCTTTTGACAATTTTTCTCAAAAAATGGCAATGGCTAAGTAAATAACGAAGATACTAAAGGCAACGGCGGCGGCATGTCCGCGCGCTCGTGCTTACAGCTCCTATACATAATACTTTTTTAGTGTGTCCGCGTTCCAATGGTTTGGTAGCTCACGGCCCATATCCTACAGAAATCGTGCCATTTGTTTACAATGGTGATCTTGTACGGCCCTTCCCATCTTGCAGACAATTTCCCATGTATGTTCCCCCTTCCTGTTGCGGCGGCCTTTCTTAGGACTAGATCGCCTGCCTCGAATTCTCTATGATGGACGCGGCGGTTGTATATCCGTCGCATCCTTGTTTGATACACAGCCAGGTTGAGCCTAGCTTCATCTCTGACTTCTTCCAGGAAATCAAGGTTATCTCTTCTTGCTGCGGCGTTGCTGACGGGATCATACAGTTCGACTCTTGGACTTGGGATCTGTATCTCTATGGGGAGTAGAGCCTCTAAGCCATACACTAAGTTGAAAGGCGTATGACCGGTGGCCTCTTTTGCAGTTGTTCTGATGGACCATAGGACACTGGGAAGTTCGTCAGCCCAAGCTCCTTTGAGGTCCTCCAGCCGTCTTTTCATTCCGTTTAGCATTTGTTTATTTGCAGCCTCGGCTTGGCCATTACTCTGAGGATGGGTGACTGATGAGTATGCTACGATGGCACCGTTGTCTCCTAACCAAGACCTGATGGAGGGATTGTCGAATTGCCGGCCGTGATCGAAGACAACGACCTTGGGCACTCCGAATCTGGTTATTACATTTCTCCATATGAATTTGCGAACCGCTGCCTCTGTTATGGAGGCGACGGCTTCGGCCTCTATCCATTTGGTGAAATAATCAACGGCGGCTATAACATATTTCCTGCCTCCGGTAGCCGTTGCAAATGGGCCCAGAATATCCATTCCCCATTGGTTAAAAGGGATGGGGTTAAGCACCGTACGGAGATCATGAGCAGGCAGGTGGATGTCTGGGCCGTGGATTTGACAATTGTGGCATTTCAGAGTCAGCTCTTTAGCATCCTTTACCATCGTCGGCCAGTAGAAACCAGCACGGAGGGCCTTATGGGCCAGATTTCTCCCCCCCACATGGTGCCCACAAATACCAGAGTGGATGCTTTTTAACATGAAGGCATCCTCGTTGGGGCCTACACACCTCAGAATTGGGTCTGTGAAAGACCTTCTGTACAGCTCTTCGTGTCGGATGACGAAACGAGGAGCGATTCGCTTTATCCTGGCGGCCTCCACCCTATCTGCTGGGAGCTCACCAGTCAGCTTGTAGAGTCTTATAGGCCTCATCCAGCCGCTGTCCTCGATCAACGCATTCACTGTTAGCACTCCTTTTTTCTTCCTAATGTCAACCGTCACAGTCTTGGCTTTATTGTCGGCGGTTGCGCTGGCCAGCTTAGCCAGTGCATCGGCTTTGCCGTTTTCTGATCTTGGTATGTGGTTGACCTCAAAGAGCCTTAAGGCGGACGTGAGGTGCCTCACTTTGCTCAGATATTGGCTCATATTGTCGTCCTTTGCCTCATACTCTCCTTTTAGCTGGTTTGCCACCAGCTGGGAGTCTACTCTTAACATTATTCTCTCTGCCCCCATTGCCTGAGCGATCTCCAGCCCGGCCAGCACAGCTTCGTACTCTGCTTCATTGTTGGTGGCAGGGAAAGCAAACCTCAACGCATGCTCGAACTCATGACCATCGGGGCTAATGATGAGGACTCCGGCTCCGGATCCATGGATGGTGGCTGAGCCGTCAGTGTATACCTGCTACAGTCCGTCCGACTCAGCAATATCGGCTGGATGTGAACACTCTGCTAAGAAATCGGCCAAGGCTTGGGCTTTGATTGTCGTCCGGCCGGCATAACGTATACCGAAACCAGATAACTGTACCGCCCACTTGAGCAGCCGTCCATATTTTTCGAACCTTTCCAAGGCTTTTTCCAGTGGTTGATCAGTTCTCACCTCGACGGGATAGGCGTCGAAGTATGGTCTTAACATACGTGCGGCAATAACTACGGCGTAGGCTGCCTTTTCAATCAAGGGATAATTCTTCTCCGACTGCCCTAGCGCATGGCTGACGAAGTATATCGGCTGCTGTTGTTTCTCCTCTTCTCTTAGAATGACGGCTGATACTGTGTTCGTTGTTACGGCGATGTAGAGGATCAGGGTCTCTCCTGTCGTTGGCCGTGGCAAAGTTGGTAAGGTGGTTAGATGCATTTTTAACTGGTCGAACGCTTCTTCCTGCTCAGCTCCCAACTCGAATTTTTTGTTTCCCTTTAACACTTGGAAAAAAGGGGTCGACTTGTCGGCCGACCTTGATATGAACCTGGATAGCGCGGCCATTCTTCCAGTCAGGGTCTGGACGTCCTTTATGTTCCTTGGAGCAGGTAAGTCTAGTATTGCTTGAATCTTCTCAGGGTTAGCGTCTATCCCTCTTGAACTAACCAAAAAACCAAGAAATTTGCCTAACCGGACGCCGAAAGTGCACTTCTTGGGGTTCAGCTTCATCCCATACTTCCTCAGTGACTCAAAGGTTTCTCTGAGGTCGTCTAAGTGCTGCTCGTCCGACCTGCTTTTCACAATAGCATAATCGACGTACACCTCTATGTTGCGTCCCTTCTGTTCTGAGAATACCGTATCTACCAGCCGCTGATACGTGGCTCTCGCATTTTTCAACCCAAAAGGCATCATTCTGTACATGAACACTCCATGGCTGGTGATGAAGGCGCAACGCCGTTGGTCCTCTTGGCACAGATGCACCTGATGGTAGCCGGAGAATGCATCTAAAAGGCTTAACGTAGACTGACCGCTTGTTGAGTCGACCAGCTGGTCTATTCTCGGCAGAGGGTAACAATCCTTGGGACAGGCTTTGTTCAGGCTGGTAAAATCAACGCACATTCTCCATGCTCCTGAAGCCTTCTTCACCATTACAACATTAGCGACCCACTCTGGGTAATCGTACCTCTCTATGAACGTAGCTTCTAATAATTTGTTAACTTCTTCCATAACGGCTTTGTCTTTTTCAGCACTCATTGGCCGTAGGCGTTGCTTAATCGCTTTAAAACTTGGGTCGACCTTCAGATGGTGGGTTATAACTTTGGGATCGATCCCGGGCATCTCAGCGGCCGTGTAGGCGAAAACATCTTTGTTTTGTTCCAGGATGTGGATCAATTGTTCCTGGAAGCTGTTGTCAAGATCTGCTCTCACAATCACAGCCCGACCGGGGGAGAGCTCTACTTCCTTCGTTTCGCTTTCTGGTCCAGGCTGTACATCCAAACCCTCCCTCTCTGGCCGTACGTCCAGGTTTATCTTGACGTCGGCCACCGTCTCATCCTTCGTCCCTTTAACTGACAAAGAGTTGCATGATCGGCCGGCCTTTTGGTCACCCATCAGTTTTCCGGCTTTCCCTTTATCCGTTACGTAGGCCATGACTAGTGCCCGTACTGAGACGACAGCGCAGATTTCATCTAGCGTGACCCGCCCAATCAGCGCGTTGTAGGCAGAGGGTACATCCACCACCACAAAAACGGCATTAAGGTTCCTTGCAGCGTCTCCTTCTCCTACCGTTATCGGCAGGGTGATCGTACCCATGGGCCTTATTCCATTTCCAGCAAATCCATATAAGGATCCGACGTACGGTGTCAGCCTCTTCCTCTCTAGCCCCAGCTTGTCAAAGACCTCCTTGTACAGAAGGTTGGTGCATGTACCTGTGTCTACCATGCAGCGGTGAACGAGGTGGTGATTGATGTCTACGGCTACCACCAGCGGGTCGCTGTGTGGGTATGCGACACGCTCATAATCTTCTGCAGTAATGGAGAGTATGGGCATCTTTTGTTCAAAGATGGCCGATCGTATATCTCCCGATAATCGCTTGCCCATTGGCCAAACTGCGCTTTCTTTTCGAAAATGGGATCTCTTCAGCTCCGGATATCATATGTATTTCCCCGACTCTCGGCTTTCCCCCTCGCTGGTCTCCTCCTCCCCCATCCCTATCATCCTTATCTCTTTTCTCAGTTGCGTATTGCTTGAGATGTCCCTGTCGTATTAGCCGTTCTATCTCATTCTTCAGCGTATAGCATTGCTCTGTGTCGTGCCCTTCGGCCCTGTGGTATTTGCAATACCGATCTTTGAACTGCTCGCCGTTAATCATTGGCCTAGGCGTTGCGAAAGGCGCCTTGTCCTTAGCGAGCTCAAAGACCGTGGCTCTTGACCTATTCAAGGCGGTGAATTTTCCATAAGTTGGTCTATGTTGCCCAGGTCTGTCTGTAGTACGGCTGGCCGGCTTTACTTGTGGTCTTGGTTGCCACTTTTCTCGACTGCTTCCCTCTTCTCGCCTCTTTTCTACCTTCTCGGCCTTTTTGCCAAAAGTTCGATTGAACTGCTCCTCTCTCACAAATCCGTCGGCCATCTCCCTTGCTTTAAGCAAATCTTGGGGAGGGTTTCTGATCATCTGGCTTCTCAATTCTCCTTTTCGAAGGCCGACGGTCAACGCATGGACGCCAATCTTAGAGTCGAGGCTTCGTATTTGCTGAGACTCACGGTCAAACCGGGCCATGTAGTCCTTTAGCCCTTCGTTTTCTCCTTGTACAATATTCAAAAGCTCCGCGGCCGTCTTCTCCCTTCGTCGGTTCCCGGCGTATTGTTGTTTAAATAATCTCGTCATCTCCTCATATCCATCTATTGACCCCGTTGGGAGGTTTCTAAACCATGTTTGCGCGAGTCCAGCCAGAGTGGTTGGGAACACCTTGCACCACACATAATCTGACGTGTCGTACATCATCATGTGACCCTCATATGCAGCCAAATGTTCGTCAGGGTCGGCCTTGCCGTCGTACTTTAAGGATGGTACCTTCATCTTGGGCAACGGATACTTCAGCACGGATGGTGCTAGTGGGGATTTTATCATCACCTGTCCCCCCCTTGAACTACGCCTCGGCCTCGCTTCTTTGGGGATCTCCTGCACCGATGGCTCTGAATCGCAATTTGATTCGGCTTCCTCCGTTGATATGCGCATTGTCTGACTTTCCACCGTTTGATGGGTGTTTATACTTCCAAATAATTTTCTAGGAGTGACCCTCTTTGAGGTCTCCGGCTCGGAAACTCTTGGGGGTTGTGTGACCTTCTTGGGATGTTCATCCTCCTTTGGCTGGCTCGTTGGAGTTTTCCTTATTTTTTGAAGGAATGCGTCCATCATCCTCTTCTCCTCCGGTGTGAGGGGTATGGTGTCTTCTTCATTCGCAGAGTTACCGCCAGCGGCCGTCCTTGGCTGTTCTGGAATTTCAGGTTGTTTTTCCGGATTTTTACTAGCTTCTGCCATGACTTTTATGTGACTCTCCCCACAGACGGCGCCAATTGTTTCGGGTTACAAATACTTGAATGTAAATTACAACTCGAGACTAAATAGTTTTGTGTTGAATTCAGTGGGTCACGGTGTGATTTGACTTCTTCTGATCAGCTGACCTACACAGAGTGACAAACCTAGCCTCGGGGGCTTCCGAGGATAACCCCTCCGATGCTTAAGTAAGCTTCAGAATTGAATTTATATGAGAATGTAGTGAGAGAAAGTCTAGATAATACCTCTGTTATGTGTTTTTCAATAGGATTTGACCTTGTAAATGTTCTTTCTTTTATAGAGGATTTGGTTGTCAAGTGGGGGACAAGTTCTGACACACCTGTCCCCTCAGCACTTTGGTCGTACCTGCATGGCCGGCCGACGTGGTATGGCCGAGGGTGGACGGCCGTGGTAAGACATCTTCCATGTTGGTCCAAAGTCTGGACGAGGGTGTGTCGGCCGACTTGCTCTGCCTCACCAACTTCCGGCTTACCATGCCCCATCAGAATCTATAGCCCTTTATTTGGGTGGTCCTATTGAGAAGGACTTGATGGATTCACCGCTATGTTGAAGGCTAAGCCTTAGAGCTTACAATGAATCTATAGCCCTTTACTTGGGTGGTCCTATTGAGAAGGACTTGATGGATTCATCGCTATGTTGAAGGCTAAGCCTTAGCTTTTAATGAATCTATAGGCCTTTGTTTGGGTGGTCCTATTGAGAAGGACTTGATGGATTCACTACTATGTTGAGAGGTTGAGCCTTAGAGCACTTAATGATTCTATATCTCTGTTGGGGTTGGTGTCCTCCACAGTTAGGGCAATAACATAAATAAATCTCTAAAGGTACACAGGGTACATTTTGTATTTAATCAGTTGATTAACGTTTATCAATAACGGTTGGCTTGCTAGATAAGTTTGACGTTATTGTCATACAGATGGCGGTGATCAACTGGTCCCTAAGAGTCACACCTAAAGGATGTATTTGAGAGATGTGATTATTTGAGAAAATGATCATATCGATGCCTTATTTAATGACTAAAAGGTTAGTCAGTGTTGTGGACTGAAAGGTCAGTCGGATATGACTAAGAGGTTAGTCAAATGTATTATTTAATAATGATTAAATGATATTAGATGAGAGAATTAAATTGTAATTAGGAATTGAATATAAAAGGTTATATTTAATCATTACGTATAATGTAGGCTAATTAATTTTAATCAGTTATAATTAATTAGTAAATTATAAATATAAGGATATTTATGATTCATTATAATATAAGGATATTATAATTACATTATATATTAAAAGCTTAATAAGACTAATTAAATGGGTTGAACTTTTAATTAGTTTGGGCTTGAAATTTAGAAGTGAAAAGTCCACTTCTCCCCTTATTTGGGACGTGTAGAATTAGGGTGGGAGAGGGAGTTTTCTTCCTCTCTACTTAACCTAATGATCCTCCTAAAATCTCATCTAACCTAATTCATAATTAGACTTGCACACAACACAAAAACCCTAGAGAGAAAATAAGTTTTCTCCTCTAATATTCTCTAGCAAATTCAAGGGTATTTCTCAAATCATCTTGGGTGAGATAATTAGGAGATACCATAATTTTGGTATTGTTCTTAGGCCGATTAACAAGGTTTTGAAGGTTAATTCTAAATCTTTATACTAAGTTTTGCAATTTCAATTTATGACTATAAATCTTGTAAAAGTTTTCATTATAATCCTGTGAATTTTAAGGTCTATATACGGATATAAACCTACAAGTGGTATCAGAGCCTTAGGGCACATGAAATTTTTATAAGGTTTTCATAAAAATCGATTTTGTATAAAATTTTAAACAACTTTGAGACATGGCCGAATTGAATGAATTGATTTACGTTATTGCATGCTATTAAATCAAGTGAATTTATGGGCCGTATGTTTTGTATGCCATAAGTTGGCCGTATGATTGATTAAATTAATTGGTTTCACAATAGTGCATGATTGAATCATATTAAAATCAAGTTTTTTTGATTGTGCATGACTTTAATCAAGTTTTGACTTTTTGGCCGAATTGTTTTTCCTTATGGCCGTGTGTTCTTGTTGATTTTTGGTCTATTTGATTCATATTTCTTGATGTTTTAAAATGTTAAACCGATCACATATGAATTTGTATAAGTTTTGATTTAATACTGATTGAATTAAAACTTAAAAGGATCAAATCTTGTATGTTAATGAACATATTGTGTGCTAATCATTAGATCTATCAGTTTTAAGTTGTTTAATTTAAAAAGTTAAATTGAATTTCTTAAGTCAATGTTTAATACGGATTAAAATTGATTAGGATCGATCTAATTATTAGCATGATTGAATTAAAATAGTTTAATTCATTTATCTCAATATTGGCCGAATTATTTTAATTTTTGGGTAATTTACTTCATGTTTTTTTTGATGTTGGCCGTAAGTTTCAATTATAAAAAAAAAAAAAAAAAAAAATTTAAATTAATTCGGTATTTACATATTTTGGCCGAATACTTTTTTTTTTTTTTTGGAATTTATTTTGATATATTATAAAGATAATATTTTGTTGTGTTATTGTGAAACATTTCATGATAACTAAGATACCTAATATTTTAAAAAAGGTTTAAAATATTTTTAGATCTAATTTATGTTATAATGATAATATAAATTATTTCTTTTGGATTATATTTTGATTAAGATATTATGAACAATTAAGGAATTGTTGCATAATGATAATCATTTAAAAGAGGTGGTTTGGATTTAATCAATTTGTTTTGCATTGATTTTATCATGTTTAGTTGATGCTATTTAAATATGTTTGTGAATGAATGTTTGGATGTATGGTTTATTTTACGCATTATTTTTGTACAAACGGTTGTAATTTACTAGTGTGACCTTAGAAAGTTGTGTTTTCGTAATGAAGGAAACACAATTTTGGTTGTATTTTGAGATCTCGAATCTCCAATTTTGTAATATTTTAATTTTGGCATATTTTGAATTAGAATGTAAATAGGTTTATTTTTGTAATTCAAAATTGTAATTTTGAGAAGATTCAAGTTGAAGATTCAAGATGGACTCCCACTTAAAAGCCCAGAATGAAGGATGAAGACAAGCTTAGGGTCCATGGATGGATTCCAATTTGTAATTGTCTTTATTTTCATAGGGATAGGCCACACTAGGTGTTTTTCCTTTTTGCGTTTTCTTTACCGTTTTTCGTTGCATTCACGTTAGATAGTAGCATCATATTCCGCCTAAACTAAACCAAACCACCTAATATGCATGAAAATGGATCATATAGTTGCATTCTTTTCATAGACATACGGATGTCATTTGTTTAGAGATATCACCTCAATTTAATCATTCACGATAATGCTAGATATTAGTTCACTTAAAATGAATTAAAATGAGTTGATGGGATCTTCCTCTTAAACTGAAATTGAGAACTAGTCTTTATAAGTCGAACCACTATGAATCCCTTCTTCGTCGGTAGGCATAATATGACCCCTTCTACGTTGGGTAAGTAGTGGCTGTCGACTTAGTTTATCTCAACATTATAGTTTGAGTAATATCTCGAAGTTATGATGGACTAATAGATAGGATTTACTGAAATCTATCGACCAAGAATTCTAATAGTAGAATTAGCCAATAGGTTGGCTTATCAATTTAAAGAAATTGAGTCTTGGGATCGCTTATATAATTCTCGAGGAAGGTCGATTATATGAGTGCACGAGTCATTACATTAAAATGTTATTGTTTTTGACTTAAATTTTAAAACCATGATTTCTTATCTATTCTCTTCTTCTTCTTTCTTTTCACAGTTTCGAATACGTTATATACAGATATAACTACTATAACAAATGGCTGTACGTGAAAACGAACCAATGCCAAGTGCCACACTAGCTCGCGAATCATGGCTTAGGATCTTTATGGGCACCATGAATCAGTCAACTCGACTGAAAAGTGATGGGTCCAATTTTTCTGATTGGGAGGCCGCATTACTAACGCCGCCATAGCCGACAGAAGCTCAAGTACTTGACTGAGCCATCGCCGACCATGCCACTCCCGATGCGAGAGCAAATGAACTCTATCTTTACAATGATTTCATGATGGAGGCGGGTGCGTTCATGTAACGCACTCATCTATGCAATGGAATCCAATTTGCAAAGAAGGTTCATCACCCAAGGTGCAAACAAGATTTTCACCACCCTTACAAAGGAATTCTCGAAAGCTCCGAGAATTAAGAGTTACGAGTATACTACTCGTTTCTTCGAGGCTAGACTCCAGAAGGGCCAACCGGTTGGTCCACACCTTCTCGACATGATCGAGAATGTTGAAAAATTGGAGGAGCTTGGTTGCAAGATCGATGAGAAGATCATCATTGATCGAGTGCTCCACTCACTTCATGATGGGTATGCCCTCTTTAGGGCAAACTATTACATGAATGACATGCAGAAAAGTCTGCATGAGCTTCACTCACTCCTCGCATGCAGGCGGAGTGATCTGAAGTTGAGTGGGAGCATGAAACAAGATGTTCTCATGATTGGCAACAAGAAGGGTAAGGGTAAGGCTCCGGCTAACCTAACTGTAGGAAAGCCGAAATTTAAGAAGCCAGTGATTGCAAAGAGTGGGCCTGGTGAGGCTAGCGGTAGCTCACAAGGCAAGGCAAAAGCTAAGCAAAGCATGGAGTGCCACCATTGCCACAAGCCTGGGCATTGGAGGCGTAACTGTCCCGTGTATGCTGAGGACATAAAAGCAGCCGCCGCCTCTGTTGGTATGTCTTCTTTTATTCATATGAATGAGATTAACCATGCAAGTTTCTAACTTGGGTACTTGATAATCGTTGTGGTTCTCATCTCGTGCAATCATTTGCAGGGCCTAAACATCGTAACTCTGGCAAGAGGTGATGTAGACTGCGCGAGTGGGGAATGGAGCAAGATTTGCTGCCGTTTCAGTAGGGACATATGTAATCCAACTCCCAAGTGGATTTGAGTTATTTCTGAATAACTGTTACTATGTACCTAGTTTATCTAAAAACATTATTTCTGTATCCGTTCTTGATAAAGATGGATTTTCATTTTTAATAAAGGATAATAGCTGTATTTTCTCTTTGAATGAAATGATTTATGGTAAAGCTGTTTCCATGAACGGAATTTATGTTTTAGATCAAACCACAGAAATCATGCATGTGAGTAACAAGAAAGCAAAGGTTGGTGACAAAGATCAAACGTATTTATGGCATTGTCGTATGGGACACATAAATGAGAAACGCGTGAAAAAGCTCATTGATAATGGGACAATAGCCCCATTTGACTATGAAACTTTTGGCACGTGTGAATCATGTCTTATAGGCAAAATGTCTCGAATTTCCTTCAAAGGTGTTGGAATGCGCGCTGCTGACCTATTAGGACTCATACATACTGATGTATGCGGACCTATGTCAATCAACGCTAGAGATGGCTATAGGTATTTTATCACTTTCACAGACGATTTGAGTAGATATGGACATGTCTACTTAATGAAGCATAAAAGTGAGTCCTTTGACAAGTTCAAGGAATTCCAGAATAAGGTTGAGAACCAGCTGGATAGAAAGATAAAAGCACTACGTTCAGATCGTGGTGGCGAATATCTTTCAACTGAGTTTGATCGACACCTGAAAGACCGCGGGATAGTACTACAGTTAACTCCACCTGGAACACCACAACTGAATGGTGTGTCCGAACGCAGGAATCGAACATTACTTGATATGGTTCGATCCATGATGAGTCACACGGTTGTACCTGACTCATTATGGGGCTATGCTCTTTTGTCACCGCTCTTATACTTAATCAAGTCCGACTAAAGTCGCCGACAAGACTCCATACGAGTTATGGAAGGGAACGGTCCCTAACTTGTCCTTTATTCGTGCAGGGGGTGCGAAGCTTATGTCAAGTGGAGACACGAGGATAAGCTCGACCGCGATCGGTCAAGACATACTTTATTGGTTATCCAAAAGGAATGTTTGGTCATTACTTCTATTCGCCTACCGAACACCGAGTTTTTGTTGCGGCTAGTGCGACGTTCTTAGAGAAAGAGTTTCTCGAAGACAAGAGAGGTAATAGAACCTTCGATCTGTCGGAGAATCCTGAACCAACAACCGAGCAACCAATGGAGGAAGCTGTTCCTTCTACGTCTGCTGCGGTTAATGTCCCTTTGGAACCCAGGAGGTCGGGTAGACTCTCCATTCCTCCAGATCGATATATCGGTATAGTCGAGGAGAATGGGAGAGACGACGTTTTACTCCTTGAGATTAACGAACCCGTAACCTATAAAGGTGCCATGACATGTTCCAACTCAAAGCTATGGCAAGAAGCCATGCAATCCGAGATGGACTCGATGTACGAGAACAATGTATGGGATCTGGTTGACTTACCTGATAAGGCTAGGCCTCTTCAGTGCAAATGGCTTTACAAGATAAAACGATCTGTAGAAGGACAACCAGATATATACAAGGCACGACTAGTGGCAAAGGGTTTCACTCAAGTGCAAGGGTTGCACTATGATGAGATCTTTGCACCCGTAGTCATGCTTCGTTCCATTCGGATTCTCTTAGCGATTGCCGCATTTCATGACTATGAAATTTGGCAAATGGATGTGAAAACCGCCTTCTTAAACGGTTATTTGGAGGAGGAGTTGTACATGGTACAACCCGAAGGTTACACTGATCCTGAAAATCCTAAGAAGGTTTGCAAGCTTAAGCGTTCCATCTATGGACTTAAGCAAGCTTCACGGAGTTGGAATCATCGCTTCGACCAAGTGATAAAGGAGAATGGATTCACTCGATCGGTCGAGGAACCATGTCTATATATCAAGTCGAGTGGGAGCAAGATTGTATTCCTAATACTGTATGTCGATGACATACTCTTGATTGGGAATGACATACCTCTCTTAACTTCGGTAAAAGTATGGTTAAAGAACCATTTCCAGATGAAAGATCTGGGTGAGGCACAATGTATTTTGGGGCTCCGTATCTATAGAGATAGATCACGACGGATGTTATCCCTCAGTCAGGAGTCTTATATAGATAAGATTCTTGAGAGGTTCAGCATGACCAACTCCAAGAAGGGGAACCTTCCAATGATCTCAGGGGTGCACTTGAGTAAAGCTCAAGCACCAAAGACATCGGAAGAGGTCGAGCGCATGAGTCGGAAACAGCTATAGGATCGATCATGTATGCCATGATATGCACACGTCCAGACGTGGCATATGCATTGAGTATGACGAGCCGATACCAAGGCAATCCAGGTGAAGCACACTGGATGGCCGTAAAGAACATTCTTAAGTACCTACGGAGGACTAAAGATTGGGTATTGACTTATGGAGGAGACAACGAGCTACGCGAACCGATTCTGCAGACGCTTAGTTTCCAAACGGATCGAGATGACTCGAATTCTCAACTGGATTCGTTTTACTCTTAATGGCGCCGCGATCACCGGAAAAGCTCCAAACAAACCGTTATAGCAGATTCAACGATCGAGTCCGAAAGTACTATGCCGCTCGAGAGGTCGCGAAGGAAGCTATATGGATGCGTCGATTCTACAAGGACTAACTGTAGTTCCTAGTTCGAATGACCCGATCACCATCTATTGCGACAATAGTGGTGCCATCTTCCAAGCGAAGGAGCCTAAGTCCAAAGAACAAGTCTCAGACGCGTGCAAAGGAAGGCTCACATGATCCGGGATTACGTGGAGCAGAAGGAGATAGTGATTGACAAGATTGCTACGGATGATAACATAGCAGATCCTCTCACTAAGCCGTTGAGACAAGATAAGCATGAAGGTGAAGGTACCGGGAATTTTGGGAAAACCTATCGACGCCCTGCGCGCGCCCGCCCTCGCCCCGTGCGGGGGCGTAGGGGCGGAATGCGCCTCGCAGGAAAAAGTGCGAAGTTTGCTAAAAATGGGGGAGATCATTGCATGAGTTTGTGACCAAAAAGAAAAGTAGGAAATCCTTTTTGAAAGTGTATTTTCGGAGTCGCCACCAAATATTAAAGGAATTTGGGACCTATTCAACGCGTCTTGAAATACAAGACACGAGTGTCTCAGATTTCAAGATGCGTCGATATCTATTAATCTGAGGTTTGAAACCAGAGAAGGGGTTCGGAGTGAGGTTACTTTTCGAAAGTTTTGACAAAATGTATTTTGAAAACAGTAATCAAAAAGCCTACGTAAGAGTAGTCTCTACTAATTTGAAAACATTTGCTTAATTTCGATATTTGGGCTAAAATGACGCTATGTACAAGAGCGAATAAGTATGACTCGATTAAAATGCATAAATTATGTAAATTGTCAAAATAATGACATATTGCTATAGGAAATATACGTTAAATAATAATTTATTGACTAAATTATTACCATAGACGTTATTTTCCGACCTTGTATTTGACTCTAAGATTTTGTGAAAACCCTCAGTTTTGACATGCTAAAAGACTCTATGAAACGGTACAATTTAGTGTTGAATCCGTGATTCTAGTCGTAATTTAATGCATGAATGAGGACTTGCATAATTATAAAAGTGACGTCGGTTTGCTTTAGTGATAGTGGGTCGTTTATTTATGCGATATTGGCGGGGTTTAGACGGATTATGAATCCGAATTGCTACAAACCGAATTACGAATAAGGTTTCGCTAGTGCTAATATCGGGTTGGGGTTAATGTAACCCCTCTTGTCCGAGTCTCAAAAACGTTCAAAACGTAGGTAAAATGTTTACCTTTCGAAAATGCAAAGACGGTATTTTTGAGTGGATTTTGTGAGTAGTGTATATGTGTTTTTAAAACCGAGTGTTTTGAAATGAATGAAGGGGGTTGGTATTTATAGAGATTGGCTGATTTGTGGGTGAGGAAAAACTAAATCGCCTGTGAACAGGCGATTTTATTTGGTTATGGCTATAATTTTGTAAGAAAAACAAAAAGGCGGTGACGACAAAGAACAAAATTTAATCGCCGTTATGGCGATTAAGTTTGTCGCCTGTTCACAGGCGATTTTTATTTTCTTTTGGTGTGCTGCTTAAGCCGCCTTTGGCTTAATGACGTATTATTGTGTAATGATTATGTTTGGTGACATATTATACGTGTGGGTTAAGGTTTGTTTGGGCCAAATCGGTTTTTGGTTCAATTTCGATTTTCGTGCTTCGGTTTTTGTCGTGTTTTTCGGTTTTGGCTCGAAATAAAATAATATTGAATTATATTATTTTGTGGTATTATAGAACCTAATTTCGTGAAAATGTGACACGGGACGCACTTTGGCCCGTTTTGCGGGTTGTGTTTTGGGTCGTCTTTGTAAGTTTGGGCCGTTTTGTAGCTAGTTGGGCTGTTTTTGTGGCTTGGCTTAATAGGACGTTCCTGTATTGCGCTCGTGTTGTGCCTATAATGACTAATAGTGACATTCATTTTTATGACTATGCAAATCCAAATTAATACGCTAAAAATGACTAAATACGTTTTAGACACTTTTGTATCGGTTCGACTCTTTTAAAAGCATGTATGAAATTCCTTTTCATCATCGGGTTTGTTTTTGGGGGGGTACGGATACGGGTATCTACAGAGCCCCCAGTTTGACTGAGCTTGGACAAAGCGTTAGTCAAACTTAAAGATAGTATCCGGACCATTACAGTCTCGATACTACCTGGCGACGCTAAGCATGTGTCTTATGGGAGAGACGAGGACTTAGCGCCGGGAAATGCGGGGAGGGACGACATGTTTTTAAAGACATGACGGTCCTACATGTTTAAGGGCGTGTCAGCCTGCATGTGGCCTGAGTACTCCCAGCTGGTGCCTTGCTTGCGTTTCTGCTTGCGCTTCTGCTTGTGCTCCTTGCTCGTGCTTCGCTTGCGCTTCTGGCTTGCGCTTCTGCTTGTGCTCCTTGCTCGTGCTTCGCTTGCGCTTCTGGCTTGCGCTTCTGCTTGTGCTCCTTGCTCGTGCTTCGCTTGCGCTTCTTGCTGGACGTCTCATGGAAGAGGTTACGCGTTTTGGGGCTTGGTTTACAAGAGTGGTTTAGATTTTTGTGGGCGTCTCGTAAGGAGGTTACGCGTTTTTGTGTTTCTCATAAAAAGTTGGGTCTTTATGAACGTCTCGTGAGGAGGTTACGCGTTTTGTATTTCTCATAAAAGGTTAGGTTTTTATGAACGTCTCGTGAAGAGGCTACGTGTTTTTCTCATAAAAAGTTAGGTTTTTATGAACGTCTCGTGAGGAGGCTACGTGCTTTTCTCATAAAAAGTTAAGTTTTTATGAACGTCTCGTGAGGAGGCTACGTGTTTTTCTCATAAAAAGTTAGGTTTTTATGAACGTCTCGTGAGGAGGCTACGTGTTTTTCTCATAAAAGGTAAGGTTTTTATGAACGTCTCGTGAGGAGGCTACGCGTTTTTGTGAATGACTCGAAAGGAGGTGACGTATTTTTGTGAACGACTCGAAAAGAGGTGACGTATTTTTGTGAACGACTCGAAAAGAGGTGACGTACTTTTGTGAATGACTCGAAAAGAGGTGACGTATTTTTGTGAACGACTCGAAAAGAGGTGACGTATTTTTGTGAACGACTCGAAAAGAGGTGACGTATTTTTGTGAACGACTCGAAAAGAGGTGACGTACTTTTGTGAACGACTCGAAAAGAGGTGACGTATTTTTGTGAACGACTCGAAAAGAGGTGACGTATTTTTTGGAAATGGGTTGAATTTGTGTTTGAAATGGGTCAAGCGTGGTGGTAGGAAAACCACCCCAAAACAAAGCTGAAACCCACCAAATAAATGTAATCGTCAGAACAAAGCGACTTAAAATTTAATCGCCTGTTTACAGGCGATTAAGTTTTTGTTTTGTGTTTTTTGGTTAAAACACGGGAAGAGAAGGGTTGCTCATTTCATCCGAAAACAAAACAAAACAAAATCGAAACCTTCTAAAACTTGTCTTGGCGATTTTCTTGATCAAAAATCAATTTTCCGACTCCTACAATTCGTCATGGACCAAGGTACGTATTCAACTCACTTGGTTTTTCGTGTTTTGAAGTTTGTTTGAGTCGGTTTTAGCTAGAAAAACCGTTTTCTAGGGTTTAGGCCGATTTTATCGGTTTGAATCGATTTTAGCCTCCGTCTTTGCTTGAACTTGATGCTTGGGGGTTATATGATGCTTGTGTTCCTGCCATTGTTGATTGCTTGTGAAAATCCGACTCGTGGCCTCGATTTTCGTGCGTTTTGACTAGGAGGGCATTTTGGTCATTTTTGAAAATGTCTCGGAATTGGCTCAAAACTTCAGTGTAGCTTACCCATTAGTAGTATAGTGTGTTGGTAAGTTCGTTTTGTTGAAATGTGCGCGAAAAGCGGTTCGTTTGGGTGAGAACCGTGTAAATAGGGGGTAAAGTCGGGGTCTTGCTCTGTTTTTGCTGCCTACGACAATCCCGAGTGGCTTGGTTGTTTTGGAAGTGTTGTAGTATGCTAGTGTGGAGATTTGGGTGGCTTGTGTGCGAAAAACGGCTCGAAAAACCGTAATTTTCGTGTGATTTAGTATAGGGGCTGATTTTTGGTCGAAATTTTTCGGTTCCGAAACTTGCCCGAATTCTCTGTATTGTGTTGTCATGGCTAATATGGTACATATTTGGCTTTGTTTCGTATGAAATGGGTTGTTTGGAGGTGTTTTGGAGTGTTTTTTGTAGTTTAGGTTAGGTTTGTAAAGAACCATTTTTCCTAGTTTTTCGCGCCTCAAGGGCTGAGTATATCGTAATGTATGTCATATGGGTTGGCTAGGGGGTTGTTTTGCGGGAAGTCAGGGCTTTTTGGTTGAGTTATGGTCAAGAAAAGGCCGTTTTTGTAGTTTGTAAGCGTTTTGCAAAAGCTATTCAGTCGAGGCGTTCGGGACATCGTTTTTGCATGAAATTTTTTGTACGTGCTTATTGTGATTTATGGGTTGGTTCTGTCTCAGAAAATATGGGTTTCTGGCTTTCTGTAGCGTTTTTCCCTTTTCTGCTATTTTTGGCTTAAAAAGGCCTATCCTCTGCTGTTTTTTGCTGGTTTCCTGCTATCTTAAGTTGATTTGCTGCTGCATTTGCCTGAGTATGGTCTTCGCGTTTTGTGCAGGTGATCCTGTGCCTTCCGTACCTACATCCAGCTCTATGGACAAGGTGTTGGCTAATGTCAACTTTGGTGCTTCGGGGGATGATCGTACCCCTACTTCGGGGATGCCTGCGCCTTTGGAGGTTTCCGACGGTCCGTCTCAGTCGGACCTGTTGAGGGTTTTCCCTCAGACGCCAGGGGCTCCTCCTACGCCGGGGAGTGAGTGGCAGGGCCCTGCTGGGTCGTCCTCTGCCTTTTCTGCTAGTGGCGCAGGGGCTGGTAGCGAGTCGTCTGGGCCTTCCGCGAGTGGCCTGGGGCATGGTGCTGTTCTTGGTGGTCCTGAGCCGTCAGCTAGCGGCGCGGGTCGTGACGTTGCTGCCGAGTCACCTGCTCTTTCAGCTAGTGGCGCACGAGAGGGGGTTGCTGTTGAGCAGCCTGGGTCTTCTGCTGGCGGGGTTAGGCATGAGGTTCTTCTGAGTCACCGCACCGACTAGTGGTAGCGAGAGAGGCTAGCCGGCGGCGCGGTCTTCTGGTGACGCTAGCGGTAGTGGAGCTGCTGCTGAGTCGTCGAGGTCTCCTGCTGGTGGCCGAGGTCAGACCGGAAGGGGTGTCGCAGAGTCTTTGCGGGGGCGTGGTCGTGGCGCTGCTGCAGAGTCGTCTGGGGCTTCTCTTGGTGGTCGTGGTAGAGGCCGTGGTACAGCTGCAGGGTCTTTGCAGGGGCGTGGTCGTGGCGCTGCTGCGGGGACGCCTGTGGCTCCGGGAGGGGGCAGAGGCAGAGGTCGTGGTGGAGGTCGAGATGGGGCTCGGAGGAATCCGAGGAAGAAGCGCAAGGTGGATGAGGCTTCTGGTGAGGGCAGCAGTAGGCCACGACGTCGAGCTCGTGCTGCTGCGGAGGGTGGTGACCGGGACCAGGCTGAGGTCGCCGGTATTGCTGAGGAGGTTGGAGCAGGGGGAACCCCTGCTGAGGTGCGGAGGCGTGGTCGCCCTCGGGGTCCGGGGAGCCGTTACGAGGATCCTTCCGAGTCGGAGGAGTCTTCGAGTGACGAGGAGGAGGCTCATAGCGAGGCTATGGTGAGGCCATTGTCGAGGTTGATCTGAGTGCTGCCATTCTTCTTCTTTCTTCAGCCGCCATTTCATTTCTTCTTTATTGCGGCCATGAAGTACTTTGTGGCCGCCAGGTCGAGTTGAGGCAGGCTCAGGAGGATGAGGTTGAGGCCAATCCGAGGCCAGAACTGAGGAGATGTAATTTCTTGTGGCATTTGAGGTTTTGGCGCTTCTTGAGGATGAAATCGCCATGATCGGTTCATGGGGATGGTTGACGAAGCTGGCGTCTGACGGCTTACCACTCAGGGCGCGTCAGTGGTCCCAGTTCTTTAGAGGCTGGGGACGGTGTGAGCACAGTCTGGAGTCCGTTGGAGCACCTGTCGATCCGGGTGAAGGTCGGCTTCCCGTTAGGCGGGATGAGGACCTTTTCTGGGTTTCGGACGGTGTTTGATGCCTTTGAGAAGAGGCTTACCGAGGAGGAGAAGCAGATAGTGCTTGGGACGGCTTTCGGTCCCCTGGTGCAGAAATGGAGAGAGGTGCGGGGAAAGCGGGTGAATGCGCGTCTTAACGTGCTCCGGGCGTTGCTGGATAGGTTTTGGGATACGACTAACACCTTCCATATGCCTGGGTACGAGGTTGGCGTGACCCCTTCCTCGTGGGCAGTTGTCACGGGGCTGCCGCATGGTGAGGGCGTGCTGGACTGGGGACGTGAGCGTCTTCCTATCGATAGCCCACACGTCGTGCGGTTGATTGGCGACGACGTTAGGTGCGGGAGAGGCGAGGAGAAGACGTTTCAGCCCCGGACTATATGGTTTGCCGACTTCTTCGAGGGGAAGAAGAAGAGAGGGTCTACTCGGGCGAGCGCTGAGCAGAGGGCCCGGCTGTGGTTGTGGTGGTTTCTGACGGCCACCCACTTTGGCGACAAGGGGGAGCGAGCGTCGACGGCTGTGCTGATGGCGCTGTCGGACTTGACACGTCTGGGTGAGTTTGACTGGGTCACCCCTTCTCTGGGGTTGCTGATCCGATACTTGAAGGACGCTGTGCGTCCTGATGAGATTGACGGGAAGTCCGATGTGTCGCTTGTGGGTCCTGGTCTTCTGATGGAGGTAAGGTTTGATTTTGTAGTGCCCTGTTGTCTCGTTTCTGCTCTTCTTTTATAACATGTTATCTGATTGCTTGCAGGCCTGGTGCTACGCTCACTTCCCTTCTCTGCTTCCGAGTACGTTCCAGGTTACACGAGCGTACCCGGCCTTTCATGCGTATGCGACAGCGGACCGGCAGAACATTGGCCTTAAGTATGACGAGGCTCGTGTTCTCTTCAACGGGATGGTGATGGATAAGGTAAAAGTGTTTGTGTTTTGTACTTTGGTCCTTTGTAGCTTGTATTCGGGTTTGTGTTTGTTTTTGTAGTTTATAACTCGATTTTGTCCTGCAGTTTGTTCGCAACCCTTGGAGGCATTTTACTGGCGTCCCCGGGTCGATTGCAGCTCGCTTTGGCCCTCTTGACGGACGGCGGTCAGACATCGAGACCCAGATGGCTAAATCTTGGCACTTGGGTGAGCGTGTCTGCGCGCAGACGGGCGCGGCTTCATCGTACTGCTCCTCCGCCCTCGGTTTTGTTTGTGGAGACGCCGATCTTGTGGCCGTGGCGGACGTGTACCACGAGGGCGGTCGACTCCTGCTGCGGTGGCCCGAGGACGCTCGTGGCGTGGGCAGAGCATGCCCTTGCTGACGCTGTGATTGAGGTCTGCTTTGTCTTCTTTTTACTTATGTAGGTTTTGGTTTTGAGAAGCAAAAATTTACTCTATTTTTGTTTTATAGCGACGTGACCCTGATCTTGAGTTCCAGCCTCCTCCGTTCGTCGAGGATCTCCTGGTTGATCACGGGGGCTGCCAGCATTCGATCGTGCTGCCGCCTTGTATGTCCGTGGTCACCGATGCGGGCCTAGAGAGCTGGGATCCGCGCGTGAAGAAGGTACTTTTTGTTTTCGTTTATCGTGGAGTATTATGTAGTATAGCCCCCAGTTTGAATTAGATTTTAGTGTAAAATCATTATTCAAACTCTGTTGAAGTAGCTTTTGATTATACCCCCCCAGTTTGAGTTAGGTTTTATTGTAAAATCCTTATTCAAACTCAGTTGAAGTAGCTTTTGATTATAGCCCCTGGTTTGAAAGCTAAGTGAAATGTGCTTGCGTTTTGTGTAGGTGACGGCCGATGTGCACAGGCGGTTGTGGCGGGCGGCGAACCGGTGGCGTGCGATCGTGAACAAGAAGGTAGTCGATGCCTGTAGGCAGGAGAAGGAGGCGACCGAGGCTCGACGGGAGTTAGCCAGGGTCAGGGCTGAGGAGGGCGCGAGATCGCGGACCGAGCTGGAGGCTGCGCATGCCGAGGAGCTGGCGAGGGTCCGGGCAGAGCTAGGGGCCGAACGCGAGCAGGAGATCGCTGGTTATCGCGCGGAGATCGAGTCGTTGCGTGCTGCGCTCGAGCGTCGTGACCAGTCGTCGTAGGCTCTGACTTGTATTTTTCTGTATTTTGGGACTTGGATTTGGATTCGTATATGTATTTTGGATTTGGGTTTGGCAGTTTATGTATTTAAGACTGACTCGTATTTATTGGCTTTATTTGTATTTGGACTTGTGTTTGTGGTTTTGGGTGTTTTGTAGGTGTTTATAAGTGGTTGTTTTGGCTTTCCTTATGACTAAAGCTCTAGGTACGGCGTCCTAAATTTAGGCTATTTTGTCTTGTTGCGAAAAATGCGTGCTCAAGTCGTAGCCGGGGTTTGAAATCCTTGCGTATTTGCTTGCCGGGCGTACCTGCAAAACATTGTTTGTCGTAAACACACATACATATACATCTCGATTGAGACTGACTGACTCAGGACAAAATAAATGTATATGCAAAGTTTTTGAAATATGCTGTTTAGAAAATATTTTAGACTCGTAAAAGGACGTTTTTGACATTGTAAAAATGTGAGCTAAAACGACGTTTTGAGACGGAAATTGGGAATGCGAAAATCATATTTTGTGTCGTGTTTAATTTTCGTGTGATTATCGTGTTTTGTGAAAGTGAAAAATATGAAAGACGGGAGCCGATTACGCAAATTGAGACGACGCGACGGGACCGATAATGTCGACCAAGAGGTCGGTAAAGAAGTAATAGGGGTAAAAGGTTAAAACATTTAGGGCGTAGGTGTGTAAGAAATGTAAGAAAATCGAATAATTTTGTCAGAAAGAAAAAGAAAATCGCCTGTGAACAGGCGATTTTAATTTTAATCGCCTGTTCTCAGGCGATTAATTTTTTGTTTTGTGGTTTTTGTTTGATTTCTTTTAATCGCTTGTTCACTAGCGTTTAAGTTTTTGTGTTGTATTTCGTTTGGCAAGTCTCGGCTATAAAAGGAGGGCTAGGTTAACTCATTTTACTCATCCTCTCATTTTCCATTCTCGATATTCCAAAAATATTCAAAATATTTACGGAACACTTGTCGAATCATGGAGAATTTTGAAGGAAACTTGCGTCGTTGGTGTTCGTCTTTGTCGGGTATAGAAAAGAAAGACTTGAAAGATTGCGGTATCGGGGTATTCCTGGGTTTGAGGGAGATTCAAATGGAGCCCGAGTTCCTGGATGCGTGTCTCGACTATTGGGACCTGTGTTTCCATGTGTTCCGCTTTCCTGGCGGAGAGGTTTGTCCATTGGTCGAGGAGTTTGGAGTCATCGGTGGTTGGTTGCGTACTAACATGCCTGTGTGTGTTAGGAGGGAGCCTGGGTATAAGGAATACGTGCAGAACTACCTTCAGATGACCCGCGTAGAGACGGAAAATCTATTTGTTGGGAGTCGTATCAACCTTAACCGCCTGTGCCACCGGTTCATGAACCGCGCAAATGAGACGATTTCCTTTGGTGCTAGGAAAAGGGCGTTGGCGTTTTGTTTAGTCCACCGTTATATGTTCCCTGATTCTTTGTACGAGGGAGCGCTTGGGGATCCTCGCTTAATTACCGTCGTCCAACAGATGGAGTATGGCTGTAACCCTTCTGCCGTGATTTTGGCCGAGACGATACTGGGCTTGGATGACCGTGCCTGCAATAGGGAGCGTCCGTACCGAGGGTGTCCTCTGATCCTCCAGGTGTGGCTGATGGAACGCCTGGGTGTGCTGGGCGATATTGACGGGTTATATTCTGCCGGGAATGTGACCGATCGCTATATCAGGTGGCTGGATTCGAACTATCGTCCTGACGATTACTTTCCCGAATTCGTGAGGTCATCGGCCATTCGTTGGTCGGTACCATGGTGGGGGATAGTTGACGTGACGGCTAGTGGAGTTGTAGATGGTTCTTCTGGAGTTCTCCTTTGCGGGTTTGACATGGGTGTTTATATCCATCCCCTGCGAGTGAGGCGACAGATAGGGTGGGCACAGTTCATCCCTGGTTATGACACTACGGTGCGGGGCGTACTCATGTTGACTAATGAAATAGCCGATGCTTGGGCAAGTGGATGGATTATGCGCCCCAGGTGGTCTGTGGCTGACATACCTAGGACGACTCTGGTGTCGCAGCCTATACCAGGTGGACCGTCGCCCAGAGTTCCCATAAGAGGTCACGCCTTCGCACCCTGGAGCTTAATGGGTTTCAACCTATGTCTGCCTATGATCCAGTTTGTTTTGGACGTGACAGTGATGTTGGCGAGGGTCTGGGTTCAGAGCCACCCTCGGTTGCCGAAAGCGTGTTTGGTCATCGTCATATTCCGGGGTCAGATGCTCCAGGTCGCTATGGTAATGTTGGGGGTTGTCGTAGGGGTTGAGGGTTGGCGTTCCCCTATTTAGCTGGAAGGTTTCAAGTCTGCTTTGATGATAACCTGGTTTTAGTTTATGTGTGTTTTGTTAGTATTATGTTCATACTATATTGTATTATGTTATATTATGTATTACATCTATCCTAAACCCGATGTACATGCCGGGAGTTGTATAAGCATTGTAACATATCGTGGTGTGTGTTAGTGTATTTTTAATGTTTGTAGTTATGCTCCTACTTTGAAAAATCCAAAATGTAACTGTTCCTTTTAAGATCAATAAAAATCAGGTTTTTTATTTACGAGTTTGGCTCATTTTGCTTATTATTCTGTGAGAAATTCCTTGGCTCTAATTCTTTCTTCAAAGTTTAGAATGTAAGTATGGTTCTTGTTTTTAGGAATTTTGTGGTGACTGTTCCCTCTACTTTTTTAAGCTTTGGGTTTGTCTTGTATTGTTGAATGTTGTTCCTTTTACCCTTTGGGTTGTGGAACATTTTTGTGATGACTATATCCTCAGCTTTTTTAAACTTTAGAAGTGTCGTTTTGTGTTGAATACCGCCCTTTTTAACCCTTCGGGTTTCAAAAGGCGAATTTTTGTGGAGACTATGCCCTTGGCTTTTTTAAGCTTTAGGCGTGTCATTTTTGTGTTGAATATCGGTTGTGCTTTTTGCAAAGCTGCCTACGTATCCACGTAAAATGGAATCAAACCGGCGTAGTTCAGAAGTGTACGTTTAGGGGCATATCGGCCCAAGAGTTGTGTTTTGCTTTTTTGTGGTGAATGTGCACGTTTAGGGGCATGCCGGCCCAAGAGTTGTGTTTTGTTTTTTTGTGGTGAATGTGCACGTTTAGGGGCATGCCGGCCCAAGAGTTGTGTTTTGCATGGAGTGCATGTTTAAGGGCATGCCTGCCCATGATGTGCTTTGTGTGGAATGCATGTTTAAGGGCATGCCTGCCCAAGGGTTACGATTTTTAGAAAATTTTTGCTTTTAATAGATACATTGCAAGGTCTCTCTAGGGATAGTACTTCTTGAGTTGGTCGAGGTTGGTGGCGAGGCTAAACTCTTGGCCGTCGAGGTCGGTTAGCTTGACTGCTCCGCCTGTGTAGATTTCTTTAACGAGGTAGGGCCCAGCCCAGTTAGGCTTGAATTTCCCTCGTGGGTCTACTGGAAGTGGCGCTCGGACCGACTTTAATACGAGATCCCCGACTTTGATGTTTCGTGGCTTAACCCGCTTGTTGAATGCTCGTTGTAATCTTGCTTGGTACATTCGTACGGTGCTCAAGGAATAAAGTCGGCGCTCGTCCAAAAGCATGAGTTGTTCATAGCGTTCGCGGGCCCATTCTGCTTCTGGGATGCTACTTTCCATTAGTATGCGTAGTGACTGTAGTTCTATTTCCACTGGTTGGACGGCTTCCATGCCGTAGGTGAGGAAATAAGGGGTCATGCCTGTGGGTGTGCGAATGGTCGTGCGGTATCCCCATAATGCATATGGTATCTTGTTGGGCCAATCTCTGCAGCTGTCGATCATCTTGTCGAGTATGGTAACGACTGTTTTGTTTGCTGCTTCGACGGCGCCATTGGTTTGGGGTCGATAAGGTGAGGATTTGTGATGTTGTATCTTGTATTTGGTGAGGATGGCTTCGGTTTCGCCTTGCAAGTGAGAGCCTTGGTCACTGATAAACTCATGTGGTATGCCATACCGGCATATGATGTTCGTCTGTATGAATTTGGCGACTTCTTTGGAGCCGAGGGTGCGGAAAGATGCTGCTTCTACCCACTTTGTGAAATAGTCAATTGCTACTAGTACGAAACAGTGACCTCCTGCTCCGATTGGGTGTACTTTGCCTATTATGTCGATACCCCAAGTCGAAAAGGGCCAGGGTGAGGTTAGGCAGTATAGTGGTGAAGGCGGCACGTGCTGTACATTGCTGAAAATTTGGCAGTTGTGACAGTGTCTAACGTATTGGATGCAGTCTGCTTCCATGGTCGTCCAATACCATCCTATCCGGAGAATTTGCTTGCAGCGCGCCCGAGCGTTCATGTGGGGACCGCATTCGCCGTCATGAACTTGCGCAATGATTTCTTGTCCTTTTTTGTAGTCGACACATATGAGTAGCGTGCCCTGCGGTGTCTTCTTGAGTTAGTGCCCCATTTCTAGCACGAATTGGGATGCTAGTAGTCTTATGGCTCGCTCGCCTCGCTTGTCGGTGTTGGGTGGGTAAGTGCCGCTTGTCTTGTAGTTGATTATGGCTTGATACCAAGGCTCTGTTTGCTTGGCTTCGTCTAAGTCAATGGTATGGATGTATGCTGGTTCGTCGCGTCTTTCCACGATGATGGGTAGTAACTTCATGTTTGGTGGCATGTTTAGGAGGGATGAGAGTTTTGACAGTGCATCGGCGAATTGGTTTTCTTCCCTTGGGAGGTGATAGAATTCGATGTAGTCGAAGTTGGTTAGGAGCTTCTGTACTTTTGCTTGGTATTTGGTGAGGGTTTCGCTCATGATCTTCCATGCTCCTGTCACTTGATTTATGATGAGGAAGGAATCTCCATGCACTCGCAGGTTCTTTATCTTGAGAGCGATGGTCGCCGCAGCCGTAAATGCAGCCAGATTCTCAAGGGGCGTTGTTTGTAACGCTAAAGTCGAGCTTGATCGAGAGCGGAGTATGGTCGCCATTTGGGGATATTAAGAGTATTCCTACTCCGTAGCCTCGGTAGTTTGATGCTCCGTCAAAGTATAGTTGCCAATACTCTTCTTCTACGGCGAAGATTCCGTCGTCAGGAAACGACATTGTATCAATCATGGGCTGTTCGATGACAGCGTTTTCTGCAAGAAAGTCCGAGACCGCTCTTCCCTTAATGACTTTCAGAGGGAGGTACTTGAGTTCGTACTCGGCAAGTAACAGAGTCCATCTGGCTATGCGTCCGTTTAGGATTGGTTTTTCAAATAGGTATTTGAGGGGGTCCATTAGGGAGTAGATTTTTGTTGTGTTGGCGAGTAGGTAATGCCTGAGTTTTTTGGTTGCCCAGACCAGTGCGAGGCAGCTCTTCTCGACTGGTTCGTACCTAGTCTCATAGTCGTGGAACTTCTTGCTTATGTAGTAGATTGCCCGTTCTTCGTTGTCAACTTCCTGGGCAAGCATGGCATCCATAGCGCTCGGCGTAGTTGTTAAGTACAGTGATAGTGGTAAGTCCTTTTGCGGAGGTACCAGAACGGGTGGATTTGTGAGTAGGCTCTTGACTTTGTCGAAAGCTTGTTGACAGTCGTCATCCCATTTTGTATGCTCTTCCTTCTTCAGCTTTTTGAATATCGGCTCGCAAATCATGGTGAGTTTGCTGATGAACCGGGAGATATATTGGACTTGTCCCAAGAAGCTCCTTATTTCGTCAATATTGCTTGGCGTCTTCATGCTCATTATTGCTTTGATTTTGGTCGGATCTATTTCGATCCCGCGCTGGCTTACTATGTGGCCTAGTAGCTTGCCTGACGTGACTCCAAATGTGCATTTCTGTGGGTTTAATCGCATTTTGTACTGCCTGATGCGGGTAAAGAATTTTCGGAGATTTGTGAGGTGGTCATCCCTTCTTTTTGACTTTACAATCATGTCGTCGACGTATACCTCAACTTCCTTATGCATCATGTCGTGGAGCAAGGTGGTAGCAGTGCGTTGATATGTAGCGCCGGCATTGATGAGCCCAAATGGCATAATCACAGAAGAAGCAGTCTCCCGTGGGGCGCATTTAAGGTTGTTTTGACATGTCGTCTGCTGCCATCTTGATCTGGTTGTATCCTGCATATCCATCCATGAACGAAAGTAAGGCGTGATCAGCTGTGTTGTCAATTAGGATGTCCATGTGAGGTAATGGGAAATCGTCTTTTGGGCAGGCTTTGTTGAGGTCTCGAAAGTCGGCGCATACCCGTATCTTGCCATTCTTTTTCATGACTGGAACCATGTTTGAAACCCAGTCGGAGTATTCGATGACTTGGATGAACCCAGCTTGTAGCTGTTTCTCAATCTCTTCCTTGACCATGAGAGACCATTCTGGCTTGATGCGTCGGAGTTTCTGCTTGACTGGTTTGCTATTTTGCTTGATTGGGATGCGGTGTTCAGCTATCTCGCGGTCGATGCCGGGCATGTCTTTGTATGACCATGCGAAGACGTCCTTGAATTCTGTGAGGAGCTCGGTGTATGTGGTCCTTTCTTCTGTGCTTAGAGAAGCCCCCAGCTGTAGTTCTTGAAGTTCTTCGGGTGTACCTATGTTGATGGTTGTTGTGTCTTCAATAATGGGGTCCTGTTCGGGTTTCGAGACAATGCTTGCAATGAATCTATATAATGCAATGTTATTTAGTTTAATTTTACCGCAATCATTAGAATATGTAGATTTTAAATGAGGCAAAGAGTAACCAAAAAATTTCATATTATTAATGTTATCAAAAGCGGTTACATTTGAAGATAGCTCAGACGAGGGAGCTTTGGACAACTTTAATGACTCTAGTTCTTTAGCTAGGTTTACTACATCAGGGATATAGCCCGGGGGCTTAGTTGGGGTACAAGACTTGACATGACGACGAGGGAGTTTAAACTCTAAGACAGTCTTTTTGTTGAGGGTGTTGTCTTTATCTTCGTCGGAGTCGGAGTCTTCGAAGGTGTAGCCTTGACCGGTAGTTATCTTGAAAGTACGGCCTTGTTCGTCGGTCCATTCGAGGGTTTTTGACCATCCGTCGTGCGTTTTTTCTTCGTAAGGGACGATCAAGTTAGTAGGGTTGAAGTTGTGGTTGCGTATGATATCGGAGATGAGCTCAATTCCTGCGATGGTGTATGTGGATACGTTTTTGGGAACCTTGCTAGTGCCCTCTTTGACGAAGTAGTTACTGGGGAAGATATGGTACGGCTGCATGTGGAAGTCATGGTACCATTTGCGATCATTATGCGCCTCCCAACCGCGAACGACTTCATATGGCCACGGCACATAAGATAGACCCATAGTGGGCCATTTATTGTCGTTGTCCTTGGCATAAAGTGCAGTGATTTCTTCCTCTCGAATCATGGCACAGATGTTGAAGTCAAAGTCAAAACCGCACATGTCATCTGTTGGTTCGGCGTTTATTTCTGCAGTGCTGTTGTTGGTCTTGTGTTGTTTGAGGGTGGCCCGGAAGTTTGAGGCGTCGATGGTGACGATTTCGTCATCTAGAGGTATCCTGACCTTCTGGTGAAGGGTAGAGGCGACTGCCTTGGTAGCGTGGATCCAAGGTCTTCCTAGTAGCATGTTATAGGTTGGGGGTATGTCGATGATTTGGAACTCGGTTTCTCTCATGACGGGTCCTGTCATGATGGGGAAGGAGATGGTTCCCTTTATGCTGCGCCGTGTTCCATCGTAAGCCCTGACACCGTCTGTACATGGGATAAAGTCATTTTCTTTAATTCCCAACTTCTTGGCTGTCTCGAGGGGCAAAACGTTGACCGCAGACCCATTGTCGATGAGGACGACCGGCAATGTCATGCCGTGGCATTCTACGTTGATGTAGAGAGGTAGGTTGTGCGTGCCACCGAATGGAGGGAGGTCTTTATCCGAGAAGGTGACGGAATTGGCTTGCCATTCACGTGTAATGTTACTGATAAGTTTTTCTGGAGACATTTCCGATGTCATTGGGGTGACTTGCAATGCTTGGTAAAGGGCTTCACGATGTCCCATTGAGTCCCTTAAGAGCTGCCAGATTGAAATGTCTGCCTTTGTCTTGTTGAGCTGTTTGTGAAGCGTGTCCCCGATCTCAGGTGTAGGTAAGGGCGTTGGGGTGGCGCTTGATGATGTTACCTTATTATCCGGCGGTGCAGGCGTTGGATTGGTGTTGGGTAATGATACATTGCTGGCTGACGGCGAAAGGGTAGGGGTAATTTTCGTAGGTAACGTAGTAGAGTTCGTAGGAGCGGTGTTTGAAGGCGGGATTGCGGTTGGCGAAGTAGGTGGCGTGTCTTCGTCTATGATTATTCCCTTGTTCTTCTCTTGAGCAGTCAATCTTGGCGGGAGTTTTTGAGGTTCAAGTAATTTCAGTGAGGCTTGGTATGGGCGCCCAGAACTCGTTAAATAGGCTATTTCGTCATCGCTATCTGATAGCCTGATCGGGTATTTGTGATACAATGCTCCATATTTGCCCGGGGGGCGGCGAGGTTCAGTTTCCTCTTCGAAGGGTTCGTCTTGGAGACATATGCGGGTGTCGTCATTGTCGGCTTTATCATCAGAGGTGTTCCAAATGCCGTTGACTTCATGATCACTTGAGATGATCAAATCAGAGCAGTCGATGATGGGGTGCGTCCCGACAAATATAGCGTGGGTATGCAGAGGATTGAGCTGGTTTGAAGACTTAGGGCTCGGGCTGGGCTTCACAATGGTATTGTCGTCGATCAAGTCCTGAACTATGTTCTTCAGGCGGAAGCACTGCTCGGTGTCATGTCCCTTTCCTCTGTGAAACTCGCAGTATGCATTCTGATCCCATGACTTTGGCTTCTTGTCTGGGGGAGGCTCGCTACTGGGTCCTATGAGTTGGAGTACATTGCGGCTTACGAGCTTCTGTAGTGCTTTTGAGTAGGTCATATATATTGGGTCAAAGTTTCGTCGTGCTTTCATCGAACTGGGACCCGTAGGCGAGTATGATGCTTTTGGCGGAGGCGCGGCAGGTCTTGGGGGTGTCGTAAAAACCGGTGGAGCCTCTAGTGCGTCCAGTGCGTTGATAGCATGTATGGGCTCGACTTTGGTAGTGGCTCGAGACGAGCTTCCTTGATATCCCCGACCCGTACTTTTGTTCCTGTTTTCTTTGCGGAGGTCGTCTTCAATGAGCTCGCCGACGACGCTGAGTGTTGAGAAGTTGTCAAAATTCCCGTACCGTAGGTGCTGCTGGTATGCAGGGGTGAGGTTGTTGATGAACTTGGTGATTAAGTCAGTGTCCCTTGGGCGGTTAGGTATTTGAGCGCAGAGTTTCTTCCAACGTGTCAGGTATTCGGTAAATCCTTCATTATCTCTCTGAGTTAGGACCTCCAAGGTACGCAGCGAGACTTGGATATCGTTGTTGTCTCGGTATTGTAGATCGAATGCAACCGTTATGTCCTCGAAACTGCCGGTTTTGTGAGGTTCTAAAGCGTAGAACCATGCCCTCGGCTGTGCGTCTAAAGAGTGTGGGAATAATGTGGCCCATGCCGGAGGTTCGACACCCATGATGGCCATCTTAGCCTTGAAAGCTTTGACATGTACGAGCGGGCTTTCGTGACCTTTGAAAATTGGGAGATCACTGAGTGCTAACTTGTCTGGTAGCATGGACCTGACGTTCTTTGGGATGTGTTCATTCTCTTGGTGTATGGAATATCCCCTTGAGTTCGTGAGACGTTCTTCCATGGTTCGAATCCTTTTAGCGTTTCGTTCGGACTCTTCGGCGAGGCGCATGGCGTTCTTCTCTGCTTCGAATTTTTGCATGATGGCCATTTGTTCAATCATTGCTGTGAGGCTAGCTATCCTATCGCTGAGTTGTCGGACCTGCTCGGCATTTACCTCTGGGGGAGGTGGTGGTCTGCCGAAACCCTCATCGTGTTGTAGAGCCATGACGATCGTTGGTCTTGATCTGTTGTAAGTGCGCTTCTTTGGTGGTGGGCGAGGGTTTAGGTGACGATCCTTAGTCCGTCGTGTATCCAGTATTTTTCAATGGGCAAACCTAACAAAGTTTCAAACCTTTAGTGATTTAAAAAGGAAGGAAAAAGACTCAACGAAAAATCGCATTCACAATCAAAGAAAGAAAAAGTGTAAAAAGTGGGTGCAAGACTTGACTCGTGTTTTTAGCTTTTTTTTAAAAGACACGGGAAGCTTTTGAGGCAGAGGCGTATTGACACGTCCCTAATCTCGAGATAGTAAAATTTGTCATGATCATAATCTGACTAACCCAATTTAGCGGTATGTTGCTAGGGGTTTATCATTAGATTACGATAAAAAGGATCAAACCGAAATAGCGATAGGCTAGTCGACCTGAGGATGTTAAAACTGGGTAAAAGGTGATTACTTGTTCGCCTTTTATGTGTGACTCAGGAAATTAAATCAAAATTACAATAAGTCAGTTGATTCAAGAGTGTAAATCAACGGGTTCGCATCTGAACGAGCCCGCGTTTTTTTGTTTTTGAGAACAAAAGATTAAATCGGGATGACTAAAGAGTCACTCGATTTAGAGCTAATTCTAATGTTATAAAGTTAATTTCGTTTAAAACCTCCGAAATGAATTGACATATTCGGGTTTTTGCTTTGTGAAAAGATTTTACAATAAATGCATTATGACGATACGTCAGTCGCATAATTCATTTATGTTTTGAAAAAGATCTGGGATATAGTGATTATCCTGGATCGGTTTTAAATGTAGTGGCGTATTATTTATCAAACTCAAATGACTATAGGTCAAAGAGCCTAACGGCGTGTTAAAAAGTATGACCTTTTTGAAAAAAGTTTGGAAAAAGTAATTTCAAAATGGACGTATTTTAAAAAGTATAATGCCTAGGAAATGTTTTTACATGCAATGGTTTGAAAGACTACTATAGTGAGGGTACTATAGCTTCGCACTTGTACATATAAACACAGGTTTTTGGCTTATAGGGTAAGGTTCCCTCCGGCCATTCCCGTAACGTTTAGGTAGGGGCACCCGCAAGACTACACACGTCTTAGGTGTGAATTCAAGACGGGCCCTAGAGCGTTCGAGTTTGGCTGGTTACGATCGTTTGTACGGATGCCGTACTTGTAATTGTGGAGGGGTGAGAGATCGACGTGTCCAGAGTTATCCCGCTTATGAAGCGAGCTTTATAGGGGCCGTCCCTCGAAGGGTGTGGTTATGAATCAGGAGGATTCGACTCAACGTACTTTTGCCCAAATATCGAAAGCGAAAATGTTTTCAAAGTTTTAAGCTTCACTTCTTTATGTTTTTAAAATAAAAGAAAAACTAGTTTTCAAAAATATTAAAAATCATGCTCGTCCCCAGCGGAGTCGCCAGCTGAAGGTACCGAGAATTTTGGGAAAACCTATCGACGCCCTGCGCGCGCCTCGCCAGTCTTGGGAGTAGGGCGAACGCCTCAGAAAAAGTGCGAAGTTTGCTAAAAATGGGGGAGATCATTGCATGAGTTTGTGACCAAAAAGAAAAGTAGGAAATCCTTTTTGAAAGTGTATTTTCGGAGTCGCCACCAAATATTAAAGGAATTTGGGACCTATTCAACGCGTCTTGAAATACAAGACACGAGTGTCTCAGATTTCAAGATGCGTCGATATCTATTAATCTGAGGTTCAAACCGCAGAAGGGTTCGGAGTGAGGTTACTTTTCGAAAGTTTTGACAAAGTGTATTTTGAAAACAGTAATCAAAAAGCCTACGTAAGAGTAGTCTCTACTAATTTGAAAATATTTGCTTAATTTCGATATTTGGGCTAAAATGACGCTACGTACAAGAGCGAATAAGTATGACTCGATTAAAATGCATAAATTATGTAAATTGTCAAAATAATGACATATTGCTATAGGAAATATGCGTTAAATAATAATTTATTGACTAAATTATTACCATAGACGTTATTTTCCGACCGATTTGACTCTAAGATTTTGTGAAAACCCTCGCTTTGACATGCTAAAAGACTCTATGAAGCAGATAATTTAGTGTTGAATCCGTGATTCTAGTCGTAATTTAATGCATGAATGAGGACTTGCATAATTATAAAAGTGACGTCGGTTTGCTTTAGTGATAGTGGGTCGTTTATTTATGCGATATTGGCGGGGTTTAGACGGATTATGAATCCGAATTGCTACAAACCGAATTACGAATAAGGTTTCGCTAGTGCCAATATCGGGTTGGGGTTAATGTAACCCCTCTTGTCCGAGTCTCAAAAACGTTCAAAACGTAGGTAAAATGTTTACCTTTCGAAAATGCAAAGACGGTATTTTTGAGTGGATTTTGTGAGTAGTGTATATGTGTTTTTAAAACCGAGTGTTTTGAAATGAATGAAGGGGGTTGATATTTATAGAGATTGGCTGATTTGTGGGTGAGGAAAAACTAAATCGCCTGTGAACAGGCGATTTTATTTGGTTCTGGCTCTAATTTTGTAAGAAAAACAAAAAGGCGGCTGACAGCAAACAAAAATTTAATCGCCTGTTAACAGGCGATTAAGTTTTTAATCGCCTGTTCACAGGCGATTTTTATTTTCTTTTGGTGTGCTGCTTAAGCCGCCTTTGGCTATGACGTATTATTGTGTAATGATTATGTTTGGTGACATATTATACGTGTGGGTTAAGGTTTGTTTGGGCCAAATCGGTTTTTGGTCCAATTTCGATTTTCGTGCTTCGGTTTTTGTCGTGTTTTTCGGTTTTGGCTCGAAATAAAATAATATTGAATTATATTATTTTGTGGTATTATAGAACCTAATTTCGTGAAAATGTGACACGGGACGCACTTTGGCCCGTTTTGCGGGTTGTGTTTTGGGTCGTCTTTGTAAGTTTGGGCCGTTTTGTAGCTAGTTGGGTTGTTTTTGTGGCTTGGCTTAATAGGACGTTCCTGTATTGCGCTCGTGTTGTGCCTATAATGACTAATAGTGACATTCATTTTTATGACTATGCAAATCCAGATTAATACGCTAAAAATGACTAAATACGTTTTAGACACTTTTGTATCGTTTCGACTCTTTTAAAAGCATGTATGAAAGTCCTTTTCATCATCGGGTTTGTTTTTGGGGGGGTACGGATACGGGTATCTACAGAAGGGCACGTTAAATCCATGGGAATTAAGCGTGTTCCTGAGTTGTATTAGTTGTTTGTATGGATTTGACACTTGTATTTCCTAAAACTTCTAATAAAATCATCGTTTTGTTTTATATATTGTTTTTCATGAGGGTTGTGCAGACAACGTTGAACACCTCAAAGTGAACTAAATTGCTTTATATTGTGTTTTGGTCCGTGATCGCCTACATGAGCTGATAACTCTGGCAATCATTTTGTGACGTCGATTGATGGTGGGTTCAACGAGCCATAAGTCAAATTGTTGACTGATCGATCGCAGATGCGGGTTTACTGAAATCGCGCAGGACAATTTTTGTGACGACTACATGGAGTCCTAAATGTTTCAGAACATTAGGTGCCGGGTCGTGGATAGGACATCCATAGTGTTCCTAGAGTCGATTCTTTTGACTATCGATCGCCTCTTGAGATTAAGGCGATTTTGGGTGACTTTGGTTTCTTTCTCACTGGCCGATCGTAACAGGAGGCCAAGCAGATTTTCACTGGTCATTTCAATGCCGCTTACATCTGGCAGGATTCGAGTTGAGGGAAATATCCAAACTTCTATCGAAGTTATAATATTTATTCTCGGGGCCACTCGAGGAGTCAGAATCGAAAAATGCATGGCCATGCTCGAATATTGATTCGTTTATCAGTTAAGTTACTCTCTAGTCGGGGAAACCACTCTTGATACTGATCGCTTGTGAACTACGACCTTTGAAAGTACAGACTTTGCAAATTGGTTTACATTGAGTGGGAGAAATTTATTATGGATATGAGAATCGGTTATCGCACCTACACTTGTACGGACAAGTGGGAGATTGTTGGGGATGGTGTCCTCCACAGTTAGGGCAATAACATAAATAAATCTCTAAAGGTACACAGGGTACATTTTGTATTTAATCAGTTGATTAACGTTTATCAATAACGGTTGGCTTGCTAGATAAGTTTGACGTTATTGTCATACAGATGGCGGTGATCAAATGGTCCCTAAGAGTCACACCTAAAGGATGTATTTGAGAGATGTGATTATTTGAGAAAATGATCATATCGATGCCTTATTTAATGACTAAAAGGTTAGTCAGTGTTGTGGACTGAAAGGTCAGTTGGATATGACTATGAGGTTAGTCAAATGTATTATTTAATAATGATTAAATGATATTAGATGAGAGGAATTAGCTGTAATTCGGGAATTGAATATAAAAGGTTATATTTAATCATTACGTATAATGTAGGCTAATTAATTTTAATCAGTTATAATTAATTAGTAAATTATAAATATAAGGATATTTATGATTCATTATAATATAAGGATATTATAATTACATTATATATTAAAAGCTTAATAAGACTAATTAAATGGGTTGAACTTTTAATTAGTTTGGGCTTGAAATTTAGAAGTGAAAAGTCCACTTCTCCCCTTATTTGGGACGTGTAGAATTAGGGTGGGAGAGGGAGTTTTCTTCCTCTCTACTTAACCTAATGATCCTCCTAAATCTCATCTAAACTAATTCATAATTAGACTTGCACACAACACAAAACCTAGAGAGAAAATAAGTTTTCTCCTCTAATATTCTCTAGCAAATTCAAGGGTATTTCTCAAATCATCTTGGGTGAGATAATTAGGAGATACCATAATTTTGGTATTGTTCTTAGGCCGATTAACAAGGTTTTGAAGGTTAATTCTAAATCTTTATACTAAGTTTTGCAATTTCAATTTATGACTATAAATCTTGTAAAAGTTTTCATTATAATCCTGTGAATTTTAAGGTCTATATACGGATATAAACCTACAATCTCATGCGTGAGTAGTCTATATGGAGATAGACTTGTTGGAATCACCTACGTGAGTGTGAAGAATTGGCCGTCTTCTATGGGAGATTATACTATCTCTCTAGAGCACTCATGAGAATCCCAAGGTTCAATTAGCCATAAATTTATTGGATTATATCGCGGAACTCGTTTGGAACTAAAGGTGAGATATGTGTTGTGGGGAGCTCAACAACCGAAATCCGACAAGGAATTCAAATCGAAATATATTCACTTGTTGAAAGTAAGTTGTTGTCTCATTTCACTAATACGTCAATTCAAGTCGAAAGACATTGAACGTTTAAGTATCAAAACCTTTTTAATATGCTCAGAATTTTGTTTATCCTTTGTATTAGTGGGGGATTGTTGGAAGTAATGCAAATGTTAGTAATGTTGTCTACATTATAGAGAGAAACCTTTCATTGCCTCGTAAGAGTATCTTTGCATTTTCTCCACTAATTGCATATTTATGGTGCATGATTATGACCATTAACATCATGGTTATGAGTTATGACTATTAACATCATGGTTGACCCATGTTTATGGTAGTGTATTAGTGGTTATGCCTTTTAGTTATGGTGCTAACTATAAATATGGAAAGTGTAGTCATTTGAGAAATACACATCTTCCATAACCTTACTACATTCTCTATGATAATTTTGAGCATACCATATGAGTTCCGACTCCTAATTGTTGAGTACACAACTTTTAGGAGTGTTGTGTGACCTTGGGGGACGACGCCCATGTCGATTTGTACCGTAGTCGGGGCGATTTCGTTTCTCATTCAGTGGCCTCCATACCACGACACAACAACACTTATTCTCTCAATATATATTCGCCCCTATAGTGACCCGATATTTCCAACACGGAGTACTTCTTCCATCAAAATTTAAAGTTTATGGTATAAAATTTAAGAATAGTGTGAGATATAAGGTGGAAAATGAAAGTTGAGAAAAAATTGTGGAGTCACAGTTAATAATAACCATAGATTATTGATAGAAATGAAGTAGAAATTTTAACAGTAACTCTCCTATGAAACCGTCTCACCATAAGTTATGGTGAGACGAGCCCAATAGGAGATGACCCACTATCAATTACAATTTAAAAAAAAAAATATTATTGAACTGTTATAGTAATAGCACTGTACTCCCTCCTATCCATCCTTTTGTTTGCATGAGACCACTTTTTGTGAGGGAAAAAGTGGTCCCATGCAAACAAAAGAATGGTTAGGAGGGAGTAGAAATTAATTTCCAGTAACTGCTTTTAAAACACCAAAACTGAAAATCAAGCCAGAAGAAGGAGAAAATTATTAGTTCACGACATCCAGTTTTATGTTTTAAACCTTCAATTTTTTTTTGTAATCATTACACCCAACAATTTTATAAAATAAAACAGTATCTTGCAAGTGGTTTGGAAATTATTAGTTCACGACATACAGTTTTATGTTTTAGACCTTCAAATTTTTTTTTGTAATCATTACACCCAACAGTTTTATAAAATAAAACAGTATCTTGCGAACTTAAATAAGTAAGTTTAGAACTGAAACTACATGTTACTTAGTTTTAAAGAACTTAAAAGTGCAGGTTATAACATGAAAAGGTAATGAATTAAAACTAATGTTGTGAATTTCTAATGAAATCTGAATGAAATTCGATTTTATCGATATAATAGGTCATAATTTTAAAATAAAAACTTATCATTCCAATATTGGGGTTATGAACGTTTAGCAAAAGTTTAGTTTAGCAGTCGAGGTTTTGACATTAATAGATCATGAACTTAAAACTCAATTTGTGAGTATCCCCATAAATTGTCAAAGAAACTGATATTATTGATTTAATGGTTGGGAAACTTTAAACAAAAGGTTACCATTCTAAATTTGTGGGTTTTGAACTTAAAAAAGAGGATAATTTAGTGATTATACATTTTAAGTTATGTTTTGTATCGAAATATAATAAATTATGTTTTGTACATAAAACACATTGTTGTGAAATTAAAGCTAGACGTTCTGACAGTAAAAGGTCATGAAATTAAAATGCAAAAGTTTTTAACCTGAAACGAAAGTGTAACACCTAATTCCTTTGTACAACGTCATGAGTGAACCAAACAACAAAATAATAGTTGATCTAAATTTCACCAAAATAAAATGTTATCCAAAATAAGAGACAAACTAAAATCATTGCAAAGTTCAACAACACATGCATATCAAAATGAAAATTATTTGTTGTATCCTTTTTTCAACTTCCTTGAAAGAGCACCTTTGTCATGCTTCATAATGTTTCTTTGCTTGTAAATGTCCAATCTTAGTTGCTCTTTATTAGCTCAGAAATCATCGACAAAATCTCAGAATCTTTTGATGATCGAATATTGCAAAATTGTTGTTTCATCCTATGGCGAGCAACACGTTCTGATGGATCATTCTCATTGGTATCTAGAATTAAAATCGGTTTGACTTTCGTTTATACCTATTTGAGTCGGTTAAAATTGGTTAAAGTATATTATTGGAATAACTTTCAATAGTTGGGATTATTCTTGGAATATTTTGAGTTGGGATTATTTTTGAAAGATGGGTGTTAGTTGAGATTATTCTTGTGAATTATTCCAAAAAGGAATATGTATATAACCTATTGGAATGGGGGAAGTATATATCTTTTTCCCTCGTTTTACAATAATAGTAACTTAGTAACTGTACTATTATGCACGTAGCAATAAATTAATTACAATTATTTACTCCCTTCGTCCCAGTCATTTGTTTACACTTTCCATTTATAGGTGTACGGGTCATTTATTTACACTTTCCATAAATAGCTTTGGTGACCCATGTGTAGAGTAGGCGCAACTTCCTTAACCAATGACATTGTTTAATTTTACTTACTTTAAAGCAAATGTGACCCCATTTGTACTTATATTACTTATTTTTTTATTTTTTTTTGTACCTCTCTCCTTACATCGATAAATGTTGAAGAGTCTATGGATCCGAGTTTAAAGAGAAAAGTACCCAAGAGGGGGGGTGAATTGGGTGCTTGAAAACTTTTTCTAGTTTTCAAGACTAAAAGGTTTATCACGTTTCTAAGACTTAGAGTTAATTACGTTTAACTCAAGTCTGATGGAAAACGCTGAATGATTACTGAGAAACTTGTTGGAAACGTAGAGTAGTTATTTGGAAACTCAGTGGAAATGCAGTAAATCAAACTTGAAACGTAAGTGAAAATACTTGAAAATGTAAAACGAAAGTAAAGTACGCAGCGGGTTTTGAAGTGGTTCAGTCTCACACTCCGAGACCTACGTCCACTATTATCTTATTAATATATTAGTACCTACTCCGGATTACAATATATTAATCACTCTACAACTCTTTCAAGTTGCACTCTTTCTCTCAAGCAAAAGAAAGCTAGTTGTGTCTCATCAATTGTTCACAAGAGAACGGATACGAGACGGTGCTAGCACAATTGACTTGAGTAACGATTAAACAACACGAGATTTGTTTCAAATGCCTTTTAAAAGTTTTCGCAAATAAAGATGATGAATGCTTAAAACAGATTTGCAAAATTCTTAGATTAAAACTTTAATGCTCGAAATAGGTGATGAATGATTTTCAAAAGCTGATCTTAAATAGAAGTAAAATATATTGCAAATGATTCTTTACCAAAACCGAAATCACATTAAGAGGAAAGTATTGTTAGAAAGGTTTTGTTTCCTAAGAAGATAAATGTAATATTCCAAAGATATTTTTAATTCTTAAACAAGCTTAAAATCATTCTCAAATATTTGTAAAACATATTTTTAAAAGATAAGAATTATATAGAGCAGATTTCGTGAAAAAATCTTTTCCAAAATAGTTTTTCGAAAATGGCCTTTTGTGCGTTTCTAGCAAAGTCACAGGAAACGCAAGAGTGCTCCACTTGCCCAGTGTCTTGTTGTGAAACGCATGCTTCAAAGAAAGACACTACAACCTTAGAGTAAAACGTGGAATTCTCTTGTTATTATACCACTACCCTTGTCATTACAAGGACTATATGTATACATTAAGAACTAGTACTTCATGAGATGCTATATAGCCTTGATTTGATTCGCGTTTCCCAATACAAAGCTTGATTCTTACATTGAATGCTTGAATCTTTAGATAAAGACTTAACATCAAGGACATACACGTTTTTAAGGCGATGTCCTTCCAAGATAACTTTACTAGATCCCTCAATTATGACCCGGCAAATATTTGAGGGAAAAACGACTTTGTTGCCACGGTCACAAAATTGGGATATACTTAGAAGATTGTGTTTTAGTCCGTCGACTAAATACACATTATCGATGGAGAGGGAGGGAGACATACCAATTGTGCCGACACCAATAATCTTACATGTCTTGTTGTCTCCAAAGGTTACGTTTCCTCCATCGTAGGCCTCCAGTGAAAGGAATTGATTCTTGTCTCCAGTCATATGTCGCGAGCAGCCACTGTCTAAGTACCAATAGCTGTTTCCTTTCACCTTGACCTGTAAACGCATTAGTCTTGAGTTTTAAGTACCCAAGCTAGGTTGGGTCCTCTCTTGTTAGTCACACAGAAAACTTGGTCCTTTCGAACCCAAAACATTTTAGTGACTTTTCCTTTGACCATACTCTTGACAGCAACATGTGTTTCTTGACGTTTCTCAACAGTTTTAGTGGGAGAACTACACGTTTCTTTAACAGGTTTTGCGTTTCTGGTGGGGTTCACTTTTAGTTCATTAGAAGATTCACTTATATTCTTAACAAAATTCACGTTTCTAGTGATATAGACCGGTTTTTCCACAATAGTGACAAATAATATACTCAGGAAGGTCTACATGCGTTTTCTAAAGTCTCGTCGTTCCCAAGGTTTAGGATTGCATTTAGAATGATCTCTACGACTATACAAATCGTAACCTAGACCTAATCTTAAGTTATTATCCGTTTGTTTAGTCAAGAACTTACTCACATGGGAACTAGTTTCCCACTTGTTACTGAATCTCAAGGCATGGTTCAACTTTTCATTCAAAGACACGACTTCTTTTGAAAGAATTTCACAATTTGTGGTCGAATTATCTAACTCAATGTTAACTTTGTTAAAAGAAGATTGAAGTTTCATAGTGAGTTTACTGATCTCGATATTGTGATTAATCTTTAGTCGTTCTAGTTCATCCGAATGTTGTTTGAAAATCAACTCGTGATCTAGATCACACGTTTCTAGGGAATCATCCAAATTCTTAACCGTTTCTATCTCACAATGATTTAGATTTTGTTCATTTAAAGCATGTAACTCATCAGTTAAGGCAATAATTTTTTCACTTAAGGATTCATTTTCAGCCTTTAACTCTTTAGTGTTAAGTTCCCTTTGATTTTCAATTTTAGCGATTCTATCCAGTTTTTCTTTTAGAAACGCATTCTCTTCGGCAATCTCAACGATTTGTTCTTTAACGTCAGCTAACTCGAGACCTTGTTCATGACATGTATCAAGAGTTTGTTCAAAGTACTTAACAAGAATAGGTCGTTTAAGACTATGAAGATACTTTTTAAGGTCAAGAAAACTTACCTCACTATCCTCGGTTAGATCTTCAATATCGGGAAACCCTGCGTTTCCCATTAGACAAAGATCCGTTTTTCCTGGAGCCTTACGATTTATCATGTCGATACTAAGGCTACTCAAACACAAGTTCGCTTCCTCATCTTCCTCGTCATCTTCAAAATCCGAAGGATCAAGTTCACCCCAACAAGATGCCATCATAACCTTTCGGTAATTATCTTGTTTCTTTTCTCGTTGGTTTTTGGACTTGATTTCCTTCCATGAAGGGCACTCTTTTATGACGTGACCAGAGGCCTCACACTTGTAACAATTTCGATTTGAAGAAAAGTTTTTCGAGCTGTTTGATTTTTTTGAAAAACTAGATTTATCTTGCTGTGGGTTATTCAACATTTTCTTAAACCGACGCGCAAACGCAGCCATCTCATCCGAATCATCGTCATTATCACTAGAGGCGGCTTTCAAGACTATACCCTTGTTTTTACTAGGCTCACTCGTGCGTTTATTGAGGATTAACTCATGTGCCATGAGTGAGCCCAGCAAATCTTTGTAAGTTAGGGTTGACAAGTCTTTTGCCTCCTCAATAGCAGTTACCTTAGGTTGCCATTTATCACTTAGGCTCCTAAGGACTTTACGAATCCTTTTCTCAGTTTCAATCTCGCTGCCCAAGTTTCGCAACTCATTTGTCAATTTGGAGAATCTCGCAGACATGCTATTGATACTCTCATTCTTAGTCATAGTAAAAGCCTCATATTGTTGAGTGAGCATGTCTATTCGTTGATTCTTAACTTGGGAATTTCCCTCATAGGCAAGTTCTAGGGATTCCCAAAATTCTTTGGCATTAACACAAGCGGAAAAGCGGTGGAACTCATTGGGAGAAATGCAGTTTTGAAGGAAAGACAAGGCTTTCGCATTCTTTTCTGCTTTTCTACCCTCTTCCTCGGTATATTTTAAAGGACTCTTTGTGACCGTATTACCCTCTTTATCAGTAGTTGTTATAACATGTGGTCCAGCGAGGATAATTTTCCAACAATCCCAATCATATCCTTGGATATATTGGGAAGCCAATTGTTTCCAAGATCCATAGTCAGAACCGTCAAAGACGGGACATTTTGGATGTCTGGAATCCATAGAGAAATAAAATAAAGTAACAAAAAGATGAAAGGATCAGCCTCTTTGCGGTGTGGCAATCAAGAGCACGAGGCTCTGATACCAATTGAAGAGTCTATGGATCCGAGTTTTAGGGAAAAGTACCCAAGAGGGGGGGTGAATTGGGTGCTTGAAAACTTTTTCTAGTTTTCAAGACTAAATGACTTATCACGTTTCTAAGACTTAGAATTAATTACGTTTAATTCAAGTCTGCTGAAAACGCAAAATGATTGCTTAGAAAACTGTTGGAAACGTGAAGCAGTTGCTTGGAAACGCAGTGGAAGTGCAGTAAATCAAACGTGAAACGTAAATGAAAATACTTGAAAATGTAAAACGAAAGTAAGTACGCAGCGAGTTTTTGAAGTGGTTCAGTCTCACACTCCGAGACCTACGTCCACTATTCTCTTATTAATATATTAGTACCTACTCCGGATTACAATATATTAATCACTCTACAACTCTTTCAAGTTGCACTTTTTCTCTCAAGCAAAAGAAAGCTAGTTGTGTCTCAACAATTGTTCACAAGAGAACGGATACGAGACGGTGCTAGCACAATTGACTTGAGTAACAATTAAACTACACAAGATTTCGTTTCAAAGGCCTTTTCAAAAGTTTTCGCAAATGAAGACAATAAATGCTTAAAACAGATTTGCAAAATGCTTAGATTAAAACTTTGATGCTCGAAAAAGGTGAGAATGATTTTCCAAAAGCTGATGTTAAATAGAAGTAGGGTATATTGTAAAAGATATTTTCCAAAACCAAAATCAATTAAAAGTAGGAAGTATAGTTTGATAAGGTTTTGTTTCCTAAAAAGATAAAAGCAATATTCCAAAGATATTTTTACTTCTTAAACAAGCTTAAAATCATTCTCAAATATTTGTAAAAGATATTTTTAAAAGATAAGAATTATAGAGAGCAGATTTCGTGAAAATATCTTTTCCAAAATAGTTTTTCGAAAATGGCCTTTTGTGCGTTTCTAGCAAAGTCACAGGAAACGCAGCAAGTGCTCCACGGTTCCAGTGTCTTGTTGTGGAAACGCAAGGCTTCAAAGAACGACACTACAACCTTAGAGTGAAACGTAGAATTCTCTTGTTGTTATACCATTACCCTTGTCATTACAAGGACTATATGTATACATTAAGAACTAGTGCTTCATGAGATGCTATATAGCCTTGATTTGATTCGCGTTTCCCAATACAAAGCTTGATTATTACTTTGAATGATTCACCACCTACTAAGTATCATAAACACTAACAACGGATTATAGCATAGTAAACAAAAAGTCAAAAACAAAGACATCATCAAAACTAAACGACGAGGTCGAGTCAACAAAAACTAAACGACGTGGTCGAGTCAACAAATGTGTATAAAGTAAATGTAAACAAATCACCGAAACATAGGGAGTACTTGTTTTTTTTTTTTTTTTTTTTTTTTTATGTAGAAACTAAAATGAAAAACTTAGATTTTCCACGCGTAGAACATAAGAGTTGAAAAAATGGAATTATCATTTCATAAATATTACTCCGTATTAAGCGGATTCTTTGAGTAATTTCGCATGAAATATAGTATGATGGCCTTCAAGAAACATAGAAACTTAAACTTTCCCGATAAGTGTAATATGGAATGTGATGTAAGTTCACTTGATAAACAAAATGTATATATTTTTTATTTAGATAAATGTAATTAGTTTAATTTAATTTAGTCAAATTATTTTTACATTTCATAAAAATTTAGACCAGACACATTTAGCGTAAATGTGTCAACAATTGTGTACTTTGTATTGAAATAAATTCAAATACTTATTTTGATTAACTTCATACTCCCTCTATTCAAGTCCAAACCAAACATTTACCTTTTTGGCACTATTCATATGTGTCGGTAATCTTTAAAATTCCCGGCAATCTATAAGTGAAAATATAATCGTGTGTGATCTTGTTTGATTCGTCTTTATGCGTACAATATCATATCCAATTTTTAAATTTTTTTATCGTGTGAAATTATAGATATTTCCGTTCCGACATTCGCCTCGACAAATGTGATAAAGCAACCGTAGTGTTTGGACTTGAATGGAGGGAGTATAATTTAAGTTGATTCGAATTTTCATGAGACAATTTCACTATAACTTTATCATGAAATCTCTCACATGATAATTATTTTTCATTTTTGAATTCTCATTTTCATTTTTTTTTTTATTTTTTTGAAAAGTAAAACTATTTGTTTCATACGAAATACTCCCTCTATTCAATTTGGAGTGTTTATGAAATGGAGTGAAATAAATACCAGACAATATATTCTAGTATGATCTTAATTGATTTGTTTTTTTTTTAAATATAATTTGTATCATACTTCCTCCATTTCATTCAATTCTATACATTTACTTTTTGTACACTATTCAAAAGTGAGGAGAATCTTCGATATATCGTCTAATATATGAAATAAAAAATAGTCATGTGGGATCTTGTTTTAATTGTTTTTTCGAGAGCATTATTAATATTTTTTAGAATTATGTAACTAAAGATATAAACAAAAGAAAACGTGCATCGACGCACATGCAAAAAGCAAATGTATAGAATTGAAAAAAATGGAGGAAGTATATAAGTACTCCGTATATGATGTTGGATTTACTACGTAATTGTTATAAAATAACTTGATAACGCAATTGACACGCAAATTTGCAATGCATAAGATATACTTAAGATGCTATACAAATTGAAAGAGAGTTAGGCAAATTAAGACTGAACATTGACTTATTATGCAAAAACAAGACTCAAACATTGACCTATTATGCTATACTCGGATCATCAGGCGACAATACAAAAGGGCGGTCCATAAACAGTCTAGTCTTAAGAAATGACGATACTGCTTCTTCGTCGTAGCCCGTAGGTAGTTAATTCTTCATGTAGCTGCGCAGCGTCCCACTCTAACAGGGACGACTAGATTTAAACGGGGACGACTTTTCTGTGCGACGAGTTCATACTTGGGTATAACGAAGCGCTCGGAGATCAGTTTCACTTTCGAGTTTCGTTCACACGCCATTTGCAACAACAACAAACTTGACAAGGTTGTAGTGTGTGTAAGTTATATGGACTTATGGAGTACGTTCTTTGTCACTCAACTGGCAAACTTTTAAATTAAATTATTGGCTTCATCTCATCATTTTCTCCTACTTAAATTGTGTGGGCCAATTAATGGCAATCTCACATTGTCACATTGCTCTCCATCCTGTATAAGTTGTATTATAACGCTAAAATTGGGTCATGTGTGAGACGGCTAATAAAATTTAGTTCATTTTCTTAATGAGTACGGAGTATTAAATAAAATGTAATAAATTCTATTGGTTGTTTCAGGTATAAAATGGTTTCATAATAAAATTTATGATTAATTAAGATTTTTTTTCATATTTTCTAAATACCATTTTAAAATATCACATTTTTTAATTTTTCTTAAAAACTCTCACCTCTTATGAATATTTCCTTAAAAATTCTCACAAATTCACCATATTAAACATTTATTTCCACTCATAAAAACATTGAATGTTGATTTTATCTTTTCACATTTTGAGTTTCGGTGCTCGATAGATACATTCGTAATGAAAATATTTAAAAAAAAACTTTAATTTTCACAAAAAAAAAAAATACATTTTGATGGGAATTTTTGAAAAAATGCTAAGAAAAAGTGAGAGATTAAAAAAAAAAAAGTTACAAAAGGGGTGGATTTTTAAATCTAAGGTTATAAATAACGGAAAATATCAAAAAACGCAAAAATTTACCTATCATCTGATATTATATCATCATCATCATCATTTATTACATGACAGAGCTATTAAATGCCGACATAGCAGAACCACGAGTCAAGACAAGAACCTCAACTTTCAAGCTTTTCCAGATAAAGACCTTAACTATAATTATTTTAATTTAAGGACTCCAAATTCACACTCCGTTACATTTTTTTATTGATTGACCAAAACTAATTAAGTTAATTTTTTAGGATAATAAATTGATTAAACTAATTACCTTTTCTTTTATGGTGTCGCGGTGTCGCCTTTTCTAACCTTAGTTTTTAACATTTTGTTTTGGTCCAATATGAGACACAATGATAATACAATGGGGGGGGGGGATTTGAACCTGTGACCTAACGTCACAGATCTCTCAATCTTAACCAATAGGTTAAGAAATCGTTGGTAGTTTTTAACATTATATATATTGTGTGAAATATTTTTTATTGATATACGGAGTATTATTTATTGCAAAGGAATTGTAAAAATCAAAAATATTTATTGGCTTACAAGATATTTCAATTAGTCTATTGTGGTCGTTTTCTTTGATTTGATGAGATAATTTATGTTTTTTGTCCATTTACTTGAACGTATACTTTTGCAAAGACAAATATGAATTGAATCTCAAATTTGAAAAAAGAAAATAGCGGGAAGATGATAATAATAATAATAATAATAATAATAGGTGAGAATAAAGCTTTATGAGTAATTTGGTTATATGGTCAAATTCTGTGTTTAAATTCACTTATATTTTTCTTCAGATTCAAGTTAAAATACCATATTAAACATGTGATTTAGGCATACTTTGAATTTTGTTATTAAATCTTACGGAGTAGTTCCCAAATAAACGCTAAAGTAATAAATATAAAAAGCACTAAAATACGGAGTAATAACTTAGTATGCAACTCAAAATTTATAAGTATCGAAGATACTTCGTACCATATTGCGATATTGAAAATAAAATATAAATTTACTGCGAACACTTGAAAAAATTCTACTTTTAATATCTTAATAACTTGTTGTATTATAAGTTAAAACCACGATAAAAAAAATTATATTAATTGACATATACAGAGTACATATTTATTCATACATATTATCCCTTTTTATATAATTTTTTGGTAGCAACATCGACTATATGAAATTTTATAGTGAATGCAATAAGAGAACATGAATAGAGAAACAAAGCAAGAAAAACTTGAAGTTATCGTGACACCTCTTACATAAATGGTACTCCATTTATCCTAGTCCAATAGACACATTTTAATTTTGACATTATTTATTTATCTAAAGAATATTCGATAATTCTTGCAATATATAAGAGAGCATATATTCATTTGTGATATTGTTTTATCCGTCTTCTTAAAACTAAATATTTTATAATTTTATACAATGTATATTATCGTTAGAAAATGAGCATGGTTAGCGCCTAGCGTGTAATAAGAAAATATGTCAATTGGACTTGAATAGATGGAGTAGTTCAACTTATATTAGATGTTTTTTTTTTGAAAGAAAGGATCAATTCATTAATAAATAGTCATACGACATTTACAACATGTGTCAATTGGATACAAATCGACTAAAGCCAAATAAAAGAAACTCTCGTTCAAAGAAAGATCTGTATACTTGAATTGCTCCAAAACACGTCCTCTATCATATCACCGCAAACAGCTTTTCACAAGAGGATCGAAGAATCTTGAGCCTTGACGAGAAACAATTTCATCTAACCAAATTGATTGCAACCAACAAACCAACAACACGTGTAACGCCACATAACGATTCATTAAGAAACTGATCTTCCACATCTTCATCATAAGAGAAATGACTAAGCCGCTCTTACCTATATTTCCTATAGGACTGAAACCCAGAAAACTAGGACTGAAAAAACTCCAAAAATAGAGACCGACAAATGGATCTCGCAAAAAACGAGACCTCTTATTTATTAATTTATAGTAATTCATACTTAATAATTGATAAAGAAAGTTATTTTGGGGCTTACCATCGATTAATTGTCGATGGAAGCCCCAACTTTGATTTGAATGAGATTAGGGTTTTTCAAAGAAGGAGAAAAAGAGAGAATTAGGGTATTTAATATTTTGAGGGAGTTATATTAGATGGTTTTTTAGTTTAGTAATTCTTACAGAATTCACATTAAGTTAATGTGAGACCAAGGTACAAATTGTAGTTAAAAGGGTACAAAATTATGAAACAAATTTATTAAAGTCACTTATCTGATTCTGGTATACTGTCACAAGCGGCTCAAGGCGGGTTTCGGGTTAGTAACTATTATACTGGTAACATACTGGTCGGGTGTATTTCGGGTTCTGGTAGTATACTGGTCGGGTGTACACGGGTTCCAGTGTCCAAGTTAGGGTCAAAATACTGGGTTAATCAACGTCTTTTTATCCATATTTTGTTTTCTTTTTGTATAATCTGATTAATTTTCAAGAAAAACTACTCTCTTCCTTTATAGTCAAACTTTACACGATGCCAAAATACAAATATTAAGGTTAGTGGAAGTTGTCCTCAGAATCGCATTTCATTAATCATTACTGACAAGTGGGTGAATTACTAATGTGAAGACTTTGGGTGGTACAGATACGTTTTCACTATTTTCCTCCCAAATTTAGAATGTAGAAGCACTTAACTTCTCCCCAAATTTATTCCTTGATTTTACATCCCACCAAATCAAAAAATTTAAACTTTTTAGTTTCTCTCCAAATGCACTATTTACACTTTTAGGGTGCTTTAACAAAAAAAAAAAAAAAAAAAAAAAAAAAAAATTAGTCATATATATGGTGCCTCCAAAAAATCAACTCTAATTGATATATTATTGAAAAATTAATATTTTTTTAATTATAAGTTCCAAAACTGAAAACTCTAAAATAAGTTTATAGATGTGTGTGTCTATTAAATCGATATTTATAATATTAGATCCATATATGTAGTTACCAAGTTGTATATTCAAATATAAAATGTTACCTCGAACTACCGACTTAAAAATATATCATTTTCTTTTTCTCATTTTTCTCATTTTTCTCATTTATTCTCCACTACCGACTTAAAAATAATAATGATTCAGATGCCTCAAATTCATAATGTCAAATGTAACTTACAAACACTATTAAAATGATTGATTCTATAATTATTGAATAATAAAGATTATTATCTAAGTGAAAATTTTCAATTATGAAAAATTTATTAGGTGTGAAATGTTTAAAATTAGTGTGTAGTAGAAATTTTACATGTAAATTGAAACTGATAAAGACATTTTATATATAGGAACGTAAGTTTTTTTTTACTCAACGGGTTAACTCGTTACGGGTCGGGTTTTGACCCATTGTTTTCGGGTCATTTCGGGTTCGGGTAGATTTTGGGTTCGGGTCGAAAAAGGCAGGTTTACTTCGGGTCATTTACAGGTCGGTTTCGGGCGGTTTATCGGGTCGGGTCAGATTTTGACAGCTCTAACAGGAGTACTAAAAAAAATAGTAACAATTAATGTTAATTGTCATTTAAATGGTACAAAAACTATATAATGGAGTACAAATGAGTCGGACTTATAATAATTATTGTAAGGTCTGACTCACACAAGAATTTGTGTTTTTTTACCAAGTGCCTCCAACCCAGCCGGAAATTGCTGCCTTCAAAGCTCAGAATACATGAATCATGGCGCCCGTTCGACTCCTGGGTGGGCAAAGGCACGCTAGATCACCTGGCCTCTTCCGGGGTGGTTTATATCTGCGCATGACGTGAACGTTTGGAATGTCTACTAAACCCTCGTCACCAAAAAAAAAGATTTCACATTTGGCATGGGCTTCAAATGAAACTTACAAACTTATTATTGTGTAAAAAATGATTAAGTATATTTTAGAGTAAATTGAGTACATGAATAACTTTGAGTGGTGACCGGTGAGTAACTAACGGCATCCATGTTATGAGTTCTTAACTGAAAAGTTTCATAGTTGAGGTCCTTAACGGATAAAAAAATGAATAGTTAAGGTCCTTATGTTATGGTTAACTCGCATAACCACGGCCCAAAGAACCGAAGTCTATTAAATAGCCTTCTCATGAAGTTCCCGTCTATATTTAGTAAAATTTGCGACTATATATTTTTTTCTAAAAATGTAAATATCATTTAATGCCCAAAAATCAAATCATATACAATTTGACAATTACCAATTAATTAGCATATGGCCCTATATCCCTCAATCATATTGGTAACCCAACTCCTATACGGCAACCCTTAACACGTAATATCAGGCTATCCATTACTCTTTTATATACACAATGTGGAGTCTCTAAAATATTAAAGCAACACGTCTTCCTTAATAGGAGCATTTACTTTTATCTTTTCCGTCTTAAATGAGAATTTGTCATATTAAAGATATGAGCACGATTACTGCAATACCAAATACTAGGATCAATCCGCAGATCATTGCAGCAAAATGAATTTATCATCTCGATTATTTAACTTTTTTCTTATTTAATTTATCATCTCAATTTTAATCGTTTAATTTCAGAAAATTTGTGACACAACAAATGAATTTTCCACCCAAAACTTAGTCATCAAATAAGAGTATTTTCTCCATAATAAAGTTTTTATTCTAAATATTTTTACCTCTCAATTTTAATCATATTTTGTGGACAATATATGCGCATCTAGAAGCAAAATACTCCTATATTCAGCTAATTTTTCTTTTTTGTTTAAAAAAAAATCATTTGTACATAAATAGCATGAACCTTTCACAATAAATTACTGCGGAGTATATATAAAAGACATCTATATTTCTGAATGTTTTGCTAAAAGGCAAACTACAAAGTTATAAATAGTTAGTCCACCGTAAAACGAATTTTTCGTTTTGAATGAACAAAGACAAACTTTTTATTAATTTCTATACATCTTACCTTTGTTAAACCGTGAAAACAGACTTGGCCAAACCCGATGTAGAGAGCGCCTGACCATACGCAAGCGAGGAGAGAGAAAACTCAATTCACAGGTCTAAGAGATATCCACATTTCCAAAACCAATTGGTAATGGGAGAAACCCTTGAACTTTATAAAGTACACAACTCTATTCCAATTGTTAGACTTTCACACTTGTTCAATACTCTAACACCCTCCTCACATGTGGTTCCCTCGATAACCCACTGGCGAAACCATGAGAGCCAGTGGCGAAGCTAGTAAGGTGCAAGGGGTAGCAAGTGCTACCCCTAGTTTTAATATTTAGGTTATTAGAGTGTAGTTATGTTACCCCAAGTTTTTCATTGCCTAGTGGTTGTGTTGTTAAATTTTTGCCTTGGAGACCCGGGTTCAAACCTCATACAAGGCAATTTATAGGAAAAAAATTTTCCCTCTTTTTTTTCATCAATTGAAATTTACTCCTTAAATTTTTGCTACCCCAAGATTAAATTTCTAGCTTCGCCCCTGATGAGAGCTCAGCGGAGTGGTAATCAGCAACACGAACTCACGAGGGCGGAAATAGTCCGAACCCAATCGGAGCAAAAAACCTTCAAAGAGGACCTCCGGTAGCATAATTTTCTGGGCTTTTTTTTTAATTAAATTTGTGTAATTTTTGTTGTGAGAGAAAAGGATAAAATTGCAATGGTGAGTGAAAAATGACAAAGATATAATGGTAAATTTTAGGTAAAAGCCAATAAAATTTGAGCACAGTTTGACAACATTCTAAAATAATTAGATAAATCGTACTGTACTCCGTAGCAGACAGTAAGATAGAACTTGTACTTTAACACCCAAAACTACTAGGCCAAGTGCAACTTTATTGTTCTGTCGTTGTTTTACTTTAGACCTTAAATAACAAACTTCCGCTACTAAAAGTAGTGAAAACATTTCATCATATTACAATCATTATTAAAGATAACGAGGATGGTCTTAACCTAATGGTTAAGATGGAATTATTCTGGATAGCAGGTTTTAGGTAAATTGTGGATTGTACGATAACTAGGATTGAAAACTTTATGACGTAGAAGACATAAAGTTTTCATCAGATTCGAGCGACAACATGTTGTCGCTCGACAAACAAATTTCTAAGTCGACACTTCCGCCACCTTCACGACTCATGTTCATAGTCACCTTCCCATCAATCTTCCCAGAGTACCCCGTTGGAACTGCAATTGCTTTCCCTAGCCCGAACTCAGGTCGATACACATCGAACCTCATCGACTCTGCAAACCGTACAAGGCTCGGCTTCTGCTTATCGCTCGATTTACTAGGTTCATCAAGCGGGAGTACAAAAGGCCTGTCCATGAAAGTCTTGAGAGTTGACATTACTGCTTCTTCGTTGTAGGTAGTTATAGCTTCGTGTATCTGCGCAGCCGTCCACCCTAACCCTTTTTCCATTAACTCACCGACAGTTCGAGTAGGCCACACAGCGTGCACGAGGGCGCCAAAATGGTCTGACGAAAGAGGTGGGTTGAACCGGGCTCGGGAATCGACTGGCACAAAGCATGTTGTGGGCTGATCATAGGGCGCGTCTCGCGCTCTGTTGATTGAAATCCACACGTGCGCGGCAAGGGCTTGGAACGACGAGATCTGCATCGTTTTTCCAAGCCCAATGCTAAGCACCTCCTCGTTAGCTCACTCCTTGAGCCTGGCTAATGAGGCGGCCGAGAAATGGAAGCTTTTCTCGAGGAGTTGATCGTCCACTTCTGCACGGCCTCGGTACTCCTCTGGGAGTTCGAGGAAAGGTAATTTTTGAATAAGACTGTATCCTGGTGGAAGCACGGGTTTGAATACAGGGATGCGCGAGATGTTAGGACTCGTCAGCGTCATTTTTTCGTCGAGGGAGTTGAAAATCTCTGACAACGACCCGATGAAGTGCCACAACGAGGTACCGTCAGCAACAGAGTGGTTCAAAGTAAACCCGATAAACATTCCGTCATCCAGCTCGGTCACCTGCATGGTCACCAAAGCACGAGTGTGCCCATCGTAGTCGATCACCCCGGTCTCACCCAACTCAAAAAAAGATCGAACAACAGGGAGGACATCAGCTGAATACGAAGCAACATCAGACACAGACACTGCAACAGAAGCATGAATAAACCGCGCACCAGGGCCCTTCTCAGGGTCAACGTAGATAGAACACGCTTTCTCGTCCTCATACCTGACAGTCACGAAGCGGCCTGCGAGAGGGTAATAATAGTCGAGAGCATACGACAGCGAGTTTTTCAACTTATCCAAGTAGTCAAACAGGGCTGCTGGTTTTTGGGAAAACAGAAAACCTCGCTGCATATAGTCCATTGACAGCAGGAGGAGTTCCATCGCCAGTAAATTAAAACAGGGACGGTTTTCACGAGGGACGAGTACGTATTTGGGTTTTATGTAGCAGTCGGAGATGAGTTTGGCCTTGGAGTTTTGTTGATCATTCGCCATTTTCAACAACAGAGTAGAAGGGAGGGAGTGTGTGTGGTTTAGTGAGTATTTTATTTTGCACTTAATTTTGGATGATAAGATTTCTTGTAGAGTCGTATTATAGTGAGGGGAACAAAATTTGGTCTTAAATTCCTCACCCGTCACCCCACTCCTCCTATAATTGGATGGATAAAATTTTGCTTGATTTATAAAATGTTTTGTTAGTTTATTTCTAGGTCATTCTATATGATTTTTTCTGTCTTTGTATACATTTTTACTCTCATTCTTATACTCATTACTCCAATTGTATACTCGTATAAAATTCTATTTTTTTATAATCAAACTTTTTTAAAACTAAATTCATTCAAATTTTCAATTATTCAATTTTTAACTTCGATAATGACTTCAAATCTTCAATGATAATAATCGGGTTCAATTTCAATTTTTTTCATTAGATTAGCGAATTTTATTAATGTTTGATAAATTTAACTCAAAATTGCAATTACGGTTTGAACGGGGAGGGGATTTGGGTGGCGGCCGGCGACCATAGGCAGCCGCGAGAGGCGGGAGGCGGCGTCAGTATCGCCGGCGCCGACGTGGGGGCGGCAGTGGTTGACGTCGTCGAGCTTTGTGGTGGTTTGTATGAGAAAGGACTTTGTGGTGGTTTGTATGATAAAGGCTTAGTTGTGGGGGTGTCGGACACAAGGTGGGGCCGCCATGGGTTGCCGGCGTTGGCATGGTCACCGTCGATTAGAGGGTGGCCGGAGTAGTGGAGCTGCTGGCCAGAGGTGGGTAGGGGGCAGTGGTGTTATTTCCCTAATTTGTTTTTTTAATGAATTTGTATATCGCGGGAGTAAAATGGGTAAAGTTGAAAATAACGATGAAAAAAGTATACAATAAGAGTAAATCTCGTATACGAAAAATCAATACCCTATTTCTAAACTATTTATAAAATTGAGATTCATCTAATTTCACATGAATAATCCAAACTAACACCTATCTTTCAAAAATAATCATAACTCAAAATAATCTCAACTGTTGAAAGTTATTTCAATAATATACTTTTTGCCAATTTTAATTGAGGTTTTTTGTCAGATGGTATCTTTTATTTAGGGTCATTTGTGAGATGATACCTTTATTTTTTTTCGGGTACCTTTTATTTTCAAATTTTGTCAAAAAATACAAATATTCACAACTACTCTCATAGTCTCATAAAATAATTAGAGCACAATTTAACAACACCCTAAAATAATTAGATAAACCATAATAGACAGTAAGATAGACCTTAAGTACCTAACATCCAAAACTGCTAGGCCAAGTGCAACGTATTGTTATGTCGGTGTTTTACTTTAGACCTTAAATAACAAACTTCAGCTACTAAAAAGTAATGAAAACAATTCATCATATTACAATCATTATTAAAGATAACGAGGATGGTCTTAACCTAATGGTTAAGACAAAGTTATTCTGGATTGCAGGTTCTAGGTAAATTGTGGATTGTACGATAACTAGGACTGAAAACATTATGACATAAAGTTTTCATCAGATTCGAGCGACAGCATGTTGTCGCTCGACAAACAAACTTCTAAATCAACACTTCCGCCACCTTCACGACTCATGCTCATACTCACCTTCCCATCAATCTTCCCAGAGTACCCCGATCGAATTGCAATTGCTTTCCCTAGCCCGAACTCAGATCGATACACATCGAACCTCATCGACCCTGCAAACCGTACGTGGCACGGCTTCTGCTTATCGCTCGATTTACTAGGTTCATCACGCGGGAGTACAAAAGGCCTGTCCATGAAAGTCTTGAGAGTTGACATTACTGCTTCTTTGTTGTAGGTAGTTATAGCTTCGTGTAGCTGCGCAGCCGTCCACCCTAACCCTTTTTCCATTAACTCGCCGACAGTTCGAGTAGGCCACACAGCGTGCACGAGGGCGCCAAAATGGTCTGAAGAAAGAGGTGGGTTGAACCGGGCTCGGGAATCGACTGGCACAAAGCATGTTGTGTGCTGATCATAGGGCGCGTCTCTCGCCCTGTTGATTGAAATCCACAGGTGCGCTGCAAGGGCTTGGAACGACGAGATCTGCATCGTTTTTCCAAGCCCAATGCTAAGCACCTCCTCGTTAGCCCGCTCCTTGAGCCTGGCTAACAAGGCGGCCGAGAAATGGAAGCTTTTCTCGAGGAGTTGATCGTCCACTTCTGCACGGCCTCGGTACTCCTCTGGGAGTTCGAGGAAAGGTAATTTTTGAACAAGACTGTATCCTGGTGGAAGCACGGGTTTGAATACGGGGATGCGCGAGATGTTAGTACTCGTGAGCGCCATTTTTCCGTCGAGGGAGTTGAAAATCTCTGACAACGACCCGATGAAGTGCCACAACGAGGTACCGTCAGCAACAGAGTGGTTCAAAGTAAACCCGATAAACATTCCGTCATCCAGCTCGGTCACCTGCACGGACACCAAAGCACGAGTGTGCCCGTCGTAGTCGATCATCCCTGTCTCACCCAACTCAAAAAAAGATCGAACAACAGGGAGGACATCAGCTGAATACGAAGCAACATCAGACACAGACACTGCAACAGAAGCGTGGATAAACCGTGCACCAGGGCCCTTCTCAGGGTCGACGTAGATAGAACACGCTTTCTCCTCCTCATACCTGACAGTCACGAAGCGGCCTGCGAGAGGGTAATAATAGTCGAGAGCATACGACAGCGAGTTCTTCAACTTATCCAAGTACTCAGACACAGCTGCTGGTTTTTTGGAAAACAAAAAACCTCGCTGCATATAGTCCATTGACAGCAGGAGGAGTTCCATCGCCAGTAAATTAAAACAGGGACGGTTTTCACGAGGGACGACTACGTATTTGGGTTTTATGTAGCAGTCGGAGATGAGTTTGGCCTTGGAGTTTTGTTGATCATTCGCCATTTTCAACAACAAAGTAGAAGGGAGGGAGTGTGTGGTTACTGGTTAGGGAGTATTTTCTTTTGCACTTAATTTTCAATGATTGGATTTCTTGTAGAGTCGTATTATTGTGGGGGGGACAAAACTTGGTCTTAAATTCCTCACCGGTCACCCCGCTCACCACCTATAATTGGATTGATAAAATTAAAATTGGCGGGGTTAAATCGGTTTTAAATTTTCTTCACTCTTATTCTATCTAAAATTAAAATCGGTTTAACTTTTTTTTTATATGTATTTGAGTCGGTTAAAATTGGCGAGAGTATATATTATTAGAATAACTTTCAATAGTTGTAATTATTCTAAGATTATTTTGAGTTGAAATTATTTTTGAAAGATGGATATTAGTTGTGATTATTCTTGTAAATTTTTCCTTTCTTTAAACTAATTACAAACAATGAGTCCATGTCAACAATCTCCGAGTTTTTTTTTATTAAAAAAAAAAATAATAAAAAAAAAATTGGTGGTCGCGGTACCATACCTCAACCAACCCCTAAAACACACCAGACCATAAGAGGTACAAAAAACATGGGTCTATAACTTTCCTTAAGTGTGAGATAAAAGTTAAGTAAAATCAAAATTAAAAAATTAAAAAAAAAAAAAACTAAATAAATAAATAAATAATAAAATAAAAATAGATAAATATATATAAAAATAATATAAAAATAATAAATAATACTCCCTCCATTCACTTCCATTGACATCGTGATGTCAATGCACAACTATTAATAAAATGTCGATGTCATCATAATTAAAGAGCAAGTGGGGTGTTAAACAAAATAGAAATGAGTAAGTGGGGTGTTAAATAATTAAGAGCAAGTGGGGTGTTAAATAATTAAGAGCAAGTGGGGTATGTTAAGTGAGTAGTTAGTGAGTAATGAATTACCAAAATAAATGATGTCCAATTAAATGAATACCAAAATGGAATGGGATGCCTATGGAGTTGAATGGAGGGAGTAAACTACCTTACTAGAATAGAAAGCTCAACCATCGATTATTTTGATTATTAGAAGTTTAACCATTGATTATTAAAATTGCGTAGCTTAGTTGACCATCTATTAGATTTGACTATAATTTCATGTTTTTTTCTTTTTCTTTTGGTTTTTTTTTTTTTGTTTTTTTTTTTTACCACTGAAAGTGTTTAGTAAGATCCGTAAAAGTGACTAAAACATATTTTAACTAGTTGAAATAAGGTTTCAGCTGACTGGAATGAAAAACCACTCCAAATAATTTATTACGAAGTAGAAAAAATAGCCAACTAATCACAATTTAGTTTACTAAATTAAACTCTTTAAACTTTAATTATAAAACTTACAATTTTCATCACACACCTAACATATTTGATTTTCGTGTATTTAAAACTACTTGGTTATTGAATTACTTATAACTATTTTATTTTCACAATTTCTTGTGTGAGACGGGCCTAACGATAAATTTATCGTAAGTCCTCTCACACAAGGTAGTTACGAGTTAGTTTTTTTTTTCTTTTTTTGCTTGTGTCTTACGTTAATTATCGTTAGGCCCGTCTTTCAGGAGAACTACTGTTTTATTTTAGGGTGCAATATTGTTTGAATACATTCATGTATAAACACAAGTTTTTAAATTCGTGGAGTTTGTTTTTAACGTTTTTTTTTTTTTTGAAAATAAAAATAATTAATAGTTAAATATATGTTATTTTATAATAATAATAATATAGTGAATTTTAAAAATAAAAAATAATAAAAACAATTACACTAATAATAATCATCTCCTTTTATATCATTTACTCTATTTCAATTATTATTTCACTCAAATTACACTCTATTTTCTCTTACTTATTGTAAGTGATCGAATTGTTCGCATACCCATGTCATTTAATGTAGACCTAACAAACAGATCAGATCGTGTTGATTCGTGTCTGTGTCAATGTTAGACAGTTTGTTAACATCTCAACCTAAACCCGACCCATTACATAATCCTGTCATTTGGCTCAACCATAACCCAATCCATTTAATTTTTCAATAACCCGACTCGATTTGTGTGACCCATTATCCTTAAGCAGATCACAAGCATATCATTTTTAATCCACATAACCCATATTACCTATTAAATTTTTTAATGTGAGTGACTTGTATATGATTCATTAAACCCACTAGCAAAATTAAATATCATATTTTCATGTTTTAGGTAGATAACCGAACTAACCAGTACAATTTGGACCTAATTAGAGAATTAGTGGGTTACTCGAGTCGTGTTCGTGTTGAAAAGCTTCAACCCTAACTTGACTCAATTAAATTTCATGTCGTGTTCGTGTGGACCCAGTAATATAAATGGGCCACACTGCCTCAACCCTAACCCACTAACTTCGTATTAAGTTCATGTCGTGTTATCGTGTCGTGTCAATGATTATCGCCTCTATTTTAGGAAATAGATCCTCTACATTTCTTACAATTACAGCGAAATAAAGGGTCCATTTCTTTTTCAATGCCTTGCTTGGTACTCCCTTTATCTTTTTCATTTAGTCTCATAGACCTACTTCTCTCCCCATAAAAAATGGGTCAATTGGGCTAAATAGAAAGAATAGAGAGAGTATGCAACTTTGCAAATCACTACATTATCATGACAAATATCTCTTTCTTAAAGGGGGGTTACTTAAAATCGTCGACGTTTTACTACGAATCGTCGACGTTTTTTATGGAAATTACCAAAATGCCCATTCATTTTTTTAGCTCACTCTCTATCTTCTCTTTTTTTCTCTCTTTTTCTCTCATTTTCTCTCTTTTTTCCACTAAAAAATCTCCCAAAATTCTTTAAATTTCCAAAAGTTCAACATGGTTTTTACACTAAAAGTTAAAGATTAGTACAACACGATAAATCAAAGTTGAAACACAATGTCGGATGCCGATTCGGTGGTATGTTAGCTTACCTTTTTAAAATTTTCATTGTTCATGTTTTTGAATAAATGTAATCTTGTAATTTAGAAATATTTTGATGTAAAAACGTTAGATAGACGTTTAATATGAACGGTTTATGGTTGTTAGAACACATTTGATATAGTACATTGTTGAAAAGTAGAAATCCTTGCGTTTTGGTTGAAAATCGAGAAAAAAAAAATTCGTTTGAAAAAAAAAAGGACGAAACTCATCGTCCAACCATGGATGAACTTTGAATCCATACGTCCATCCATAGTAGGCCTTTGAATGTGGACGTCTAAACTGGTAACGACTTTGAATTTTAACGTCTAGCATGGAAACGCTTATGAATATATACGTCCAACCATGGTAAAGACGCCCAGTATTACGTGTGTCCACGGGTGGATTGCCTAGATTTTTGTCTACCCGTGGATGGTTGTCCAGATTTACGTCATGTATGGGTATGGACGAAACATTTCATCGTCTTACCATGGGAGGACAACCCAGTTTTTTGTCCTATCCATGGTTAGACATTAATCGTATTTCTATTTGCATAATTCGTAGTTTTAAAGCCTTATATTTATTTTTTTTTACTTTTCATAGGATTCATTTGAGGATTTTGGTGGTGACGACGTTGATTATAACCCTTTATTTGTCACTAAAGAGTGTTTTAAGGATCGAGATGAAGCCTTTGATTGGGCTAACAATGTAGCTTTCGAAAATGGTTTTGCTTTGGTTAAGGCGACGAACGGGCAGAAAAATAGAAAACAACCGGAGCTGTTGGCTTCTTACTTTCGATGTTGTAAGTATGGTCGAAGCAAGAGTATATATGATCCCGAGAAGCCTAAAATGAACACGTGAAAATAATTAAAGGTGGAACTTGAATTCTTAAATAGTTGGTCGCACATACACTAGTAGTTAATTAAAATTACAAATGACACTAAAAATTACGTACTTCCACATCTTAGACAACTACTTAGTGAACATTAACAACTTAAAAGACATAGATCAGAATACTAAAATTACTTAAATGACTTAGATCTCCTCAATCAGTTGAATAACTGACACAGCTAAGTCGTATCGCTGATATCAGAAATAACCTAAACAAACAACTAACAGTAGCTAGCAGCAAGTAGGATCGTATCCACAGAGAAACAACGCAGTTTTAAGTTAAAGTCGGTAAAAGCAGGTTCAACTCAAGTGTGAAAAGAGGTTTGTAATAAGCTATAGACTAAAGCAGATAATAAAGTAGATGAACTGAAATATATAAGAGGGAAAGATTAGGGCATCGGGTTCAATGTGACAATGATTCAGGAACGCAAGTTAATAAGAAGGAAAAGATAAACTGTGCAAATGACTAGGTTTATAAAACGCTCTCTCGAGTCAATTTTAGCCTTAAGCAAATTTAGCGGGCTCTCGCAACTTACTAAATTCAACTTATCAAATACGCGTGAGTCTAGTTTCAATTAGGCTTTCGATCTTAAACTGAAACAACCTAAATTCAATTCAATAAAGGCGTCCCTAAATTCAATTGATAGTAAAACGCGTAGGAAGAAATCAAGTGCACAATTTATTCAACCAATTTAATCCTAAAACATGTTCCTGCACCAAATATCACAAATTCCCCTAAACCCTAATTATGAAATTAGATACTCATGATTGAAATTAAAGCAAGGCAATAATAGAAATAAGACATGATAAAGAAATAATAACAATTAAAATAAACCTGAAAGGAATCCTGAAGTTGCAAAGTGGTAATCTTGAAAGAATGTAAAGCAGTAAAGAAAAACTAAAAGCTAAACCTAATGTTGAATGTAAAAATAAAGCATAAGTTTTACTACTCGACCTAAACTCGGTATTTATAGTGTCCAAATGATAAAACTCGAATTAAATCAAAAACCGTCAGAAAATAGCCTTCCACTGGCCAAGCAATGGCTGCCAACCTACCGACCCATTTATATGGGCCGGCTCTTCTTCTTTTATTCCTAGCCCAATTCTCCTTCTTGGGCCTTGCTTATTTGAATCCTTAGCTTTTGGGCCTTAACAACTCGTGGCCCTTAGTCTTCCTTTGGTCTTTGGCTCGTGTCCCCGAGCTCCTGTGCGCTCGACCTTGGTCTTATCGTCTCGATTCTCGTATTGCTCCAATCGTCCCGGGTTTTGGCTCAAATCCACCAAAACCTGCAAAATATAAATAAAAGGCAGCAGTATCGAGAAATATAGCAAATGGCTCATAAAACTAGTAATGAATACGAGTAAATGCAGCTAAATGCGACTGAACCGGGGGCATAAAACGTATATAAATAACATGTATCAAACTCCCCCAAACCAAACCTTTGCTTGTCCTCAAGCAAACAGCGTCGGAGAAAATCAAAGTGACACGAACTAATCACGCTAGTATCTCGAAGTGGACGACCTATGCACATAACCTACAACCATAGACTGTTTCACAGAAACTAGAGCACAAGTCTCAACCATTCACACCACGTTGCAATACTAGCCTCTAACGCTTACGCAAAAGTAAAACTGACGGCATTCTCAATTCAAGCAAGGCCAACCGAACGTACCACTAACCATCAACCAAGTCATACCACATCATTCCATTCTTTTTTTTCTTTCCTTTCTTTTGCAAATGTGGAGCATCCCTCGTATGTAGTACCGTTTAGCTTGACATTTACTCGGTAAAAATCGCGCTCGGGTACACATATTTCCTTAAGGGTTACATCATTGCTCATACTCCCGGTCGCAGCCAAATTCATGGCCATTGTGGTTACTCAACTCAATGAGTCCCCTCCGAGAGCATCGAAGCATTGCTCCAACATGTATATATCTTTCCAAGCAAACCACAAACCAACAAACCAAACATTCCACAAACCTTTGCCAAGCTCGAATGTCAAAGTCGAAAGTAAACAAGCGAAAAGCGATAAGAAATAAGCAGATACAAGTGGGTTAGTGTTTGAGACTCGCAATCTATTGACAGGAAACAAACCAATCGTGCAAGCTAAGACGATAGAAAGTCGACTCGGAGATACTAAAGATCAAAGTCAATGCACTAATCAATTCTCCAAACTGGACAAAGCAGACCAAAAAGACTCGAATTTTTGTGATTTTTCAAATTTTTTCAATGTTTTTTGGATTTTGAATTTTTGTGATAATGGCACACGAAAATAAAATGCAAATGAACTAATGAACGCGAAAGCGTTTCCCTCCCCCAAACCAAATCACACATTGTCCTCAATGTGGAAAACAACACAACCACAAAAGCAGAGGAGGACATAAAACAAACGGGAGTAGGAAAGTAAAACGAGGAAAAGAGGATAAAAGGGGTAAAGAGTGCTCACATTATAAAGACGGAGCTCCCCCAAACCGAAGTAAAGCGTGGAGTGCGGCTAAAATCCACATATATGCGTCCAATTCAGTCCAACAACGAAGTACTTCGGCAGGTAACACGAGCGAATGAGAAACGAAGCATGAAAATGAGACAGGGGTGGCCAGCCGGTCTGGGACCGGCAGGCGGCAGCCGGCCGTCCGGCTAAGGCCACCTGACGCGATTTTTTCGATTTTTCTTCAACTTCCAAATTTCAGCTACGGCTCCTGTCCTGGCCCGGCAGCTGGTTGGCCGGCTGGGAGGCCTTCTCGTGAGCGTTTTCAACATACTAAGGACCCAAAAGGCCTTAAGTACCTGCGCGCTAAAAATCACATATAATCCCTCATCCTCGCGCGCTCAAATTCAAACCAAAAGTCATAAAAAACAAACCAAACAAAGTACAAGAGCTAAATAATAATACAACGTCATCGGGTTGCGTCCCGGAAGCGCTGGTTTATAGTCCCGCACGACTCTTCAAAGCTCCAAAGTCATCAAGTATAAGGAGGCCAAGGCCGTTGGCCATTTGCGACAGATTCACTTGGCGAAATAGCAGTTGTTCGCCGCAGAACTCCTCCAGCTTGAGGTAGATCATCATAGTCCATCGTCACGGTTCCTCGAACTCAAAAGGGCTCTCCAAAACGCCCGCTTGCTCCCGGCGACTGAACCGAAGGCCCTCCTCCATCACTAGCGTCAAATAGGTCGGCTTTAAGCAATTTCCTCTCCCCCAAACCAACCTTGCAGCCATCCTGTAAAGAACCTGCACATGGGGAGACAACAGAAACGACCTCCAAGGTGTCTCCAGTAGAGTGAGACGGAGGTATAGCATTAACCGAACAAACCGACTCAAGACGCATGGCGGCGGAGTCGGGTCGAGTGAAGGTGAGCTTTTCCCCTACCAGTGAACGCGTCGTCTTATTCCCACGCCTATAATCGCACCAAAGGTGCAGGAATGGTCTCCCTAAAATGATCGGGATGCTGGGGTCCTCGCATGTCTAAGACAATGAAATCAACGGGAATATAAAACTGCCCTACCTTGACCGGGATGTCCTCTAGGATACCTAAAGGTCTCTGAATAGTACGGTCGGCCATCTGCAGCGTCATAGAGGTAACTCTTAACTTAGTCATATTAAGTTTCTGGCATACGGAGTAGGGAATGACACTGACGCTAGCCCCAAGGTCGCATAAGGCGTTCTGGACCACATACTTCCCAATCGAACAGGGGATGGAAAAAGTCCCGGGGTCACTCAACTTAGGAGGTGAACTACCCTGCAGCAAGGCACTACCCTCCCCCAAGAAAGCAATGGTCTCAACCCCGTCTATGGTCCGCTTCCTAGCTAGGACCTCCTTAAGAAACTTAGCATAAGCAGGAACTTGACGAATTAAATCAATAAACAGAACATTTACCTGCAGCGTCTTTAGGACGTCTATGAACTTACTCAATTGCGCGGTAGTACCGGAGTTGCGCTGACGACCTGGAAACGGGAGCTTGATTTGAATCGGGGGAGTTGCACTATGATGAGATCTTTGCACCCGTAGTCATGCTTCGTTCCATTCGGATTCTCTTAGCGATCGCCGCATTTCATGACTATGAAATTTGGCAAATGGATGTAAAAACCGCCTTCTTAAACGGTTATTTGGAGGAGGAGTTGTACATGGTACAACCCGAAGGTTACATCGATCCTAAAGATCCTAAGAAGGTTTGCAAGCTTAAGCGTTCCATCTATGGACTTAAGCAAGCTTCACGGAGTTGGAATCATCGCTTCGACCAAGTGATAAAGGAGAATGGATTCACTCGATCAGTCGAGGAACCATGCCTATATATCTAGTCGAGTGGGAGCAAGATTGTCTTCCTATCTTTGCACGTCGATGACATACTCTTGATTGGGAATGACATACCTCTCTTAACTTCGGTAAAAGTATGGTTAAAGAACCATTTCCGGATGAAAGATCTGGGTGAGGCACAGCGTATTTTGGGGCTCCGTATCTATAGAGATAGATCACGACGGATGTTATCCCTCAGTCAGGAGTCTTATATAGATAAGATTCTTGAGAGGTTCGGCATGACCAACTCCAAGAAGGGGAACCTTCCAATGATCTCAGGGGTGCACTTGAGTAAAGCTCAAGCACCAAAGACATCAGAAGAGGTCGAGCGCATGAGTCGGATTCCATATGCTTCGGCAATAGGATCGATCATGTATGCCATGATATGCACACGTCCAGACGTGGCATATGCATTGAGTATGACGAGCCGATACCAAGGCAATCCAGGTGAAGCACACTGGATGGCCGTAAAGAACATTCTTAAGTACCTACGAACGACTAAAGATTGGGTATTGACTTATGGTGGAGACACTGAGCTATGCCAAGAACCTGCTACGCAGACGCTAGTTTCCAAACGGATCGAGATGACTCGAAATCTCAACTGGATTCATTTTTACTCTTAATGGCGGCTGATCACCGGAAAAGCTCGAAACAAACTATTATAGCAGATTCAACGATCGAGTCCGAAAGTACTATCTTGCTTGAGGTCGCGAAGGAAGCTATATGGACGCGTCAGTTCTTACAAGGACTAACTGTAGTTCCTAGTTTGAATGACCCGATCACCATCTATTGCGACAATAGTGGTGCCATCTTCCAAGCGAAGGAGCCTAAGTCCAGCAACAAGTCTCAGCACGTGCAAAGGAAGGCTCACATGATCCGGGATTACGTGGAATGAAGGAGATAGTGATTGACAAGATTGCTACGGATGATAACATAGCAGATCCTCTCACTAAGCCGTTGAGACAAGATAAGCATGAAGGGCACGTTAAATCCATGGGAATTAAGCGTGTTCCTGAGTTGTATTAGTTGTTTGTATGGATTTGTCCCTTGTATTTCCTAAAACTTCTAATAAAATCATCGTTTTGTTATATATATTGTTTTTTCATGAGGGTTGTCAGCATAACGTTGAACACCTCAAAGTGAACTGAATTGCTTTATATTTTGTTTTGGTCCGTGATCGCCACACGCGTCTTTGATAACTCGGCAATCATTTTGTGACGCCGATTGATGGTGGGTTCAACGAGCCATAAGTCAAACTGTTGACCGATCGATCACAGATGCAGTTCATCAAATCGCGCAGACAATTTTGTGACGACTACATGGAGTCCTAAATGTTTCAGAACATTAGGTGCCGGGTCGTGGATAGGACATCCAAAGTGTTCCTAGAGTCGATTCTTTTGACTATCGACTGTCTCTTGAGATTAAGGCAGATTTTGGGTGACTTTGGTTTCTTTCTCACGGTCGATCGTAACAGGCGGCCAAGCAGATTTTCACTGGGTCATTTCATGCTGCGCTTACATCTGCAGGATTCGAGTTGAGGGAAATATCCAAACTTCTATCGAGTTATAATATTTATTCTCAGGGCCACTCGAGGAGCTGTAACTGAAAATGCATGGCCATGCTCGAATATTTATTCGTTTATCAGTTAAGTTACTCTCTAGTCGGGGAAACCACTCTTGAGATTGATCGCTTGTGAACTACGACCTTTGAAAGTACAGACTTTGCAAATTGGTTTACATTGAGTGGGAGAAATTTATTATGGATATGAGAATCGGTTATCGCACCTACACTTGTACGGACAAGTGGGAGATTGTTGGGGTTAGTGTCCTCCACAGTTAGTGCAATAACATAAATAAATCTCTAAAGGTACACAGGGTACATTTCGTATTTAATCAGTTGATTAACGTTTATCAATAACGGTTGGCTTGCTAGATAAGTTTGACGTTATTGTCATACAGATGGCGGTGATCAACTGGTCCCTAAGAGTCACACCTAAAGGATGTGTTTGAGAGATATGATTATTTGAGAGATATGATTATTTGAGAAAATAATCATATCGATACCTTATTTAATGACTAAATGGTTAGTCAGTGTTGTGGACTAAGCGGTTAGTCGAATATGACTAAGAGGTTAGTTAAATGTATTATTTAATAATGATTAAATAATATTAGATGAGAGGAATTAGCTGTAATTCGGAAATTGAATATAAAAGGTTATATTTAATTAGTGCGTATAATGTAGGCTAATTATTTTAAACAGTTATAATAAATTAGCAAATTATAAATATGTGGATATTTATGATTAATTATAATATAAGGATATTATAAATTACATTATACATTAAAAGCCAAATAAAACTAATTAATTGGGTTTTGATAAACTTTTTAATTAGATTAGGCTTTTAAATTTGGAAGTGGAAAGGTCCACTACCCACCTCTATTTGGACATGTGTTTTAGGTTAGATGAGGGACTTGTTTTCTTCCTCTCTACTTAACCTAATCACTCTTCTAATTCTCATCTAACTCTTCCATTCATTCATCCACACTACAACACAAAAACCTAGAGAGAAAAATAGTTTTCTCCTCTAAAATTCTCTAGCAAATTCAAGGGTATTTCTCAAAACATCTTGGGTGAGATTATTAGGAGATACCATATTTTTGGTATTGATCTTAGGTCAATTCATAAGGATTAAAAGGTTAATTCTTATTCTTTTATTATATTATGCAATTTTGATTTATGACTTTAAATCTTGTAAAAGTTTTCATTATAATCCTGTGAATTTTAAGGTCTATATACGGATATAAACCTACAAGTGGTATCAGAGCCTTAGGGCACATGAAATTTTTATAAGGTTTTCATAAAATTGATTTTCTGTAATTTTAATCAATTTGATTAAAGTAGGCCGTATGATTTGTGTAAATTTTTAATCAATTTGATTCTTTGGCCGTGTGTTTTGATTGCTAAAGTCAACTTTAATCAACTTGAATTAATTGAATTGATTTTGGTTTGACCGTATGTTTGGATTAAAAGTCAACTTTAATCAACCTTAATTAATTGGCCGTGTTGTTTTGTTGATTTTGCCGTATGAGTTTGTCAATTCTTGGCGTGTTTTGGTCTTTTTGATTCATAATTATCGATGTTTTAAGTTGTTAAAATTATCTCATATGAATTTGTATTAGTTTTGTTTCAATACTGATTGAATTAAAATATAAAAGGATCAAAATTTATATGTTAATGAACATATCGTTTGCTTTTCATTAGATCTATCAGTTTTAAGTTGTTTAATTTAAAAGGTTAAATTGAACATCTTAAGTCAATGTTTAATACGGATTAAAATTGAGTTAGGATCGATCTAATTATAAGTATAATTGAATTAAATCAGTTTGATTCAATTTTCTTGTTGGCCAGATTAATTTGTTGTTTTTGGTTTTTTCTGTTTTTGGCCGATTTAAAATAAAAAAAAAAAAAAAAAATTTAAGTTTTTTTTATTTGGCCGAAACTTTCTAAAAATTAAAAAAAAAAATTTAATTCGGTATTTTGTTGTATTGGCCGAAATATTTACTTATTTTTGGTAATTAATATTTTGTGATATCTTATCATATTTTGTTTTATTATAAAGATATATTTTGTGTTATTGTGAAGAAGTTCATAATAATGATGATACCTAATATTTTAAAAAGGTTTAAAATATTTTGAGATCTAATTTATATTATACCGATAATATAAGTTGATTTGGATTATTGTTTTGATTATAAGATATTATGAACAATTAAGGAATTGTTGCATAATGATAATCATTTAAAAGAGGTGGTTTGGATTAAAATGAATTCGTATGCATTGTTTTTATTTTGTTTAGTTGATGCTCTATTTTGTGATTGAATGTTTTGAATGGTTTAATTTTTCGCATTAATTATGTACAAACGGTTGTAATTTACTAGTGTGGCCTTAGAAGATTATGTTTTCGTAATGAAGGAAACACAATTTTGGTTGTATTTTTGAGATCTCGAATCTCCAATTTTGTAATATTTTTAATTTTGGCATATTTTGAATTAGAATGTAAATAGGTTTATTTTGTAATTCAAATACTCCCTCCGTTTCGGTGATTTGTTTACATTTACTTTATACACATTTATCGATGTGATGAGAGAGGTAAATAAAAAAAACTATAAAATAATAATATAAGTACAAAGTGGGTAAAATAAAACAATGTGATTGGTTAAGGAAGTTGGGTCCACCTCCACAAGTGGGTCACCATACACATTTATGGAAAGTGTAAACAAATGACCCGTACACCCATGAAAGGAAAGTGTAAACAAATGACCGGGACGGAGGGAGTATGTAATTTTGAGAAGATTCAAGATGAAGATTCAAGATGGACTCCCACTTAAAGCCCAAGATGAAGAATGAAGACTTGCTTAGGGTCCATGGATGGATTCCACTTTGTATTTGTCTTTATTTTCATAGGCATAGGCCACACTAGGTGTTTTTCGTTTTTGCGTTTTCTTTACCGTTTTTCATTGCATTTACGTTATATAGTAGCATCATATTCCGCCTAAACTAAACCAAACCACTTAATATGCATGAAAATGGATCATATAGTTGCATCCTAGATTATTGACATACGGATGTCAGTTGTTTAGAGCTATCACCTCAATTTAATCATTCACGATAATGCTAGATATTAGTTCACTTAAAATGAATTAAAATGAGTTGATGGGATCTTCCTCTAAAACTGAAATTGAGAATTAGTCTTTATAAGTCGAACCACTATGAATCCCTTCTTCGTCGGTAGGCATAATATGACCCCTTCTACGTTGGGTAAGTAGTGGCTGTCAACTTAGTTTATCTCAACATTATGGTTCGAGTAATATCTCGAAGGTATGGTGGACTAATAGATAGGATTTACTGAAATCTATCGACCAAGAATTCTAACAGTAGAATTAGCTAAGCAGTTAGCTTATCAATTTAAAGAAATTGAGTCTTGGGATCGCTTATATAATTCTCGAGGGAGGTCAATTATATGAGTGTATAAGTCATTGCATTAATATGTTATCGTTTTTGACTTAAATTTTAAAACAATGGTTTCTTATCTTCTCTCTTCTTCTTCTTTCTTTTCACAGTTTCGAATACGTTATATACAGATATAACTACTATAACAAATGGCTGTTCGTATTGAAGGACCAATGCCGAGTGTCACACTTGAACGTGAATCATGGCTGAGAATTTTTATGGACAGCATGAATCAGTCCACTAGACTGAAGAATGATGGGTCCAATTTTGCTGATTGGGAGGCCGCATTACGGAATGCCGCCATAGCTGACGGCAAGCTCAAGTACTTGACTGAGCCACTGCCGGCCGAACCAGCTCCCGATGCAGGAGCAGATGAAGTCGTAGCTTATAATGATTTCATGATGGAGGCGGGTGCGTTACGGAACGTGCTCATCTATGCAATGGAATCCAATTTGCAAAGACGATTCATTTCCCAATGTGCAAACAAGATTTTCACCACCCTTACTAAGGAATTCTCGAAAGCTCCGAGAATTAAGAGTTACGAGTATACTACTCGTTTCTTTGAAGCTAGACTCCAAAAGGGCCAACCGGTTGGTCCACACCTTCTCGCAATGATCGAGAACGTTGAGAAATTGGAGGAGCTTGGTTCCACGATCGATGAGAAGATCACCATTGATCGAGTGCTTCACTCTCTTCATGATGGGTATGCCCTCTTTAGGGCAAACTATTACATGAATGACATGCAGAAAAGTCTGCATGAACTGCGTTCACTCCTCGTACAGACGGAGAGTGATCTGAAGTTGAGTGGGAGCACGAAGCAAGATGTTCTCATGATTGGGAACAAGAAGGGTAAGGGTAAGGCTCGGTAAGGGTAAGGCTCCGGCTAACCTAGCTGTAGGCAAGCCAAAATTCAAGAGGCCAGTGGTTGCCAAGAGTGGGCCTGGTGAAGCTAGTGGTAGCTCACAAGGCAAGGCAAAAGCAAAGCCGAGCATGGAGTGCCACCATTGCCACAAGTCTGGGCATTGGAGGCGTAACTGTCCCGTGTATGCTGAGGACATTAAGGCAGGCCGCGTTGTTCCTGTTGGTATGTCTTCTTTTATTCATATGATTGAGATTAACCATGCAAGTTTCGGAACTTGGGTACTTGATACTGGATGTGGTTCTCATCTGTGCAATCATTTGCAGGGCTTAAGAAGCATCAGAACTCTGGCAAGAGGTGATGTAGACCTGCGAGTGGGGAATGGAGCAAGAGTTCTTTGCCGCTTGGTAGGACATATGTAATCCAACTCCCAAGTGGATTTGAGTTATTTACGAATAATCGCTACTATGTACCTAGTTTATCGACAAACATTATTTCAGTATCCGTTCTTGATAAAGAAGGATTTTCATTTTTAATAAAGGATAATATTGTATTTTCTCTTTAAATGAAATGATTTATGGTAAAGTTTGTTTCCATGAACGGAATTTATGTTTTAGATCAAACCACGTAAATCATGCATGTGAGTAACAAGAAAGCAAAGGTTGGTGACAAAGATCAAACGTATTTATGGCATTGCCGTATGGGACACATAAATGAGAAGCGGCGTGAAAAAGCTCATTGATAATGGGACAATAGCCCCATTTGACTATGAAACTTTCGCACGTGTGAATCATGTCTTATAGGCAAAATGTCTCGAATTTCCTTCAAAGGTGTTGGAATGCTTGTACGACCTATTAGGACTCATACATACTGATGTGTGCGGACCTATGTCAATCAACGCTAGAGATGGCTATAGGTATTTTATCACTTTCACGGATGATTTGAGTAGATATGGACATGTCTACTTAATGAAGCATAAAAGTGAGTCCTTTGACAAGTTCAAGGAATTCCAGAATAAGGTTGAGAACCAACTGGATAGAAAGATAAAAGCACTACGTTCAGATCGTGGTGGCGAATATCATTCAACTGAGTTTGATCGACACCTGAAAGACCGCGGGATAGTACTACAATTAACTCCACCCGGAACACCACAACTGAATGGTGTGTCCGAACGCAGGAATCGAACATTACTTGATATGGTTCGATCCATGATGAGTCACACGGTAGTACCTGACTCATTGTGGGGCTATGCTCTTTTGTCACCGCTCTTATACTTAATCAGAAGTCCGTCTAAAGTCAGACAAGACTCCATACGAGTTATGGAAGGGAACGGTCCCTAACTTGTCCTTTATTCGGGTCTGGGGGTGCGTAGCTTATGTCAAGTGGAGACACGAGGATAAGCTCGTCCCGCGATCGGCCAACACATACTTTATTGGTTATCCAAAAGGAATGTTTGGTCATTACTTCTATTCGCCAACCCAACAACGCGTGTTTGTTGCGGCTAGTGCGAAGGTCCTAGTGAAAGAGTTTCTCAAGACAAGTGAGGTAATAGACGCTTCGATCGGCCGGAGATTCCGGAACCATCAACCGAGCACCCAATGGAGGAAGCTGTTCCTTCTACGCCTGCGGCGGTTAATGTCCCTTTGGAACCCAGGAGGTCGGGTAGAATCTCCATTCCTCCAGACAGATACATCGGTATGGTTGAGGAGAATGGGAGAGACGACGTTTTACTCCTTGAGAGTAACGAACCCGTAACCTATAAAGGTGCCATGACTTGTTCCGACTCAAAGTTTTGGCAAGAAGCCATACAATCCGAGATGGACTCGATGTACGAGAACAATGTATGGGATCTGGTTGACTTACCTGATAAGGCTAGGCCTCTTCAGTGCAAATGGCTTTACAAGATAAAGCGATCTGTAGAAGGACAACTAGACATATACAAGGCACGACTAGTTGCAAAGGGTTTCACTCAAGTGCAAGGGTTGCACTATGATGAGATCTTTGCACCCTCCCCCAAGAAAGCAATGGTCTCAACCCCGTCTATGGTCCGCTTCCTAGCTAGGACCTCCTTAAGAAACTTAGCATAAGCAGGAACTTGACGAATTAAATCAATAAACGGAACATTTACCTGCAGCGTCTTTAGGACGTCTATGAACTTACTCAATTGCGCGGTAGTACCGGAGTTGCGCTGACGACCTGGAAACGGGAGCTTGATTTGAATCGGGGGAGTTGCACTATGATGAGATCTTTGCACCCGTAGTCATGCTTCGTTCCATTCGGATTCTCTTAGCGATCGCCGCATTTCATGACTATGAAATTTGGCAAATGGATGTGAAAACCGCCTTCTTAAACGGTTATTTGGAGGAGGAGTTGTACATGGTACAACCCGAAGGTTACATCGATCCTAAAGATCCTAAGAAGGTTTGCAAGCTTGCGTTCCATCTATGGACTTAAGCAAGCTCCACGGAGTTGGAATCATCGCTTCGACCAAGTGATAAAGGAGAATGGATTCACTCGATCAGTCGAGGAACCATGCCTATATATCAAGTCGAGTGGGAGCAAGATTGTCTTCCTAATACTGTACGTCGATGACATACTCTTGATTGGGAATGACATACCTCTCTTAACCCGGTAAAAGTATGGTTAAAGAACCATTTCAGGATGAAAGATCAGGTGAGGCACAGCGTATTTTGGGGCTCCGTATTCATAGAGATAGATCACGACGGATGTTATCCCTCAGTCAGGAGTCTTATATAGATAAGATTCTTGAGAGGTTCAGCATGACCAACTCCAAGAAGGGGAACCTTCCAATGATCTCAGGGGTGCACTTGAGTAAAGCTCAAGCACCAAAGACATCGGAAGAGGTCGAGCGCATTTAGTCTGATTCCATATGCTTGGCAATAGGATCGATCATGTATGCCATGATATGCACACGCCCAGGCGTGGCATATGCATCGAGTATGACGAGTCGATACTAAGGCAATCCAGGTGAAGCACACCGGATGGCGTCAGAAGAACATTCTTAAGTACCTACGGACGACTAAAGATTGGGTATTGACTTATGGTGGAGACACCGAGCTACGCAAGAACCTGCACGCAGACGCTAGTTTCCAAACGGATCGAGATGACTCGAAATCTCAACTGGATTCATTTTTACTCTTAATGGCGCAATGGCCACCGAAAAGCTCAAACAAACCGCTATAAGCAGATTCAACGATCGAGTCCGAGTACTATGCCGCTAGAGGTGCGAAGGAAGCTATATGGATGCGTCGCTTCTACAAGGACTAATCAGAGTTCCTAGTTCGAATGACCCGATCACTATCTATCGCGACAATAGTGGTGCCATCTTCCAAGCCGGCGAGCCTAAGTCCAAAGAACAAGTCTCGTGACGTGCAAAGGAAGGCTCACATGATCCGGATTACGTGGAGCGAAGGAGATAGTGATTGACAAGATTGCTACGGATGATAACATAGCAGATCCTCTCACTAAGCCGTTGAGACAAGATAAGCATGAAGGGCACGTTAAATCCATGGGAATTAAGCGTGTTCCTGAGTTGTATTAGTTGTTTGTATGGATTTGACACTTGTATTTCCTAAAACTTCTAATAAAATCATCGTTTTGTTATATATATTGTTTTTCATGAGGGTTGTGCAGACAACGTTGAACACCTCAAAGTGAACTGAATTGCTTTATATTTTGTTTTGGTCCGTGATCGCCTAACGAGCTGATAACTCTGGCAATCATTTTGTGACGTCGATTGATGGTGGGTTCAACGAGCCATAAGTCAAATTGTTGACTGATCGATCACAGATGCAGGTTTACTGAAATCGCGCAGGACAATTTTGTGACGACTACATGGAGTCCTAAATGTTTCAGAACATTAGGTGTCGGGTCGTGGATAGGACATCCATAGTGTTCCTAGAGTCGATTCTTTTGACTATCGACTGTCTCTTGAGATTAAGGCAGATTTTGGGTGACTTTGGTTTCTTTCTCACGGTCGACCGTAACAGGGGGCCAAGCAGATTTTCACTGGGTCATTTCATGCTGCACTTACATCTGCAGGATTCGAGTTGAGGGAAATATCCAAACTTCTATCGAGTTATAATATTTATTCTCAGGGCCACTCGAGGAGTCAGAATCGAAAATGCATGGCCATGCTCGAATATTGATTCGCTTATCGCTTAAGTTACTCTCTAGCTCGGAAACCACTCTTGATACTGATCGCTTGTGAACTACGACCTTTGAAAGTACAGACTTTGCAAATTGGTTTACATTGAGTGGGAGAAATTTATTATGGATATGAGAATCGGTTATCGCACCTACACTTGTACGGACAAGTGGGAGATTGTTGGGGTTAGTGTCCTCCACAGTTAGTGCAATAACATAAATAAATCTCTAAAGGTACACAGGGTACATTTCGTATTTAATCAGTTGATTAACGTTTATCAATAATGGTTGGCTTGCTAGATAAGTTTGACGTTATTGTCATACAGATGGCGGTAATCAACTGGTCCCTAAGAGTCACACCTAAAGGATGTGTTTGAGAGATATGATTATTTGAGAAAATAATCATATCGATACCTTATTTAATGACTAAATGGTTAGTCAGTGTTGTGGACTAAGCGGTTAGTCGAATATGACTAAGAGGTTAGTCAAATGTATTATTTAATAATGATTAAATAATATTAGATGAGAGGAATTAGCTGTAATTCGGAAATTGAATATAAAAGGTTATATTTAATTAGTGCGTATAATGTAGGCTAATTATTTTAAACAGTTATAATAAATTAGCAAATTATAAATATGTGGATATTTATGATTAATTATAATATAAGGATATTATAAATTACATTATACATTAAAAGCCAAATAAAACTAATTAATTGGGTTTTGATAAACTTTTTAATTAGATTAGGCTTTTAAATTTGGAAGTGGAAAGGTCCATTACCCACCTCTATTTGGACGTGTGTTTTAGGTTAGATGAGGGACTTGTTTTCTTCCTCTCTACTTAACCTAATCACTCTTCTAATTCTCATCTAACTCTTCCATTCATTCATCCACACTACAACACAAAAACCTAGAGAAAAATAGTTTTCTCCTCTAAAATTCTCTAGCAAATTCAAGGGTATTTCTCAAAACATCTTGGGTGAGATTATTAGGAGATACCATATTTTTGGTATTGATCTTAGGCCAATTCATAAGGATTAAAAGGTTAATTCTTATTCTTTTATTATGTTATGCAATTTTGATTTATGACTTTAAATCTTGTAAAAGTTTTCATTATAATCCTGTGAATTTTAAGGTCTATATACGGATATAAACCTACAGAAGGAGTAGCAGCTGGAGCACTAGAATTAACACCCAAATCAACTTTTCCTCAAGCAGTGTGTCCAAATGGTTGACGACCTACCGCCGGCCGACCTACCGGGCCGCCGTTTTTGTCTTCGGATCAGCTACGTTTTCTTCATCCTCCTTCCCCAAGTGCTTAGAGCCATCATAGAACGTACCGCTCCTCAAAGTTATAGCACATGCGGTATCGTGGGGAGGATTAGGAGGATTACCTTGGGGCGGCAGGGTGCCCTGTTGACACGATGTCATGGCGCCAATTGAGCCACTTGGTTCTCGAGCATTTTAATCGCCGCGTCCTTGGCTTGCTCGCTCTTCTGCATTTGCTGCATCATTATCTCTTGGGACTTGGCCATTTGCAGCATCATGGCCTTCAATTCACTCACACTCGAATCAACAACAGGAGCAGGAGCAGGTTGAATTGGTGGTGGGACATATGGGGGTCTTTGGTAGTTAGGTGGGGATGGTTGGAAATTTTTGTGTGGAGGGATGTAGGGTTGATTTTGTGGTGGTTGGGTGGTTGGGTTTAGGACATTTTGGTTACGGTAAGACAAGAGTGATCGATCGTAACCAGGTTGGTTTTGGTAGGGCAGGTTTTGGTTGTAAGATTGATATGCATAAACCTGCTCCTGGGGCGCAGCATACCCCGTAGAATAACCCGTATCGTGCCCCGTGACAGCATTCACATGAGCACTAGAGGAACCACCACCTGTCATCATCCTAATTTGCGCGGTTAGCGCAAAGAATCGACTAGTCGGGCCATGACTGATACTCCCTTATCACGGCCGCCATGCGGACCGTGAATTCCCTCGCGGCTTCCCAAACTGTGAGGAATGAACTGCCATCTCCTCTATCAAGCCCCAAGCTTTGTCATCATCTGTATTATTGGCAAAACGACCCTCTGCAGCAGAATCCAAAATAGCTCGACTCTCCGCATACAGACCATTATAGAAGGTCATGATCACCAACCAAGTACTGAGCCCATGGTGAGGACAATCTCTAATCAGCTTCTTATACCTGTCCCACGCCTCAGCAAGCGACTCGTCGTACGTTTGTTTGAAGCCTTGAATTTGGCTTCTCATTTGGTTCGTACGCTCTGGAGGATAAAACTTGGAATAGAATGCAAGAGCCAACCCACTCCAGTCAGTAATACCCGCAGCTTCCTTGTCGAGGTCCGTGATCAACTCACGAGCTCGATCCTTTAATGAGAAAGGGAACAGCATTTCCCGTATTTGATTCTGCGTAATCCCGGCCTGCTTAATCGTCGAGCAGTAATCGGTGAACATTTGCATGTGCCGGCCAGGATCTTCGGTAGGATAACCACCGAACTGATTTCGCTCCACCAAATTTAAGAAGGCGGGGCGAATCTCGAAGTTGCCCTGCAGCGTAGCGGGCATAGTGAATCCACTTGGAATGGACTCCGGTTTAGGCACCGAGTGACTCGAAAGTTTAGGCATTGTCACTGGCGGTGGAGTTAACGGAGTATGGGGAGGTGTGTCCTCTTCGTAGGACGATTGCGCAGCACTGGACTCCGAATGCGACGCTTCCTCAAGATCAAAATTAGCGATTTGAATCGCTTGTTTGCGTAGTCTATGTAGCGCTCGTTCAGGTTCAGGCTCGAATGGAACTAGACCTGTAGGTGACCTGCGCATAAAACAATAACTACAAGCAAACGATTAAAAACGGTCTCAAGGAACTAGGTTCCTTGAGACAAGAGAGATAAACCTGCAAAACTAACAAAAAACTAAAACTAGCTAAGCCGTTTCCCCGGCAACGGCGCCAAATTTTGACACAGCTAAGTCGTATCGCTGATATCAGAAATAACCTAAACAAACAACTAACAGTAGCTAGCAGCAAGTAGGATCGTATCCACAGAGAAACAAATGCAGCTTTTAAGTTAAAGCTCAGAAAAGCGAGTTCAACTCAAGTGTGAAAAGAGGTTTGTAATAAGCTATAGACTAAAGCAGATAATAAAGTAGATGAACTGAAATATATAAGAGGGAAAGATTAGGGCATCGGGTTCAATGTGACAATGATTCAGGAACGCAAGTTAATAAGAAGGAAAAAGATAAACTGCAAATGACTAGGTTTATAAAACGCTCTCTCGAGTCAATTTTAGCCTTAAGCAAATTTAGCTGCTCTCACAACTTACTAAATTCAACTTATCAAATACGCGTGAGTCTAGTTTCAATTAGGCTGATCTTAAACTGAAACAACCTAAATTCAATTCAATAAAGGCGTCCCTAAATTCAATTGATAGTAAAACGCGTAGGAAGAAATCAAGTGCACAATTTATTCAACCAATTTAATCCTAAAACATGTTCCTGAACCAAATATCACAAATTCCCCTAAACCCTAATTATGAAATTAGCTACTCATGATTGAAATTAAAGCAAGGCAATAATAGAAATAAGACATGATAAAGAAATAATAACAATTAAAATAAACCTGAAAGGAATCCTGAAGTTGCAAAGTGGTAATCTTGAAAGAATGTAAAGCAGTAAAGAAAAACTAAAAGCTAAACCTAATGTTGAATGTAAAAATAAAGCATAAGTTTTACTACTCGACCTAAACTCGGTATTTATAGTGTCCAAATGATAAAACTCGAATTAAATCAAAAACCGTCAGAAAATAGCCTCCAGCCGGCCCGCCGGCAGCCGGCCTGGCCAACCGGCCTGACCCATTTATATGGGCCGGCTCTTCTTCTTTTATTCCTAGCCCAATTCTCCTTCTTGGGCCTTGCTTATTTGAATCCTTAGCTTTTGGGCCTTAACAACTCGTGGCCCTTAGTCTTCCTTTGGTCTTTGGCTCGTGTCCCCGAGCTCCTGTGCGCTCGAGCTTGGTCTTATCGTCTCGATTCTCGTATTGCTCCAATCGTCCCGGGTTTTGGCTCAAATCCACCAAAACCTGCAAAATATAAATAAAAGGCAGCAGTATCGAGAAATATAGCAAATGGCTCATAAAACTAGTAATGAATACGAGTAAATGCAGCTAAATGCGACTGAACCGGGGGCATAAAACGTATATAAATAACATGTATCAATAACCGTCTGATGAAGAAAAGTGAGGCGCTTAAATTTCCTCCTCCTTGTAATTGAAGTAAATGTCATAGATCTGAAGTCTATCGAAACGGCTTGTAAAGATGTCACCACCGCCGTTGCATAAATGATATAAAGTTTCGTTAGGGATGATGGTTTCACGTCTTGTGAACATGTGAACCACCTCAGCTTCCAACGATTCTATTTCCCTCCTTTTAGAGATGACGGTTTCTATATAAAACGTAGACATGTTAATAATGCTAAAATATGTGAATGTCATACGACAACGTAAAAGAGTAATATTGTTTTTACCTTTTGTAATGTTCTCAATTACAATATGGGGCCGGTTACGAGTGTAAAGCTTGTGAATGATACATGAGAAAGACATGTGAGGTACTAGGGTTTTGAACATGTTTCACACACTTAATTCAAAATACTAACATTAATAGCATATTAAGTTGAAGAAGTAATTAGTCGAACAACTAACTAATCAATCTGATTAACCAAAACGTCAACACATTACCTAAATGTCCACATTATAAAACAAATTAACAAGTCCTAAGTAATTTAGAAAGTCCATCGCAACAGAAATACCAAATGCCAAATAATAATAATAATAATAATAATAATAATATCCAACATAAGTCTATACAATCATAATCATCAAGGGGGTTGAACACCCTCATCCTCTGTCTCTGCGTCATCATCATCGTGAACCTCCTCTACACAAACATAAGTCTACACAATCATAATATCCAACATAAGTCTGAGACATAACACGTCTAGAACGCCGAATAGGCGGCTGTACGGATCTCTTGGGTTGGGTTTTCCGCTTCGTAGCGGGCACCTTCGTAATACTCGTACGCACCGGGGGGACCATAATACCCTTCCCTCGGTCTTTCCCTCGCTCTCTCATCTGCAATAATGGAATTATTAAGTCAACTATAATAATTAAACAACTACGAACAAGAATAAAATTAAAAAACAGAATACCAACAAAAAAACGAGCATTAAAACAAAAAAAACAGTCCACTCCATGGTAGGACAGCCCAGATTTTCGTCCTACCATGGTTGGACGTTGAATGTTAAGGTCTGCTCATGGTAGGACAGCCCAGAAAATTGTCCTCTCCATGGTCAGACAAAATTCCGGGTTGTCCTACCATGGACAGACCTTAACATTCAAAGTCCAACCATGGTAGGACAAAAATCTGGGCTGTCCTACCATGGTAGGACGAACACATTCATCAACCCACACCATCACAGACGTCTACATTCATCACCAACAACCAATTTAGACGTCAAAATTCATCATCCCCACCATTTCACACGACAATATTCGTCGTCCAATCCATTTCAAACGTCGACATTCATTGACGTAAGACTATTTCCCACGAATTTCATAACACAAAATCATCCAACTTCCAACAATCAACAACCAATAACATATAAACAACAACAAATCGACCAAATAACAATGTAAATAACGAAATCAACATAAAAAACACATGAAAACCGAAATCTGAAAAAATCGACCAAATAACACACGAAATTTGAAAAAAACGAAAGGAAATACTCTAATAACGAAATTAAAACAACCCCAAATCACAAATAATCGAAAAATAAGGCTTAACCACAACTAAATCACTTCAAAAATCTGAAAAAAAAAACGAAACAAAATAGGGTAAAAATTGAAATAATTTAACCTAAACAATAACCCTAAAAACGAAATTAAAACAACCCCAAATCACAAAAACCGAAATATAAGGCTTAAAAACAACTAAATCACTTACAAAACTGAAAAAAACGAATCAAAAAAGGGTAAAAATCGAAAAAATTAAACCTAGATCTACTTTTTTTTTTCCTAGATCTACTTTTGAAAACATACTTTTAATTTTGTGGTGGGGAGGACGACGGTGGTGGAACTTCAACGATGAGCACGGCGGTGGTGGAGGCGGCGGCTAAGGCTCCGGCGGTGGTGACGTTTTACTACGAACGGTGGTGATGTTGATGGATTTGGGTTGGTAGTGTTGAGTAATGTTGGTCTCTTTTTTTTTTTGAAAGAGAGAGTGAGGGATGAAAGAGAGAGTGAGTAAGGGTAGGGTTGGTCTTTTTTTTGAAAAAACATTGACGATTCGTAGTAAAACGTCGATGATTTTTAGTAATCGGGTTCTTAAATGACCATGGGCCCATGGCCTAGTGGCTTTAGTGCCTAACACAACTATTTTTTCAATTCGATGATTCTAGGCACGGATTGACCAATTGCACATAATTTTTTTGGATAATTTGATCATTCCTTTGAAAATTCTTTTTTTTTTTCAATTTTTTTTTTAAATTTACCCTTTTATTAATATTTTCTCAAAAACTCTCAACAAAATGTAACTTTTTTGTGAAAACAGAGGAATTATTTTTAATATTTTTATTTCAAATTGTACTCTGTCGTCTACCAAAACTCAAAATATAAAAAGACCAAGAAAGAATTTGATTTTTTATACGTCAAAATAAACGTTTATTTGGGTGAAAATGGGATTTTGTGGGAGTTTTTAAAGAAATGTTTACAAAATGTGAGAGTTTTTATAAAAGAAAATATAGAAAAAGTGAAAGTTATACGAGTAAAAATGAATTTTATAAAATGTTGGAGTTGATAATAAATCCCTTTTATTACGATTTTTCTTCCTGATTTTTTTAAAGTCTTATAATAATACAATATTATTGTAAATGTAGTGATAAACTAATGAAATTCTCAATGGAATCCCCTTATATGTTATTTTTATAACATAACCCCATTTTAAGACACTTTTGTTTCTAAATCACCCCCAACGTCAAAATATTATACTTAAAAATGGAATATTCACACCCTTAAATAGGGATTTCTGAAGAGGTGTCGACATATTTTAGACATTGGTGATTGTAACTTGAAATAGGCATACCCTATAATGTCTTTAATTGCCTTTTTAAGTAAGAAAATTCGATGTTGGGGGTGATTTTAAAGCAAAAGTGTCTTAAAAAAAGTTATATTATAAAAATAACATATAAAAAGGTTATTTTGAAGAATAAAAATGTTATAAAAGGGGGATATATTTAATTTACCCTTCTTTATAATTATTTTGTATCAAGTGGAGTCTTTTGTAGAATTATTTTTTCCAATTTCTCTCCTTATCTCTTTATAAGGTTTAAATGTTATGCATAGTTTTATATATTTTGTTTAAGTGTTATGCTTTATGATGTATTTCGTATTGTTTTTCGTAGGTTGGAAGTATGAATTTAAAAGTCATACATAAAGATAAGTAACACCTTATTTCAGCCGACAAAAAATAGGTTTAAATGCAATACTCTATTGTTCAATTTGACCCAAATCAATTACTTTATCTATTCAGGTTGATATTTTATGTTTGTATTTTACACATTTATCAAATATGCTGTCTTAAGCCTATAAATAAAAGGCTTATGGCTAGAGTTTGAGAGTAGGAAATATAAACATAGGATGAAAATATGAAATAAGTCTAAGGCTCCGTCTTCCTACTACCAAATTGTAGGCAAGATGGATTAAGTCATACAAATAGGCTTCATCATCTCCCTATGAATTAAGTCGATAAGACCACGTAGTATCTAAAAAAAACCTAAGAGATAGAATCAAGGGATCTACAAAAACTGCAACACATAATCATTGAAATAAATAAATTCTTGTTCCATAACTTATTTTCATTCATGTTTACCGTATTATTGTCGGTTTGAATAATTTATTATGGTTAACACATACTTCTTCCATTTCAATCAATTCTATACATCTACTTTTTTAATACTATTTATAGGTAGAAAAAAATATTCAATACAACTTTTAATATACTCCATATAATATAGAAGATACTCAGATAGTCATGTGAGACTTGTTTAAATTGTCTTAACAAGCTAAGTGAATTATAATAAATAGGGTAATATGATAATTCACACCTTTTGTAATCACCATTTTAAAATTTCCACATTTTTTAATTTTTCTTAAAATTTCCCATTTTTTCTAAGCCTTTTCTTAAAAATTCCCACCAAAATGCAATTTTTTATGAAAATTGAAAAATATTTTTCAAATATTTTCGTTACTAATGAAATCTATCGTGCACTGAAACCTAAAATATGAAAAAATAAAACGAGAATTTAATGTTTTCATAAGTGGAAATAAACGTTTAATATGGTGAAAATGAGGTTTTGGTGGAAACTTTTGAGAAAATGTTTATAAAAGGTAGGAAATTTTAAAAAAATTTATTCCCTCTGTCTCAGTCATTTATTTACACTTCTCTCAAATCCCCCTCAGAAAAAAAAGTCAAAGTGTAAACAATTCATTAAAACAGAGGGAGTAGATTAGGTGGAAATTTTAAATTGTGTTTAGGAAAGGTGGGAGATGACAATTAATCCTTCTAAATATATAATTTTTATAATTTTTGGTTATATGTAACTAAAGATATTAAGAAAATGAAACGAGCATAAATGTAAATGTGTAAAACAAATGTATTAAAACTACTTGGGAAGGAGGGAGTAATTGTTAAAGTTATACTCCGTACAATACCTAGTAAAGTTTTATTATTTTCAATGTACTCACAAAGAGAAATCAATCAAAATCTGGCTAGGTTATAAACTTTCCGTTTTAATCATTTGTTTACTTTCTATCCAGGTAAATGAACAATTTTCTATGTTTAAAACTACGAGTAAAATTATTGGAGATATTGTCGAGATATCGACAATATTTGTTAGGATATGTTGAAATAAGTCGAGATATCGACATATTAGTATTAATGGTATACGAGATATTCGAGTATATCATATAGAATATTTATGATATTATCGTGTAAGCTATTTATGTTAGGTAGTTTACTATATAAGTTGCTTAATGTGATGTTAAATCCACACACAATATTAATAATATCGACTCCTATTTATGAATTATCTTATTGTAAAATCCTTTATGGTATCAGAGCCTCACGCTCTTGAGGCCTAAAAACGAACTTCCGCTGTCTTGCCGGAGGGACTAATGAATTATGGTACCCTCCGGCAGGATTTCTACCCGATAAAATGGTACACCCGAAGTAGTATGTAATTGTTTCGGATTTGCAAAGGTAGTGGTTGCCTTTGTGACACTAAGATGACGTTATGTCACAATTCTCTTAATTTGATGTTCAAATTTAATTTAATTGGGATTCTTCTGTGATATTGGGGCTTGTTTGATGGTTTGCGGCCTACCTAAGTGTCGCGGGTTTGTGACCTATCTAAGAGTCACCGTTGTTGAGGGTTTGTGACCTACCTAAGAGTCACCGTTGTTGAGGGTTTGTGACCTACCTAAGAGTCACCTTTGTTGATGGTGTGTGGCCTACCTAAGTGGCGCCTTTGTCGTTTGTGGCCTACAGAAGTGCTGCAGTTGTTGGACAAGATGACGAAGAATCAAAGATGAAGCACTTTGATTTTTTTATTTTTTTTTGTCATTTCATTTATTTTATCTTATTGTAATGTCAAACTCATGGTAATTTTTGCAAATTACCATAAGTTTAGGTTTAGGAGGTTCCATCCTAAAACCAATTGGCAATAGGAGGAGTAGCCCCTAGGCCTAATAAACAAGACTAACTCTCATCTCATAACCGATGTGGGACGCAATGTGGAAATTTATATTAGGCTGGATCCATCTCCAACACGCCCCCTCACATGCGAGCCCACTTTCAAACCAGACTGGGGGGCACTTGCCTCTCTTCCAGCTGTACAACGCAAACTGGGGGGAAATTGTCCTCTCTTCCAGCTGCACAAAGGCCCAGTTTAACGAGAGTCTCAGGTCACACAACCATGGGCTTTGATACCATATTAAATTCCACGGGCCTAGGCCGCACCCGAGAGTATGAGAGAGTCCGCTTATAAGGTTTAGGAGGTTCCATCCTAAAACCAATTGGCAATAGGAGGAGTAGCCCCTAGGCCTAATAAACAAGACTAACTCTCATCTCATAACCGATGTGGGACGCAATGTGGGAATTTATATTAGGCTGGATCCATCTCCAACAAAAATTTAATCTAATTTTACGCCAAAATCGATACCCTTTTAATTTAGTAATCATTTTGGATCAACTTATATTTAAATATAAAGAAAACAAATGACTAAAATGAAGGAGTATTTTATGCTTCCTCCATTCCATTTGATTCCATGCATTTACTTTTTACACGTTCATCGATGCACTTTTTTTTTTCATATCAAAATTTAATATAAAAGTTTTGATATTAATACGGAGTAATACATTTGAAACAATTAAAACAAGATCTCACATGACTACTTTTTATTTTATATGTTAAAATTTGTATTATAAATTCTCCACACTTGTGAATAGTGTTTAAAAAACAAACTTATACAATCAAATGAAATTAAGCAAGTACGAATTATTTTAAAGATTGTCGTCTCTTATGAATAATGTGAAAGAAAACGTAAATTATTAGCTAAAAGCAAAAAAAATACTACTACTTATAAATCAATATACACGGACCAAGTAACTTGTTCAATAATAAAGCATTTTACATCGTACAACATTCGAACAAATATTATCTTATTCACCCACTCTTAATATACAGTAATATAAAAGGAAATTATGTTAAGAACAATATGAGAGAAAGGCTTGTGTTACTCATTAGTATAAGACTGATTATATAATATACAATGACTTAGTGAATTGGGCTAAACCCATAATTGGGCTAGAAGACTATAAGACCGGTCTAATACCCCCCCTCAAGCTGGAGCATAGAGGTCAAGAATGCCCAGCTTGCGAAGAACAGAAGAAAATTAAGGCCCTCCTAGGGACTTCGTAAAAATGTCTGCAAGCTGTGCATGGGTAGAAACATGAGACGGCACGATTAAGCCCTCTAAAATGGCGTCACGAACAAAGTGACAATCTATTTCAATATGCTTCGTTCGCTCGTGAAACACCGGATTACGAGCAAGATGGAGCGCGGACTGACTGTCACAAAACAGCTGCATAGGAAGAGAAATAGTAACATCCAAGCTTCGTAAAAGCCCCTGTAGCCATTTTAATTCACAAACAACAGAAGCCATCGATCTGTATTCTGCTTCAGCAGAAGAGCGAGACACAGTGTATTGTTTTTTGGTTTTCCACGACACGGGAGAACCGCCTAAAAACACGATCCACCCAGTAACCGATCGGCGGGTCAGAGGACAAGAAGCCCAGTCGGAATCGCACCAACCGGAAATGACCATCTCACTATCAGAACGCAGAAGAATGCCTTGTCCAGGACTCCCTTTCAAATAACGAAACGCTGCTGCCATGTGTTCTTGCCGTGGCTGATGAAGAAACTGGGAAAGAACATGTACCGCGTAGGATAAATCAGGGCGTGTCACTGCAAGATAAACAAGACGCCCAACAAGACGACGATACGACTCAACGTCAGATAAAATGGCCCCATCAGCGTGACCAAGTCGGTGATGTTGTTCCATCGGAGTGTCCGCTGGTTTAGCACCAAGTAGTCCGGTCTCTGAAATAATGTCGAGCGCATATTTCCGCTGACTAAGATAGATGCCCTCGACATTACGCGCGACCTCAATGCCGAGAAAATATTTAAGGCGACCAAGATCCTTCATATGAAAACAGCGTCCCAAATACGACTTAAAGGACGAGATAGCGAAATTGTCATTGCCTGCCACAACAAGATCATCAACATAGACCAGCACAAATAAGCGTACCTCCCCTAGCGAGTAAGAAAACAGAGAATAATCGAATAGAATTTGTTGAAATCCATAATCGCGAAGCGCAGCAGTTAATTTGGCAAACCAACACCGGGGTGCCTGTCGTAATCCATATAACGATTTTTTAAGACGACAGACTTTGCTCTCTTTGCCGCGACTAAAACCAGGTGGTAGCTGCATGTAAACCTCCTCATCCAAGTCGCCGTGTAAAAAGGCATTATGGACGTCCATTTGATGCAATTCCCAATTTTTGGCAAAGAATGATCGTTAACAATGCACGTCTGATCACCATTTTAACGACAGGGGAAAAAGTCTCGCCGTAATCCAACCCTTCAACTTGATGATTTCCAAACACGACAAGACGAGCTTTAAATCGTTCCACGGATCCATCGGATTTATATTTTATTTTATAGACCCAGCGACAACCAAGGGCTTTTTTATCGGGCAGAAGGGTAGTCAGCTCCCACGTCTCGTTGCGTTCGAGTGCGTCAATTTCAGCTCTCATAGCATCACACCACCTGTCGTCACGAATAGCCTCTCGAAACGAGGGTGGTTCAACGCCGGTGGTAACGGCAGCAAGGAATTGGCGATGTCTTGCCGAAAAAGAATTACAGTTAACATAATTCGCAATGGAATAAAGCGTCTGGAAGGTGACGAAGGAGGACTCGGTGAGCTTCGGTTGTGAGGTTGGATTACGGTGGTGTCGAAGCATGCTCAGCGAGAATTAGGAATTTTAAATGACGATGACCCACGACCAAGGGTGCCTCCACCCCGCGGTAGGGGACTTCGGCTTGCAAACAACAACCCGGCCCGTGGCGGTATGTGTCGGCTCGGCGGCGGCTGCGGCGATTCAGCGGCGGCCAGGTTGCGGCGACTCTGTGATGACGAGGATCGTGGGTAGCGAGCGCGGAAGAAGGCGCGTCATCAAACTCGTCGACACCACTGCAGATTAAATGGAGTATCGATGGAACAAAGACACCCACGGGATCCTTAACTGTGTCAACAGCCACAGAAGCAAATGGAAAAGAGGTTTCGTAAAATGTAACATCACGGGAGACAAAGAAAGTGTGCGTGTCAAGGTCATACAACTTCCAACCCTTTTTATTATGCGGATACCCAACAAAAATGCACTTACGGCCCCGCTTTGCAAATTTATCGCCTTTCGTGTTTTGATTATGAGCAAAACAGAGACACCCAAAAACTCGCAAATTCGCATAAGAAGGAGGTAAACCAAACAAGCACTCATACGGAGTTTTATGAGCAAGTAAAGAAGACGGAGTGCGATTAATCAAATGAGCCGCAAGAACACACTCACCCCAAAAAGATGACGGTAAATTAGCTTGAAACATGAGAGCTCGCGCAACATTCAAAAGATGGCGATGTTTACGTTCCACACGTCCGTTTTGTTGTGGGGTACCAACACAAGACGTTTGAAAATGGATACCGTTGCGAAAGAAATAACCCGCCATGCAATTAAACTCATTGCCATTATCGTTGCGCACAATTTTCCGCTTTTGAAAATTGCGTGTTAACCATATGAAGGAAATGCATAAACATATCGATGACTTCCGTTTTGTCAAGTAATAGATACACCCAAAGCGAGCGAATAATCATCAACAATTGTAAGAAAATACTTCGCCCACATGGCGAAACAATACGATAAGGCCCCCACAAATCACGGTGTATGAGCTCAAAAATATCCGATGCACGCTTGTCATTTAACACAAAACTATTACGATGTTGCTTTGCAAAGTGGCAAACATCACACACTAAGTTTTTATTAAAACTTATCCGATTAACGGGAGGAATAAACTTGATAACCTTATCGGCGGATGGCCAAGTCGGCGATGCCAAAGATGAAACGAGCGTATCGGAGACTTGATTTACCAGCGACAACTTGACACGCGAAATCCAATAGAGGCCGAATCCATGACTCACCGAGCTCCAACCGTCGTCTTAGAAGAACGATCTGAATAAGGCAGTGCGTTCTTGAATTCAAAAAATAAAGTCGTTATCAGAAGTAAGTTGTGAAACAGATATCAAGTTGCAAGTTAAGCTCGGGACGAATAAAACATGACGCAAAGTGAGAGAATCATTAATGTAAACGCTTCCCATAATAGTCGACTCGACTTGTTGGCCATTAGGAAGACCAACAGGGCGAGCAGAGATCACACAACGATCCATAAGACATGACAAGTCGCCGGTTACATGATTTGAGGCCCCGGTGTCAATAATCCAATTATACATACCGCTCAAACGATCATTGGTAAGAACCGAGTTGGTGGTGACCCCCGAGGTCACGACATTTGCGTTAACCACGGATGTCCTACTACCATGGTTCCTCAAATACACCTTACAGTGATCCACCTTGGATTTCTCCACCACCATACAATCAATTATTATTTTTTTAACATTTTAAAAGTCAAAGCATGTTCTTGCAAAAGCTCCTGTGAGATCAAGCCCTCAAATGTACTACTTTTAAGTAAAGATTTATTGTTCCCAAATTTTACAACAACAGTCGCTTTGGCCGAGTGGTTAAGGCGTGTGCCTGCTAAGTACATGGGGTTTCCCCGCGAGAGTTCGAATCTCTCAGGCGACGTATTTTTTTCCCTTTTTTATTTAACTGTTCACTTGGACTTGTTGGTTTTTTTTTACTGTCTTTTACCTTCTGAGTATTATTTTACTATACTCTCCTGTTTTCAAAACTAGGTAAAAATATACAAGTACAACTTAAATAGATCGTATCATTTGTGTTAACATATGCTTAATTGAAAGACAAAATCTGCCATATAAGGTCGATGATATTCCGAGGAACATTTACGTATCTGTAATATCATAATAGTGTAAGGGGCGTACGTTATATAATAGAAAATGATCGACTATGGTCTCCAATATTCAGAGATTAAATTTTTTAGCCGTGTCGAGTTAGAGTTTAGTTTTCTAAGCTTTTATTTGTCGTTTCTAATGCGTTTAGTTAAAAAAAATCTAATTATAAACCGTAATTTAATTATTCGCTATATAACAGTTTACTATTATGAGGATGTACAAATTAGTGTCTTAGGCATTATATCTCAACAGACTGTATTTATATTCAACTTACAAAAATCGAATATATGTGATTTTTCGTTATTAATACAAATTGCCTGTTCGTCTTTGAGGACCTCAAGGGGCTCCTTAAGCATATACCGTTAAATGCCTCCGTTGTCTTTCGTAAAGGCAGTGTCGATCTCTGGCAACTCGTAATCTTCTGGTCGTAAAGATAGTTGAAACTCGGGCAGTTCTGGTGGCGGTTGAAGACCCCTACAACATTCAATAAAATTCATTAATCTTCGTACGGAGTATATAATTTCATCAATATAACACCAGAATTTTAAAAAAAAAAGAAATGTACGAGATTTAACGAAAAGTTGACATACTTTTCTTCATCTAGGAGATACTCATACATCTGTGACTTTTTCGAAGCTGTGTCTGGGATCTTGTGTTGTAAGTGCTTCATGGCACCCCAAAGTGGAGGAACCCTAGTCATGATATGTCGGAAAACGATAAGTTAATTTTTCTAGTCTTATGTAAGAAAGCCTTACTTGTACTATGTACGATCAATGTTTTGTTTTAAACGACTAACGAATGATGTACTGTAATCCGCTTTTTTGAGATGTCTAGACTACGAAGTGTCGAGGTGATAAAAACGAGCGAACTCTGTGAGATTATACCTGGTGACGGGAGCGGCCAAGCAGAAGCCTAGACACGCCTTCTTGCTCTCGGTGAGAAGCTCCTCTGCAGCAACTAAACAGCAGAGCGCATTGACGTGAGACGTGGGTTCACCGCCTTTGTCAAGGATAATGCCGTGGTAGAAGTATGCTCCAGCCTATAATTTCGTGTCTCGTAATTAGTTATAAAACTTATAATACTCAATCTAATATGTTATCCTCAAGTTACTGAAATGATGTTCTATGTTAAGTGTCGAAGTAAGTAGTACCTTAGCTTGTAAGAATTTGTATTTGATGAAGAGCGACTGCTTTCCTCCGTCTTTATTTTCGTTTCCCCCTGACAGTGCGTAGTGAGCCTGAGCGAGACGCAATCGTTTATAGTTTTTCATTAACATTCAACTAACTGTTATGCGTACAATGACCTCATGTGAGCATTTGTGAATAACGTAACAACCAAAACAGTTAAAATATTTGGCGGTTTAATAGTTCGGCAAAAGGATGTACCTGAGTGAAATATGTGAGCTGCTCACATGCTAACCTTCGCTTCACAGATAATGTCGCTTTTTGGTTTTCAATAGCCAGACCGAGCTGCAATTCTGTTCCCTGATTTTTACAGTCAAGTTCGTCATCAATTAACCGTTCCACTATTTTCAATAATCATTCTTTGGTTTTTCGTAAACCGTGTACTTTAAATTGTGACTGTCTTATAGGAGAATTACTCGGCATAATTTCAATTCGACCGACAAAAACGGAAGTACCTGGCCTAGTGCTTGAAGAGAAAGAGCCTCTAATGCGCCTTCCTGCATGTCTTTGTGCAGCTTGTTCCTGTTGATATCGATTTCACGAATTTTAACATCTCAGGTGAAAATTTATGACATTTAAAATCCAGAAAAAAAATGTGTATAAAACGAGTACGTGACATACTTAATCTCGGAGGATAATTTTGGTAGAATGTTTTTGACACAAAAATCTAAGTATCCCGACGCCTGCAGCAGCAAATCGATTGCATCTCTCTGTTTATCTGATACGACAACGATCACCCAAAATTAGTCTTTTAATTTATCGCTTTCTCCAGAAAACCACGGATGTTGAATTTTGATTTACGAGAAATGTACCTGTAGGAACTATCCTATCAGAAGAATTAGGATCATGCTTTGGCACCAACAGCACGTTGGCTTCGACCAATGCCAAAACCGCCAGCATATAAACCACAGACAATACTTCGAACCACGTGTTCGATACACAAATCTCCTGTTGACAGATCATAAAACCGAACAAAATCACAGGTTCAGTAGAAGTATATTACAGACAGAGACTAATCTTTGGAAAACAAAATCTCGACTTCAAACATTTCTAAGAATTTGACTTCTGTTACGAGTCTAACCTGTCGACCATCGAGTGTTCTCCATTTAAATTGTACCGTCTCTAATGCACCACAGTCTGAACACAGCAAAAACAAATTCATCAAATTCGAAACATAAGACACATTCGAGAATTTTAGTCTAATCACCGAGACAATGATAGGACATCAGGTGGTTCTGAGTTTCAGTATCACCCTCTCACATGTTTGATGTGGTCCCCGCCAATTATAGAGATCATCAAATCCATGTGAGACAGCGGTTATTGAGCTTTTATTCAGCTCGACAACTTCATAAAATAACTCAACAACTTTGTAATAAAATAGCGCAGTGAAACTGTGGCGTTGCGCCATCACAGGTAGCGCAAATTCGTAAAATTTCAAGACCTTTTGTAGTCAACCCAAGCAGAACAGGCAAGTACTCTACAAGCCCTTTCTTAATCTCAGAAATAACTGATACATCTGCACACCAAAACAAAACAAAACAAAAAATCACATTTCGTCGAAAATCACATTTAAATTACTAGTATATCAGAGTATACACAAAAAATAAAGCGCAGTCAGTTTAGCGAGCCATACCAGTGTCTTCAGACAGCAAAATGATACGATTTCGAAGAGAGACAAGGCGGTTGACGAGATGCGTAGGGATCAAGCCTTTGAGACATTTATGAAGGTCGGTCGGTACCGGAACTTGCAAAGTTGGGAAGAATACTACGACCTCTGAAATGGTCATTTTCTTCTTATGGAGCATTGAAGTAGTGCACCCCATTTTTCTTTTTTTCTTTTTTATTATCAAATTTAAGGGCACTTTGAGAAATCTCCTACAATTTTTTTTTGCATTATCATGTCAAAAAGATAAATAATTATTTGAATTGTTCAAAAGAGATTATTTATTCTAAATTTCTAATACTTACTACTACAACACAATAGAGACATTTCCACAACAGATGGCAAACAATCAAACATAAATATATTGTTGATAATGTAAATGTATTTTTTTTTTTTGATTTTTGAGAGTATGACTAAGTTGTTCTCTATATATCACATTATGAGCTGTTTCATGTTGACAGCAAAATCTCGAATACAACAGTTTGTACCGCGTGTGACGGTCTTATAATACTTTTTTGAACGACTTTAAGTAAAGCGGTTTTACAAGAGACTATATACTCCACTCGTTTGATAAAATTTGAAAGTGAAGGTGCATATCAAAGGAAAATTTAAGTAGAAAGAATAAGCATAAGACATGAGAGACTTACCAAAGATGATGTAAGGAGGGAAAAAATTGAGAAGTTTGGAGGAATGTTTTATAGCTCCGTGCACATGTCATGATCGAAAATGTTTTGGTCTAGTGGTCGTAACAAAAGTGGTTAAACTCCCTTTTCTTGTTATATTGGTCACGTGCCTTATATTGCCGAAAAAAAAATTATTATTATTATTATAAATATTTTGGTCGAATGGCCAGAACGGAAGTTTGTCTAATATGAAAATTTGTATTTTTATACACATATATATCTATTCTTATATATATTTATATATTCGTATTTATTTTTATCTTTAAAATTTTTAGATAACTAAAAGTTAGAAAATTTGAATTTTGGCTAGATTAGATTTGTAGCATAACTTTTTCTAATTTTTTTTTTAAAAAATAAATAAAATTAAATGTGTACAATTGATTGAAACAATGAAGGGGTATACGCCATACGGAGTATGACATTGACTAAGCAAGTAAAGAGAGTTTGGGAATGGAAGTTGAGTGAACGAGGCAAAATTCACATGGCAAACACGTAGGAAATGAAGGATTTAGATCTACACACCAAATATACTCTCTAATCTCTATGATTGTTTAATACGGATTTGTATTTTTTTTTTTTTTTTTTATTAACTCCTAGGTTTTTCAGGTTTTTTTTAATTTTATTCTCCATATATATGACTTTGTTCTAGGAATAAATAATTTAATTGTGTACTCCATTATTTATGTTTATGATTTTAGAATACGGTACTTTTTGTGCCTTATTTGTTCTAGGAATAAATAATTTAATTGTGCCTTATTTCAATTTCTTTTGATAAAAATATATGTACTTGCAACACAATATTCAAAATATTATATCCACCAACACAATTCTAAGAACTTTAAAGGAATTAATACTCCGTATCATTTTTGTAAAAAATCTATCATCTATTCAAGTAAAATATTACTCCGTATTTAACTAATCAAAAAAAAATTAAATTTCTTTTAACGTTTGTTACTCAGTATTTTTTTTTTTTTTTTTTTTTTGCACTCCCAATATAAAATTTCTAGATCCGCATCTGGTAATGATAGCAGAAATATACGAAAAGTGGTTTATAATTTTAATGAATATAAACATTTTGATTTTTTTGATTTTTTTTAATTTGCTTTCTATTTTTATAAAGGGTTATTTACCAGGAATAATACAAACTATCACTATTCGTCTCCCAATAATACATACTATCAATAATCCCGCAATAATACAAACTATTATACCTCTATTCTCAAAATAGTACCACTTAAAATATGACCGTTTTCATACCTTTTGGTTCCGGTAAATGTTGTGGGACCCCTATATTTTCTAATATAATTGTTGTAGCCTCTTGTCTTCTTCATTATTACAACTCCTCCATTTTTATACCAACTCCTCCATATCGTACCTGATATATTTCTTCAGTCGCGGGCACCGCTTTACATTCACAAGACTTCACCTTCTCTTCTTCAAATTTTTTCTGCACTTTAGGGCACAAATCCCCTATTTTTTTCTGCATTTCACCCCTTTTAGTCACCATTCTCTCCATCAACATCATTCTAATCTCCTCAAGCATATAGATGATGTGTTGTGCCCTTGCCTATATGATGTACGCATTAAAAGTCTCCGCAAGATTGTTGACTATAACATTGCATTTGGTTGTTCTGCTCACAAAAGCTCTACAAAAAAGTTTTGGATTGCAGCTTAGGAATGAATCAGCAGTTGCCTCATCAACCTCCCTCATTGCCTTCAAACCTTCGTCAAAATCAGCTTCGTTATAAGCTTTTGCGCACCACCAAAACAACATCTTGAATATACAATCTCACGAATCTATCTGCTGCACCAATCTCACGAACCTTGCTTACACTGTTGTCGTCAAAAACCCTTTGCAAACCATTATCACGACTCATATACAATATTGTATCAACATCCCTGTTAAACTTACCACATTTCTCCGTCTCTTCAACAATTGCATCCCAAGTTAACGCTTCTGCTGCTATCATAAGCATTTTATTAACTTCCCCAACATATGACAAGCACTCATCTTTTTTCACTAATGACCCTTTATGCCACAATTTCAAGGTTATACTATTCTTGAAGTTCACCTACAATATTACCATAAAAGGAGATTACAAACCAAATTCTCAAACATGCAGAGAAAACGAAAAAATAACAAAAAAAATCGAAATAATTAGGGTTTCAAATCGAGATTTTTTTTCTAATAAATTCATCTAATTGCACTAAATTAGGGTTTACAAATGCAAAATTAGGAAAGAACAATACCATTTTGCGTCGATCGTAGCTTAATATTGAACAAAGGACCTAACTTTTTCTAAAATCGTTTCCCTGTTAACTCAAACAAACGAAGAGTTTGAAGATGATGATGATTTTGCGTCGATGATCTTTAAGGCGAGCTTCATTGATTTGGGATGAAAATCGAGATGAGGATTGAAAAGTTGAAGAAGATGATGATGATTTTTCTGAAGAGTTTTGAATTTAAGTAAAGAGGAAAGCAAACAAATGAAGTGAATGACATTTTACTCTCCTCTTCATTTAATTTCATTTTTACCGGTTCTTCCGGTGTCTAGTTACCAAAGTTCATTATAAGAATAGAGGTATGATAGTTTGTATTATTGCGGGATTATTGATAGTATGTATTATTGGGAGAAGAATAGTGATAGTTTGTATTATTCCTGTTAAATAACCCTTTTATAAATTAGAATAATAAAATCAAAATAAACAAATATACATTCGTCAATCAATAAAATCAAGAAAAATAAGATACTCCTTGTAATATACGTTGTACTCCCTCCATTCAAATCCACACTACAACTATACCATTTTAATCCATTCAAATCCACTCTACTACTTTCCTTATTTGATTGTACTTTTAATATTATTATATTACTATGACCCACTTTTTTCATACAAATAACAAACATTACTTACCTCTTTCATACTTTAATTGTACTTTTAATACTATAATAATGTTTTCTTAATACTTGTGCAAAAAGCATAACTACCATATGGATATGAATGGAGGGAGTACTCCGTATATATTACAAGAATCTTTTTTGCCCTTTGAATCCAAAACATGGCTTTTGATAATTGCAGCTTTTTTTTGTCATCAATCATCATTGCTTGAATGTATCCTGTTACAGTGTTACCCTATGCTAACTCGGTTGAGTAAGTCTTGCACAAAATAATCTCACGCGTGTGATGAAATTCTTACTATTAAAATGTGACTATTTTAATACTTAAAGTGATCACTTTAGCGTTATATGTGCCCACTTAAAAGCTCCATAAAATTGTCACTTTGAACGTTAAAATAGTCACTTCAAACCTTAAAATAGACGCATTTTAGCTGCAAATACCCCGTCACACGCGTGAGACGGTTTTATGTGAGCATTTGTGAACTCGGTTTGGTACTACTACGTTTTGGTGACCTTTACATTACTCCATATATGCCGAATTTAAATATATACTCGTACATAAATTTAGCTAACTGTATTACTTGTAACAAAAATATTTCTTATTATGATATCGTAACCGTGAAAATAAAATTTCATGTTGATTTCTAATTTGAAACCAACATTTTAAACAAACCAAAAAAAAAAATGAAAACTACAAATCATGAAAGAGAAAGTTGAGTCAAGGGTAAAATATGATAAAATTCAAAAACAATACTTCGTAGATTTTTCTTATCAAATGATCTTGTCGTATGATTACATTAGACGCTCTTTAAAAATAGAAAATGTGATCGTTTCTCACGTGAGAAATCTTATTTTATAAATATTTTATAATTAATGAAAAAATATTGTATAGATAAATAAATTATCAAAAGAATGATTTTATAATTATATGGTTGAAATAGTTAATTTGTAAATCAAAATATAAATTCTCATGCGTGCATTGGGAGTGAGAACATTTGAGTAAGTATTGATTTTATTTAAGATAATTTATTTAATACGGTATTTTTTTTCTTACCATCTTTGATAAGTTAATTTTTTCTCTTCTTATCTTTTCATCTTTTCTTTTTATATAAAAGAAATTGAGTATTTATTTCAATAAATTACACTAAATGCCATAATGCAACCACTTGCACTTTTTTTATTTTTTTATTTATTATTTTTTTTTAACGAGGGTAAAGAAGAGGCAGTCAACTTTAGGCCCTTTCAGCTAAGCGGCCAAGCTAACATATTACATAAAGACTCTTGAACCTGATAAAAAAAATAGACACATTTTACAGAAGATTCATAACTATGATCTAATCCTAAACATTGCTTCTTAAGACTATTAGGTAACCCAGACAAAAGTATAAGAAAAGCAGAAGGTTTTATCGGGATGTCGGAATGGCTCATGATTAGAGCTGTCAAAATCTGACCCGACCCGATAAACCGCCCGAAACCGACCTGTAAATGACCCGAAGTAAACCTGTCTTTTTCGACCCGAACCCAAAATCTACCCGAACCCGAAATGACCCGAAAACAATGGGTCAAAACCCGACCCGTAGCGGGTTAACCCGTTGAGTAAAAAAACTTACGTTCCTTTATATAAAATGTTTTTATCAGTTTCAATTTACATGTAAAATTTCTACTACACACTAATTTTAAACATTTCACACCTAATAAATTTTTCATAATTGAAAATTTTCACTTAAATAATAATCTTTATTATTCAATAATTATGGAATCAATCATTTTAATAGTGTTTGTTAGTTATATTTGACATTATGAATTTGAGGCATCTGAATCATTATTATTAAATTTTGAAACAAAATATATGTGGAGAATAAATGAGAAAAAGAAAAATGATATATTTTTAAGTCGGTAGTTCGAGGTAACATTTAAATTTGAATATACAACTTGGAAACTATATATATGGATGTAATATTATAAATATCGATTTAATAGAGACACACGCATCTATAAACTTATTTTTAAGTTTTCAGTTTTGGAACTTATAATTAAAAAAAAATTAATTTTTCAATTATATATCAATTAGAGTTGGTTTTTTGGAAGCACCATATAGATGACTATTTTTTTTTCCTGTTAAAGCACCCTAAAAGTGTAAATAGTGCATTTGGAGGGAAACTAAAAAGTTTAAATTTTTTGATTTGGTGGGATGTAAAATCAAGAAATAAATTTGGGGAGAAGATAAGTGCTTCTACATTCTAAATTTGGGAGGAAAATAGTGAAAACGTATCAGTACCACCCAAAGTCTTCACATTAGTAATTCACCCACTTGTCAGTAATGATTAATGAAGTACACTTACAAGGGACAACTTCCACTAATCTTAATATTTGTGTTTTAGCATCAGGTAAAGTTTGACTATAAAAGAAGAGAGTAGTTTTTTTTTTTTTTTCTAAAAATTAATCCGTTATACAAAAAAAAAAAAAAATATGGATAAAAAGACGTTGATTAACCCGTATTTTGACCCTAACCCGACCTGGAACCCGTGTACACCCGACCTGTATACTACCCGAACCCGAAATACACCCGACCCGTATGTTACCCGTATAGTAGTTACCCGAACCCGAAACCCGCCCGCCCGACCCGTTTGACAGGTATACTCATGATGGATGTTGCCAACTTTCTCTTTTTAGTCTGCACTTCGGATAAAAACTTGCACTTTAACCATTACTATTTTATCCTATCGATCAAATAACTATGGAGTACGGAGTGCTTGTTTTATATTTTTCTAGAAAGTAGTAATAATCTTTTATTCATCTAAGGGTATTATTCTTATAAAAGTGAAATCATTATTATATATTAAAATGTCCGAAATAATATTTTATTGATACGTACAATTAACGAGAAAAACTAAAAATTTCTAACACTCAAGAAAAAAACTTACTTTTTCCTATAACAATGTGCTTCTTCCCCTGCATTATTCTAACGTCTTTTGTAACACCCCGTGTTAATTTAATTCAATAATTAACCATCAATTTCTAATTTCAAAGCTTAAATTAAATCCTAACCGTTTAACCTTTTAAAATCACACTTTTTGCAAAACTTTTGTTTTGTAAAATTTCTCGACTTCCTTAATACTTTTTAAAATTTTTGAATAATGAAATAAATATTTTAATCTTAAAATTCAAAAGTAGAAAAACTTAGAAAAATAGTCAAACGCACATACTTTGACTTTTATCGGTTTTGACACCCGACTTTTTTAAAAAAACTGATAAATTTCGAGAAAAACTTTATTTTAACAAATATCATCCAAGAACCTTCCATTTGAGTCAAATTTGACAACTTGACTTATTATGTCATAAATCAATTTAATTAAACTTTATTTCTAATTAAAATCAAACTTTGACCAAAGATAACTTAACCTAAATCATACTAACTTGTTTCCATAATTCACAAAGGCAAAACACAACCATTTTGGTCCTCATTTCAGCCGTGGCTTTGCTCTCCATATCTCCTCTATATTTTTCTTTCATTTTTACTCTAAAACACATTAAATAAAACCCTAAATATTACTCTAATAATTACTAGTATTATTTAGCTAATTAGTGGGTATTAAAGCTTACTATCTCGAGTTTATTTTTGAAGGTGAAGACGATTACTTGGGTGAAGAAATAAACCTAGATAATATCATAGACCCGGAAAACCTCTAGCTTGCCAAACCGAGGTGACTAACTATGTCTTGTATTATCCTTTTTAGTAAATTAATTTGTTTTGTTATTATAATTTTATGAGTATGAAAATTATGTTAAATATGTTAAACATCACTTGTATGTGCTTGTATGTTGATGTATTGTATAATAAAATGATAATAAATAAGTAATAATGATAATAGTGTATTTGTAGTAATATTGTTCATATGTTAGTTAAATTAATTTTGAGCATTTTTAATTTATGTTCATATGATTTCTATGTTTATTTATGTTTTAATGAAGTAGTAATGTTATATAAAAATTATGTGAAATATTAGAAATGAGTTTAAAGTGATTAAAAATGAAAAATAAAAATATATATAAACATATACATATACACGGCATTTCCCCTTTTTTTTATAAATTTTCACTTTTAATTTTTGTAAATTACATGTAGTGTTAAGTTAGTATAAATTAGATGTTCCTATAAAAAAAAAAACTAAATTAGGAAAACAAATTATAAATTATCAAAATCGAAAATGGTGTTCTTGAGTTGTTCTTTAGTTCTTCATGTGTGTTCTTGACATGTTCATGTTGATGTTCATCTTTATTACTCATTTTGATCTTATTTTAATTTATGTTTGTTAATAATTTGTGTTTATGTTTAGTTATTATTTATATATATTGTTAGTAGTATGTATTAAATCAACTTAAATATTATAAATCATTTAGATTAAAAAGTTAGAAATTTAAAGTGTTGAAAAACACTATTCATAATTATAAATAAAAGTTTTAGTAAATTTCATTTTAGTTTAAATCATTTTAGTATAATTAGAATAATTAAAATATAAAGACTTTAAGTTAAAAACCGATAAAATCGAAAAATGAAAATTTAGGACCACTATGAGCTAGCTCACGGCATCCCTATATTTTTAGGTTAAAAATTGTTTTATCACTTTTTAGTTTATTGTTAATATAATTTAATTATTAGTTAATAAGTTAGATTTAAGAAATTAAAAGAAATAAAACCATTTTGACACATATATTAATATACACGGCATTTCTATATTAAATTGACTAAATTTAACCAAAATGAAATTATCACTAAGTCACTAAAGTTAAATAGTAATTAGAATTGAATTTTTGTATAAATCGTTTTAATTATAAATGAATTATTATAAACCGATAAAAATATGTTAACCGTTATGAAAATGAATTGAATCGTGTGATACTACCTTTGCTATTGGATTATTGATTTTGGACATACGGACTATAAATGAATCATCCACGATACTATCACTAACTTAAATAAATAGACGACTAAATTTAACCGAGTCTCATTTTAAAATGAATATCATTATCACCTTTTTGTAAATCGAACTTAACGTTTTTAAAACTAGAATTTTGAAATATTTTCATAAACGACTAAATACAAACCGAACTTAACATTTTTAAAACTAGACTTTATAATATTTTCAAAAAACGCCTAAGTACAAAACGAACTTAACGACTTTGAAACTAGAATTTTATACTTAACAAATAAAAAGAGATTTTAGTTTATACTTAGGAAATATATAATAATACTTATAAAAATACGTATAAAATACGATGAATAGTAAAATACGATGAATAGTAAATACGGTGAATAGTGAAAAGTGAATAGTGAAATACTAAAAATAATTGAAAATTTTACTAAGTATAGAAAATTGAAAATAAATAAGTAAATGACTTAAAGTGTTTAAATAACACCTAAATAAAATTGGATATACTAATAAACGCTTCAAAATAGAAACTTGAAAACGTTAATAACTAACCACACTTCAAATAATAAACGAATGTGTTATGTGATCATATGAAACCTACAATTCAAATAAAACGTTTGTGTGAGACTAGGAGAGCTCTAAGTAACATGTGATATGTAAATATCAAATAAATAATAAATCTTGGGTAAGTTAAATAAAAGGTCGAGCAGGCGCCGGATAAGGAACGCCAATCGTGGTGAAGTGGGGTTAAGATAGTCTTGTAGCGATCGCCATTCTTAGTACAAGATAATGAATACGCCAACTCTTGAAGGAGGTCAGGCTTAGGAAATAGTCGTTTTATCCCGAGTTAAGGTCTTTCATGATTAGCATTTCATTCTTAAATTGGATACTAGTGTACATGTACTAGACTAGGGTTTTATTCCCTATTTCGCTAAAGTTACCAGGGCACCGTGGCGATTAATGCCGATTATAGCGGTTCAAGTCTCCTTGCCGTGTTTCGTTCTTAGTGGGCGCGACACTGGCATTCGTTCTTACCACATGCAGGATCACTTGACGAGATTGTATCCAAGTTCGAATCATTTCGAACACTAGAGGATGAGATGCAAGTACTAGAGTATTCGGCGTGGTTTACGTGTCGTGTACGTCTCCGCACTATGGATGCGAGATGCAATCGCACAGAGTACAAAGACCTACTCGGTGGGTCGCTGTAGCGGTATGTGTTGTCTGTTGTTTGATTAAATGAGAATGAGTGTGTACCATCTTCGAAAACTAAAGACCACAACTTTCTGAATTGAATCGAGTCTGTATGAGAAGAATGATACGATATGTATGTTTGATTGCGATCCGATATCGCCTTGTAATGTTATTGAATCATTGTGATACTATTGCTATGCTATTATATGTTATCTGCCTTCCTAATTGAATATCATGCTTATATGATTTATCGCTTTAAACCGCATGCTTATTATGACATATATGTCTTTACATGCTAATTGTATTAAGCATGTTTATGTTTTATCATAATGTTATGTTTATAAAGCGATAATATTAAACCAAAGTAATTGAAATCGAGGGTAAGTATGGCGATAACATCGTCCATTCGTCAATGCATCCCCATCGCTTTATTATGCAGGATGATCGTGATCGAGAAATTTGGATTTTGGGCGCACGAGGCGTCTTATTACTTTACTTTTAGTTGTTTTTGAGAGATATGTAATATATAACTTATACTCTTTTAAAGTCCGTACTTAGAGTTGTTTTATTCAACTCTTGAACGATGGTTGTAATATTTAGGTTTATGTATAATTAATGACGCTGGTTTAAGACTTAATTAATTTCCGCCTTAGTAATTAAAGTCGACTAAAAACCAGGTTGTTACATCTTTTGCATTTTAATACTGAAGATTCAAGGATTTATTTCAACACATAGCTCGTAAAGTGTACTATCGTTAACATTGTCCAGTATTACATAGTTAATTTTTTTATATGAAATTGAAAATAATAAATGCTCTATCAGAAAAAGTATCCCCATGAATCTTTTAAAGAGATAATTACATTAAATTAAGAACATTTTAACTATATAATCGTTTTCCCGATGATCTTTTTATGCTCTCTAATCTCCGTAGTCTAAAAAATTCTAAGAACACTATCATCCAAAATCAAAATCTTATCTTCAATTTTTTAAGTTTCAAAATCAAAATCTTAGTTTCAAGTGATCCTTATATTATTATTAACTTTTGTCTATATAAGTCATTAGACAGAGTCATTATGATAATTAGTGGTTGATATGAGTTTGTAAAAATGGGTTAACTTTTAGCAATGTTGTTTGGCCACTAACATTTTGCCATGTGGCATGCCAGCTTTCAAATTGTGGATATCATTTTCCTTTCCAAAGAGTTTGGCTTCATTCATTAAAAAAAACCGGTTTTGTCAATTTTGATTGCTCACTTCAGTCACTTGTCTACTCTCTACGACAAAATCAAGTGGCATTTCTATAAACGTTTTATTTGTTAATTATTTTTGCTCTAAAATAAATTTATTAGAAATTTAGTTTTTTGTTTCCGACAATTTATTATTCTCTGTGTATAAATTCACGTAAAATCATGGTATTAAAGCTTGTTAGGTTTAAACAGAAACAACTAGTTTATCGAATGACCGATAACAATCAGTCTTATATTTCGATGCCTTGAGCTTTGGCGGATTACAGCGTGATGTGTGAGGTTTGTTCACATGGTATCCCTAAACTTTGTGAATATGTGCCCAATATACCCATTTTGTCACGAAAAACTTGACGACGTTAAGTTTATAGGCACCAATTAATGGAGGAATAATGTAGGTTTAATTGTACCTTAAATTCATAATTGATGTCTTCTTCCTTCAACTTAACGTCGTCAAGTTTTCCGTCACAAAATGGGTATATTGAGCACATATTCACAAAGTATAGGGGTACCATGTGAACAAACCTCACACATGGGATACCATGTGTACTCTGACAAAGTTCGAGGGTATCATGGGAAATATCCCTAAAATAAATGTAGCAGTTCATCTGTGTTGAATGAACATGCGGAGAATAACACCTACTATTCCCAAAAGGCACTCACTCAATGCTTTGCAATGGACTTATATGGTGTTAGATAAAGTAACGATGATGTGTTTCGCTGGTCTGACTAGTGCATACGTTTTAAGTCATACATGAAATATTCTAATTTTATATGAGCCTATTACGAGTAATACAATAAATTGTTTGATAATTATCTCATTATCTACTCCGTAGTTAATATTACCATTTCTCTAGTGAATGGGTTCAAAATTCGAGGACCAATTAATACGTACATGTATGTTTAAACTTTAAAACTATAATTGACCATACAATAATAAAAACATAATGAATAAATAAATAAATAAAAGTTACCTAGAGAATTATATTATCATTGTTTTTTTCACATACGGAGTATTAGAAACATAAAGCATACATTTCACTATATATCAGTTTTTGGAAATTGATGTTTTTATATATATTACTCTTTGCAGTATAAGTTGATCCAAAATTATCACTAATTTGAAAATGCATTGGTTTTGGCAAAATGACTTTGGCAAAAAATTAAGTTAGATATCACTACACTTTTATACCTAAAACCAAAAATTTACATCAATTTATAAAACAAAAAGGTAAATAAATAACTAAAACAAAATGATTACGGAGTACATGTAGTAGTGATATATATAACCGTTTGATGTTTCGTTTGATTGACAAAGATGTTACTTAGAATATTGCACTAAAACATGACATATAATTGCAATTAATTAAGATAATCTGATCTTTAATTTGTACTTAGTAGTTGATTTTTCATCGTATCGGTCTACATTTAGGCATTTAGCAGTAGATTGTGAAAAAGGAAGCAATTAACACGGAGTTTATATATTTTATTACTCCAACAAACAGTAGTCCCACTGGCCACTGCACTAGTTACATACGGAGTATACTCTATTCATCTTAGTTTTTTTTTAAAGAAAATTAGAGAGAATATGAAACTGATAAATTATTAATCGTAGTTAAGGTTTTGAGAAAAATAACTTCACACGTATTAGAGTATATGAGGAGACATATAATTATGTCTCGATATTAATAGTAGTATTAAGTTTAATAATAAATGTAAACCTTTGGTTTCTATCTAAAGTCTATATAAGGTGATTAGTTGTAATGTAAAGAAAAACAACATATAATAATATAATTATCTTCATATATCTCTAAAATGTATTCTCCTATAAATATTAACAGCACGTAAGGTCTTATATCGACCAAGTTAAAGAAAGTTGAGTGTTTTTTATAAGGCAAGAGCTACTTATTCTATTGTTGATTGTTTTAGATGGAACATCTTTCGACTTATGAAATGTTCCATTTTCCCGACAAGCGCGGCCTCAGACCCGATACATGAATTTAACCGCTTTACTCAAATGTATCTAAGATTAACGTTTAAACCCTTGTCATTTGCACAATAATATTATTCATCTTTTTTCCTCCCTTTTTCTGTTTCTACTAACCACCGAAAGCTAACCACAATTGACATTTATAAACTCATACGGTATATTTAATTTCTAATAAAATGCCAAGTACTTGAAATATATGTACTTGACATTTTATTAAAAATATACTCCGTATGAGTTTATAACTTTATAGTGATAACAAAAAGGTATAATCCGTGGTTTAACTCATCAAAGTGGACTTGTTTAATTAATTGGGTCAATACACTAGCAAATGTGACAGATCATAAGTTGAGATTTCAACATTTTCCAATAAAGAGATCTTTGTTTTGATTTACAAGGAAGAAACTCAAGTAAGCAAATGCAATTTTGCATGTTGACTGTAATTTTTATCAGTATTCTAATCAGGGAATGTATGTCTTTCTAACATCTTTAATACGAGTAGTACTCCTCACTTATTTACTCGTATTAACTATTGAGTTACTTATTTATTTGTAATTTTTGAATATAAAAATGGTTTTTACTCATAAATTGAAATGATGAAAAAACCCCATTTTTCATAATGAAAATAATTGGTAATCATATATAAAATGAATAATATTATAAATTTTTAAAATAAAATATAAATAAAAAATCTAAAAAATGAAATATATACTTACAACTTTTTACTCCACATGAAATAGTTTACAATAAAGACATCTCACAAGAAAAGATAATTTCTCTGTTTTAATTTCATTATCTTAATTATTCTCTTGATTTTTCACAATTTAAGTCATAGATAATAATCTATCTTTTAATAAAATTTTAATTGACAAATACTAAATTTTAGAGTGTGAAATAGTGCTTATGTGAGTTGTAACAATACTTCTTCCAATTCTTTAAAATTGTTCCACTTTATATTTATATTTATATACTCGTATGAGGTACACATATATTAATAAAGTGCAACAATTAGAATAACTTGAAAGAAGTACTCCGTATTATACACCATTATACACAACAAAACAAGTACTCGTATGTTAAATCAATGGACCACAAAGCGTTCATGCATATAAATATGGAGAGGATCCATTTTATAAAAATATGTGGATTTCTGCAATTTTGCGAAGTAGATTTTTGGGATGGTGTGCGACAAATGGCATTGGGGAATTATCAAGCAATGGACCACAATACACTTAGAGCAATAGCAATGGAGAACTTATAAATAAGTTCTTCATTTGCCATGTATTAGTACAGTAATTTTTAGGTATGAAGAACTTATTACCACAATGCAAGAACTTTATATAAAGTTCTTAGATAGATCCCACAATTATCTTTTCCTCCAACCAAACATACACAATCTTAGGCTAACATTAAAGCTAAGGGGTATGATGTTGGGTATGAGGGTGGGTATGAGTTTAAGATTTGCTTGAGATTTATTTCATTCTATGGATAAAGGAGTTGAGTTGTACCAAAGTTTCAAGTGGAGTCTTTAGTTTCCAAGACTCCCTTTAAGACTTGTGAATAGTGTTATACTTATTATTTTAATTGAGATAAGATTAATTTAAATTTTCTCATCAAATTAAAATTGGTCATGTAATTAAAAAAAGTTGGGTAACAAAATTTAAAAAAAAAAAGTTTCAACTTATATCATCAAATTATATTTATTGAAAAGATCATGTTAACAAAATAAAAAATACTTATTATTTAATGAGACGGTCTCACACTTTGAGACGATAGACTATTGTAAACATGTTGTAAATTTTTGTTTGGGTTTTGTTTAATGTTTTATTTAATTTAATGTCTGTTCGATGTTAATATATATTGAAGTAATGATAAAATAAGTAAAATAAGTTAAGTGGAAAGTTTTGGTGTAAAGTCTGAAATGAGTCTGAGGATAAAGTATACCATTTTAGTGAAACTGAGAGTGTTTAAGTCTGAGTCTGAAAAATGAAAAGTTAGTGGAAAGCTGAGGTGGCAGAGTCTGAAGTTTAAAGATGAGTCTGTGGATAAAGATAGTCTTATTAAAAGTAGGGAAGAACTTGCCAAGTTCTTCCTATGAAGAACAAATTTTATTTTGCAATGGAGAAACTTTATATTTAAAGTTCTTGTTGATGAACTCTATGTAAGAACTCCTCTATTGCTATTGCCCTTATGCATCGTGTGTATTCATTTGCGAAGATTTTTGTGCGCATAGAATGGTGGAAAGTGGAAACCATCAAACTTTTTAAAGGCCATTTTTTTTTACAAATTAAAAAGAATTTGAGTTTTCTCATACGTAAATTATAATTATAATTATAATTAAGTTGATCGTGACCATTATTAAATAAAAAGTGACAATTTGTATATCTTTTAATAGTGACTACAATATATCTATTATTAGCTTATAATAAAATTTTAATAGTTATAAAATATAATTAAGGTCAGTGTTTTAAATGGCTATGATAGTAAAGGAGCAATATTCGTAGGCGGAGACGGGGGTGGTAGTTAAGAGATGGTGATTATGGAAGAGATTTTGGGGCTAATTTGGAGAAGAAATGGATGAAGGTGGTGGTGGCTGTGGTGATAGGGTGGCAACGGAAAGATAATGAGACAACAAGGTCAGTAGAAGCGGTTGCCGACAGGCAAGGGTTAGCGGGTGGGTGGGTTTGTATTGGTGTATCTTGGTGGTGGTTGTTGGTGTTGCTGGGTAATATGGTAATTTGGGAAAAGAAAAGTTGAAGGTGCTGAGTAGTTGGGTTAGGCGTTAGAGAAACGGTGGTTGACCGTCGGCCACCGACACCAAAGGAGAGTGGATGGTTTGAAGGATGAGTTTGTACGTGTCTAGTATTTTTATGGTGAATGATGGAGTTAGTAAAGTCGTAGGTGGTTGGGTGGGGGTTGTCACCGAAGTTTTGATCGGCCAATCGATAGCTGAGCCACCGGCAAGTGGGGTAGGTGTTAGTTGTTGTTAATGTTTAGTAGGTTATGGCGGGTTATGGTGGTGTTCGTTTGTGTTGTTGGTGAGAGAAAAAAGAACAAAAATTCGTATCACGATCCCTCTATACAAGTTCATTTGCAACATGACATCTTGGTGTGTTTGTCGAGGCAAACTTTATAATGATAATAATATAAATAGTTACACATTACCGAAAAATATATACTCGTAATATGAATTATGTACTTAAGAAGATGAATCAAACAATATCACACACGACTAAATGTTCACTTATAAAACGCCCACAATTTCGAAAATTGCCTCACTTCATAAATAATCTAGGGCGGAGCTTTGGGTAGGCTTGGCGAGCTTTGGCTCGAGTACTACTTTCAGAATAAGTATATGGTTTGTGCAGATATTACATGCTTGCGGTATAGCTTAGATCATTGTCTTGTAGGCTTTGGTTAGGTTCATTGAGGTGCATGTACAGGTGTAACCGAGTCGATCAAATATCGAACTCAAGTGAGCTTGGAATCGGCTCAGAAAATTTTTCGCGAGCTCGAAATCGGCTCAACCTCGATTCAAGCTTTGTTCAATAGTTATTTTCCACTTTTTTTTTTTTTTTATTTCCAATCAAAATAAATATTTTAATAAAAATACTATATGCAAAATATTTTTATAAAAAATCGATAAAATGATATCAAGTACAAAAAATTAGATACTTGTAGCAGAAATTAATATATATACAAAGACTAAATTATAAAGAAAAATAAAAACTAACCCAAACTCGAGCTCCCGATCTCGGGCTTGGCTTGGAATTGGCCTACCTCAGCTAGGGCTCGAGCTCGAGATCAGTTTGATCGAGCACGAGCCGAGCTTTGACTGATCCGACTCTGAGAGCTTATCGAACCGGCTTAGATCATTTCACCCCTAGGTGCGTGGTTCAATTCCCATTAGTTTTTTTTTTTAAATGACATGCTATTTCTTTTGTATTTGTGATCATCAACATATTTCTTAATCGTCTTTACAAAAAGTTGATATTTTTCATTTTTTTTTATTAAAAATTATTTTTGACTTCTAATTTAAAAGCGAAAGAAATTAAAAAGAAGTTATGAAATGTCACAAATTCACATTATAGGTGAATATAACCACCTTAAACATGAAAATTATCGAACAATATTTTTCTTTAAAGTAAACTCATGTTGCATTTATTAACATGAAGTAAATAGAATGAAATAGTCGCAAATATGTACTGTTGGAGATGATGGCTTACAAATGCTTTTAACTCCTTTTCTTTGTATGTTGCCAAGTCCCACATCGGTGGGCAACACTTGTTTTCTCCTCTTTATATACTCCTTGGTCTACTCTCCTTGGTCAAGTGTTGTGCATGTGGTTTTTGTAGATTGTGTTGGGGTTTGGGCCCAAACACGCGCGCTAGTTCGGCCCGGCCTGAGCTTGGGATTGTACCAGTGCCTTCGTGAGCTTGGGGTTGGGTCTGGGTAGAGCACTTGCGGTGCGGGTTGTGCATGTGGTTTTTGTAGATTGTGTTGGGTTTGGCCCGGCCTGAGCTTGGGATTGTATCAGCGCCGTCCTGAGCTTGAGATTGGGTCTGGGTAGAGCACTTGCGGTGCGGGTTGTGCATGTGGACTGTTACGTTTTTGGGCCTGCGCACAGTACATTGTCTACATACGATGTATTTTTTTTGTTGGATCTTTTACTACAGTCAAATATGACTGTTGAGCTGAGATCAAGGAGCCATTATCTACATACGATGTATTTTTTTTGGATCTTTTACTACAGTCAAATATGACTGTTGAGCTGAGATCAAGGAGCCATTAAGCTGCATTTATCACGTTTAATGACGTTTATTACTGCAGTTAATGGGGACGTTTTTGAACGCCTGAGTGATCTTCTTCGGCTATATAAACAGCAGCATTTATTTACAGAAAACACACAACAATCACTCATTCCTCTCTTCTTCTTCTTTCTCTCTCTCTCTCAAAACTCTTTTCTACTGCTATTTTCCTGGGTACATTATTGTTTCGGTCCAAGGCATTCTTACACGAGTGGTCGTGCACAGGTGCCGCAGTGTTAACCTTGGGGAACTAACGGCTTGAGACGATTACCACCGCGGTCGTGCCGATATAGTTTTCAAGTCAACGACTTTCATACCACGACACTGCCTCTGTAACACCCCGTGTTAATTTAAACTAATTATAAATAGTAAATCAATAATTAGTCAATCTCACTCATTTAAAATCCTAAAACAAAACACTACAAGTCTTCCTCGCACCTAAATTAAAACCATTTTGATATACTTTGAATTTAAACCTAATTTTTACATTTTCAAACTCGATAAATCAAATGAAGAATACTCGACAAATTTCTCAACGACAAATTCTGGCACGCAAATCGAGGTCAATGTTGACCCAACATGCCGAGCACCCTTAAAGTGATCTAACCATCTAATCTTTTTCAAAACCTACTTAGTCATAATCCAAACCTAGCAAAGATTAGTTAAGTCTTAATCATTTTGATCACATCTAACAAAACATATTATAATATTATCAAATTACTATTCCTCTTGATTTAACTAACACTTTAAGTAAAACTCGAAATAATGAGCTTCACTTATTCAAAACTGATAAACGTTTTGACGTTTGTTTCTAATTATTTAAATCATTAACATCCATCCAAAAAAATATATATTTCGGACTAGTAAAATTTTAATCAAAATTCGAGGAGACAAAACCCGATTTTTATTTTAATCACGCTTCAAGTCTTATTTTCACTTTTATTTTCAATCTTATTTCAAAACATTATTTTAGAATCATATATTTCATTTCAAGACTTTCCGCGTACGCGTAAATCGAAAATTACGAAAAACGAAACCGAGCCCACATGAGCACCACATGGCCGGCTCACCCCTAGCTCACACATGAGCTCACTCTAGTCTTTACTCATCAAATCAAGCCACCCTAAATTGGACTCTACAACATCACTTCTAGTCCACATTAATACATCACCTTATGATCATTTAACTTAAATAAATCATTTCTTAAATTAAGCTACAACTTACACAATACACTTCCTAAATCTCTACAACTTAGTTCATTATTTTCATGAGTGAAAAACACACCCTTGTGCCTTCCATTTCACCCGAGACATACACTCCTTTTACTCCCTTTATTTTCTTCCATTTTTCACTTAAAAACACATTAAACTAAAATCCTAATATTACTCTAATATTACACTAGTGTTCTTAGTACTTCTTGGGTATTTTGGAAGCTTATTTGGGTTCATTATTTGAAGGTGAAGACGGGTTTGTGGAGGAGGCTCTTGACCTTGATAATATTTTCGATCCCGATAATCAATAACTTACCAAACAAGGTGACTAGCCTTGTCTTGTATTATTCTCCTAGTAAATTAGATTGCTTTGTTATTCTAATTTTATAATTATGAAAATTATGTTAAATATGTTAAACATCACCTAAATGCACTTGTATGTTTGTGTGTTGTATAATAAAATGATAATAACTAGATAATATACTAAATAGATTATTGTAGTATCATATTCATGTATTTAGTTAAATTGATTTTGAACACTTTTAATTTATGTTCATATGATTTTTATGCTTAGTTATGTTTTAGTTATGTTATAATCATATATAAAAATTATGTGAAATATTAACTTTGAGTTAAAGTGATTAAAAATGAAAAAAATAAAAATATATATATATACATACAAGCTCATTTACATTTTGCCCTATTTTAGATAAATTTTCATTTTTAATTTTTGTAAATAATATGTTAGAATAAGTTAGTTAAAATAGATGTTACCATGTGAAAAGAATTAAATTAGGAAAACAAATTATAAATTGTTAAAATTAAAAATTGTGTTCTTGAAGTTATGTTTGGTGTTCTTGAGAAACACATGATGGTGTTCATATTGTTCTTGATTTGTAGCTTATTTTGATTTGTGATTATTTTATGTTTGTTGTTATTCATTGTTTTTATTAACTAACAAGTTATTATATTAACAACTATATAAGTTAAATTAGCTAAATCATTAAGAATAAAAAGTTAGAAATTTAAAGTGTTGAAAACACTATTCATAAATGTAAATGAAATTTTTAGTAAATTTCATTTTTAGTTTAAATCATTTAGTATAATTAGAATAATTAAAATATAAAGACTTAAAACTAAAAACCGATAAAATCAAAAAAAAATAAAAATTTAGGACCACCATAGATTTCTCACGGCATCCCTCCTAATTTTGGTCAAAATTTGACTTTATCACTTTTAGTTTATTGATAAATTTATTTAATTATTAGTTAATAAGTTAGAATTAAGAAATTAAAAGAAATAAAATGATTTTTGATATATATATAAGTCACACGACATTCCTACATAAAATGGATTAAATTTGACTAAAATGAATTTATCACTAAGTCACTAAAGTTAAATAGTAATTAGAAATGAGCTTTAGTATAAATCGGTTTAATTAAAAATGAAATATACTAAACCGATAAAAATGTTTAACCATTATAAAAATGAATTAAACCGTGTGATACGACCTTTGCATTTTGGATTGCTAAACTTGGACATACGGACTAAAATGAACCATCCACGACACTATCATTATATAAAATGAAAATCACTAACTTTAGTAAATAGACGACTAAATTAAACTAAGCCTTATTTTGAAATGAATATCATTATCACTCTACATAAATTGAACTTAACGTTTTTGAAACTAGACTTTAGAATATTTTCAAAAATCGCCTAAGTACAAAACGAACCTAACGACTTTAAAACTAGAAATCTATACTTAGGAAATAAAAATGGTTTAGTATTATACTAAAATATCTTAAGTATAAAAAATACGTATAAATATAAGAATACGTACAAGTATAGAATATGTATAAGTATAAAAATACATACAAGTATAGGAATACGAATACGTATAAAATACGATGAATAGTAAATACGATGAATAGTAAATACGATGAATAGTAAATACGATGAATAGTAAGCACGATGAATAGTAAAAAACGGTGGATAGTGAAATTTTAAAAATAATTAAAAATTTTACTAAATATAGAAAATTTAAAATGAATAAGTAAATGACTTAAGTATTTTGAAAAGCACTTAAATAAAATTGGACATACTAATAAACATTTCAATATAGGAATTTAGAAACATTAATAATTAACAACACTTCAAATAATAAACGAATGTGTTATGTGATCCTATGAAACCTACAATTCAAATAAACGTTTGACGATGAGACTAGGAGAGTCTAGTAACATGTGATATGTAAATATCAAATAAATAATGAATACTGAGTAATTTAAATAAAAGGTTAAGCTTGGGCCTCAGATAAGGGAACGTCAATCGTGAGTGAAGTGGGGTTAAGATAGTCTTGCGGCGGGTCGTTTTTGCCGTGCAAGATAATGAATATGCCAAGGCTTTTGTCTCAGGCTTTAGGAAATAGTCGTTTTATCCTGAGTTAAGGTGCTCTATGATTAGCATAGCCCATTCTTAAATTGGATATTAGTGTATGCATACTAGACTAGGGTTTTATTCCCCTATTTCGCTAAAGTTACCAGGGTATCCGTGCCGATTTTGGCGATTATAGCGGTGATCTCCTTGCCGTGTTTCGTTCTTAGTGGGCGCGACACTAGCATTCGTTCTTACCACATGTAAAGATCACTTGACGAGATTGTATCACGAAGTTCGAATCATTTCGAACACTAGAAGATGAGATGCAAGTATTTTAGTATTCGGCGTGGTTTACGAGTCGAGTAAGCCGCTGCACTATGGTAGTTAGATGCACGCGACTAGAGTAAAATGGCCTACTCAGTGGTCAGGCTCGTAAGCATTGTGTGTTGTTTGTTGTATGATTAAATGAGAACGAGTATGTACCATCTTCGAAAATTAAAGACCACAACTTTCTAAAATGAATTGAGTCTGTATGATGTTTGTGACACATGATGTATGTTTGTATGCGATCTGATATCGCTTTGTAATCCTGTTGAAATATTGATACTATTGCTATGATATTAATTGTTATTTGCTTTCATAACTGAATATCATGTATGTATGATTTATCGCTTTAATCGCATGCTTATTATGACTAATATGTCTTTAATTGCTATCTGTAATAAGCATGTTTATATTTTACCATAATGTTATAATTATAAAGCGATAATAATAAACCAAAATAATCGAACCCGAGGGTAAGTATGAGCATAGCTAGTCACTGTCCGCTCAGCGGGCACCCCCCCATCAGTTTATTGTGCAGGACGTACGTGGACCAGGAGCTGGATTTTGGACGGGGCCATGAGACGCTTTTATGCTTACTCCTTAGTCGTATTTTGAGAGATTTGTAATATACAACACTTTACTCTTTGTAACTCCCGTATTTAGAGTCGCTTTATTCGACTCTTAAACGATGATGTATTATTTTGGACTATTTGTATAATTAATAACGCTGGTTTAAGACTTAGTTAAATTCCGCCTTAGTAATTAAAGTCGACTAAAAACCAGGTTGTTATTCTGATTGGTATGAGTCGACTCGTGACCGTAACATAAATGGCCTAATGCGATTTATGCTTACCTAACGAGAGACATCTGGGCCAGACATTCATATTGTATGTCAGGCGAGACTACTAGGATCAAATAATAAATTAGATTTTTCTCTTAATAGATCACTTAAAAAATAACTTTAGATCGCTTTAAAGTGTGAGGATGGGTAGAAACCTTAAGGACCGACCATAGTCTAAGACTTTTAAATAATAAACTACTTCCCTCAAAATAAAACACACTAACCATCGTTTACTTGCTACTTGCTGAAGTGACTGACTATAACTAACAGCTATCTTCGGATATAAAATCTAAATAATGAATTTGATTCCCGAAGATTGAAGCATCGAAGGAAGTACCAGACTGCACGGAGGGAGGATACCTAATAAATTCATAACCAAATCCTTAAGAATACTCTCTCTATCCTCTACCTTTACTATCTTCCTAGGTAAATGTACTGGATACATTTCAATGGAACGAAGTATCTAAACTTCTGTGCTTACTTGCATAACTGCCGTTATTGCATTCATTTCGAATAAATCCTATCAATGATAAGCATGTCTGCTAACCTCTCACAATACTAATAATTTTCCTTCACATCTTAATTCTTTCAGAATGGCTGCCCCACCAATGACTAACGTGGAACGTCAAATACTGGCGGAAGAATCCCTGATCCGTTTGGCTGAGATAGCCACAGAGAATGCTAATCGCCAACATCAGCCGAGCGCGTTTGATCGTGTCTCTCGTCACCGACCTCAAGAATACTCGGGTTCAAGTAACCCTATCGATCTCACGAATTGGCTAGAAGAGATGAAAAAGCTGATGGACCTAAGCAAGACACCTCCAGAAGACAGGGTAAACATCGCCGCCTACTACTTGAAAGGCGAGGCGAATGATTGGTGGAACGTGGTCAGGACCAATGAGCCTGACGCCACGTTCACATGGTACGAGTTCGTAGCAAAAATCAAGGAGAAGTACTTTGGGTATGAACTCCGTTGTCAGAAAGAAGAGGAGTTCATAGCTCTTAAAATGGGAGACATGACACTCCAGGAATATACCGCAAAATTTCAACAGCTGGCCAAACTTGGAACTGCAATCGCTCCCAACGAAAGGGCCATGACTCAGAGGTACCTGCGCAACATGTCCAACAGTTTGCGTACCTACCTGAGCACTGGCACCTACACTACTGTTGCCGCAGCGTATGAACGTGCGTGCAGTGTGTGGGCATCCTTAGAACTAGAAAAAGTTGAAGAGAAGCAGAAGAAGAAGGTGTTTACGCCATCTGTAGCACAGTCGAGCTACATCCAGAAACCGAACTACCAGCGTTCTATCCAGCAGAGACCAAACTTCCAGAGGCCTACGCCCCAGAACAGGTTTCCTGCTGGGAATAACCAGAGAGCTATGGTTGCAGGAAGGGCTCCTCAACCAAGGGCAGTACCAGGAAATTGCAATATGTGTGGCAAGGCAAGACATGAGGGGAAACAGTGTAACGGCCTACCAATTACCTGTTACCGGTGTAAGAAAGTGGGGCACAAGGCAAATGTATGCCCCGACAACCTAAATGCGGTACCTACCGCGGGAGTACCACAATCTGTAGTGGTACAGGGTCGTGTTTATGTCCTCACTGAAGCTGAGGCGGAGGAGTCACCTGAGGCAGACGTCATCACTGGTATTTTTCTTATAAACTCTGTGAACGCTGTTATTTTGTTTGACACTGGGGCATCATTGTCCTTTATATCTTCTAAGTTTGCTTCAAGGGCTAAACTCACAAATTCCGAATCAATCAACGCAAATATTTCCTTACCAAACGGAAAAATTTTCAATTGCTCCAAAATTTTCAAAGAAACTCCAATCACAATTCATAAAACAATCTTTCTTTCCGACCTTATTCTTTTCGACATGCCGGAGTTCGACGTCATTCTAGGGATCGACTGGTTAACGAAGTACCATGCCCTGTTCGAGTGCCGAGACCGGAAAATTCGCTTGAAACATCCTACGGGGACTAAGGTCACGTATCAAAAGACTTCGCCAGTTAAGGGGGCGAAAATCATCTCTGTGCTCCAATTACAACGGTTAGAAAGAAAAGGGCATCAAGTATATCTATGCAGCGTCAACGAAGTAAAGGAAAGCGTAAACATTGAAGCCATTCACGTAGTGCGGGAATTCCCTGATGTCTTCCCAGACGAGTTACCAGGCTTACCACCTGCGCGTGACGTTGAGTTCTCCATCGACCTTGTGCCAGGCACGGCACCAATTTCGAAGGCACCATACAGAATGGCACCCGTGGAACTGCAAGAATTAAAGAAACAACTGGAAGAAATGATTGAGAAGGGTTTCATAAGACCGAGTGTCTCACCCTGGGGAGCACCAGTCCTCTTTGTGAAAAAGAAGGATGGCAGTATGAGGCTGTGCATCGACTACAGAGAGTTGAATAAGGTGACCATTAAGAACCGCTACCCTCTGCCGAGAATCGACGACCTCTTTGATCAACTGAAAGGAGCGGGAGTATTTTCAAAAATCGATCTAAGGTCAGGATACCACCAGATTGCAGTGAGGGAATCAGACATCCAGAAGACTGCTTTCAGGAGCAGGTACGGTCATTATGAGTTTAAGGTAATGCCATTCGGTTTGACAAACGCACCAGCTGTATTCATGGATCAAATGAACAGAACCTTCCACGAGTATCTGGACATATGCGTGGTTGTATTCATTGACGACATCCTAATCTATTCAAAGGCGAAGCGAACCACGGAAACATCTCCGTATCATCCTGGGGATACCGAGGAATACCGATGGTATGCTGTTTACATCAAGCGCGAGTTTTGGCTCAAAAAGGTAGCATTTCTAGGTCACGTCATCTCGAAGGATGGAGTGATGGTAGACCCTGCTAAGATCGATGCGGTGAAAGAATGGAAAGCACCCACGAACATAACCGAGATACGCAGCTTCCTAGGATTGGCTGGATACTACAGAAGATTCGTTCCAGATTTCTCCAAGGTAGCACGACCCATGACAAAACTGCTACAGAAAGAATCCAAGTTCATATGGAGCGACGAGTGCGAAAATGCGTTCCAAGAACTTAAGACAAGGCTTACTACGGCACCAGTCTTAGCTCTCCCAACGGACGGAGACGAGTATGAAGTCTATAGTGACGCCTCACTTAATGGTCTGGGATGTGTACTGATGCAACAAGGGAAAGTCATTGCGTATGCGTCAAGGCAGTTAAAGGTTCATGAACGAAACTACCCAACTCATGACCTAGAATTAGCAGCTGTGGTTTTTGCTTTGAAAATCTGGCGTCATTACCTCTACGGAGTAAGCATCAAGTTCTACACGGACCACAAAAGCCTGAAATATATCTTCACACAGAGAGAACTCAACATGAGACAACGTCGGTGGCTAGAACTGATCAAAGACTACAAAATTGAACTACTATACCACGAGGGTAAAGCGAACGTCGTTGCTGACGCTCTGAGTAGGAAGACTACGCATACCCTTAACAACATTTGGGAAATTCCGGCCGATATCGTCAGAGACTTCAAGAGAATGAACTTAGAGATGGTTCAGTCTGACGATGCTGATTTAAACGCAATGATCGCAGAGCCGGAGTTACACCACGAGATTAGAGCTCTACAATGGGAAGATGAGGAACTCGTGAAAATCAGGAGGGAGATACCCTCAGGAAACCGAGAAGGGTTTGAGATAAAGCCTGACGGAAGCTTAAAATTCAAAGGGAGGTGGTGTGTGCCCGACGTACCCGAATTGAAAAGGAAGATTCTTGATGAGGCACATAGTACCCGATACTCCATACATCCTGGATCCGATAAGATGTACCAAGACTTAAAGCTGAAGTTTTGGTGGGTTCGAATGAAAGCGGAGATTGCTGAGTATGTAGCAAAGTGTTTGATCTGCCAGAAGGTGAAGTTTGAACATCAACGACCTGGAGGACTACTACAACCATTGGACATTCCATTAGGGAAGTGGGACTCCATTTCTATGGATTTCATAACAGGACTGCCAAGAACTCACCGAGGAAATAATGCCATTTGGGTGATAGTGGACCGCTTGACAAAATCGGCCCATTTCGTACCGATCAAGGACACTTGGAGCCTGGAAGAGCTAGCTAAGACCTATGAGAAGGAGGTGATCCGACTACACGGCGTACCTCTAGACATTATCTCAGATAGGGATCCAAGATTCACCTCTCATTTCTGGGAAAAACTCCAAGCAGCGCTGGGAAGCCAACTGAAGATGAGCACCGCTTTCCACCATGCGACCGATGGTCAGACAGAACGAACCATCCAAACAGTCGAGGACATGCTCAGGGCATGTGCCCTAGAATTCAATGAGAATTGGGAGAAGAGTCTACCTCTGATCGAATTCTCCTACAACAATAGCTTTCATGCAAGTTTGGGTCAGGCCTCATTCGAGGCAATCAGACGGAGAAAGTGTCGTAGCCCAGTCTGTTGGGACGATGCTAGTGACAACGTGGGAACTGGACCACAGGCTATTCAGGACCAAATTGAACACATCAAAATCATTCGTGAACGTCTACAAGCAGCGCAAGACCGCCAAAAGATGTATGCCAACAAACATCGTCGACCAATCGAGTTTGAGGTTGGTGATCATGTGTTTTTGAAAGTATCACCCATGAAGGGGGTTCGACGTTTCGGATTGAAAGGGAAGCTAAGTCCTAAATACGTTGGACCGTACGAGGTACTTGAAAGGATTGGTGAGGTAGCCTATCGCCTAGCGCTACCCCCTAATTTATCCAAGGTGCACAACGTTTTTCACGTTTCTCAACTAAGGAGATACAGAAGTGACCCAAGTCACATCATTACTCCCGATGTGATCGCGGTTGAACCTAACCTACTATACTCCGAAAGACCTGTCAAGATTCTAGCGCGAGAAGTCAAGGTGTTGAGGCGGAAGACGGTTCCCTTAGTAAAGGTGCTATGGAAAGGTCAATTGACCGAACAAGCAACTTGGGAGACCGAGGCCTCGATGAAAGAGAAATACCCCGAGCTGTTTATCTCAGGTGAAAATCCTTTTCTACATTCAAGTTTCGGGACGAAACTTTTTCTAAGGGGGGAGGTCTGTAACACCCCGTGTTAATTTAAACTAATTATAAATAGTAAATCAATAATTAGTCAATCTCACTCATTTAAAATCCTAAAACAAAACACTACAAGTCTTCCTCGCACCTAAATTAAAACCATTTTGATATACTTTGAATTTAAACCTAATTTTTACATTTTCAAACTCGATAAATCAAATGAAGAATACTCGACAAATTTCTCAACGACAAATTCTGGCACGCAAATCGAGGTCAATGTTGACCCAACATGCCGAGCACCCTTAAAGTGATCTAACCATCTAATCTTTTTCAAAACCTACTTAGTCATAATCCAAACCTAGCAAAGATTAGTTAAGTCTTAATCATTTTGATCACATCTAACAAAACATATTATAATATTATCAAATTACTATTCCTCTTTGATTTAACTAACACTTTAAGTAAAACTCGAAATAATGAGCTTCACTTATTCAAAACTGATAAACGTTTTGACGTTTGTTTCTAATTATTTAAATCATTAACATCCATCCAAAAAAATATATATTTCGGACTAGTAAAATTTTAATCAAAATTCGAGGAGACAAAACCCGATTTTTATTTTAATCACGCTTCAAGTCTTATTTTCACTTTTATTTTCAATCTTATTTCAAAACATTATTTTAGAATCATATATTTCATTTCAAGACTTTCCGCGTACGCGTAAATCGAAAATTACGAAAAACGAAACCGAGCCCACATGAGCACCACATGGCCGGCTCACCCCTAGCTCACACATGAGCTCACTCTAGTCTTTACTCATCAAATCAAGCCACCCTAAATTGGACTCTACAACATCACTTCTAGTCCACATTAATACATCACCTTATGATCATTTAACTTAAATAAATCATTTCTTAAATTAAGCTACAACTTACACAATACACTTCCTAAATCTCTACAACTTAGTTCATTATTTTCATGAGTGAAAAACACACCCTTGTGCCTTCCATTTCAGCCGAGACATACACTCCTTTTACTCCCTTTATTTTCTTCCATTTTTCACTTAAAAACACATTAAACTAAAATCCTAATATTACTCTAATATTACACTAGTGTTCTTAGTACTTCTTGGGTATTTTGGAAGCTTATTTGGGTTCATTATTTGAAGGTGAAGACGGGTTTGTGGAGGAGGCTCTTGACCTTGATAATATTTTCGATCCCGATAATCAATAACTTACCAAACAAGGTGACTAGCCTTGTCTTGTATTATTCTCCTAGTAAATTAGATTGCTTTGTTATTCTAATTTTATAATTATGAAAATTATGTTAAATATGTTAAACATCACCTAAATGCACTTGTATGTTTGTGTGTTGTATAATAAAATGATAATAACTAGATAATATACTAAATAGATTATTGTAGTATCATATTCATGTATTTAGTTAAATTGATTTTGAACACTTTTAATTTATGTTCATATGATTTTTATGCTTAGTTATGTTTTAGTTATGTTATAATCATATATAAAAATTATGTGAAATATTAACTTTGAGTTAAAGTGATTAAAAATGAAAAAAATAAAAATATATATATATACATACAAGCTCACGACATTTTGCCCTATTTTAGATAAATTTTCATTTTTAATTTTTGTAAATAATATGTTAGAATAAGTTAGTTAAAATAGATGTTACCATGTGAAAAGAATTAAATTAGGAAAACAAATTATAAATTGTTAAAATTAAAAATTGTGTTCTTGAAGTTATGTTTGGTGTTCTTGAGAAACACATGATGGTGTTCATATTGTTCTTGATTTGTAGCTTATTTTGATTTGTGATTATTTTATGTTTGTTGTTATTCATTGTTTTTATTAACTAACAAGTTATTATATTAACAACTATATAAGTTAAATTAGCTAAATCATTAAGAATAAAAAGTTAGAAATTTAAAGTGTTGAAAAACACTATTCATAAATGTAAATGAAATTTTTAGTAAATTTCATTTTAGTTTAAATCATTTTAGTATAATTAGAATAATTAAAATATAAAGACTTAAAACTAAAAACCGATAAAATCAAAAAAATAAAAATTTAGGACCACCATAGATTTCTCACGGCATCCCTCCTAATTTTGGTCAAAATTTGACTTTTATCACTTTTAGTTTATTGATAAATTTATTTAATTATTAGTTAATAAGTTAGAATTAAGAAATTAAAAGAAATAAAATGATTTTTGATATATATATAAGTCACACGACATTCCTACATAAAATGGATTAAATTTGACTAAAATGAATTTATCACTAAGTCACTAAAGTTAAATAGTAATTAGAAATGAGCTTTAGTATAAATCGGTTTAATTAAAAATGAAATATACTAAACCGATAAAAATGTTTAACCATTATAAAAATGAATTAAACCGTGTGATACGACCTTTGCATTTTGGATTGCTAAACTTGGACATACGGACTAAAATGAACCATCCACGACACTATCATTATATAAAATGAAAATCACTAACTTTAGTAAATAGACGACTAAATTAAACTAAGCCTTATTTTGAAATGAATATCATTATCACTCTACATAAATTGAACTTAACGTTTTTGAAACTAGACTTTAGAATATTTTCAAAAATCGCCTAAGTACAAAACGAACCTAACGACTTTAAAACTAGAAATCTATACTTAGGAAATAAAAATGGTTTAGTATTATACTAAAATATCTTAAGTATAAAAAATACGTATAAATATAAGAATACGTACAAGTATAGAATATGTATAAGTATAAAAATACATACAAGTATAGGAATACGAATACGTATAAAATACGATGAATAGTAAATACGATGAATAGTAAATACGATGAATAGTAAATACGATGAATAGTAAGCACGATGAATAGTAAAAAACGGTGGATAGTGAAATTTTAAAAATAATTAAAAATTTTACTAAATATAGAAAATTTAAAATGAATAAGTAAATGACTTAAGTATTTTGAAAAGCACTTAAATAAAATTGGACATACTAATAAACATTTCAATATAGGAATTTAGAAACATTAATAATTAACAACACTTCAAATAATAAACGAATGTGTTATGTGATCCTATGAAACCTACAATTCAAATAAACGTTTGACGATGAGACTAGGAGAGTCTAGTAACATGTGATATGTAAATATCAAATAAATAATGAATACTGAGTAATTTAAATAAAAGGTTAAGCTTGGGCCTCAGATAAGGGAACGTCAATCGTGAGTGAAGTGGGGTTAAGATAGTCTTGCGGCGGGTCGTTTTTGCCGTGCAAGATAATGAATATGCCAAGGCTTTTGTCTCAGGCTTTAGGAAATAGTCGTTTTATCCTGAGTTAAGGTGCTCTATGATTAGCATAGCCCATTCTTAAATTGGATATTAGTGTATGCATACTAGACTAGGGTTTTATTCCCCTATTTCGCTAAAGTTACCAGGGTATCCGTGCCGATTTTGGCGATTATAGCGGTGATCTCCTTGCCGTGTTTCGTTCTTAGTGGGCGCGACACTAGCATTCGTTCTTACCACATGTAAAGATCACTTGACGAGATTGTATCTGAAGTTCGAATCATTTCGAACACTAGAAGATGAGATGCAAGTATTTTAGTATTCGGCGTGGTTTACGAGTCGAGTAAGCCGCTGCACTATGGTAGTTAGATGCACGCGACTAGAGTACAATGGCCTACTCAGTGGTCAGGCTCGTAAGCATTGTGTGTTGTTTGTTGTATGATTAAATGAGAACGAGTATGTACCATCTTCGAAAATTAAAGACCACAACTTTCTAAAATGAATTGAGTCTGTATGATGTTTGTGACACATGATGTATGTTTGTATGCGATCTGATATCGCTTTGTAATCCTGTTGAAATATTGATACTATTGCTATGATATTAATTGTTATTTGCTTTCATAACTGAATATCATGTATGTATGATTTATCGCTTTAATCGCATGCTTATTATGACTAATATGTCTTTAATTGCTATCTGTAATAAGCATGTTTATATTTTACCATAATGTTATAATTATAAAGCGATAATAATAAACCAAAATAATCGAACCCGAGGGTAAGTATGAGCATAGCTAGTCACTGTCCGCTCAGCGGGCACCCCCCCATCAGTTTATTGTGCAGGACGTACGTGGACCAGGAGCTGGATTTTGGACGGGGCCATGAGACGCTTTTATGCTTACTCCTTAGTCGTATTTTGAGAGATTTGTAATATACAACACTTTACTCTTTGTAACTCCCGTATTTAGAGTCGCTTTATTCGACTCTTAAACGATGATGTATTATTTTGGACTATTTGTATAATTAATAACGCTGGTTTAAGACTTAGTTAAATTCCGCCTTAGTAATTAAAGTCGACTAAAAACCAGGTTGTTACAGCCTCTGTTTTTGATAAGTTCACTATAACCTCCCTTGTTACGTATTCTCTACTCTACTAACATGTACTCCTATTTAACATCCTTTTGCATTGTAAAGAGATATATTATCTTAATTAACCCAGCTTTTGTATTGTAAAAACAGACTACTAAAAATAACTTCGTTCACTAAGGAGTTTGGTATTATATATAAATAATATTTTAGGATAATTATCAATTTAGGCCCACCATATATTCAATCATAGCTTCATCCATGTGAATAAGTCAAAGAGTACAAATGTTGTACTCCCTCCGTTCCAGTAATTTGTTTACAGTTTGACTTTTTGGTGAGGGGATTTGAGAGAAGTGTAAACAAATGACTGAGATAGAGGGAGTAGATGAACTTGAATAAAACCAGTATAAGATAAGACATGAAAGTCATGGTGATTCCAAGATTTATAATTGTGGGTGCCAAAAGAAAGTTTTTTTTTTTTGGTAAAAGGGTAAATCTCATTAATTGCAAACTTAAACTTTGTACAATGCTATCATCCATACGACTCCTAGGCCATTACATGACCTGTAACAACCATGTACTATCACTAAATTTGAGATTTTTAGCTAAACTATGTATCCTTATCCGTATCTTCTCTCGTACTCGCTTATATACTACTTGCGGATGTAAAACTCTATTATTTACACGACAATCATTTCGACTCATCCAAATATGGTATATGAAGCCAATCAAAAAAGCAAACAATACTTGTCGTTGGAATTTAGAAGCCATCCTTTTCTTGTAAATCATCATCCACTCACCTTTATCAACCGAGAACTGTAGCTCCTTAGGAAGGCCTTGGATACACCTTCTACTGTACGGACACTTGAAGAATAAATGCCCAACAGACTCTTTCTCCTCCATACACAGCAAGCAGCCCTCACTTTGAGTGATACCAAACCTTACCAAACGATCTAGAGTGGCCAGACGTTCTTGAGTAGCCAGCCATCCTATCATCTTGTGTCGTGGTACATTGAAGCGAGACCAGACAATACTTGTCCACCCTTGCTTCTCCTTCTCCCCACGGAGCCACCTGTATGCACTCTGAATAGTGTAATTCTGACCGTGTTTTAACCAGCCATCAGAGAGCAGCCCAGCCTTGAGCGTATCTTTTGCGCCACAAATTTTCCTCCAACACCAACTAGAGTTTGATGTAGGAGTGTAATTCAGCCAATCCATGCCTTTGATATATATGTGGTGCACCCATCGTACCCAGACATGATCTGCCTTGGTGTGCACCCACCAAGCCAGCTTCCCCACAATAGCCATGTTCCAAAGCCTGGTATGCAGCAGACCCAAGCCCCCTTCCTTTGTATCAGCACAAATTGAATCCCATGCGACAGGGCAGCCTCTACTATGATGAATGTGGCCTTCCCAAAGATAGTTCTTGCACGTCTCATCTACCCTCTTGATCACACTTATAGGTAAGACGAAATTCTGAGCCCAATATACATGTAAGGTGTGCAGCACAGATCTCACCAAAGTTAATCTACCCATATATGATAGCTTCCTTGCACCTCATCCTCTAATCTTTGCTACAATCCTGTCAACAAGGATCTCACAATCCAAAACACCCAAACGCTTGGTAGAGACAGACACTCCAAGATATTTGAAGGGCAATTTTCCCAGTACAAAGCCTGTTAACCTCCTGAATTCCACAAGCACCTCCTCCCTGACACCATTTGCGTAGAATTCAGATTTCCCCTTGTTCATTTCCAAACCGGTGGTCTGAGAAAATTAAAACCACGAATGAGGAGCTCCATTGACGTTGCTTGGCCTTTACAAAACATCACTAAATCATCTGCAAAACACAGATGGTTCAGTTTCATAGGAGAGCACAGAGGATGATACTTAAACTCCTTGCAATTACCCACTCTTCTCAAAACCCTGCTGAGATAATCCATACAGATAGTGAAAAGCAATGGGGATAGAGGGTCTCCCTGTCTGAGTCCCCTTCTCCCCTTCATAAAACCAAAATGAGAGCCATTGAGAATGAAGGTGTAAGTTGGTGTAGTCACACAACTCATCACTAGTGAAATAAAATGAGCAGGGAACTTCAATGCTGTCATCATTCTGCGAACAAACTTCCATTCCACAGTATCATAAGCCTTCTTCAAATCAATCTTGAAGAGGCATCGAGGAGAACAGGTTTTCCTCTTGTAGAGTCTTATCAAGTCCTGGCAAATGAGTATGTTGCCCAAGATTGATCTCCCTCTAGTGAAGGCACTCTGATTTTCACACAAAATCTCAGGAAGGATCAAAGCTAATCTGCCACAAATCACTTTAGAGATCACTTTGTAAACCACATTACAACATGCAATGGGCCTAAATTCCAGAACAGATTGCGGATTGTTCTTCTTGGGTATGAGTACCACATTTGTAGCATTAACTTGAGTCAAAAGTCTCCCATTGATGAAGAACTCTTGGACTGCAGTACAGATATCGCTACCAATAGTAGGCCATGCCTTCTTGTAAAATGCACTGGAGTAGCCATCAGGGCCAGGGGATTTATTGTCTGGAATGGAAAAGACTGCCTCTCTGACCTCGTCCCCAGTCACAGGTGCTGGGAGCCTTGCACCCATCTCCCGGCTGACCAGATTTCCACACGCTATCACTTCATCAATCACAGGAATTGTGTCCTTGGATTCACCCAACAATGTATGATAATATTGAAGGAATGCTTCCTCAATTGTATCCTTCTGAGTACAATCCTTACCCTCCATATCCTTGATACTCAAGATACGGTTTGCACTTCTCCTCATCTTTAAGCTAGCATGGAAGAAAGAAGTGTTAGTGTCTCCCTCTTCAAGCCACTCCACCTTAGCTTTCTGTGCTAGGAAGCTGTGTACCCTAGCCTGGTTTTCTTTCATAGCCTGCAAAGCCTCCCTTTCCAAAGCTCTGAGGCCCTGATCACCTGAATTAGCATCCAGCTGCTTTTGAATGTCATAAAGCCAACTTTTAGTCACTTCATAGGTCTGATCAATCTCTGAAAATTTTCTGGAATTCAGCTCTCGAAACTGTGGCTTCATGAGTCTCAACTTGGTAACCACCCTATACATAGTCACACCCTCTATATGTCTCTCCCAGGCTTGCTGGACAATTCTGTCAAAATCATCCACCCTTGTCCACATATTATAGAACTTAAAAGCACGCTGTTGTCTCTCCATATTAGTCACCAAAGTTACAATGCAAGGGGAGTGATCAAACAAACCCTCTGGTCGAAAATCAGCAAAGGACTCAGTCCATTCCAAGCACCACTCATCATTAACCATAGCTCTGTCCAACTTACACCACACCCTGCTGCAACCATCTTGCTTGTTATTCCAAGTGAAAAATTTACCAATTTGTTTCAAGTCTCTCAATCCGTGCTTCTGAATACATTGTTGAAAAGCTTGCAGTTCAAATCTCTGAACTGGAGCCCCTATTCTCTCATTTCCATATAGGACATTGTTGAAATCACCCATCACCAACCATGGCTGGGTAGTAGCTACATCACTTAAATCCTGCCACAAAAACTCTCTCTCCTTGCTGTCATTCAGCCCATAACAAATAGAAACCCAGAAAATCTTCTGTGTTCCAAGTATCAGGACCCTTCCATGTATCAACTGAGCTGATACCTTGACTATAGTGAGCCTAAGAACATATAGGTACCAAACACACACGGCATCAAGCCTTAAATCGCCCCTGCTTTAAATATTAAAATGATACTCCCTCCATTCCAAAATAAATATATCATTTCTATTTTGGGATGATTTAAGAGATGGTAATGAAAATCAAATTTTTTTGAACACCTTTGTTGAAACTTACTATTAATAGAAAGACACACTTATTTTGGAAATTTTTTTAATGAAAAGGGGTTATTTTAGAATTGAGAGAGTAATTATTAGGAAAAAATAAAAATAAAAGCAAATAGTATAGTATAAAATGAGGGTAAGGCCCTGTTCTTTTCGGCTTATAGGAGCTGAACTTATAGGAGCTGAACTTATAGAGTGAAATTTGAACTTATAAGAGTGAAATTTGAACTTATAGGAGCTTAGGAGCTTAAATTTGAACTTATAAGAAAGAAATTTGAACTTATAGAGCAGAAATTTGAACTTATAGGAGTGAATTTATAGGAAATTCTAACTTATAGAGTGAATTTATAGGAGCTGAAACTTATTGGAGTTAAATTTATTAGAATTTAAAACTTATTGAATATTTAAATATTAATATCAATATTAATATAATATGAAAAAATTTATTAAATTAATAACAATAATAACAATGATATTTATAGTAATGATGATGATGATTACAATAATTAAAATCTTTTAATTTATTCAAAATGATTAATTTTACTAATAATAAACAATAGTGTTCAAAATCGATTTTGCGGTCTAGTATAGTTAAATATCTCAATATATAGTTGATTATAAATAAGTTGGCTCGGTTAAATATTTTAATATACTATATTTATTTTCTCGAGAATTTTAGTATTGCATTTTGTAGAAATGTTTTATAGGTGTCAATTTAAAGATAACTCAAAACGAGTCGGGAAAAAGGGTAAAAAAAGAGATTCGAGATGAAAGAAAAATAAAACGAATAAACCAAAATGAACAAGTTGAATTCCATCAATTTATTTCATTTTTCTAATTCTTAATTTTTATACCACAATATAATAAAAAACTATGAGAAACATATTATTATTATTATTATTATTATTATTATTATTATTATTATTATTATTATTATTATTATTATTATTATTATTATTATTATTATTATTATTATTATTATTATTATTAATAGTTATATAAAAATAAAACATAATAGAATTTATAGGAGCTGAACTTATAAGAATGAACTTATAGGGTGAAATTTGAACTTATGTGAGTCGAAATGAAATAACTTATAGGAGTTTGAAATAACTTATAAGAGTGAAATTAAGTGAAAGAGCAGGCCTAAATCCCATAAAATAAAAAGAAACCGCAATTTTACTGGGCATGCAATTCCTGCTCCTCCACTATTAACTATTAAGAGCATGATCCATAAGCTCAATAACACGGCCCCCTATGGCCCTATGAAATTGGTATTGGTAGCCCAAGTATGACCTCTAAAAAACACCACTGTAATAAGATGTCAAAGCATGTGCATAAGCTAGGTTGTACAAAAACCGCCATTTATTAATCGACACGGACACCTTATTACCCAGACACGCATGAAAAACCAATATAAATGTTAAAATAAAAGGAATTTACAGTTTGAAAACCGGGAATGCGTCTTAAGGCGTGTCGAAAACCTTTTCCGCCGTGTTCGTGCAACCTAGGTAGCCACCATAAGCCTACAATATTGTCAATTACTAAAGTCCGGGATCCCGCAAACAACGTTACATGTGTTCGACAAGTAACCAAATACTACGAACTGTGCCCGACACGGCTCCAAATATCACAAACCGTGTCCGACACGGCTCCAAATAAGTTAAGAAAACCGGACATGGTTTTACAAGTGTCCGACACGGACATATTGATTTGGAGAATTGTTCGTGCAACCTAGTCCATAAGTATAAAAAACGATTAAAAAATGTAATTTGATATTTTCCACCTTTTGTAATCACCATTTTAAAATTTCCCACATTATGTAATTTTTTTTAAAATCTCCCACCTTTTATAAGCTTTTTCTTAAAATTTCCCACCAAAATGCAATTTTTTGGGAAAATTAAAGAATTTTTTTAAAAAATATTTTCATTACTAATGAAATCTATCGTGCACCAAAATCCAAAATATGAAAAAATAAAACGAGAATTTAATGTTTTCATATGTGAAAATAAACGTTTAATATGCTGAAAATGAGGTTTTGTGGGAATTTTTTGAGAAAATGTGTATAAAAGGTGGAAAATTTAAAAAAAAAAGTTAGCAAATTTGGAAAATTTTAAAATTGTATTTAGAAAAGGTGAAAAATGATAATTAACTCTTAAAAAAACGATAAAATTGGGAAAAACGATAAGTAATATGGATAAATAATTGGATATTTTTCATGGTAGCCTCAAACTTTGTCAAATTACACATGGTATTCCAGGTATGAGATTTGTTCTTATAGTACCACTAAATTTGGTGTTTATGTGCCCAAATACCCTTTTTCTAACCAAAAACTTAATTGTTGCCTTGTTGGACATATTATTAACAAACTTATTTACACTTGGCTGGTAGACGGTTCATCGACTCTTGGTTAGAAAAAGGGCTTATTGGCATCTTCTTCATAAAAATTTAAGGCCGTCAAGTTTTTTTGGTTGAAAAAGGGCATATTGGGCACTTAAACAACAAGTTTAGAAGATTATATGGACAAAATCCAGACCATGTATAATTTGATAAAGTTCAATAGTACCATGAAAAATATGTCTAAGTAATTTGTGTATCCAGGTCCACAATCACTGTACTAGTGTATATACTAACAACTTTAACCCATTTTTAAAAACCAATATTTTTAAACCATGTTATCATAGCATTTAACAGGTATCAAAATAACAACACAAAGAAAAACCGAGAAATGGGAAAACATAAGTCGAAACTCAACTTTATTTGAAAATAAAAAGATTTAAGTCGTTGTAACATTAGAGTTAAATTTAAGCGGTTAAAATTAGAGTTTAAGATATTTTTAGTTAGTGATGGATTATCTTCTCACTAGTTTCTACATGCTACTCTGTATTTTTTTTAGCAAGTTCAATGCTTTCTAATACGGAGTAACATACTCCGAAAGTCCCAAAATTTGGGGGGCCCGAAGGATTACAAGTGTTATTCATACGGAGTGAACGTCTAATGATATACTCCGTAGGAGCCAATGATATACTTAGGCTTTCGTGCATGTAAAGGTGATATATAGATAGTTTTTTCTCTAATATAAATAATTAAAGAGTAATTTGACAGTTACATCCACTGATTAGTGTGATTTTCAAACTTACACCCACATCGTTTTCGACTTTATAACTACTATCAAATTTATTGGTTCGGTTAATGGCTACTACCATGTACGGACCCGAACCTACCAACTTTTGATCTCAGCCGTTGATCTTGATATTTGGAGAGTTAGTTGATGATTTTTATACCTATTTTACCCCTTCTTTGATTATTTAGCAAACTTATGTTTAATTCTATAATCTTTCCCCCTTTTACTCATTTACTTTCCTCACCCTCTTTTAACTGTCAATCTGTCATTCATTTTCAATTAATCCTTTTCATTTTTCAAATTTTTTCAGTGTTTCCTCCATTACAATCGTAGGTGCGAGCTTCTTCAACGTCTTCGTCATCTCCATCTTTCGTTTTCGTTAAATCCGGTAAGATTATTTCTTCATATTTCTGGGTTTTGGTAAATTAGGGTTATTGTAATTTTCAATTATTGTAGAAACTGTAAAATTTTCGAAATTTCGTTTAGTTGAACCAGAAATTGTAAATTAGGGTTTTTGTTTTACGAATTTTGTTGGTTGTCGTTGTAGAAAATTTGTTTTTTTTCTGGGATTTTGTGATACAAAATCGTAAATTTTGGGTTTGTAATCATAAAAACCTTAACTTTTAGTTCAATTCTGAGTTTGAAATCATAAAGACCCAAACATTTTCTAATTTATGTCCCAATTTCTTTTTTTTGGGTTTTCAGTTTGATTTTTGGATTTTTATGTGTAATTGTTATTCAAATTTACAGGTAAAATGTTTTCCACATTGAAATTGAAGTACTTTGGTTGATTAAAATGATTGAACACGTTTTGTATTGATGTTGTAAAGAAATGTCTAACACCGGGTTCAATTCTTGAATGCGGTCGAGGAAATGTTTTTGTGGCGATGACGTTGCGATGGAGACTTCGTGGACTCTTTCCATTCCGAGTCGTCGTTTTTTGTGTTGCAAGACTTATGACAAATTGTCGAATACGCGAGGCTGTTCTTTTTTCAAATGGGTAGACGGTAATCAAACTGAATAGCAAAAGGACGTTATTCAGAAATTGAAGTTGGAGAAGAGTTTAATGGAAGTTGATAAGAATTTCTTGAGGTTGGAGAAGGATGCCGCCGTGAGTAATTTGAAGAAATACACCGGAATGGCCGCTGATTTTGGGGCCAAACTTAGGGAGTCCGACTCGAAGACGCGCTTTTGGAAAAATGTCTCTGTTGTGTTGATTGCGGTCATCATTGTTTTAGCAACGTTGAAGTAGTGTGTTGTATAACAACGTCGTAGTCTATTTAGTCGATGTAGCATTTGTGGAAGTAATTTAGTCGGTTGTAATTCGAAAACTTGAAGGACTAACCTCCTATGGTCATATTTTGATCCGTTTTCTATGTAAGCGGTTATTTGTAGAACTTGATTTAGTATGTAATATGGTCATATTTTGACCTATTTTCTATAATATCGGTAATTTGTATGATTATGTGTTTGTTTTTACGAAATTTCTAGATTTACGACTACGAAAATGTTAACTAAAAACCAAGCAAATTTTAGTACAAAAAATGAATTAATCAATACTTTAATAACACATACTACCAACATACGAAACTGACTTTACAAATACGAAAGTTCCACAAACTAATTATCAAGTCTTTAATACGAATTATGTAGTCTACTAAAAACGAACAAATTTTAGTACAAAATACTAAAAACGAAGTCCTTAATATAACATACTAGCAAGATACGAAATTGACCTTACAAATACCAAAGTTCGACAAACTAATTACCAAGTTCAGAGATAATCTAAAATTGACGTTACAAATACCCAACTGGATCTCGGAAAGATCCGACAGAACATCTAGCTTTGTCAAGTTCAGAGATGAGAATCCATTAATCTGGCAACAATATTTTAATGCGACAATGTCAAGCCAGCCATAACGACGAGGATGTCTAGTTGTAGTCCCGAACTCCTGACCAGCAAACCTGAGAAGATCACCACTCTGGCCCAATATCTCTGTCGGGAACGGGCCAGAGCCAACACGTGTCGTGTACGCTTTCACCTGATATACAGAAGGCCTCATCAGTAATTGTGCCGGAAAAACAAAGAAGAGGAAAAACCGAAAAATAAAGATGATACACGAAGTGACTTGTCCAGGCTCTTCGTCAACATGTAACCAGAATATATGTCAGGACATACTAATTATCTAGGACTTAATGTGCGATTATATGCGGAAAAAAATATACTACATCAAGTAAGGTATGATTATAAGTTATCCACTTACTACTCCAACAAGATCACCAATGACTCGGGGAGCGATACCAAGACCAGTGGAGATTCCTCCGGCTGATGGGCTTGAAGAAGTTACGAAAGGGTAAGTTCCGAAATCAATGTCCAACATAGTAGCCTGTCCACCTTCCACCAAAATCTTCTTCTTTTGCAAGATCGATTCATTCATGACATGAACGGTATCTGCGATATACAGCTCCAATCGCTCAGCAAACCTTCTGCGATAAGTTATCCACTTACTACTCCAACAAGTTGCTGTCAAAGTTGCTGTCAAATTACACACTCAAAGTTGCTCTCAAAACCATTGAATTCACTCAAATTACACACTCAAAGTTGCTGTCAGTTTTTCGAAGTTGCTGTAAGTAGCTGAAAGTTGCTGTAAGTTAACCTCTAACTCAATTCAACTACTACAGTAAGTTGCTGTAACTATTGCTCAGAAATATATACTACGTTTATTATATAGTTACTATTGCGTACCTTTTGTCGATCAGACATTATCGTCAATCCCTTGCCCTCTTCTTTGCCTAGGTCTTCTATTAGAAGCCTCAGGAACCAACACCAAACGAACATACCTCACACATTCGATAATTACACAAATACAAATTCGAAAAATTAGGGTTTCTGGGTAATTTGGGGAATAATATAAGAAATTCGATTTCAGTGAAGTAACCAATTAGGGTTTCTGGGTAACAACACAAACGAACACAACCCTAATTCAAATAAAAATTCGATTTAAGTGAAACCCCCAATTCAATTTTGTGGAATTTCAGTGAGAACGCAAACGAACATACCTCAATTACGGGAAACGAACGTGATGACGGCGTCGACAGCTTGGAAACGAATGCTGATGAACTCGACGGAAAAGACGACCTAAATCAAAGACGAATTCTTTGGAAGTTTCAGTAAATTTTGTGGAATTTCAGTAAAATTTATGTAAAAAGTAAAAAAATAAAACCCTATGTTAACATCAGAAAACAACAACAGTAAAAAAAAATGTGGGAGACTTAACAAAGAAATCAAAATGAAGGTAATATGAGGGTATGTTAAATGAAGGGTATTTTAGTAATTTCATGTGCCTTTTTTAGGTTCGGATAAAAAATGGTAGTAGCCATTAACCGAACCAATAAATGTGGTAGTAGTTATAAAGTCGAAAACGATGTGGGTGTAAGTTTGAAAAACGCACTAATCAGTGGGTGTAATCGTCAAATTACTCATAATTAAATTATGTTCATCTCTCTAAATGCGCACAAATTCTTGTGCGAGTCAATCTTATAATAAATTATTGTAAGTTCGCCTCATTTTTACTCGATTATATTATTTTTTGTATTATTTAACTAATAGTTATAATTACTTGTTACTATGGAGTAAATTTTTTTAGTACCTCTTTAAGTGACTTTAGTATGTTTGTTTTATGTTTTTGAACCTTTTTAACTGCAATTTGTACCTTAGTCTCATATTAACTTAATGTGAGTTTTACCTTACAGGAGTCAAAAGAATTACTGCTAAATGCGATTACACCCACGATAAAAGCACGTCTCATATCTCTAAACGCGATTGAATCATCACACCCAAGATAAAAGCATGACCTATCACCATTTCCATGGACCAAATTTCCAATATAAACATGTTAGTTACGCCGACTTAAGAAAATAATGGGGGTTACTTAAAATCGTCGACGTTTTACTACGAATCGTCGACGTTTTTTATGGAAATTACCAAAATGCCCTTTCATTTTTTTTAGCTCACTCTCTCTCTTCTCTTTTTTTCTCTCTTTTTCTCTCATTTTCTCTCTTTTTCCATTTAAAATTTCCCCAAAAATCTCTAAATTTCCAAAAGTTCAACATGGTTTTTACACTAAAAGTTAAAGATTAGTAGAACACGATAACTCAAAGTTGAAACACAATGTCGGATGCCGATTCGGTGGTATGTTAGCTTACCTTTTTAAAATTTTCATTGTTTATGTTTTTGAATAAATGTAATCTTGTAATTTAGAATTATTTTGATATAAGAACGTTACATAATCGTTTAATACGAACGGTTTATGGTTGTTAGAACACATTTGATATAGTGCATTGTTGAAAAGTAGAAATCCTTGCGTTTTGGTTGAAAAGTCGGGAAAAAAATATTTCGTTTTGAAAAAAAAAAAAGGACGAAACTCATCGTCCAACCATGGATGGACTTTGAATCCATTTGTCCATCCATGGTAGCCTTTTGAATGTGGACGTCTAAACTGGTAACGACTTTGAATTTTAACGTCTAGCATGGGAAACGCTTATGAATATATACGTGTGTCCATGGGTGGACAGCCCAGATTTTTTTCTACCCGTGGATGGACGTCCGGAATTGAGTCATTTATGGCTATGGACGAAACATTTCATCGTCTTATCATGGGAGGACAGCCCAGTATTTTGGCTTGTCCATGGTTAGACATTAATCGTATTTCTATTTGCATAATTCGTAGTTTTAAAGCGTTATATTTGTTTTTTTTTACTTTTCACAGGATTCATTTGAGGATTTTCGTGGTGACGACGTTGATTATAACCCTTTATTCGTCACTAAAGTGTGTTTTAAGGATCGAGATGAAGCCTTTGATTGGGCTAAGGCCCTGTTCTTTTAAACATAGAAATTTGAACTTATAGGAGCTGAAATTTGAACTTATAGGAATTTGAATTTATAGGAAATTTGAACTTATAGAAATTGAATTTATAGGAAATTGAAACTTATTGGAGTTAAATTTATTAGAAAATGCAACTTATTGAATAATAATAATAATAATAATAATAATAATATAATAATAATAATAATAATAATAATAATAATAATAATAATAATAATAATAATAATAACAATAATAATAATAATAATAATAATAATAATTTAAATATTAATATTAATATTAATATAATATGAAAAAATTTATTAAATTAATAACAATAATAACAATTATAGTTATGCATAATCTTGGTATTCCAATTATAGAAAATGCAAGTATCGAAGGCAGAACCGACACAAACTTGGATGATGAAGACCGGAAAAATAGCATGGCTAAAGTGCGGCAAAAAATAGCTCAAAACATATGGCGAGGAAATGTTTCTCATGAACACATCGATAATGAATTACAAGCTGATGATGAGATTGACAATATGGATGATGAGATTGACAATATGGAAGACGATAATGACCTAGAAAACTAGTTAATATAATATTTGTTAATGTTAGGATTATTGTCTTTATCTATTACCAAAGAACATATGGTTAAGAAATATTGGTATTATAATTTGGTATTATAATGTTAGAATTATAATCTTTATCTATTCACAAAAGAAAGAAGAGTCGTGGCATAAATTTGTCAAAAGATATTCATCGTTCGTCAAAATATTTAACCGCGAATTCTAAATTAAATGAAATCATAAATCAAAATGAACAAGTTGAATTCCAACAATTTATTTCATTTTCGACCCTTAATTTTTTTATTCCACAAAAAAAAAATATGAGAAACATATTATTATTATTATTATTATTATTATTATTATTATTATTATTATTATTATTATTATTATTATTATTATTATTATTATTATTATTATGCAATAATAATAGTTATATAAAAATAAAACATAATAGAATTTATAGAATTTGAACTTATAAGAATTTGAACTTATAGGAAATTTGAACTTATAGGAGCTGAAATTTGAACTTATAGGAGCCGAAATGAACTTATAAAACTTTTAAGAGTGAAATTGAACTTATAGGAGTGAAGTGAACTTATAGAGTCGAAATTGAACTTATAAGAGCTGAAATTAAGCTGAAAAGAACAGGGCCTAACAATGTAGCTTTTGAAAATGGTTTTGCTTTGGTTAAGGCGACGAACGGGCAGAAAAATAGAACACAACCGGAGTTGTTGGCTTCTTACTTTCGATGTTCTAGGCATGGTCGAAGCAAGAGTGTATATGATCCCGACAAGCCTAAGAAAAAGCCGAGAACGCAAAAGTGTGATTGCGATTTTCGTGTTAGAGCCGTGCAAAATTACCATAGCTTGTGTTCGCGACGTTGTTTAATTGGACTATTTGTGTCATCGCTCAAGTTCAAGACGTTAGTGGCCCGAGAAAGTGGCAATGTTACACATTATTGCCTTTACGAAGTTCAAATGTCGGCCCGCTACCCTTTGGTGTTTTGTGGATTATTGCCTTTACGAAGTTCAAATGTCGGCCCGCTACCCTTTGGTGTTTTGTGGATTATTGCCTTTACGAAGTTCAAATGTCGGCCCGCTACCCTTTGGTGTTTTGTGGATTTTAAACCATATACGCGTCGACCAAGAACAAACAAAAATGACCAACAAGTTCAAGTGGCAAGAGCTTTACAATTTGATAATTTAGTGCATTTATCGGATTGATGTATGTAGACAAGTATGACAATGATTATCTATAAAATTTATAATGTTTTGTAAATTTAAGGTTTTCGATCTGATCTATGTGCAGTATAGACAAAGAAAATTGTCATCTGTGGTAGACACCTGTAAAAAATTGTCTTCTCTATGGTTGGACCGCCCAGAATTTTGTCCTTCCATGGTAGGACAGCCCAGAATTTTGTCCTTCCATGGTAGGACAGCCCATAATTTTGTCTTTACCGTAGAGGGACAGCCCAGAAAATTGTCTTATCCGTGGTAAGACAGCCCAGAAAATTGTTGTATCCATGGTAGGACTACTGACAACCCAGATTCGAAATACAACTGACATGAATATCATGAAAATAATTAAAGGTGGAACTTCAATTCTTAAATAGTTCGTCACACATACACTAGTAGTTAATTAAAATTACAAATGACACTAAAAATTACGTACTTCCACATCTTAGACAACTACTTAGTGAACATTAACAACTTAAAAGACATAGATTCGAATACTTCAATTACTTAAATGACTTAGATCTCCTCAATCAGTTGAATAACCGTCTGATGAAGAAAAGTGAGGCGCTTGAATTTCCTCCTCCTTGTGATTGAAGTAAATGTCATAGATCTGAAGTTTAGGGAAACGGCTTGTAAAGATGTCACCACCGCCGTTGCATAAATCATATAAAGTTTGGTTAGGGATGATGGTTTCACATCTTGTGAACATGTGAACCACCTCAGCTTCCAACGATTCAATTTCCCTCCTTTTAGAGATGACGGTTTCTATATAAAACGTAGACATATTAATAATGCGTAAAAATGGGAATGTCATACGACAACGTAAAAGAGTAATATTGTTTTTTACCTTATGTAATCTCCTCAGTTACAACATGGGGCCGGTTACGAGTGTAAAGATTGTGAATGATACATGAGAAAGACTCAAGAGGCGGGTCATGCCGATTAATGAAGTTCCAAATATGGTTTATTTTTATCAATACTTCGAGACGATTAAATAGCAAAGGTAGGACAAAATTCTGGGCTGTCCTACCATGGACAGACCTTAACATTCAAAGTCCAACCATGGTAGGACAAAATTATGGGCTGTCCTACCATGGTAAGACGAGCACATTCATCAACCCACACCATCACAGACGTCTACATTCATCACCAACAACCAATTTAGACGTCAAAATTCATCATCCCCACCATTTCAGACGACAATATTCGTCGTCCAATCCATTTCAAACGTCGACATTCATCGACCAAATCATCTATTTCACACCATTTCACCCTTTCCCACGAACACAAAATCATCCAACAACCAATAACCAATAACATATAAACAACAACAAATCGACCAAATAACAATGTAAATAACGAAATCAAGATAAAAAAAACACATGAAAACCAAAATCTGAAAACCGAAATCTGAAAAAATCGACCAAAAAATCTGAAAAAATCGACCAAATATCTGAAAAGACACGAAATCTGGAAAAAAAAAATGAAACGAAATACTCTAATAACGAAATTAAAACAACTCCAAATCACAAATAATCGAAAAATAAGGCTTAAACACAAGTAAATCACTTCAAAAATCTGGAAAAAAAAACGAAACAAAATAGGGTAAAAATCGAAATAATTTAACCTAAACAATAACCCTAAAAACGAAATTAAAACAACCCCAAATCACAAAAAAACGAAATATAAGGCTTAAAAACAACTAATTAACTTACAAAACTGAAATAAACGAATAAAAAAAGGGTAAAAATCAAAAAAATTAAACCTAGATCTACTTTTTATTTCCTAGATCTACTTTTGAAAACATACCTTTACTTTTGAAATAAACTGAAATAAACGACGGTGGTGGAACAAAAATGTGGAGCAGTGCAGTGGTGGAGGCGGCGGCTTGCTCCGGCGGTGGTGAGGTCGTCGACGCGGCGGTGGTGGTAAAAGAGTGGGTGAGGTTATGTTGGATTAGGTAAAAGAGTGGTCAGTGAGGTTGTTTTTTTAAAGAGAGAAAACGGATGAAAGAGAGAGAGTAGGAAGGGTAGTGTTGGTCTTTTTTTTTGAAAAAACGTCGACGATTCGTAGTAAAACGTCGACGATTTTTAGTAATCAGGAAAATAATTCATACTTCCTCCATTTCAATCATTTCTATACATTTGCTTTATACACATATACTCGTTTGGTTTAATTCATATCTGTAGTTACGTATTGTGAAAATTTAATTAAAACATAATCCTATATTCCTATGTGACTATTTTTAATTTGTAGGTTAAAACTCTCAGAAGTTATATCGAATATTCTACTCTGTACTTATTAATAGTGTCCAATATAGTGACGAAAAATCCAACGGGTGGTGGTGCGATCATGGCCAACGAAAAACCTAAAAAGGTCAGACCACATCTTAAAAACAAAAAATAAACCGAAATCGACTCCTAAAACTTAAATCAGCTCACTTACGAACAAAGAAAAAAAACGAAGCAAAAGAAGCTTAGAGAGAAGTCAACAATGGCGGACAAAATTAAGTTCCAGAAATCAGTAATTTTGGCACTCTCTCTCCTCCTCATTTCGCCATTATTCGCCGCATCATCTTCCGATGCACCGTTCATCGTCGCTCACAAGACCGCCACTCTCAACCGTCTCAAATCTGGCGCTGAACGTGTCCTCGTTTCCATCGACATCTACAACGAAGGATCTTCGTATGATTTCGCTTTTTCTCTTTAATTTCTTCGTTTTTTCGATTGAATCAGATGATTTTAATCGCGTTTTTCCGATCTTCTTTGGTTGTGATTCGATTTTGATTTTGTGTTTGTTCCCGCGTGGTTGATCTCGTCATATTTGATGATATTATGCTCAGCGTGTAGCGGTTGATGTGTAGGATTTGATGAATTTTTTGAAGGTTAGCGTGTGATTATCGATGGTTTTGATGCTGAAACCCTAGCTTGATTGAGCTGTTTCAGAGCTAGAAATAGATCTATTTGTGTGTGCATCAACTGTAATCTTGTTCAAGAATGCGATTTGATTAGCCGATGTTGTTGTCGTTTTCTTGTCTTTAATTTATTTTTTTTCTTTTGCTTCGTTGCGTTCTGCTGTAGATTGATTCGCAAATTCACAATTGACTGATGAGAAAATCGAAGGCGAAATAGTTTAATAGCAAAATGAGATGCGGTCTCAATTCTTTTGCTATCTTTCCTTTTTCGGGAGACGAATTTGCCAGATTTTCGAGTCATGAACACAGTGCGGAGTGAAACTATGTTGTTTATCGCCTTCCATGTCAGTGTTTGTTAAAAGAGTACACACCAGAGGAGATGAAAGTGATAATTTAAGGTGTAAATAAAGCTACAAATTATAACTTGGTGGTATCGTCGTTCAATTGTGACTTCTTCCGTGGGTTGAAGGGAGAGTCGATGTCATAGGTAATCAGTGTCTCAGTGTAGAGGTTATGTCTACGTATGATACTTTAGATTCTCGTCACTTGTGTGAAAGGCTCGAAACATTGACGATAAGTCAATAACAGGGACTTACTTATTCATGAAATTCATGCAAGTAATGCTATAGTTCAAGGCTTCAAGCTCGATAAAGCAAAACTGATATTGAACAATAGAGAAAACTTATGCGATTCGTCATCTTTCGTAACTTTTCACAGTGATTAAAATTGAAAGAGACGTGGTTAAATAACAAAATACACAGTGATCTGTAGCAGTTGTCTTTAGTTACCTTAAAAAGTTATGCAAGATGGATTATGTGTTACTCTCTAATTAGTAATTACCTTTTAGAGACAATTATTCCTCGATGTTTCCTCAGTTTAAATCCTTAAAAAGGTTGTTTATTTACAAGGTTATCGCCACCCAAATTCTAAAAATGCAAAGAGGACTAGAGGTTGTGGTGTTCGTAGGAAACAAGACTAAACTTCTTTTTGTTTTTTTTGTCACATGTCACTTTTTCTATATGTAAAGGTCATAATTTACATACTCAAGCTGGAACCTATATTTTTTGAGCCGGTGACGTTGTCTCTTTGCTAGTGAGGTTTTAAGAGGGTATTTTTCCGCAACATTCTCTAGGGTGAGACTGCGTCATAAAGTTGTGCATCTAATTATCCATCATTTGATAAAGTTGTTATGCTCTAAGAGTATACCGAGGTTTGAGTTAATATCCTCCCTCAACCCTCTTCAGTCCTCATCTAGTTTAGAAGTATATTCTTTATCTTTTTCAGTTTTTTGCTTTGAGTTGTAGTGATATTTGGATATTGTTTCTTGTGTGAGACTGCGTCATAAAAGAATTTGGTTTTTGTAGTATGTTTTAGATATCCTCCCTCAACCCTTTTTAATCCTCGTCTACTTTAGAAGTATATTCTTAGCTTTTTCAGTTCTTAGCGTTGAGTTGTAGTGATATTTCGATATTGTTTCTGTTTTGATGATAGTACAGAACTTATCCATAACGAAGCTGTAATTAACGCCCTGTTACATTTCCTGTTTTCGCAGAACCGCATATGATGTAAGCTTGACTGATGATAGCTGGCCTGAGGACACTTTTACTCTCATCGATGGTAAAACTTCGAATTCATGGGAGAGGCTCGACGTGTAAGTCCAAATTACTTCCGTTGTAATTTCTGCAACTTTCAGTACAGCTCAATTACAATAAGCTGCCTTTTTTTTTGCTCCAGCGGTGCTGTACTTTCACACACTTTTGAGTTAGAGGCCAAGGTTAAAGGCAAGTTTCAAGGTGCACCCGCTGTCATCAAGTATCGTGTTCCGACAAAAGCTGCTCTCCAGGTTTAATATCCGCAACCTCCATTGGAATTCCATGCGATGCTTTCCTTAGTTTCCTTAGCTTTCTTGTCGCTTTTTTCCTCTTTTTTCTTAAAATTTCTGAATTTATTGCAGGAGGCATATTCCACCCCTATTTTCCCCATGGACATCCTTGAAGACAGAGTTCCTGAGAACAAACTCGACTTGGTAAGTTTCTTGGACAACAAATTTTTATCTTTCCCCGAAAATTTTCATTTGCCAAATTCACTGACCAAAATTACTTTTCCCTTGTCTTATTATTGACGGTGGCATCCGTGGTTCAGGCTAAGGTATGATTTTTCACTGTAATTTTTAGCAGTCTGTCACTTCATTCATATTTTCTGTATTTGGCATGTGCTCATAACATATTTATCATCGGAAATGCAGAAATTGCTGGCCAAATACGGTTCTTTGGTGTCCGTAATCTCCTTCGTGTCACTTTTTGTGTACCTCGTCATGAGTCCATCAAGCGCCAGCAAAGCAAGCAAAAAGAAGCGTTGAAGTAACAGGCGGTAGCTTCATTTGTAGTTTGCCGTTGTACTGTTAGAACCGATTTTATCGATAGTCCGGAGGTCTTTTACATCGAGGATTCGTAGCTGACGACATTTGTACCTTGATACACTCATTGTAGGTCAGTTGAGTGATGGATAGACTACGAGCATTTACTGTCATTGTAGCTTTGGTTAATTTTGTAGTCATCATGTACTACTTTTGAGTTTTGCCAGCAGAAACGGTAAAGTTTTGAGCTGTATTGGTGTTTCATGTCAGCAAAATACCCACAATAAAGCTAGGGACGGGTAAAAGATTTGGTTCGGTTAAAGCTCAGCTTGAGCGTCAGGGCTTGAGTCAAGCTTATTCAAATTTAAGCCAATTGTGAGCACAACGAATCTCATATAGGAAGCCCGTTTATAATCTTTTTTCCAATTATTTTAACACTTTAAAATACACCAATTTTTAAATTGTGTAATTCGGGTAATTGGGTTTTTCTAATCAATCATTTTTATACTAATATTCTAATGTTTTCTAATTATATACGGAGTATTATACAGCATCCACAATGGATGAAAAAGAAGAAGATGAAAAGTGAATTTAGTAGAAAAAGTAGAAGAAGAAGATGAATTTGCTACACATTCATTGAAATACAAAATGTAGAAGATGAGATGAAATGAAATTTGCTTTTCATCATGTTGAAAAGTAAAACGAAGTTGAAGTGATGCAACTTTTTACATGTGTGCTGCCATTTGTCAAGTGCTAGTGTGCAACGACTATTTCACTTGCTCAATTAAACACTATTGTATTTTAAAAAATAGAGTATAGTGTTATACATTTGATTAACTTTTAATTTTAAATTTTGTAATTAATCTTTTAAAAAGAGGAAAACATTAATATACGATAAAATTAAATTTGCAATATAAAACTATAAGGTAAATAGGGAAAAAAATAAAAAGGAAAAAGAAAGGAAAAAAAATAAAATTTAAAATTTGGTTTGATTTTAGTCATAAAAAAAATTGAGAAAAAAAATCGTATAAATATAAACAAATGTTTTTATTTTATGAAAGTACGTAGTTTGTAAAATTAAACTTTTGATATTGGTGAAATACGGAGTATTAATGTGTAAATATGTGGAGTATAGTAAAGTAAGAGAAATAGTGAAAGTAAAAGATGAAATGGATGTAGGGTGTTTTAAAGTAAGATGAAAAAGAAGAAGATTGTAATTGAAAAAATAAGGTAAATGATAATAAAGTGAAAAAAATGAAAGTAGAAGTTGAAAAAAATAAGGAAATTATTTTTAGTGGTATCTATTTGTTATCCATTAATGAGAGTGGTCATTCTTCGGATACCATACTCGAAATGATTTGTTATCCAAATTGAAACCATTGTATATATGGCTGTATATGACGGTCGACAAATCTATTACTCGTTATAATGCATAAAACGATTCGATTCTGAAACATATAAGTCAAAAATAAAATAAAATAAAATGAAGCCCTTGACGAGGTACGGAGTACTACGTATAAAGCAATCTATATATAATATTAAAAGAGAATTTCCAAACAATGACACTCAAAAAACAATGAAAATACCATCAAAAATAGCTTCTCCTCCTTCCACGTCATTTTTGGATGCCACCTCATCAAAAACAACCTTTCACTACGAACATAACGTCTGTCTTTACTCAATGAAGTTGAAAAGTCATCATTCAATTATTTAGCAATTACTTTTAAACTCCCAAATCAATTAGTTTTTCAATCAATTAACATTTGCAGACAAAAGATAGCGGAAAACTCCCAAGTAGGCTTTCACCTTCCTCTCTCTTAAAATAAAATTTGATCATTCTACCATTATTTCATCGCATATTGCGTTCCCTTCATCACAACCCGCGTCCTGAAAGGTTTAATTTTTTCAATTAATTGAAGATAAGCCCAGTTCTAGAGGAATAAGGCAAGGGTTTTTCAATTCTTCATAAACCCCCAATCCTCCTCCCTATGTTGAAGTGTTTTCATTTGAGGTTATTCACCATAATTTTATTTAAAACAAATCATACTCTGTATGATTTAGGTATGTGTAACCTGTTGTAATCGTTGATATGCCTTGAACCATAAACTGTAGGCTTTTATGAGATACAAGTTGCTTATTATTCTCGAAAATGAGCTTTTGTATGTTCATCCATAGCGGCACTCCTACTGCAAGTTTGACGTCTTTTGATTTTAAGCGGGTTTACCCAGGTGTATCGGATTGAATAGTGAGATAGGCGTACTTGCAATTACTCGGGTATACTTCTTCTCCCTTCCCACTTTATTTGTGATCTGCTTATGGTTATTTTCATGTGGATGATGATTTGATGATGTTAAAACCTACTATCAAGTGATTAATTTTGTTAATGATGTTGTTCTTCCACATATTCATTTTTTTTTGAATTTGGATCTGTTATGTTTGCTAACTCTAGATCTGTTATGTTTGCTAACTCTACGTAAATACTCATTAAATTTTTTTTGTTAATGATTATGATAATGATGATTTTCGTACATGCTTAGAATCATGACACAAACTCTCTAATTCGGTTATTGTTTACCGTTTTTTTTATCTTGGGAATGAGTATAAATTGATAACTATCATCACATAATATTACGTTTTTACCCTAAATGGGTATTAAAATGTATTCCATAAGTCTTTGTGGAAAAAATGAATTAGCTGAATTTTTAAAGATAAAAAAAATATTACAGTTTTTAATACTTGAAAATTGAATAAACAATTGTAGAGATGTAATTTTTATAAAGGATTGGGTTAAAAAGTATTTTAAGTTTAATAAAATGTCGAATTTCGCTCTTAAACAAATGATTGGATGACTCTAACTTTTTGTCAATGATAAATAGTGAAATGTTGAAGCTGCAATTTTTTTTGAAAGATCGAAGAATACTGCGAGCAATTTGTCTGAGCACGAGTATGGAAAGGAATTTCGACACCGTATTTGCCAAGAAAAGCAACATGGTACACCAGACTGATAGCAGGAAACGTAACAGCTACATATTTCATGCACCTCCACGCATTACGCCTCCCCTCAATCGTGTCGTGGCCGCCATGTATTTCAGGTCCCTAATGCCATCGCAGCAGCCTCCGAATGGTCCCTGACCGTTTTCCAGGAACCCTACACAAAATGCCAGCTTCTCAGTCATTACACCACCGTAAGGCTCACTTCTGCACAACGTACGTGGTGAAGCGACCACTCCAATGCACATAAGTACATCAGGACACGCCCATTTTACGAGCTATACTCAATCCACATATATTGTGTGAGTAATACTTGATATGATATTCCTATATGTGAATTTCTTAGATTTGGAATGTTTCTTTAATGTGCGTGATTTATTTCGTATAAAAATTTGATCGTGCGGTTGTCTAAATTGTTGATCTAATTTGTGAACTTTTAATTGTTCAGTTTTTTGCTAAAATTTTGAGGTATTTAGGAAACCTTTATACAAAATATGCATTTATAGATTTGGTTGTATAGCGGGTGGACATACAATATTGTATGTGTCGGAAAGTGTCTTTGGTGAAGTTGATAGAGTTTTGAGGAGATAGATCAATGCGACTCTAATCGTAAATAAATTTATTTAGGCCTTATAAAAGCTTGAGTGAGTATACTGTAATATTGCAAAGTTGGTTTCGTTTAGTTTGGAAGAGTATTTAAGTTAGTTTGTTTTGCCATGAAGCTTGATTCACCGAGCTCATGTTGGAATGTTCAGCTTTATTGTGACTTTAATTTAGGTTGACTTTGTGTTTACAGTTGTTATTTACATTGGGATGAAACCAAAGAGACACTTTGGAACACCATGCTAAACTAAGACTATCTTTATCCACAGACTCATATTAAAACTTCAGACTCTGCCACCTCAGCTTTCCACTAACTTTTCATTTTTCAGACTTAGACTCATACATGGCTCTGGACTACCTAGCTAAAAATATACACTTTATTCTCAAACTCATTTCAGACTTTACCACCTCACATTTTCACTTTCAAATTTATTTTACTTATTTTTATTTTATTACTTTATTATTTACATCGATTCTATGATAACATATTTATAAACTTTTTTTTGTAGCAATAATTTTATTTTACTATTCACAATACTTATCTATATAAATAAAATAATACACATAAAATAAAATCAAATTTACATTTTTTTATATTATTAACCAATTTTTTTAATATAAATAATTTAACATAGATCAATTGATAAAATATAGTAACAAGATTTATTATAGATCAATTGATAAAATAATATAGATCTATTAATAAAATAATAGCTAGCAAAAAAAATTAATAAAATAATATAAATAGCACTATTCATCTGTATGAATTTGGGTCTTGAAAAACTAATCCCCTACTCGAGACTTAGCAAAGTCTCAACCACCCCAACCCAAATATGAAAAAAATCTCAAAGAAATCTCAGCCTCAAACTCCCCCTAGAGATTTTGTTAAGACTGGGTTAATGTTAGTCTAAGGCAGAAAACGTTCCGAGTCAAAAAAAGCTCTAGCTAATTTGAAAAATAGTACAGGTATGTAATCCTTCGTGAACTGAAACTATGTAAAATAATTCTCCGTTATTTTACTGTTTATCAGCTGGAGTTTATATTAATCGGTGGGTGGAATTGCTTAGCTGTTGACGATTAACGTCGACACTTCGTGCTTACACTTAGGGTATACACTCTCACTATCATCGTCTCAACTTGCATCGAATTTGCAGGCTACATCAGAATTATACAATGTAGATAAAATTAGAAGTATTAAATTATAAAGGGATATAATTTTAGAAAACTACTTAGCTAGCCTCAAATTTGGCGTCAAGTGTTTTTGGGAATGACCCAGATTAATACATTAATACATATGAGAATCAAAAGAAAAGAAATTGTTATGCTATAGTCTCTTTAATTTAGTCGTTTGCTTGCCTTTCAATTTTGTGCACGACAAAAATTGACGTTTTCTAGCTTTAAAGTAACAAGCTAGCTAATGAGCATGACTTTTTGACATCAGATTCCAACTAATAAAACAAATTGTGTTCTTAGTTTGGATAGTTTTCACCTATGTCAGATAATGACCAAATGTTGAATTTCGTGGTCATACTGTCTGATGAATCAAATTTGGTGGTCATTTTGGAAACGTCTTCGTCGACAAACAAAAGATATATTATATTTGTACAGATTTTGACCTAAATTTAAGACAACATAGTCACTTGAGACAATGTAGTATCATACTACGTAGTACGCCTAAACAGAGCTAGGGTCATTAATGCATTGACACACTCTTTACAAACAATAAAAACAAATTTTCCCTTAGTTGATTGGTCGTTAATTTCTCATATTTCCCAATTTCTAAACTAACTTTTTTATTTTTTTTAACATCATGAAGTTTTCCTACGGAATTATCAGTGATATTTTCGATAAATTTTACTAATTAATACAGTTTTTCAATTTGTTCTTTGTAAACTGCTTATGTTTTAAATTCGAGTGACTAGGTAGTGTCGGTCTTTTGGAACAAACTTTTCTATTTTTTACTGAAAACAAAATACAAAGTATGAGTGAACATGGCATATGCGCATATGTAGAGTTGGAGTAGCATATTTTCCTACTAGACTGACTATGATGGGTTCTTATTTTCATAAGTTTAAAACAATAGATATTATATTCATTAAGTTCAATATCAGACGTCAAATGGGTTCAACAAGTAAGATAGTGTTTGGGTTATAAGTGTCGGGTCACAATACGAACTAAGTCGATATGATTCATCTCAAATACGGTAAGTACGATTCTGGCCCGGACCGTACTTCGGTTAAAAAATCGGTAAAAAATACTTTTTCGGAGCTGTTTTATTTACCACTTAATAATTAAAAAGTTATTACTTTATTGTTATATTACATACTGACATACGCTTGCGATGACCCCGTGACGTTTGAGATTTTGAGTTCTTATTGGCTCTCTTAGCTTTGTCGCTTGGAGGTTATCTTGTACATACTTAACGCGGTTGCTTCTTTGTTTTTTTTCTTTTTCTTTTTTTTTTTTATCTTGCTTTAGTACCAATTTGTGTTAGTTGTTTTTTGCTTAAAATTGAGTGATGAATGAGCAAGTAGCGATGATCCCAAATTTTGATCCTAAATTTTGAATTTATTGCTTTGACAAAGCAGTAAGCTAAAGTTATTGCTTGACATGTTAACCAAACCACTTTGACCTCAATTTCGCTGCCTTCTACTGAAATCTCATACCGATACATTTATTGAATTTCGTTTTCTCATGTGTTTATTTTATAGAGCTTACTGCAAAATCGTAAAAAAAAAAAATGACAACTATCTTTTACTCCAGGGTTTGTCATGGTATTGACTTTGAAGTATGGAACATAATTCACGCCTACCCACCATGGTAAGCATATAATTAGATTGGGTGCATACTATGGCCGACGTATTTATTAATGTTTGTAAAAAGAAATATTGGCCTCATTACACAATATGATTTTTGTTAAGAAAAAGGAAAACTAAGTCATGTTTTGCCTACCTGAAATATATCATTGTTTTGTTTTGCAACTTTTCTAAAGTAAAAAAAAAAAGTGAGAGAAGATATCTCAAGCTCATGTGCATGTTTCAGGTCAAGTTGCAGGTTCGGGTGGTGTGAATTGTGTGGGTACGGGTCGTGTTATGCTCGTACGATGACGCATTACATTAGTGATTAAGATTTTAATGGGAATGATTCACAGTTGAATGATATGTTTTACAGGATTGGTCTGGTTGTTTTTGTTTAGGTTTGTTGTGATTTGACTATTGCCCGTACTCTTGGTTATGATTATGTCAATAACAGTGTCTCCCAAGATGGTAATTCTCTTCATTAATATTACCTTAATCTCCGCGAGTTATATGGACTCAGTGGTATGTCTATTTTGTTGATTTAGATGATTTTAAGATTAAATGAAGACTGTTAAGAAAAAGGACCTTTTAGGCCCACAATACCTGAGCATGCAACAACTGTTTAGGAAGAAAGAAAACGAGAGTAACATTGAGAAATAGTGACATTTACCAAGAGGGAGAAGTAGTGCAGAAGCTGTAGTTGCCATGGAACTATGAAACTCTCTAAAGAGAGCTTTTGTATAAGGCCGACTTGCCCTGTATTTTGTTGATAATGCTTTAAGGGCAGTTGTGGCACACATTCTTAATTTTTATTTAACAATAATGGATATCTCATATCTCTTGCAATTTACAAGCAAAAATATAGTAACAGTGTATGTTTTGTTTGATTTAACTTATAACAATACATTATATGACAGATTGTCTTATAAGAAGACAAAAAAAAAAGTGTGAATTGAATCGTAGTTAAAATAAAAAGGATATTTGTGAATACCGTACTATCTTAACTACATTAATATATAAAGATAAAATATCATCAACTATACATAAATAATTTTCTCATATTATAAAACATACTCCGTATTAATTTATACAGAACGTAAAGACGGCCCGTGGATTCCACGGGTTGCACCACTAGTTGGGATTAAAAAAACACACTAAGCTGCCTGAGTCCTAAAAGTCGAATACATAATAATACTAATAGTTTGAACAAATCCAAATATCACAAATTACAATTCATAACATCTTTTAGTTCTCACAAATTCACAGATGAATTACCAAGGAATTCCCCAGGATTCATACCCTCCTGGTAATTTAATTTTAATGTTCTTATTATTTTAATTAATTTCTGAATATTTAACGCACAAATTCTCACGTCTCATTATTGGTAGTAGTTAATTCTAATGGTTGGTTTTGTCAACTGGGTATTTGTATTTCCTTCCAATTTAAATCTCACGTTTAAGATTGATTGTGAAAGTTGACAACTTTAGTTTTAATTTGTAGTCAGTGATCATGTTTTTGTGTTATATGTTTCATGTTTGTTATATTATCAAGTTTCTGGGTTTTAAACTTGATCAGTGATCTTATAGCTCTATAATATATGTTTATTGTGTTCAGAATATCCTCGTAAAAGACATATTGCATTACTGATTGTTTTTGTTAGAAAGTATAGTATCGATCTTCGGCCTCCATCCATAAGCTTAAGCTTTTGGTTGAGTTTCCATTGAAGTATAAATTTACCTAAACATTGGTGGACCAAGAATTCGTCGTTATGGAATCAATAACTGTTAGGGGGTTAATGACTAATACATTAAGATAATCTTGAAAAAAGAAGTCGGAAAATTTGATTAAGAATCTCGATTTACCCGTGAGTCAAAGGGGTTACTGCCCTTGCTAGCCCCCTTGGCTCCACCCGTGCGCCTAAACTAGGAATTAGGAAACACTGACATTACCCATTTCACATTTAATAAGGACATTTTCTTCGTTTTAAGTTGTTTGAAGTGTGAAGTTTTCTTAAGTATTCAGAAATTTTGTTAACTATTTTGAATTTGTATGAAGTTTAAAACTTCGTATATATTTCAAGTACACCCTATCCTAACAAATTCTGAACACGTGTGAATTTGTATTTTACTCCCTCTATTTCATTGAAAAAGCCCCATGGGCTTTTTCAATAATTTTAAGGAAAATAAAAAGTTAAGGGTAATATTGGTAGTTTGGTTGAGTGGGGTCCATTTTAAAGGATAAAGTGTGTGGTATTTTAGTAAAATGAATATATTAATAGGGGTAAAAGTGTTATTTTGATTGTATAAAGTTGTCCTAAATAATGCTTGAAATTTAAATGAGGTGGAAATTGCAGAAAAGAGGAAAGTGGAAATTTAATTAGTGAGTGAAATAGAGGGAGTATAAGTTAAGAATAAATAAGATGAGGAGAATATGTCCAAATTTTATGGTAATGAATAATGCTTCTGATAATGTGTAGGGTATGGGACCCAATACCCACCACCTACTGCACCACCACCACCAGGATACCCACCACTGCCAGCGGGACCACAACCGGGGTATGAAGGGTACCCTCCACCGCCACCACACGGGTACCCTCCACCACAATACAATCAGCAGCCGAGACCAGGTGGTTATCAAGGTTACTTTCACAACGGGTACCCCCCACCTCCACCGCCTCAGCCTTATCCTCCTACACAAGTTTATCACTGTGACCATCCTCATTATCATCATCGTGATCGTGGTTGTGGCTCCTTTTTGAATGGATGGTATGCCAATCTTATCATCACCCTTCTTGTCATTTTGTTTTGTGTATTTTGTTTTATGTCTGCTTGATTAATTGTTTTTGTTTGGTCATGATTGGTGGTGTAAATGTGTAAATACTCAACTCATGTGTCACGATCAAAAAATAAACTGAAAAGGAAATGATAGAAAATGCAGTTGTTCGGTTATGAGAATCGATAGGCTACCCCAATAATAGAATTGTGGTAAGCTAAACACCTAGGTTCCATTATACAAATGAGATAAATGTTACGGAGTACAAGTTTATTCATAAAATTCCTTCATTGATTATTACAAAGTAACTAATGTCCTTATATAGGCTAAATGACTTTGGAAATAAGAGACAAAAGAATAAATGAGTAAGCTACCCGTAGTCTCACTTTTGAAGTGTATCATCATGGTATCATCATGAGTGAGCTAAACACCTAGGTTCCATTATATAGAATGATACAGTTTAAGGAGAAGAATGAATTGCTAATAAAAAGGGATAAAGAGGAAAAATATTAATTACTCTCAATACAGACGATATGTTACGACAATAAAACCGTGAGTACACGCAGAGCTTAGGGACCAAAAGAGCAACCAATGTATCTGTTATTTGCTTACTCACTTCTGCTTTTCTGGACTGTGTTCCATGTCTATTAGTGCCTTGTAGCATTTGAGCTCTCCAAGTCCAATTTGTGCATGGTGTAGCATCTTATGTTATAGTTTGTCTTCCTTAGAGTGAAGCATTCTTGAATTATCGGTGCGTGTAATTTGTTCGTGCTTCTGAAACATTCTCCATCTTATTTGAAACTTTGAACGATTTCTATTTATCTTGTTTGAAACTAAGGCAAGATATCAATACATATCTTGTTTGTGGGCATTTTACTTTTGTTAGGCATGCATTAAGAGCATCTATGGTCAATCGTTTTTCGTTACTTTTCATGTTTGATGCTTGGTAGAAACTAGAAACCATTTCATAAATAATTCCGTGTACATCTGTTGTTGGAAGCTAAAACAAGGTCACACAAGGGGATGGCCTCATAACTATCTAGCATTCATTTCATCATGTCAAATTGACGAGTTGTGCTGCATATATGTGTTGTGGAGAAATTTTCCTAACAGTATAGAACTTACGCTTCGAAGTCTTTAAACATTTTACCCATTACATATCGAGGATGGTGATTATCCATTCCCACTAGTATAGAACTTACGCTTCCAAGTCTTTAGACATTTTACCCATTACATCTCGTAAACAAAACATTTATTGAGTTTCTAGAATGAAACATAAATGGGATGAATAATGGGTGATAGTACCATTTAGAGAAACAAAATTCTCAAGAAACAGTAGGGAACATAGCCACTTATTCACCCTTTTATTATATCTTAACAAACTATAGGGGTCGAAATTCTCACAACCTAGCCAAATTATCTAACAATGTGCCCTTTTATTATAAGACCATAATGTTACAGTGAGACGGTCCCTAACTGTGGCATGCTAGTATATTATGTCAATCAGGAAACATACCGCTTATTTGTTTCATTTAGAATTTTGTAGTATCCGGCGGGTGAAATGGTGACTTGAGGGTCTTCACGAGGTTGATGGATTCATTGGAATACCATGAACTCCCTTTGGGTATTGTAATGCATCGGTAAAAAAAGGGATGTGTTGATGAGTTTGTAAAAAAGACGCCCTGAGAATGCGAGACTGGCCAATAGCTGCAAACGAATATAAATGAGTATTTGCATAGCAATCATTTTATGCTATGTACAATAGTATGTTCTTCATCGTAAGTGTACACCTGATATCCCTTACTCCTGCACACGCGGGAGATTTATAACTCTTGGTGGTAATTTGCTGCTGCTTATCAGTGGTCTCAGAAAAGACATCTTTCACTCTGAATTGTGAACGACTGCTATTATTTTGCATCTGACCACCTAGTAAATATGTCTTCATTTATTGTCGGTCTTTCAATTTGAAATTGAAAGACGGTCTTTTATAAGATAAACTCTTATATATCATATGTCGTGTGCCCCCACTGAAGTCTTTGATACTCCGTATTTATGTAGCTTGGCTGCCCTCTGTTGTTGCTGCGTATTTGAAGAGTGCTGCTTTTAGTCACTTCGCCTTCCCGACAGCTGATACTGTGCGCTTTGCAGTTTGTCTCTGCTTCGGCATTTGCTGGCTTGTATCGTAAACATCATTTTAAGGTCTGTTGTAACCGTCTTAATGCTTCATTGTTTGTAATTAACCCACCATGATGTGTCATATATTCAGACGACTGCTCTAACAGTAGAGTTTGCCAGTTGCAGCGATTATTGTCATGATTTATAAGTTTTATGTACCTATTAAAACAATTTGATATGACGCAGAATTGAATCGATGCATGCATGTATATTACGGGGTAGTTTTTAATAAATCATTGTGTCTCTCGATTTCTCTAATCCTTCGCCCGACAGCAGCTGTATAGAAAACCTGTCGTAATTTTTATTTTTAGAAGTGAAAACTTGCTATTTTAGATGCGCACTTGGTAACCCCTCAAGTATGCATACCAATAAGCCTTTTGTAGGACTGACTCTCGTTAAGATAAAGTAATATCAACCAAAAAGATACAGAGAAACGACCACAAGTACAGATAAGGACTTGTTATAATCTTATCGTTAGACCCGTCTCTCCCCCCTACTCTCTGGAAGTATTCGCATGTGACTCTGCATGATCTCTTATGCTACACTTTGGTTGCGTTTCTACATCAATACTATGTATTTTACGATAAAATAAGCATTTTATGAACAATATTTCTATAATATTATAAATGCAATCAAATTATTATATAAATACAATAAAAGTTATTAAATTTAAGTATAATAAAAGTGAAATGTAGGAAGAGGGTATAAAAAGAGCATGATAATTGGTAATGATGCTCCACAAGACTTGAGGCTTGAAAATGTGTTTAAAAAAAAAAAGGGCAAATAAATCCAAAAAACCAAAGTAGGAAATGAGTAGGCTTTATAAAAAGGAAGGAAGGAAGGATGGACCAATCACCCCCACATCCTCAAAAGTTGTTGCATTTTTGGGTTTTACCATTTTTAACCCATCATTTTGTCCATGCTTGATTTTGATGCCTCTACATATTCAACATCCATCACTTATTCTCGACTTTATCTATTATAAAACCGTCTCACGCGTAAGACAATTAATAGATTCACTAAACACTATATTTACTTCAACATTACATGAGATACAGATAAATTCTTCTGACCATTTCATAACGTAAAACAATCTCATCTTAGAATTTGCTTGCCCTTACGTTTAGTTTCTCACTAGTGTGTACATAAATAACTACAATGTCGTAATCCAATTGTCAATACCGATGTATCACGCACCGGTAAATCTCTTAATTTCATGGTAAACCTCATGTTCAAAGTGTTATTCCACTCTCCTTTATGTCATACAAGCAGCCTTAAGCGTTTCTTCAAAACACCACGACTCGTTCGTGAAAGATTTGGAAAAGACAACATCCATCCATGAACTAAAAAAGGCTACGTTTGTTAACAAATTTCAACCACGCTTACTCCCTTGTTTAAGGCATGAACCCGCATTTGATCACCTTGGTACTCTATATGAACTACGAAGAAATGTAATTGAAACAATACTAATAAATGTAGGAAAAAATCCCATCAATTGAGGAAATTAATAGTACTTGACATACATAAACCAGTTCTGCCTAAATTAATACAGTAAAGTACAACATATTTTGAGAACAAAGGGGAGGAAAACAAAATCCGTACAGATGGACCGACAGTTTACAAGGTCGAAACGAAATCCGGAGCGTCCAGTCTTCGCCCAACCAAAGTCCGGTACAGAAACATCTTCTCGACTTTCTGCCTGTCGTCGTCAAGGTTAAACTCCCCTTGATCGTTCTCGTTTATTATCTCCACGTTAAGTCGCGGCATCTTCCTCGCTAAGTACTTGCATGCCCCAAGAGTCACTTCACAGGACGACATCCAAAGGGATCGCATTGTTTCATACTTTCCCACGTCCGTTAGAAGAGCCATGTTTCCAAAGGGGCAATCTCGTATTTCCAGCTTCCGCAGTTTCTTACACCCGTTCATCACGTAAATCATCGCTTCATCGCTGTCCCCAGCAAACGCAACTGAGAGCATCTCTAATTGTTCCGCGTACATGCCTATGTAGAGGAATACCTTGTCGGTCAAGTAACCTGAGATGGATAACCGCCTCAAACGCTTGCATGACTGAACAATTGCCCCAAAACCCTCATCCAGCGGCTGACCCGTTACTGCGTCCGGTTTTACCGGGTCCAGGATACAAAGCCTAAAACGAGTGAAGTTTGGGCAGTTTTTGGCAACGGTTATTAGTCCGGCGTTGGTCATCTGGTGACAGAAATACAAGACCGAGTTAAGCTTGGGACACCCACTCGAGATAGCAACTAATCCTTCCTCAGTCACCGCAGCGTTGCCAGGAGCAAATGGGTCGGAAGGGAAGACTCTCAGCTCTTCCAGTTCTTTACAGGTCGATGCCACAACAGCAAGCCCTTTGTCACCGATACAGTCTAATATCTGTGAAATAAACAAAAAGACATTAGCATAAATTTACACAGTTGTCGACAAAGGATACTATGGACCTATTCTACTCATTTTATCTTAACATGTCAAACACAACAGAAAACTTCACAAGTCTTATTTCATAGGAGTATACTCAAAAACCTTTAAACTTCATAATTGAGCAAACTTCAAACTTCAGAAAACTTGTCATTGAACGAAGAGAAAAGGTCCTAAGGTCACATTAAGAAAGACGGTAAAACATGACAGTGTACAAACCCAAAGACGTTGAAGCTTGGTGCAATGGCGGATCAGCTTAGTGAGCTCAGCGCCATTGATTCCCGGAGCATAGCTCAGATTTAGTGTCGACAATCTCTCGCATAATTGATAAACAGCAGGAAGACAACGAGACGAGACTTCCAAGAATCCCGACAAACTACGGACTGATTCACACTTGGAGATGGCATTTTTTAATTTGTTGAAGGTCTCGGAATTGGGATCGTGAACAAAGGAGCCGGTGCCAAGATCCGTCAGTTGAGGCGCCTTTGCAAGGATTCTATAGAGCGTCTCTAATGGAACTGTGCGGTTTAGGCGGAGACTACGAAGATTGGGACTCCTGGCTACAAGCCTCTCGAGGGATGCAAGGTTGACTTCTCCCTTGAGGCATGCGAAATTGAGCGACACCAATGATGTGCTGTTCTCGGGAAAGCAACTTAGCCAGTGCCCCTTTCGATCGTCGACCTCGTTCTCTTGTAGGTCCAGTTCTTGCAAGCGCCTAATTTCATTACATAAGAGAGAAGGGTCAGCATAAGAAGAAAAGTGCACACTCCGTTCAATTTAACTAAAACAATAACTCAGACATTTAACTCAAACATTTACGCACAGGTTGAATATCAAGGTTCTGCCATTCAACTTTGAACAAGCTGAATAAATTATTGATAATAACAGAAGTCGAAAGAGAGTTTGACACAAAACAGTTCAGGAATAAAGAAAATAATTTCTCCTTGTTTTCCCTACGGATCCCTGCCCTCTTAACTCATCAAGGGTCGTTAATTTATACGGATCGACATAAAAAGCAAAAGCAAAAAATACGATGATGTCAAAGAATACAACTGATACCCTCACCCAATATTATAACTATGAGCCAAGAAGAACAATATACATAAACAAAGCCATATACTCAAAACCCTTTACAATCAAAAGCTCAATAATCTACATCAAAAGGAATAAACCAAGCATCGACGACAAAAAGAAGACGGTTTTCACTTCACCAATATGAACATGAAATTGAATATTCCACCACCTAAAATGAATGCAAAAATAACACCTACTTCCCAAACACAAAGGTCAACTGAAATGGATCATAAAGGTCATAAATTTGGTCCCAAAAAACAAAACTTTTAAGTATTCAACAACCAACATTTAATTTATAATACTAAGAATATAGAAAATAAACAGCAAACAAGATACCTTAACTGTTCCAAAAACTAATCCAACCACAGGGATGAAGTAACCATCTTTTTCAAAATAATATCACTCAAAAGTCAAACATATTCCAAATTTTTACCTCATTATTCCACATACATCCCCTATATCCTACTTTCCAACCTCCATATTCCTCGAATAATTTAAAAAGTTTGCAACTTTGCATAAAATTAGTCCATGTTTTCATTTAGGAAGACACAAACTCTTGCATGAGACGGGTTCACAAAAGACTTACTCAAATCAACTAACCTATTTCCAAAGCGATTTTAGATGGTTTCACGCAAGACGTACTCAAGTCGTAAACAAGTTGGAATATGACACAAACAACACACAAGTAGCACAAGTCAACCAACCAACCAAATTGCCACATGATTCAATCATACATTAAAGCATCAATCTTTCAACACAACACCTACCAAAAAAATCACTGAAACTTCATACAATCAACATCAACTACAACAAAAGACAAAGCTTTAGTTGAAAAAATCATATGGAGTCAGCTAACATGAACATGAACATGAATCATCCTCACACATTAAAGCAAAACTTCACACAACCAACATCAACTATAACAAAATCATATGGACTAAAGCTAAACATGAACATGAATCATCATTAAAATATAAAAAAAAAAATACCTGCAATTAGAGGCAAGAGCAGCAAGACCATCAGTAGAAAAACCCTCACAACTAACCAAAACCAAAGACTTAAAAGAAAGAAAAGACTTAGACAAAAGTTCAAGACTTTCATCAGAAACAATCATACGTTTCAAACGAAGAGATTCAAGAAGAGGGCAGTTAGAAGAAAGAGAAAGAATCCAAGGGTAAACATAACCACCCCAATCATGTGGGACCAAATTAAAATCTGCAAAATGAGGTTTTCCTTTTAGGGTTAATGACTTTAATCTAGGGAACCTTTGTATCAATTTTTCTGGGTTTATTGCATAACAATTTCCCACAAAAACCCTACATCTGCTTTCTCTCTCTACTTTGTACCATGTTTTGCACACTAATGATACTGAATTTCTGTCTCTGTTTCTTGTTACAAAATCAAACACATGCTCTAACACTTCTTCTGGGAAATAATTCATCCCTTTTTTTTCTTTCTTTTTTTTTGGGATGATTTTTTCCCAGATCTTATCAATTTTTTAGCAGATTTTGGGTGCTAAAATGCTGATTTTGGGGGTTTCATCACCATATCTTCAATGGGGATACTTCAAAATTTAATTTTTTTTGGATTTCTACTACAAAAATGGAAGCAAATTGATTGAAAAATAAGAAGATAGAAAAAAAATGGAATTTTTTTATTTTTTTTTTTGGTTAAAAAGCAAATTTTGAGGTTATCATCACTATATTGCAAATGAAAAGGTGATGATTCAAAGATCTAATAATAATATTATTATGGGGGAATTTTTAATTTTTTTTTTACTTTGTTATAGAGAAATTATTTCAAATAAAGAAGAAAATAAAAATAATATTTTTTCTCTCTAGAAAAAAAAAAATAAGTAAAAGTGATGTTGTTTTGTGTGTTACAAGAGAAAAACAAAAAACTATGACTCACAAAAGATATCAAAAGACAGTTTAACAACCAATTAAATTTATTTATTTTTTAAAAAAACAAAAAAAGGTGTTTTATTTTTAACCGCGGTTAGTTTATTGACCAGGGTTAATAAAAAAGAGGGGGAGTTAGATCGGACGGTGGAGATAAGTTGGCGTGGAGATTGATGATTGAATTGTGACCGTTGATTTAATATGTGGTACAACAACACTTATACGGAGTATATTGTATGACATGCATGTGTCCTTATCACTTGTATCGATGGGTGAGCTCCTTCTCTGCTTAAAATCAAAATAAAAAAATGGGGAAAAAATAAAGAAAGTGAATGACGAAAATACCCTTGGTGTTGTGTGTGGGGAACAGTGGAGTAGTGTGGGAGAAGACGAGGGTATTTTGGGAAACACGAGAACCTATGCGAACATGGCCATGTGAGGGGTATCTTTGGGTCCCACTTCGACTTTGTTAAATCAGGGCTCAGAAAGCGAGTGTGGGTTTTTATTATTTTACTCCCCTAGTACTCACCCTTTGTTATCAAAAATTAATTACTCACCCTTTGTTATCAAAAATTAATTACTCCACATAAATTATTTTGTTGAGAAAGATTAATTTCATTAATAATAAAATACGTGACACTTATAAATGGTAACAAGAGCAACTGAAAATAAAATTACAAATATCTAATTAAAATTTTTCTCCTTAAAACACAAATCACTAGTAGAAAAAAAAAATCGTTGTTGTGTACCAGCCTCTATATCATTGTTGTTTGTTTATACAGCATTCTTTGAGGGGCTATGTGGATCTGAAAAGGTTTTGAAGCGAGAGAAATTCCTTGGATTTCGTAAAATGTAGACAGCACCTCGACACCATATGTAATATAGGATTAACTTCCTCTAGCCAAGACATAAAAGTCGAGCTATAACTTTCGCTATTTGCATAGTCTGACTCTTAAGGTTCTCGATATTAGCCCTAGTCTTTTTTTGGATTTGCATCACATTAATCGTAAGGGCTCTAATCATTTCTTCTGTACACAGTCACACAGATGAACTAAGTGGGGTGTGCAAAACTTCGCTCGGTCTCGATTGAAGTCTCCTAAGAGATGAATTGTATAACTCTCATTGTTCAGTGTCGTGAGCTAAATTAAGGAAAAACTATCACTTCTCGTCATAGCTTAACTCATTTATGAATCTTCCTTCAATCATAGTATCAACATAACCTGCAGTTTTCGCATTCAAACCGTTATAAATCCCATGACAAACTTCCCAAGTTTCATAAGTATGACGACAACGAATAGCATATTCATGGAGCCTATTAAAATATTTATAAAATAATTCATGCTCATATGGGGGAAATATTTTGTAGTCATCTAGTCTAAAAAAATAGAACAAAAACAAAATTAAAAACAAAAAATTATGACTATATACAATACAGCACAAACACAATTAACATCATTCCCCGGCAACGGCGCCAAAATTTGATGGGCTTAATGTCGATTGTCGGTCGAGTGTTAGTACTTGAAAAACAATTCTACACTTCACATTCGACCAACTCTGGTTGAGTGCAACTACTTGATTTCACGAATTCTTCACTTTTTGACTTGATCTTTGACTTTGACGCTCCTTTTGACTTCAAAAACTAGCTCCCGACATCGTCCTTCTCGTCTCCACACATAATGTACCTAAACACAACACCAAAAACATTAAAACCCACTAAAGTGACACTCACTTGATTTCTTCATAATTCTCCTTCAAAATACATCATCTTAGCTTTCGAACCATACTAAATTAAACGTCTTAACCTATACTAATCGAGTTATATCACATCCTAAAATAAAAAGATAAACAAATCAATGATACACCCAAAATAGAATAACTAAACAAATGATTTATACCGAGGGATTATGAATTATGCCCATACAAACTCATATGAGATCGTTTGTATGTTGAAAATTCTTACTAACAACTGCAGACCTGGGAAATGGGTTAATCGGGTCGAGTATGGGTCGGGTCAGTTCATATCATGTCATTTCGATTTAATGAATATATTGTGTTGGTCGAGTCTAGGTCGGGTCATTTCAGATCTCGGGTCATTTTCGGGTCAATCACTTTTATTAAAATTGGTTCATAAATATGATTTTTGTGTATAAGAGTTGATAAAAAAATTAAAAAAAAAAAAAAAATCCGAATCAGGTCAATTTGGGATTTTGGTTAATTTGGGTCAACAAGTTTTGGGCTGGATCTAGGTCAGGTCAGGTCATTCGAATTTCAAGTAACTTTGGGTTGCATATTTCAAGTATCGGGTCAGGCTTATTAGGGCGATTAGGTTTGTCACATCTACTACATTAGTTTTGTTTGATATTGCTAGACCTAACCATAGCCAGATTGGCTCGCCACAGGCTAGCCTTTTTTGTACAACCCAAATCTGCCCATTAGAGTGATGGGACGGACCGGACTTCTAAGGTCCAAGTTCGGCCTATTGGTTATAAAGTAACTTAAAAGAGGGGGGGGGGGGGGGGTCAAAAGTCGAGGCACGAGCCCGACCCATTATCTCGACGAGCGAGGCGGGGCTAAGCGAATGCGGCCCATTAGTCGGGTTGAGTCGAGCCAGATCGGCCTGCATAAATGACCACCTTTATATATTGCATAAGTTTAAGGAATATGATGGTCTCATAACATATTCAATGTTACAAGAAAAAGTTAATTCATTTATAAGATCTACTTTGTATAATTTGTAATTTAAACCAATAATCTTTGTATGAAACGATTTTATAATAACATTACCTTATTTATGATCATTTATATAGCTTTTGTACCTTTTTTCATATAATATTTGTATTCACTTAATTGATAATTGTAAGATTTTTTGGTCACCATGTTAGGCTTTGTTCTTTTAGGCTTATAAGGACTGAATTTATAGAAGCTGAACTCATAAGGGTTGAGCTGAACTTATAGGAACTAAAGTCTGTTGAAATTAAAGTTCGAAGGGGCTTATAGGAGCGGAACTTGTAAGAGTTGAACTCATAGATGTTAGATGCTGAACTTGTGATGTATTGTATTTATATATGATTTTAGCCCCCGTTTTACTAGCGATTTATTTATATTTTAGCGCATTTATTCGCTTTAAGCGATATTTTTCCTCCGAGTTGCTGGTTTTCGTTGTGTGGCTTTGTTTTGCAGGACATAGCCGATTTGAGGAGGATTTGCGCTATTCGGGACGACATTTTGAGCTCCCGAGATCGCTAGGTGAAGTTGTAGTGCGTGGAAGTATTGCCGAGGATGAGTACGAGCCAAGAAACGGTGATTTAAACCCGTCCCGAGACCTAGGGACGACGAAAGAAGCTCATATCCTCGTTCACGACTCCGTCCCTAACCCTTGGGACGAACCATGCCTCGTCCCTACACCTTGGGACGACATACAAAAGAATTGAAGTTGAGCAAAATTGAAGGAAATTTGCTTATGTATCCGGGAAGCTCATCCCGGTCTGTCGGGATGTTTGTCCCGATCGGGACGCCTGTTTCGGAGCTGCGGGACGGCCCTATCTTTTGGGATTCTGTTTTTCTTCGAGTATTATACTTGCTGTAAAAAGATGAGAAACACTTATGCTTTTATTTTCGTTTAATGCTTATTTTAAGGAGAAAAAAAAAAAACTAAAAATTCTACTCTTGTAATTTGATTTCCTTTGTTTAATTTCAATCAAAAATCATCGGTTTGCATCATCGTCTTGCTTAATTCATCATCTACTTCACTTTCTTTGGTAATCATCATCATCTCCCTCTTGCTATTATTTGATTTTTTTTTATTGTTCTCAAGTATGTATTTTTATGATTTGATTTGTCTTGTTTGTACTTTAATCATGAGTGAGTAGTCATCTTTCTGGGGAGACGGTAAGTTCGGTGTACGTGAACTCATAATGCTTCGGGATGATCATGTCCATGCTTGGTTTTGTATGCTTGTGCTTTATTGATTGTGATTATTGGCCATAATCCCTATCCCTTATTCCCAAACTTAAGAACGAAAGTCTAGTTTGAGAATAAAACGTAAGCATACAACGAAGTCTTTGCTAGTAAAAGCGAGAGCACGCTAGTATAGTTCGAGGGCGACTATAGCCGAGAGGACGAGTCAAACCCCTAGCTAGCTTAGCATTCTCATTCCGAGTGTCACTTAACCACGCATACCCGTAACGAACCTAATCCATAGACCTTTCTTTATAAGTTAAACTCCTTTTACTTTCCGAGCTTTAGCTTTAGTGAACCAAACCAACACTCGAACTGACCAATCTAGAATCCATCCATAGATAACATACAATTTCAACTTTCTCCCTGTGGAAATCGATCCCGACTACCCTATCTACCTAGTAGTGTGTGTGTCCGGTTATCTTTGATTAGGCGTTGCGACTTTAGCCTATCAACTTGCAGAATTGAACCTTAATTTATTAGAGTTGTACCTATAAGAGATGAGTTGAATTTATAGGAGCTGAAATTATAAGCTGAATAGAACAATGCCTTAGTAGTTTTTGTATATCTTTTTATCATTTTTATTTCACTTTAACTATAATTTGTAATCAGACTCACCCTTAATTTGTTGTAACACCATCTTATAAGAAACTAACTTTTTTTTTTTTTTTTATTTGGTGTATTTCATTATAGCTGATTAAGTTAGAGTCGACTTGCTAGGTCTTGTCCATTCGACCAACTATTTTAGCGGTTTTAGACAATAAAATTTATAAAAATATACTTGAAGTACACAAGGCGGACATGTCAATATCGCTAATGAAAACGTCTTATAAAAGGCTTACAATTGACTCTTAATCGATTTTTTGATGCATAACGACGTAAAAATCTTATATACCAATAAAAAAAATTAAGGATTCAATTTTTTAAAACTAATATAATTTAACTCATGATGAAAAAAGATACTCCGTACTCCATTTTATACGGAGTACTATACAAGGTCATGGTTAGCTATATGTTCAAATCTATATATGGTGGTATAATAAGGGATTGTTCTCTTTGCCTTATTTTTTCCGAAATCTGAAGTCTGAAGTCTTCTTAAGTTTTCTGAAGTTTTTTTGAAGTCTTTTATACGTATCTGAAGTTTTCTTAAGTTATCTGAAGTATTCTTAAGTTGTCTGAAATTTTCTTAAGTTTTTTAAATTTTTTTTTTAAATAATATGAAATTTTCGAAAATTTTGATAATTATAATATTTTGAAGAGTAAAAGTAGTAATAATAATATATAATAATAATAAATAATAATATAATTAATAGTCATAATGTAATATAATAATAATAATAAAAAATAGTTATTAATACATTTTATTGTTATTATATTTTATTGCTATATTATTATAAAATTAAGTATAATAAAATAAAATAATAATAATATTTTACTATTATTATATTATTGATACATTAATAATTTAATAAATTAAAATAACAAAAAAAAATCATATAATATTTTTATTATATTTTTTGAGAGTAAATTGACGATTACATCCATGGTTTATTGCCAACTTGAAACTTACATCCACATTGTTTTCGACTTTGTAACTATTACCACTATGTTTGGTTTGGCTAATGGTTACTACCATATTTAATCCGAACCTAAAAACACCACTTGAAAAGTCAAAAATGCCCTTACTTTCACCTGCCCTCCTTTTACTCCCCCTTCCTTCCTCATTCTTTACTTCCACGACAAAAGTACATACTTCAATTTGACTTCAATTATTTACATTACTTTAATCTGACTTCAATTATTTACTTCCACGACAAAATTACTTTGCTTATTTACATTCACCAGGAATTTGTTCATGAATTAGGTCTCCACAAATCGTGCGTATTGTTTATATCTGGAGAAGGTATGTGAATTTCATGATTTTTTGATGAATTTTAGTGATGGTTTTCTGTTTTCATCCCCAATTTTGAAAAACGAATAACTGTAGCCTGAAATTAGTTTAATTTACACTTAATTTAGCTTAGTTTACCTTGAACTAGTTTGTTAAAGTGTTGTATTAGCAAATTTTCGGTATTAACTAGCTGTTAAATTCGAAAACCCTAATTTTCGAATTTGGGGAAACTTTGAATTATTTCTCATTTGTATTTCAAATTTGTGTTTAGGATGTCGATTCCTACCACTTTTGATGCGCGCCTCCATGCTGGTGGTCGCTTTGTAATCCACAAGAAAACGATTACCTACGACAATGGACTTTTGGTGTTAATGGGTCAAGTGTCAAGACGGGAATTGACCTATCATAAGTTAATGGTTGAAGCTAAGAAAGTTGTGGGAGAAGATGTGAGCGCCTTTTTATGGTACAGGAAAAAAGGGAAGTCGTTGCTTCACGGGAGAACGATTATCATTTGTGACGATGATATTGAGGATGTGATTAACTCTCGAGATAAGCATAATAGGTTAGATATTTGGACTACAATGAGAGTGATACCATTTTCAAATCACTCCGTGCTCACCCAAAACTATAATTTCCGTACAAAAGCGTTGTCTAACCCAGATACCCTAATACACATGTCACCAAAAAGTGGTCCCTCCAAAAGAGCATCTCCTATTAAAAAAACACCAACCATTCCACTTAGAAAAAGTCCAAGACTTAATTCTGTAGTTAATGTCACACCTCCCAAAACTTTACCAATTTAATCTTCAACTCCAAAGCTTGCAAAATTACCAGTGAGGAGAGCTTCATCTAGGGGAGGAAAAAATAATGTAGTTAACGTCACACCTCCCCATGATGAATCTGAGCGGAAAACTTTGAAACAACAGCAGCAGCAACCGAAGTATGTGAAACAACAGCAGCAACAGCAGAAGGGAAGTCGGGTACAATCGAAGAAATGTCAGCTTCACGAAGAAGGTGAAGGAGATCGGGAGAACGGAAAGCAAAAGGAAACAGAGAAGAAGAAGCAGAAGGCGAAGAAGAAAGTTCAGGAGAAGTTGAAGGGGAAAGGAAAAGCTAAGGAGAAAGAAAAAGAAGATGACATTCCATGTTGTGATACTTGGGAGGAGTTGTTTGAATTGAGTGATGAGGAATCTGGTGACAGTGGTGATGATATTGACGATGATGATTTGTTCAATAAAGAAGAGGTGTTTTAGCGAACCAAAAACGAAGGTGCTCCAAAAGTTGTAGATTTTGAAGAGAGGTTAGGGACTGATAACATTGAAGAAGACGACCTTAGGAGTATTGACGGATCTGACACTGAGTTGGATGAAATTTCTGTTTTCAATCCTTCATTTGATTGGAAGAACAAGGTGAAGTTGGTCTCGGTTTTGGCAGTGTCCAGTTGTTGAGGCAGGCGTTGAGAGTGCATTCTATACAAAACCGGTACGACTACTACTTTAGTCATAATGGCAAGGATCAGGTGACCACTTACTGTAAGTATAAGTGCAACTGTGAGTGGGATCCCATTCGAGCGAAGATTGTGAAGTGTCGCTGCAAGAAGGTGGTTTGTCATTTTCGACTTCATCCAACAAGAAGGAAAAATCAAGAGTTGATAGTGATAAGGACAATGAACGCAAATCACAAGTGTGCATTCGTGGGTAAGACTCGAAAACTTAGTAGTGAGTATTTGAGTGAACACTATTGAGGATACCGGATCGGGATCCCTTCTTGACGCCCCGCTCGCGCCCGCCCTCGAAAAATGTCATGGGGCGGAATGCACGGCGCGGGAAAAATGCGTAAAAGAGCGGCGCGTACAAGCGCGCTCCTGCGGGTCATTGCTCGAATTGCTATGGGGGATGTCATTGCGTAATTTGTTTAAAGCATTTTAAAGAAATATTGAAAAATCATTTAAAAGCCGTTTTCGGAGTCGCCACCAAATTATGAGGGAATTTGGACGGATTCAGTAGCGTCTTGGACTCGAAGGCGAATCTTAGAGTTCAAGGTGCGTCGATACCTATCCGTCTAAGGCAATTGTGAAACCAGAGCGGATTCGGGGTGAGGTACTCTCAGAAAGTTTGTCAAAATGCGTTATGAAAAGCAGAATCGAAAAGCCTACGTAAAAGTAGCCATTACTAGCTTGAAAGCGATGTATAATTTGATATTTGAGCAAATGCAGACCGCTACGCATGAAGTGCGATATGTGACTCGATAAATATGCGTAAAAGCAAATGTATACGTCAAAGTTATGACGGGTTGCTATAGGAAATGTGCACAAAACGATAATTCATTGTTTGAATTATCATTTAAATGCTATTTTCCGACTCATATGTGTGTAAAAGTTTGTTTAAAACCCTCAGTTTTGCATGCTTTAAGACTAATGAAGACAGTACAAGTTTTGTCGAAATCATGTTTAGTCGTTTAATGCGTAAATGAGAATTTGCATAATGTAAAGTGGCGTCCGTTTGTTCATTGTTAATTGTGTCGTTGCTTATGCGATATTGGCGAGGGTTAAGACGGATTAAATCAGAATCGCTCTGAGCGTATTACGAATACGGGTTCGCAATGCCAATACCGGGTCGGGTCAGGAACCCGTATGACCGAGTCAAGTGTGAATGTGTAGATAGAGAAGAGAGTGATGATAATTCATGGTTTGAAATGGTTGAATAAGGGGGTGTATATATAGGGATTTCGAGCCGCCAAAATGCCAGAACAAAGGAAAAATCGCCAGTTCACTGGCAATTTTTGTCTTTGTTTTGCTGTTCGTTTGGCTGTGCGTAAGCGCTTACGTACTTGAGTAATGATGGTGTTTTGTGTTTGCAGGTTTTGTCGAGAATATGCTGGGTCTGTTTCGTGTTTCGTGTTTCGTATTTCGTGTTTCGTGCTTTTTTCGGGTCTCGGGCCGAAAAATGTTTTTGTCTTGTATTGAATTATTTTTGTGAAACGTGTTTAGACGTGAGCTCGGCTTGAGCGTCTTACGCCTCGGGAGGCGTGCTCGGGTGTATTTGTAAGCCTTTTCGGGTCTCGGGCCGAAAAGTGTTTTTGTCTTGAATTGATTTGTTTTTTTGAAATGTGTTTAGACGTGAGCTCGGCTTGAGCGTCTGACGCCTCAGGAGGCGTGCTTAGGTGCTTTTGTGGGCTTTTCTTGTGTGGGAAAAGGCTTGTTTTTGTGTTGGATCGGCTTAAATAAAATGACTAAACAAATACTCATTTTACACGACATGCAAATAAGTCACTTATGCGTTTAAACGACTTAAAATGTTTTCGACAAAATGTACCGTTTTGACATTACGTTAAAAACATGCTTTTTGTGAAAAGTCCATTTCATCACAGGGTTTGTGTTCGGGGGGTACGGATACGGGTATCTACAGAGCCCCCAGTTTGACCGAGCATGGACTAAAGCGCTAGTCAAACTTAATGATAGTATCCGGACCTTTACAGTCTCGATACCACCTGGCGGCGCTAAGCATGTGTCTCGAGGGAGAGACGAGGACTTAGTGCCGGGAAATGCGGGGCGGGACAACATTTTTTAGGACATGACGGTCCGTGCATGTTTAAAGGCGTGCCTGCCTGTTGACGTCTGGTGTCTTTGAGCCGTCTGCTGATGTCAGATGCTTCTTTATGGCGTTTTGTAGTCTAGCCGAACTTTGTGTCGTGCGTGAGATGGTTGGTGATGTTGAATGTTTCGTGATGGCATTTTGTAGTCTAGCTGAACGTTGTGTTGTGTGAACGCTCGCTCGCGTGCTTGTGCTCATGTATGAGTGCTTGTATTCATGTATGAGTGCTTGTGTTTTGATATTATCTCGTAAAGAGTGTAATGCTTGGATGTATGATTTGCAAAATAGGGTGCGTGTTTACGTGTTTAACTCGTAAGGGAGTGTACGTGTGTGACTCGTAAAAGAGTATTTGTGCCTTGGTGCTTATGTGTAAGTGCTCGATGTTTGGCTCGTAAAAGAGCGTAATTGCTTTTGACTCGTAAAAGAGTGTATGTGTTTATATGTTTGACTCGTAAAAGAGGTATGGTGTTTAGTTGTTTGACTTGTAAAAGAGGTACGTGTTTAAGGTGTTTGACTCGTAAAAGAGGTACGTGTTTAAGGTATTTGACTCGTAAAAGAGGCTCGTGTTTGGTATTCGACTCGTAAAAGAGGTACTCCCTCTATTTCATTGAAAAAACCCCATGGGCTTTTTCACAATTTTTAAGGAAAATGAAAAGTTAAGGGTAATATTGGTAGTTTGGTTGAGTGGGGTCCATTTTAAAGGATAAAGTGTATGGTATTTTGGTAAAATGAATATATTAGTCGGGGTAAAAGTGTTATTTTGATTGTATAAAGTTGTCCTAAATAGTAATGGGGCTAAATGAGTGAAATTGCCGAAAAAGAAAAGTGGGGCTAATTGAGTGAAATAGAGGGAGTACGTGTTTGGTGTTTGACTCGTAAAAAAGGCACGTGTTGGGTTGTTTGACTCGTCAAAGAGGCTCGTGTACAATGTTTGACTCGTGAATGAGGCTTGTGTATAGTGTTTGACTCATGAAAGAGGCTCGTGTTTGGTGTTTGACTCGTAAAAGAGGCATGTGTTTGGTGCTTGACTCGTAGAAGAGGTTTCGTGTATAGTGTTTGTCTCGTAAAAGAGGCATGTGTTTGGTGTTGGACTCGTAAAAGAGGCATGTGTTTGGTGTTTTACTCGTAGAAGAGGTTTCGTGTATAGTGTTTGTCTCGTAAAAGAGTGTAGATGTGTCTTAGGTGTTTGACTCGTAAAAGAGTGTAGATGTGTGGATGTTTGGCTCGTAAGCGAATGTATGTGTTCAGGTGTTTAAGAGAATGTTTGTGTTAAGGTGTGTATGTGTTTAGGTGTTTAACTTGTAAAAAGTGTAAATGCTTAGGTGCTCGACTTGTTTTTGATGAGTATGTGCTTGCTTCCGACTCGTGGAGGAATGTCGCTGACTCGTATAAAGTGTTTTGATCCATGAATGGGCATTTTGTCTTGATTCGTAAAGAGGGTGTAAATGTTTTAACTCGTAAAGAGTGTATGTAATTTGACTTGTAAATGGTGTATTTGTCTTGACTCGTAAAGAGTGTATTCGTTGTTGGCTCGTAAAGAGTGTATGTGTTTTGATTTGTGAAGAGTGTATGTTGCTTTGACTCGTAAAGAGTGTATATGATTGGCTCATGTTTTTGAGCGTTCTCGATCATGTTTTATGTTTGAATGTCTTGCGCTTGATGCTGTTGTTGAGTGTTTGTGTTTATGTCTTGAGATGCGTGTTTTTCTCGTGTCGGAGTGTTCAGTCGTTTCTGCAATTATGCTAGTGCTTGCGTTTGTGTTTGTGCTTATGCTTACGTTGGTTTAGAGGTTGCGCCTAACATTTTTTCATGAGGTTGTTTTAAGGTATTGTTGAACCTGTTTTCGCATGCAACAGTGTAAGGTATTGTTGAACCGTTTTTGCGTGAGGCAGTTTGAGGTGTTGCTAAACCGTTTTTGCGTGAGGCAATTTGAGTTGTTGCTAAACCGTTTTTGCGTGAGGCAGTTTAAGATGTTGCTAAATTGTTTTTGCGTTAAACGATTTGCTCGTGTTGTAGTGTGATTGTGTGGTGAGTTTGTTTATGTTATTTTGGCTTGTGCTACTGGGTGTATAGTTTGTCTTGCCTTCGGGAGAAATTTGAGCTGAACCTAGTTTTGAATTAGTTATGCTAGTGCTTTTTGCTAGATGTCTTGTCATGGAGAGAGCTTGTTTTCTCGTTTGAACCTCATGTTTGGGATTTGCCTTTTGGTGCTCGCGTTCTGTTGCTTCTTAAAGTGCATGTGCGTGTTTGTGTCTAATTGTGAAGTGTGCTTAACGAGCTTCGCTGAGGTTTGTTGCTATGTTTATCATGGGTGCTGCAGCTCGTGTTGTTGCTTCGTGCACATCTGTTAGCGGTGTTATGTATGTGTGATGTTGCGTATCATCGGGCTTGGATGTGTGCGTGATGTTTGAGATGTGTGGTTTGTTATGGTTGCTTATTGTAGGCGTATGTCTGCTTGGAAGGTAGTTGTTTGTGTTTTTTGTTCTTTGTATGACATTTTGTGTTGTATATCCGCTTGGGATGTATGCTAGGGCGCATTCTTCTGAGAATGGGATGTTTTTGCGTGTTGTATTTTGAAAGTTTGAACCTTGCAGGTGTTTCGTGTGCTTGTGTGTGAAAAGGTTGACGGCGGTCTGTAAGAGACGCCTGAACCGTGAATGTTTGTGCTGTGCGGAGGAAAAACTTTGCGATTTTGCTTTTAAAGTTAGCCCCCAGTTTGAGTTAGTTTTTTATGTTAAAACGTTAGTCAAACTTGTAGTAGCTGCGTGTGTGTCTTTGCTTTTGAATGTAGCCCGTGGATTGAGCTATATTCCTGCTATTTTATTTTGCTTTTGTGTTTTGTTGTTGTTTGTGTATTGTTTTGCGTTGAACGTTGCTTTAAAGCTTTGGATTAATTTTTGTGTCGATTGTACCCTTCGTCTTGTGTAGGTTTTGGGCGTGTCGTTTTTTGTGTTGACTATGCCTTTGACTTTTAAGTTTCAGGCATGCCGTTTTTGTGTTGAACGTCGGTTGTGTTTTTGTAAAGATGTCTACGTATCTATGTTTATGGAATCAAACCGGCGTGGTTTTGGATGTATTTTAGAGGTTTGCTACCCCGCCCATGTTTAAGGACTTGTATGTCCGTCGTGTATGATTAAGGACATGTCGGTCCGGCATACATGTTTAGGGACATGTCGGCCCGTCGTGTATGTTTAAAGACATGTCGGTCTGTCGTACATGTTTAAGGACATGTCGGTCCATCGTACATGTTTAAGGACATGTCGGTCCATCGTACATGTTTAAGGATATGTCGGTCCGTCGTACATGTTTAGGGACATGTTGGTCCGTCGTACATTTTTAAGGACATGTCGGTCCATCGTACATGTTTAGGGACATGTCGGTCCGTGGTGCAAGTTCCTGTTTGGATGATGATTGCGAGATTTTTGTTTAGAGATGTCTGGTTGCGGGCCTATTAAAATAGGGCTTCTGCTTGTGTCTTGTTATTGTGGAGTTCTGGGATGTTCGTGAGAACATCTTTTTGTTGGCCAATTGAAGTAAGACTTTTGTTTTTGTTGTTGTAGGGTGTTTGTAATGAAAATTTATTTGTGGGCCTATCGAGGTAGGGCTTTTGCTTTTGTTGTTGAATGGTGTTTGCGATAAATATCGGTTTGTTTGTGGGCCTACTAAAGTAGGGCTTTTGCTTTTTGTTTGTTTAGGTTGTTCGTGAGGAACATTTGTTTTTGTTTGCCTATTGAAGTAGGGCTTTTGTATTTGTTGTTGTAGTGTGTTCGTGAAGAACATTTGTTTTTGTTTGCCTATCGAAGTAGGGCTTTTTGTTTTTTGTTTGTTTAGGGTGTTAGTGAGGAACATTTATTTTGCAGGCCTATCGAGGTAGGGACAAGTTTTGGGATGTTTGCGAGGAACATCTACTTTGCAGGCCTATCGAGGTAGGCATCTTGTTTTTGTTTTGGGATGTTTGCGAGGAACATCTATTTTGTCGTGTTTGCATGTGATCTAAGGTGAGGTGCCAGCCCCCTGTTTTTGTGGGTGAGTAATCGCATGTCGCGTTTATGGTGCATGGGCTAATTGTTGTTTTTTGTGGGTGAGTATGTGGTGATGTAGCTTTCCCGCTTAGGAAGGGGTTCCTAGCTTAGGCAAGTAGGGGTGTCAATTTAGATATCGTAGGTGTGCTTTCGTTTGACGGGGATTTGTGTTTTGCCTTCGTTTTGTAGGTGAGAGGAGAATGCGTTCCGTTGTGTTTGTGAAGCTTGAATGGTTGCGGTTGCGTTGGCGGTTGTGGTTGAAGAGGTGTATCTAGTTGTGTTTTGAGTAGGGTGCTTCCAGTAGTGCTAGGTAGAGTGTGTCTTGTGCTGTTGTGTGTAGTCGTTGCACTTGACTGCGCTTTGAGCGTCGTGGATGCTTACTCATGTCATTCTCTTTGTCAACTTTGCCTTTTGCATTGTACCTGCAGGGTTAGTGCTCAAGAAAAAACTATATCTGAAATGTGTTTTTCAAAAAGAGTCGTTCGAAAATGTAAAGTGTTTTTGAAAATGCTTTTGTTCAAAATGTATTAACCCGAGTGTTGAGTTAATTTTTTGAAAAATGCTTTTGAAAATGATGACGAACTGTTTGAAGGACGTGTTGCCTCGTGCATGTTTAAGGGCATGCCGGCCCGTGATAGCGTTTTGAAAACTGAAAAGTTTTGAAAAGGGCGGTTTGAATGTCGCCAAATTGTTTTTTTGACGCCAAAATTGCGTGTTGATTGGAAGAGAATCGACTCGATATGTGAGTCGATGTTTATGGAATGCTTGGGATGTCGAAAACTTTGAAAGACAAAGACGAATCATATGCGTGACTCGAGACTCGACGGTTGCATGAATCTCACATTTGGGAACATGCGCGTTGTTAGAGCCCCCAGTGGTGTTTGCTTGTCTTCGGTAGGATGCTCTTGTTCCTGCAAAACAGAGTTAGACTAAAAAGCAGAGTATTACTCCTAGGTCTAGGACAACTTTGCCTCGACGTATTCGTTTTAGATGCCTCGATAAAGAAACAATTTGCTTTTGAGTTGTGATTTTGATGTGGACACGTCCTTAGCTTAGTGAGCTTTAGACGGAAGAATGTTTTGTGGATTTTTGTAAAGGGTTGGTTGAGCTCGGGTGAGCGGCCTACGTATCCACAATGGTGGAATCAAACCAGCGTAGTTCGGGTGCTATATGTTTAAGGGCATGCCGGCCCAGAGTTGTGTTTGCTTTTGTAAAGAGTTTGAAAGTGCATGTTTAGGGGCATGCCGGCCCGCAGAATGTATTTGTAAAAGGTGCACGTTTAAGGGCATGCCGGCCCAGAGTTGTGTTTGTAAAAAGGTGCATGTTTAAGGACATGCCGGTCTGGAGTTGTGTTTGTAAAAAGGTTCATGTTTAAGGACATGCCGATTCGTGAAGTGTGTTATGTGTTTAACCTCGATACATTGCATCCTAAGGGTAGGTTCTCCTTAGTTGATCTAGGCCGCTTGTTGTTTCTGCTGAGTCTTCGATTTGGAAATCCAGAGACTATGCCACTTGTTTGTGGGCTTCAATGCTTCTTGCCTTTTGCTTGCTTCGCCACTTGCTAGAGGGCTTTTTAGGCTTTTTTGCTTTGTCCCTTGCTTCAGAGCTTTGAGACTTTTTTTTTCTTTTTGCTTTTGCTATTATATTTATTTTTTTTGCTTTTGCCTTTTGCTTTCTCGTCTGTATTTGAGAATATGTCACGCCTTTTGTGCCCTGGGCTTGTGATTTGTCTTTGCTAGACCCTGCGGTTTGGTGGTCGCTTGTGATCGTATGTCTATCACGCCAGACCCCTTTGACAGGTTCGTTTGCTTATTAGGCACGCGATCGAGTACGCGGAGGGCGATTTAGGAATACTCGTACCTCTGGTCATGATCAAATTCATGATCACTGTGGAGCTCCAAATTAATGGATCCTCCTCCAAAAGCAGCGGAGTAGTAGATCACAAGGTGACTACCAGACCTTAGGTGTTTAGTTGTCGGAAGCCTTTTTGTTTTTGTGTCTTGTATTGTTGTTGCCTTTGACCTTTGTATCCGGTCCAGACCTCTTTCGGATGACTACTCCTAGGATGCAATGTATGTCGGTGCAGAATGAATTTTGTGTAAGACAAAAGAAGCTGAGTTATGGGCAAACTTGTTCCTTTATCGATTTGTTAAAATGTCGTACGTCAAAGACTCGATTGTCCTAGACTGATAGAGATTGACTCGATGCTTATGACTCGACCCGTATTGAAAACATTGCAAGCCGCTTAATGTGGTCCGCGAGACCGTCATTGGTGCCTTGATGGATGCTTTGGTGGATGTGTGGAACCCGGGAACCGCCGTCGAGGGACCCAACTCGGCGTCTTGCTTAAAGGGCGGATTTAAAGTTAAAAAAGATTAAGTTAGAAAAACCTTTAAGAACTGTATGGAGTCGCCACCTATTTATCGCGGAAAATAGGAACCTGCTACCATGTTCTAAGCTAAAAACATGTCCTAGATTTGAACACGCCTTGACACCCTAGATCTAAGGCTTGTGAAACCAGTTGGATTGGGGTGAGGTACTTTAGAAAAAGAGTTAATTCAAATAATGATTTATGAAAACCTTTTAGAAAAGCCTATGTAAAAATAGCCTCTACTGACCTAGAACAATCCTTGTAAGATGATAATTGAGCTAATGTTATCGCTACGTACAAGTGCGAAAAGTTTGTAAAATAATGCAGATGCAGATGCAAAAAGATTGATTAAAACCCTCGATTTAGCATTTTTAACTTGTTAACGAAAGCAGTTGATTAAAGGTCGAATTCATTGTTTAAGTTGATTTAATGCAAAAGAAAAGGGTGCAAGATGCATGCAAATAAAATAAAGTTCAATTGTCCATTGGTTTATTTTATAAGAATTCGATTCTTATGCGACTTTGGCGTGTCATCGGATATGGAGTGTACCGGAAGTAATAAGAACACTTGGAAGGCAAGGGCGCTCGGGTGCCAAAGCCGGGGGGGGCGCTAGAGTGTAGTCCCCTTTGTTAGTCCAAAAAAGATAAGAAAAAGCTTTGATCCAAAGTGGATCGGTACCTACCTTGTCCCGACGCTTCAGATCTGGCGAGCTTCGCTTGAACTAAAAGGAGGATGAATTCAACACGGGATGGTGTGTTGAACCCAAGGATTAGGTGCTTGAGGCTTTGAGAGAGTTTGGGAGTGTATTAGATGAGAATCTTTGTGAATGAATGATGATCTCAGAAGTTGGGTATAGGGGGTATATATACTAAAAGACCTCGGAGAAATTAGGAAACACGGATAAAAACAAGCCTTGAAACCGCATAGCCCTACGCGGTTGCCAGGACAAACCGCATAGGCTTATGCGGTTTCCCCCTCAAACCGCATGGCCTTATGCGGTTTGAAGGAGTGGTTTTTGTGTAATTTCAAGTTTATTTCGGCCTTAATCTTTGCAAGATTACGTGATAATCCTTGCTTGCTCGTCAAGAAAGAGCCTAGGGTTTGCTGGGATATTTGCTAGGGTTTTTGTGAGGGCCAGGGCTTTGGAGTGCGGGCCAAAGGCTTGGGTTTGGGCTCGGTTTTAGGCCCGAGACCCGGAAAAATGAAAAAGGTGTATTGTAACAACCCGGATTTTTCAACAAATTAAAATATGATTTAAAAAGGGTTTTAAAAGAGAAAATGAAAATAAAGATGAAAACCACGGTGGCGGAAACACCGTGAATCCGGATCGTCACTCACAAACCGTCTAAAACGAACCAAACCAAAAATAAAGTAGACCTCAAGGTCTAAAAGTGGGAGTAAATACCGTACATCCAAAATTCCAATATACAACCATAAGAAAACGATAAAGTCTAAACACAAGTCTAATAAAATCAATCCAAGCATCTAAGGCTAGCTACGAGGTCATTCCTCACGGCTTCCTCACACAAATACCCGTCCCTCATGCAAGATACCGCTTACAAAAACATGAATAAATGACAATCAAATGGGAGTAACTAGGTGCTCCCCAGTCATATTTCAACATAACCAAGATATATAACAATACAACCCAAGTGTATGATAAACATAAAACAACCTCGAGCTACCTCCATAATTAACCAACTCAACTGCCATATGGCATATTAACAAAGTATTAGCAACCAACCATCCTACAAATCATACATCCCAAATATAAGCGATTCATTTTAGTTATTTAAGCTCAACTTTGTCATCAACAAAGTGACAATCAACAATCAACAATCAACAACGCAAGAGAAAGCACGGAGGCTGGATAGCCACATAGCAGTGAACTACCGGGACCTCACCCTAACAGGTGATACCTCCAAACCCTATGGCGGAACCACATAGCAGTGAGTTCCCTTTCAATGGATCCACATAGCAGTGAAATCCTCAACCTTTGTCTTAATTTGGCCAAACCTCACCATAGCAGGTGACGACATACAACTTACCATAGTCTCTAACCATAACAGGTTGAGAACCCAAAGGCGGTATCAGATCCTACAAAGGCGTCGTATCTCCTCACGCACGAGCCATAACCGTACCCGTACGCACACTTTACTCAAGCATACAAACGAGCCAATTCAATAACCTGAATCAACTCGTAACCAACATAAGCCAATCCAATAACCTGAATTAACTCATAACCAACGTAAGCCAATCCAATAACCTGAATCAACTCACAATCATCATCAATTTAATCATTCCTTTACTCCAAATCATCACAACATCCATCTTAAACTCATTGATAACAAATTTATCCATTTAATAACCATCTCATAACCATCCTCAACGTTATTGTGTTCAACAATATAATAAACAAACTTAATACGAGTAATAACCATAAGAACTCAAGAGTAACCCTAACAAACCATTATAATTCCCAAAGTGATCATCTTTAATCAACTTAATAACAATATAACTCAAATTCATTATAACAAACATCCCAATTCAATCCATTAGACATAATAGTGTGAGGCCAATCCATTTTAGCCCAAAGATCATAACTTCACAACACAACCAACCCAAAGATCATAGCTTTACAATCACAACACAATCAAATCACCCTCAATCAATCATAAGGTCTCACACAATGTAAAATATGTCTAGGCTACACCTGAATTACCTTGTTAATGCTCCAAAGCTAATTAGACTCCTTCCTCCTCAATCAAGATGGTGTCTTCCTCGGTTAGGTCTCCTTCTCCTTCGATCAAACATCACATAAAACACATACAATCATAAGAACACAATAACAATCATATAATAACAACATAATCAAAAAGCTAGACCAATAGATAAGAATTACCGAAGGAATTAGCAAAGGAATGAATTAGGATGATTAGGGCTTGATTAGGAGAAGAATTGAATGATTTTTATGAGATGATTTGATGAGAATTAATGAGGGAATGAAGAGAGAGAAGAGAGAATTATGAGAGATTAATGTTTCTGAGTGTTTAGAATGATTTTAGGGTTTAGAGAGTCATAGGAGTATAAGGGGTTTCGTGCTTAACAAATTAAAACAACACGAAAGTTACTGATTCGGGAAACCCAGAAGAACCGGTCGGTTCGGACCTGAACCGATCGGTTCAACTTGAAATTTTGGCAGTTGCGACGGCGTCGGAAAAATCTTGATTTAGCGCTTTTGAATCGCGCGAATCGGAGTCCGTATGAGTAAATTACACCGTTTTTAAGTTGATTACTCCGTTTTTAAGTTCTTACTACGATCTCGCTTATTCCACGTGACAAGTGAACCGACTTTCTCGAGCCGAAAATGAGAAAATCATGAGAATTGAAATCTGAATATTATTGAGTAGAATAATTAATATTAGGAAAAGTCGAGATTATTCTGATCACCACCTAAAAAGAAGTTTCGTCCTCGAAACTTGAGAACAAGCGACACCCAAAACAAATGAGGAAAAGACTACTCTAACGATTCCTATTCTAAGGACGACTAACTCTACTCACCCCAACAACGAAAGGATAGCTCTCCTAGCCTAGGTCGACTCCACCAAACCACACGCACCTCCAAGACAAGCGCACACTCAGACCACTAGTACGCACAAGGTAAGCAGCTAGGACGGATCTCCCCGAAAGAAGTAGGGACACCCAAGAATAAGAATTAACATGGAACAATGTTTTCTCGTGGAAGAGTAATAAGAGTATCCACGAAATTAGAGGAAGTGAGCTAAGCTTTCTCGATCAACATAGCGGAAGTGAATGACATAAAGGCATCAGTATCACTACAGCCTCTCCGAGTCGGCGGACGCGTTGCAAGGTGTTGTTAGCTCCCCTCCGTTTCTGGTCATCTGCAACACAAAAGCATAGGTGATAGCGGCATTTTGCTAAGCATGCCACTTCAAGGAACTACTCATACACATGCAATCAACGTAAACCTCCTAGTGTCTACCCCAACGCTCTCACTCGGTGTTCTAAGTCAAACCTACTCACTCACCTAGGAGAGTTGGGAGCGTATTCGCTCTGATACCAACTGTAACAACCCGGATTTTTCAACAAATTAAAATATGATTTAAAAAGGGTTTTAAAAGAGAAAATGAAAATAAAGATGAAAACCACGGTGGCGGAAACACCGTGAATCCGGATCGTCACTCACAAACCGTCTAAAACGAACCAAACCAAAAATAAAGTAGACCTCAAGGTCTAAAAGTGGGGAGTAAATACCCCGTACATCCAAAATTCCAATATACAACCATAAGAAAACGATAAAGTCTAAACACAAGTCTAATAAAATCAATCCAAGCATCTAAGGCTAGCTACGAGGTCATTCCTCACGGCTTCCTCACACAAATACCCGTCCCCGCGCATACCTGCCACAAAAACATGTAACAGCCACAATCAGTGGGGAGTAACTAGGTGCTCCCCAGTCATATTTCAACATAACCAAGATATATAACAATACAACCCAAGTGTATGATAAACATAAAACAACCTCGAGCTACCTCCATAATTAACCAACTCAACTGCCATATGGCATATTATCAAAGTATAAGCAACCAACCATCTTACAAATCATACAACCCAAATATAACTGATTCATTTTAGTTATTTAAGCTCAACCTGTCATCAACAAAGTGACAATCAACAATCAACAATCAACAACGCAAGAGAAAGCACGGAGAACTGGATAGCCACATAACCGTGAACTACCCCGGACCTCACCCTAACCGGTGATACCTCCAAACCCTATGGCGGAACCACATAACCGTGAGTTCCCTTTCAATGGATCCACATAACCGTGAAATCCTCAACCTTTGTCTTAATTTGGCCAAACCTCACCATGCAGGTGACGACATACAACTTACCATAGTCTCTAACCATAGCAGGTTGAGAACCCAAAGGGCGGGTACCCGTCCTACAAAAGACGTCGTATCTCCTCACGCACGAGCCATAACCGTACCCGTACGCACACTTAACTCAAGCATACAAACGAGCCAATTCAATAACCTGAATCAACTCGTAACCAACATAAGCCAATCCAATAACCTGAATTAACTCATAACCAACGTAAGCCAATCCACTAACTTTGAATCAACTCACAATCATCATCAATTTAATCATTCCTTTACTCCAAATCATCACAACATCCATCTTAAACTCATTGATAACAAATTTATCCATTTAATAACCATCTCATAACCATCCTCAACGTTATTGTGTTCAACAATATAATAAACAAACTTAATACGGAGTAATAACCATAAGAACTCAAGAGTAACCCTAACAAACCATTATAATTCCCAAAGTGATCATCTTTAATCAACTTAATAACAATATAACTCAAATTCATTATAACAAACATCCCAATTCAATCCATTAGACATAATAGTGTGAGACCAATCCATTTTAGACCAAAGATCATAACTTCACAACACAACCAACCCAAAGATCATAGCTTTACATTCACAACACAATCAAATCACCCTCAATCAATCATATGGTCTCACACAAGTTAAAATATGTCTAGGGCTACACCTAGTTACCTTGTTAATGCTCCAAAGCTAATTAGACTCCTTCCTCCTCAATCAAGATGGTGTCTTCCTCGGTTAGGTCTCCTTCTCCTTCGATCAAACATCACATAAAACACATACAATCATAAGAACACAATAACAATCATATAATAACAACATAATCAAAAAGCTAGACCAATAGATAAGAATTACCGAAGGAATTAGCAAAGGAATGAATTAGGATGATTAGGGCTTGATTAGGAGAAGAATTGAATGATTTTTATGAGATGATTTGATGAGAATTAATGAGGGAATGAAGAGAGAGAAGAGAGAATTATGAGAGATTAATGTTTCTGAGTGTTTAGAATGATTTTAGGGTTTAGAGAGTCATAGGAGTATAAGGGGTTTCGTGCTTAACAAATTAAAACAACACGAAAGTTACTGATTCGGGAAACCCAGAAGAACCGGTCGGTTCGGACCTGAACCGATCGGTTCAACTTGAAATTTTGGCAGTTGCGACGGCGTCGGAAAAATACGCGATTTAGCCTTTTGAATCGCTTTGAATCGAGTCCGTGTATGAGGAAATTACACCGTTTTTAAGTTAATTACTCCGTTTTTAAGTTAACTTACTACGATCTCGCTTATTCCACGTGACAAGTGAGCGAAACTTTCTCAGTAGAAAATGAGAAAATCATGAGAATTGAAATACGAATATTATTGAGCCGAATAATTAATATTAGGAAAAGTCGGGGTGTTACATGTATTGTGTTGCATTTTGTGAATCGAGGTAAGACGTGAAGCCGTATTTTGTGTAGGGAGAGGCTAAGGGAAGGTTTAGCCGCTAGGCCTAAATTTAGGAATTTAGGAATGCTGAATTAGACCTTGTTAATGTATATGGACTAATTGCGGTCTGCAAATCTGGCTTCGTGCCAAATGAAGCAGGACAAGGACCAAGCTAGACTCCAAATGGACAAAATGAACATGTATTTAAATGCGATGTGATGCGACCTAAAACATTTAACATTTCAAACGACTCAAAATGAATTCGACATTAGTTAGAACCGTTTAAGTTAGCGTTAAGACATGCGTAATAAAAGTCCGTGTTACATCACAGGGTTTTGTGTGGGAGGGTACGGATATGGGTATCCACAGAGCCCCCAGTTTGACTGAGCTCGGACTAGAGCGCTAGTCAAACTCCTTCGACCATATCCGGACCATCACAGTCTCGATACAGTCAGCGGAACGAAGCATGTGTCTAAGGGTGAGACGAGGACTTCGAACCGGGCTACGCGGGGAGGGACGTGCGCATTTTAAGGACTTGGCGGTCCGTGCATACTATAAGGGCCTGCCGGCCTGCGGAGTGCCTTTGCTGTGCTGATGGTGCTTCATTGTCGTCGTATGCTTGATGCTGATGCTTGTAGTGTCTTCATGTATAGTATGTGAGAAAGGGGCTAAAGTGCAGGGGTGCATGCGCTTGTGAGGTGTTTGATTGAGGTGTATAATTGAGTAATGGTGTTTATGTAGGTGTCGGTGTAGGTCTCGTGAAAGAGCGCATGTGCAAGGGTGCAATGATGTAGAGGTGCCTAATCTCGCCTAGGAGCGTATGTAAGGGTGCGATACTTGTGTTTGAATGTGTTTTGTAAGGTATTTGTGCTTAAACTCGCCGAGGAGCGTCTATGTAGAGTAGGGTGCTTGGAGTTGAGTATATTGAGGGTGCCTATGCTTGGGCTCGCCGAGGAGTGTTTATGTAGTTGTAGTTGCATGTGATTGCCTTCCGTTTGGGGAGGAAATGATGTAAATGCTCGTGAAGAGCGTTTATGCTTCTGCTTCTGTACCGTACATTAAATGCTTAATATACGCGTATGGCGGACTGTGGGTGACGCCTTAGCCCAAGCATGGGACATACTTGGAGTTGTATTAGGGCTAGGATGAATTAGGAATCGAAAAGTAGGCGTAAAACGAGAAAAACCGCAGAAAAACCAAGGGATCAAACCGCATAGCCTTATGCGGTTCAGGGAGCAAACCGCATAAGGCTATGCGGTTTCCCCTCTTGGCTTTAAGAGCTATATAAAGCTCGAGCTCAGCCGTGAGTGTGCCATTATACTCATTTACGGTTTTCCATCTCTAAAAACGTCATTTTTCGATTTCTCAACCGATTTTGCTCATTTTTCTTGCGTTGTCTTGCTATGGAACGAGGTAATGCTCCATTTTAACTTGTTTTTGCGTTATTTGCCGTTGTAATTAGCTAGTTTTGCCTTGAAATGTTGAAAAGACGGGTTTTGAATGAAAATCCGAGTTTTGCTTGAAATTTGCCGTTTGAATGCTTAAAATTGCCGTCATTGTGTCGCATTATGCCATGCGAACATGTAGGTGTGAATTGATTGTGATTTGGACCGTCATAAGGCCAAAAACGAGTGAGCTAGGGTTCGGGCTCGAAAACGAGCCCGGAATTTCCGACCCGGAATTTCAATTAAACTTCGGTGTAGGATGCCCATAGTGTGTATAGCATGCCTATAGCGTTAATTTTGCGAAAATGTTGAGCTAAGGCTTTCAATTCGCCGTCTTAAGTCGTAGTTATACGGAGTAATTAGGCCAAATTGGGGGTTTTTGATCGGGGTGACCAAAATGCAATTGCTTGTAGTAGTTTGTTGTTGGGGGTTATTATGGCGTGTTGAAACCATAAAGTTGCAATTTTGAGGTGTAGAGAACGGTTTTCGGCTTAATTATGAATTAGGCCTAAAAATGCTCTGTGTAGTGTATAATGCAATGTGTAAAGGGTGTATATGTATGTATTATGTATGTATATGTGTGTATGTGTATAATGTATGCCAAGTTGAGGTGCTTGCATGTATTATAGTCGTATGTGTTTGTCGTGCTTGTTGCAGGAGAAGGTTCTGGTCGCGTTACGAGGTCAAGGGCTCGTAAAAGCACGGGATCGAGGCCGGAGGAAGCCCCCAGTTCGAGTCGTATGAGGCGTTCTTATAGCGAGAGGGAGGCCGACCCTCGTGACTTGCGCCGCGAGGCGTGGTCGATCCACGGGGTAGGGCGCGAGAATGTCCTGTGCACGATCCTGAGGAGGACGCGCTTGCTCAAGAGCTAGTAGATGAGCTGGAAGCGGAGATGGACGTTGTCGAGGAGGAGGCCGAGGAGGCCGAAGAGGCTGCGCCTAGGGCGAGTGGCTCTAGGCCGCGGAAGTCGCGCGTGAACAGGGCCTTTGCGAAGGGTTGGGATGGTCATAACCTTCTGTTGGCTCCGGAGAGGCACGTTTCCTATCGAGCAACGATGGGTTGGCAGAAGGGTCCGATGAGGACCTTCTCGGGCTTCTCGTCCGTAATGTGTGTGTTTGAGGAGAGGCTTCCGCCGGGGGCGCAAGCTTGGGTACTGCGTAGTGCTTTTGGTTCGTTGGTTGGCCATTGGAGGGAGATTGCAAAGAAAGAAGCGGGGCGAACCCGATCGCCGATCGGGGCCTTCTTAGACAGGTATTGGGACACCACGGCGGCGTTCCATATGCGGCCGAAGCCGGCATTACCTTGTCTGAGTATGCGGTTATCACGGGGCTGCCGTTTGGGGACCGTGATATGAGTTTTGATTTTGCGCCGTCCGTTGTGGACGAGGTTGTGACTGCTGCGGTTGGCGGTGGTCTGGAGGTGGTTTGTGAGGGTGCACCACCACATATCTTCAAGACGAGCTACATCTTGGAGTATTTTGAGGGGAAGACCGAGTATGGCCCCTCGGAGTGGAGCGACGAGCAGAATGCTCGTATGTGGTTGTGGTGGTTCGTCAGCGCCGTGTACTTCGGCGATAAGGGCGAGCGGGCATCGACCTCGGTCCTTATGCATCTCCTGGATTGGGATGCAATGGGGACGTTCGATTGGGTGACACCGTCTCTGGGTCTGTGCATTCGCTTCTGCATGGATGCGGTGAGGCCGCGGGTGATGAACCGAGGGTCGAGACTTTCCTTGGTCTCGCCTGGATTCTTGATGGAGGTATGCTTTGACTTTGTTTTTGTTTTGGTTGCATTTGTTGTTTGCTTTTGTTGTTTTTGTAGCGTGTATTTGCTTCTGCGTGTGCGATCGTGGATTACGAGCCACTTTCCTTCTGCTTCCCCGCGTGCGCTGACGATCGTGAGGAGTACCCGTGATGCGTGCCAAGTGCACGTGCAACCGCTGCGTTCAATTAAATGCGATGAGGTTGGTCGCGTCTGAACCTTATGGAGTTTGGCGAGTTTGCATTTGAATCATTTTAAATAGAATGTACTTGAAATGATTGCATGTGCTATTGATGATGTTATTGCTTTTGTTTGCGATTCGAGCCCTTCAGTGGAGCGGTATGCGGGTATCACGATGGCATTGGAGCTAGGTTTGCGGTGCGTGATACCCAGCGTCGGTACTTGGAGACGCCGTACGGGCCGGTTTGGTATCCCGGGGAGCGTTTGGTCTATCGGTAGGATGGCGGCTCGATGGTGCTGAGGATCCGCCGAGTGTCTTGTTCGGTGAGGGTTTCCGCACGAGGATCGGGTGTGTATTTGTCTGGAGAGGAGTCGGTGAGTCTTCTCTGTCTTGGGAAGACTACGGCCATTTCTTGAGTCTCGGCTTGCTTGTGGGCGATCGAGTGCGTTAGATTTGTTGTTGCTATGTCGTAGGATAAAATTTTGCGAAAAATCGAAAAATTTCACTGACGTATTGTTTTGTATTTGTTTCGCGAAGTTTGATCCGAGATGGCGGGCGACCTAAAGCTTCCTACCACGATCGAGTATGACGACTTCGGTGTCGCGTCGTACCTTTGCGTTGCTCACGTACTTGCGGTGACTCTTGGCGGGGATGGGCCAATTTGGGCGGGCAAGGTGAAGAAGGTATGTATTTTTGTGTTTGTATGTGTATGAGCCCCCAGTTTGATCGAGGTATGAAGTATAGCGAAGATCAAACTAGTGAGAGTCGGTTTTTGTGGTTTCCCCCTTGAGTTTGTCCCAATTTGAATGAAATTAGGGCAAAATGGGGTGTCTGTGATAGGTTTTGAAATTTCCCCCTAAGTTTGTCTTAATTTAAGTGAAATTAAGGCAAAATGGGAAGGGTTGTAACGTGTGTTTGTGTAATGTGTTGCAGGTGGCCAAGGAGGTGCCTGAAGGCTGTGGAGGACAATTGCTTAGGTGGAGGATGGCCTGGCCGAGCAGATCGCTCAATTGTGCTGCAGTCGTCTTTGAGGCAGCTCAGATTCGGCGAGTTTGTGAGTATCGGCGTCGTCATCCTGAATGAGTTTGTGTAATAAAGATTGTATGAACCTTTGATTACATGTTGCGTGAACTTTGGACTTGATTGCAGCTTGAACTTGAACTTGTCTTTGTAGCTTGTAGGCCTGTTTAGGAGGCTTGTTTTGGCGAAGTGATTCAGATTGGGATGCTTTGACGTTGATTTTAGGTTTGTTGAGATGTTGCTTGAAAAGTTCATTTTAAGTGCGAAATGAGCTTGCGTGAGTGTTTAAAATGTTATGCGTTTGACTCGTGGTGTGAATCGTAGTTGCTAATATAATGCTGTTGCTAGGGGAACAACAAGAGAATGTAGTAGTGTAGTGTAGAATGTCGTGCTTTAGGAAGGACGAAATTAGGAAAATTTGTAAGAAAACCAGCCCCTGAAACCGCATGACCTTATGCGGTTTGGGGTGCAAACCGCATAGGCTTATGCGGTTTGGGGGTCAAACCGCATAGTGTCATGCGGTTCGTGGGTGTGGCTGCAGTGCTGTATTTCCATATTTCGGACGCGGTTTTCCTATATAAGGAGGGGGGGTGCGTGTGATATTGCTCATTCACAATCACTTCTCTTCTTCTCTTTTGTTACAAATTTTTGCTCTTATAAATATATTAGGTATATTTACAAAAGTTTTTTTTTTTTTTTTTTTGTATTCAAGAAAATGGTGGAGCATTTTGATGCTCTCTTGAAGAGGTGGACTTCTTCATTGAGCTCGGGGATGAAGAAGGCGTTGTATGATGATGGTGCGGGCGTTTTTATTGGCTTTCGTCAAATGAAAGTCGATCTAGACTTCCTTGACTCGTGCTTAGATTATTGGGATCCTATCTTGCATGTTTTTAGGTTTCCCGGGGGCGAGGTTTGTCCTTTGATGGAGGAGTTCGCGGCCATTGCAGGATGGTCGAAACGGACTACTCAGGTGGTTGTGAGGCGAGCTTTGCTATAATGGGTTCTTTGCGGAACTTCCTTGGGATGACGGATGCTCATGCCGCGGGCTTGTTTGAAGGAGGCAAGGTAAACATGCTCCTTTTGTGTCAGCGGTACATGAATAAGGTTGACACTAGTATTTCGGACCGTTCTAGGCGAAGGGCCCTTGCTTTTTGTTTGGTTCATCGTTATGCTTTTGCGGGGTCCATGCCAGATGGAGTGTTCGGGAACGCGAGGTATGCTCGTGTTGTCGAAGAGATGGAGCGAGGATACGATCCTTCTGCGTTGATCCTAGCGGAGACCATCTTTGGGGTCTAGGCGGCCAGATTATGCTTGTCGTCACGAGCTCGTATCGCGGCTGTGCTAGGATTCTGTACGTGTGGCTCCTGGAGTGGTTGAGCGTGTATGCTGCTCTTCCCATCAAAGGTGTGTTCAAGTCGGCGGCAACGACGTCTCGGAAGATGGAGTGGGCTAACCCTCGGGAGCGTTCACTCAACTACTACCGGGGGTTTATAAAGGAGAGCAAGATCCGCTGGTATGTGTCTTGGTGGGGTGTTTCGGCGATTACGGCGCCGTCCATTGTAAATGCCGCTCGCGGGCTGATGTTGTGTGGCTTTGAACGAGGGGTGTGGATTCATCCTCTCCGTGCACGAAGAGGCAAATCGGGCTTCTTGAGACCATTCTGGCGGGATACTCGAGGTTGGAGGGTTGTTGTGCTAAACAACCGGATGAAGGATGCTTGGATCCGGGGTGGTCGGATCGTGTTACTTGGCGATTCAGGCGCATATAGAGTCTACTCGTGTCACGGACTTCTACAGCGTTGGTATCGTTCCAATGATCCTCGGGAGCGAGAGAACGGCGGAGGAGGGAAAAGAATGGGCCAAAGCCCTCCTTGGCGTCTGGCGGTGCGCGATAGGAGACTATGGTGATCTTGTTGGTGGGGATGCTTACTTGAGGCCGTGGCGGGAAAGGCTTGGGCCAAAGGTGGCCAGATTAAGGATCGCCTAGGGCCAAAGGTCGAGGAGCCCCCAGTCGAGCTGGACGAGGATCCCATCGAGCCCCCAGGTTTTGAGGGGACCATTCCTGCTATTAGCTCGAAGATCGTGGCGGATCGGCCTTTTGAAGATGAAGAGGCTAATCCGAAGCGACAGAAGAAAGCTTAGTGTTTTGCTTGTTTTGCTTAGGAAGTTTATTTTATTCAAATGCATGTTTTTAGATTCGAATAAAGGGTTAAGGAGGGTTGTTCCTAACTCATTCCTAGTTTGTGAAAAATTCTAAATAAAGTAATAAAATAGAATTCATTTGCCTTTGTCTTGTCTCGTTGCCTTTGTATTGTTTTGTTTTATAATGTTCTCGACCTTTTTAAGCTTTGAACACTCGTCTTTTGTTTTAGAATCCTCGACCTTTTTAAGCTTCGGATTTGCGTGTTGTTAAATTGCCTTGCTTTAAATCCTCGACCTTTTTAAGCTTCGGATTTACGTGTTGTTAAATTGCCTTGCTTTAAATCCTCGACCTTTTTAAGCAGTTTACGTGTTGTTAAATTGCCTTGCTTTAAATCCTCGACCTTTTTAAGCTTCGGATTTACGTGTTGTTGCTTTTTTTTGTGTTGACTGTGCCCTTGACCTTTTTAAGCTTCGAGCGTGTCATTTTGTGAATGCAAAACCCTCGACCTTTTTAAGCTTCGGGTGAGCGTGCTAGGAAGGTCGGTTATGCTCTTGATGAGCTGCCTACGTATCTGCGTTTTGAATACAGAATCAAACCGGCGTAGTTCGTGTGATTCGGTTGAGCCTTTTGCAAAGCTGCCTACGTATCCACAGTGCGTGGAATCAAACCGAGCGTAGTTCACCCATGCGAGAGTGAGTTTTGCTTGTGTGAAATACATTGCAAATTTGTCTATGTTTAGGGGTAGTATTTCTTGAGTTGATCAAGATTTGTTGGTAATCGGAAGTCCTGACCGTCAAGGTCAGTTAATTTCACCGCTCCTCCGGGAAGGATTTCCTTGACCAAGTACGGTCCAGCCCAATTGGGTTTGAATTTCCCTCTTGGGTCGACTGGTAATGGTGCTCGGACTGATTTGAGTACTAAGTCACCCACTTTGATATTTCGTGGTTTGACCCGTTTGTTGTATGCGCGTTGTAGGCGAGATTGGTACATTCGTACTGTACTTAGTGAATGTAGCGTCTACCGTCTAGAAGGATGAAGTTGTTAAATGGCGTTCTCGTGCCCATTCGGCCAGGAATTTACGCTTCCATGAGAATCGCGGGGATTGCATTGCGATTTCTACAGGTTGAACGGCTTCCATTCCGTAGGTTAGGAAATAGGGCGTCATACCCGTGGGTGTGCGTATGGTGGTGCGATATCCCCATAATGCAAATGGGATTTTGTTGGGCCAGTCGTGGCAGGTGTCGATCATCTTTTTGAGGATTGATACGACGGTTTTGTTTGCTGCCTCGACCGCGCCGTTAGTTTGTGGTCGATAGGGTGATGATCTGTGTCGTTGTATTTTGTATTTAAGGAGAAGTGGTTCGACTTCCCCTTGGAAGTGCGTGCCTTGATCGCTTATAAACTCGTGGGGTATGCCGTAGCGACAAATGATGTTGTTTTGTATGAATTTTGCAACTTCTTTTGTGCCCAACGTACGGTATGACGCGGCTTCGACCCATTTGGTGAAATAGTCGATGGCCACGAGGATGAAGCAGTGTCCTCCTGCTCCTACGGGTTGTACTTTGCCAATGACGTCGATTCCCCAAGTTGAGAAAGGCCATGGCGAGGTTAAGCTGTAAAGTGGTGAAGGGGGTACATGTTGTACATTTGCGAAGATTTGGCAATTGTGACAGTGTTTGACGTATTTTGCACAATCGGCTTCCATGGTGGTCCAGTACCATCCTAGCCTTATGATTTGTTTGCACATGGCTCGTGCGTTCATGTGTGGTCCGCACTCGCCATCGTGTACTTGGGACATGATCTCGTGTCCCTTTTTGTGATCGACGCACAAGAGTAGGGTACCTTGGGGCGTCTTTTTGAGTAGTTTGCCCATTTCCATCACGAATTGTGACGATAATAGGCGTAGGGCTCGTTGCCCGCTTGTCGGTGTTTGGTGGGTATTCACCGTTTGTTTTGTAGTTGAGGATTGCTTGGTACCAAGGATCGGTTTGTTCTTCCTCGGCCGATGTCACGGATGTATGCGAGGTTCGTTCGTCGTTCCACGACAATGGGTAGGGTTTCCATTCAGGGTATGTTGATTAGTGATGCGAGTTTGGATAATGCGTCGGCGGGTGGTTTTCTTGGCGGGAGGTGTATGAACTCTACGTGATAGAATTCGTTGATGAGCTCTTGTATCTTGCTTTGGTATAGTGCTAGGTTTTCATTAAGTATCTTCCATGCTCAGGATACTTGGTTGATTATGAGGAGGAGTCCCCATAGACCTTTATGTTGCGGGCGTTGAGTCAAGCCGCTTGGAGACCGTGCAAGCATGCTTCGTATTCCGCGACGTTATTTGTTACGTCGAAATCCAGTTTAATGGATAAGGGTGTGTGTTCGCCATTTGGGGATATGAGAAGTATTCCTACTCCACATCCTCGATAGTTGGATGAACCATCGAAGTATAATTCCCATTGTTCTTGATCAATGTTGTAGATCCCATCGTCTGGAAGGGATGTTGTGTCGGGGATTGGTTCCTCGTCGATTGCATTTAATTTAGGAAATCGGAGTGCTCGTCCCTTGATTGCTTTGAGAGTGCGTACTTAAGGTCGAATTCGGCTAGGAGCAATGTCCATCTGGCCATTCGTCCGTTAAGCACAGGTTTCTCGAAGAGGTATTTTGCGGGGTCCATTTTGGAGTAGACCTTTGTTTGGTGTGCTAACATATAGTGACGGAGTTTTTTGGATGACCACACTAAGGCTAGACAACTTTTCTCGACGGGTGTATATCGAGTTTCGTAATCAAGAAACTTCTTACTTATGTAGTAGATTGCGTGTTCCTCGCCGTTCGTTTCTTGAGCTAGCATGGCGCCCATGGCGGTAGGAGTTGTTGTGAGGTATAGAGATAAAGGTAGATCCCTTTGAGGTGGTCGTAGAACTGGCGGATTGGTTAATAATTCCTTGACCTTGTCAAATGCTTTTTGACATTCTTCGTCCCATTCAACGTGGTCGGTTTTCTTGAGCTTCTTGGCGGTTCACATATCATGGTGAGCTTGCTTATGAAGCGTGAGATGTATTGAATTTGGCCCAAGAAACTTCGGTTCGTCGAGGTTCTTCGGGGTTGCATTTCGAGAATTGCTTTGACTTTGGAGAGTCGACCTCGATGCCTCTGCAGCTTACCACGTGTCCTAGTAGTTTGCCGGATTTGACTCCAAAAGTACATTTTTGGGGATTGAGGCGCATTTTGTATTGTCGTGGCGAGTGAAGAACTGCGGAGGTTAGTGATATGACCACTCCTCTCCGTTGACTTCACGATCATGTCGTCGGCGTAGACTTCGACTTCTTTGTGCATCATGTCATGTAAAGGGTTGTAGCGGTGCGTTGGTATGTGGCCGGCATTGATTAGGCGAAAGGCATGGCCAGTGTAGCGATATGTGCCGCGGTGTAATGAAGGATGTTTTGCCATGTCCTCGCGGGCCATTTTGATTTGATTATAGCTGCGTAGCCGTCCATGAAGGATAGGAGGCGTGGTCGGCGGTGTTGTCGACTAGGGCGTCCACATGAGGTAATGGGAAGTCATCTTTTGGGTGGCTTTGTTCGGTCGCGAAAGTCAACGCATGCCGAATTTTGCCATTCTTCTTCAAGATCGGGACCATGTTTGAGACCCATTCAGGATACTCGATGACTTGGATGAAGCAGAAGCTTGTAGTTGTTTCTCGATTTCTTCCTTCACCATAAGGGACCATTCGGGACGTAGTCTCCTCAGTTTTTGTTTGATTGGTTTGTAACCGGGTTTGATAGGGATGTGGTGTTCGGCTATGCTTCGTTCGATTCCGGGCATATCCTTGTATGACCATGCGAATACGTCCTTGAATTCGCTTAGGAGTTGTGTAAATTGGGTGCGCTCGTCTTCGTTCAGTGAGGCACCTAGTTGTAGTTCCCTTGGTTCTTCGGGGGTTCCCACGTTTATGGTTATGGTTTCCTCGATGATAGGGTCTTGTGTTTTAGGAGAGACAATGTTTGCAATGTATTTGTTTAATGATTCATTAGTTTGTTCATTTTCATCGCATGAGTTAGTGTCTTTTGTGTTTTGTGATTTGTTTGTTGCTTGTTGATTTTTGTTTATTTGTTCTTTGTTGTTTGTTTTAGCTTGAGACAAGACGTAAGCAAATTTATTCATTTCATTGATTTGAGAAGAATTATTCGACAACTTAGAAGATTGCTGGGAGCTAGCCTCCGTAAAAAGAAAGTCTAAATTGAAACTAGAATCTAAGATAGATGGGTCGACAGATGACCCGACACTAAGATTATTAGAGACTAAAAGAATTTATTCTTCTTCTTCGTCGTCTTCACTGCTGGAGGAGCTGCTTGAGCTGCTTGAGCTGCTCGGGGTGCTTGGGTTGTTTGAGTTGTGAAGTAGATTGTGTCGTTGCTGGAGGAAACTGTGTTTTTCCTCCTAGGTTTCTTGATTCTTCCTTGATCGATAAGATCTTGGATGGCATGCTTGAGCCTGAGACAGCTTTGGGTGCTATGCCCCACGCCCCGATGGTATGCACAGAAGGCGTTGGGGTCCCATGATCTTGATCTTTTCTTCATGGGCGGCTCATTGATAGGGCCGATTGGTAGAAGGTAGTCTTTTGCAATTAGCTTTTGCAGTGCTACGGCGTAAGGCATGTAGAGTTTATCAAAATGCCTTGTGGAGCCATTTGGGTTGCGTCTTTGTCGATAAGTGGGGTCCTCGTAGCTAGATGTGAGATCCCTTTCAATGTTGGTGCCAATTTCGATGAGTTGCTCGAAGTTTCGAACGTTGTAGAAATGAAAATAATATCGCCACGCAGCGGTCATGGTGAAAAAGAAAGGTAGATATGAGCTCGTCCTCATGTGGATGATTTGGGACTCGTTCAAGTAGTTTCCTCCTTTGGACAAGATATTTGTGAAACCTTCATCGTCTTTTTGGCGGAAAGCCGAGGCGTCAAGAGTGGTGGATTGTTAAGTTCTTTTTCGATCGTCGTTCGAGCGTTCGACTGCGTGTCGATGCAGAGCTTTTAGGTGGTTGATGTCTTTGGCAAGTTGATTAATGTGACCCATCTCCTCGTCGGCGGGTAACCAATATTCATCGTCTTCCTCATCACTAGACCAACAAACCACATTGATTTGGTCGTCGGAGGGCGTGATGAGCTAAGTGCAGACTAATAGAGGGACTGAGCCTACGAAGGTGCGTGATTACCAAGGGGGTTTTCACTGTTGGAAGGCTTGGTAGGTTGAGATGGTTTGCTGAGCTTTCCTTGATCGATGAGATCTTGGATAGCGTTCTTAAGCCTAAAGCAGTTCTCGGTGTCGTGCCCCTTGCCTCGGTGGTATGCACAGAAGGCATTGGGGTTCCAAGATTTAGGCTTCTTTTCTTCGGGCGGCTCGCTAGTAGGCCCGATTGGTTGCAGGTAGTTCTTTTCGACCAGCCTTTGGAATGCCTTAGTGTAGGACATGAAGAGAGGGTCGAAGTTTCTTTTTGCTTTAGGTGGTGGTGCGGAGGTAGTTGCAAAGGCGTCGAAGCTATCGTCGTCGAGGTTACCGACGGTGCGATTCTCTTCGTTCTTAACTGCACGAGAGGACTTAGAGGAGCTCCCTTGATAAGCATGGCCGGTGTATTTGGCCATTGTGCGATCCTAAGATCATCCTCGATTTGAGTGCCGACCTTAGTTAGCTCTTTGAAGTTTTGAATGTTCTTTGTACCTCATGTAGAATTGATACGGGTCGCGAGGTTGTTTATGAATTTTGGCACGAGCTCATCTTCACGAGGGCGGTTCGGGATCTCGGCGCTTAGCTTCTTCCAACGAGTAAGGTAGTCGGTGAAGCCTTCATTGTCCTTTGAGCGAGGACTTAGAGTGCAATTGAGACTTGAGTGTCTTCGTTGTCTCGGTATTGTTGGTCGAACTTCATTGTGAGTTCTTCAAAAGTAGGGACCCGTGTGGGTCAAGTGAGTAGAACCATGTTTCGGCCTTCTTTGCTAGAGAGTGCGGGAAGAGGGTAAGCCAGTGTTTGGAGTCAACCCCCTTGATGGCCATTTGGGACTTGAAAGCTCGGATGTGAATGATCGGGCTCTCATGTCCTTGGAAGATAGGGAGATCACTAAGGGCAAGCTTGCTGAGGAGCTCATCCTTGATGCTAGTAGATGCGTTTTCATTTTCCTTGTGAATGGAGTAAGTGCTCGAGACATAGAGCCTTTCCTCCATGGCTTGGAGTTTCTTAGCGTGCCTGTCAGCCCTCTCCTTAATCTTTTGTTCCATACGTTCTACCTCAGTTGTATGGGTGGGTCAAAAGGCCATTGAGGTCGTGATCGACTTTGCGACTTGTTGGCGGAGTTCGTTAACCGTCGTTCTGGCCATTTGCGGGTGTAGGTTCGTTTCTTGTAGGGGATGACTTTGCGGTTTTTAGTGCGGCGAGTATCCAGCTGCGGCCTGCATTTCACTTCGTATATTAGTGACTCGACTCGACCCACTAGACTCACGTTCATTTTAAGCACTCATTTTAGCTCATTTCTTAGTTTAGAAAGACCCTTTTATGTTTTGAAAAAGAGGAGATTTTCGAAAAGGTTTTAGCTAAAAGGAAGCTTTTGAGGCGAGTACGCGTGCGCACGTCTCGTCTCGATGTTAAAGTGTTTTGCTTTGCACCCGTCGAACTGGTATCGGTGATTTGCCGAGGTGAGCTCGAGTCGGATGTGTAAAAGAGAGTGGATTCGGCTCGAGAGTAGTTAGCAAGTCGAGCCGAGGATGTTAAAAGTAGAGCCTAGGCCGTGTGACCTAGGAGATTGAAATCCACGAGCTTGGGTTTTAATCCTTGCTCGGGTTTTTGCTTGTTAGTGAAAAGGGAATTTTGAAAAGCTTATTTCAAAAATTCGCGAGAGTTTTGTTTGAAAAGTGTTAGATGTTAGGTTCATTTATCTTTGAAACGTTTAAGCGAGTTTTCGAAGATATGAATGCATATGCTTATTTTGAAAAGGACTATGGAGTGCATAGCCTCGAACTTATGCGTATGACTCGACTCGAAAGGGTAGGGTCGGGTCGGGTACACCTCCAACTACCTCGAGTGCGCTTTGGCGGATACTTAACCCCTCTATTTCCTTCTGTGGGCGATAGGTTTTCTAGAGGAGAACCTTTGGGCGGTCGAGATAGTCGTTCACGGCAAGCCGTGGAGGAGAGAGGAAAGTTAGTCTGCACGTGCTTTATCGAGTGGACAAGCTGCGTGTTGGAACCACCTCTCGAGGGTGCAAAGGGTGCCTAGATTCCAAAGGAATGGACTCTAGCGAATGTGCATAGCTCGATTATGTATACTTGGATTGTTCTAAGCTTTCAGTTTCACCTCTTTATTTTTAAAAAGAAAAAGCTAGTTTTAAGTTTTAAAAATAAGATCTCCCCAATGAGTCGCCATGTGGAACAGGGAACCGTCGAGGGACCCAACTCGGCGTCTTGCTTAAAGGGCGGATTTAAAGTTAAAAAAGATTAAGTTAGAAAAACCTTTAAGAACTGTATGGAGTCGCCACCTATTTATCGCGGAAAATAGGAACCTGCTACCATGTTCTAAGCTAAAAACATGTCCTAGATTTCGGAGCACGCCGACACCCCTAGATCTAAGGCTTGTGAAACCAGATTGGATTCGGGGTGAGGGTACTTTAGAAAAAGAGTTAATTCAAATAATGATTTATGAAAACCTTTTAGAAAAGCCTATGTAAAAATAGCCTCTACTGACCTAGAACAATCCTTGTAAGATGATAATTGAGCTAATGTTATCGCTACGTACAAGTGCGAAAAGTTTGTAAAATAATGCAGATGCAGATGCAAAAAGATTGATTAAAACCCTCAGTTTAGCATTTTTAACTTGTTAACGAAAACGGTTCAGTTAAAGGTCGAATTCATTGTTTAAGTTGATTTAATGCAAAAGAAAAGGGTGCAAGATGCATGCAAATAAAATAAAGTTCAATTGTCCATTGGTTTATTTTATAAGAATTCGATTGCTTATGCGACTTTGGCGTGTCATCGGATATGGAGTGTACCGAAGTAATAAGAACACTTGGAAGGCAAGCGCTCGGGTGCCAAAGCGAGGCGCTAGAGTGTAGTCCTTTGTTAGTCCAAAAGATAAGAAAAAGCTTTGATCCAAGTGGATCGGTACCTACCTTGTCACTGACGCTTGGATCTGAGGCGAGCTTAGCTTCTTGAACTAAAAAGGAGGATGAATTCAACACGGGATGGTGTGTTGAACCCAAGGATTAGGTGCTTGAGGCTTTGAGAGAGTTTGGGAGTGTATTAGGTGAGAATGTTGTGAATGAATGATGATCTCCGAAGTTGGGTATAGGGGGGTATATATACTAAAAGACCTCGGAGAAATTAGGAAACACGGGATAAAAACAAGCCTTGAAACCGCATAGCCCTATGCGGTTGCCAGGACAAACCGCATAGGCTTATGCGGTTTCCCCCTCAAACCGCATAGCCTTATGCGGTTTGAAGGGGTGGTTTTTTGTGTAATTTCAAGTTTATTTCGGCGCAATCTTTGCAAGATTACGTGATAATCCTTGCTTGCTCGTCAAGAAAGAGCCTAGGGTTTGCTGGGATATTTGCTAGGGTTTTTGTGAGGGCCAGGGCTTTGGAGTGCGGGCCAAAGGCTTGGGTTTGGGCTCGGTTTTAGGCCCGAGACCCGGAAAAATGAAAAAGGTGTATTGTGTTGCATTTTGTGAATCGAGGTAAGACGTGAAGCCGTATTTTGTGTAGGGAGAGGCTAAGGGAAGGTTTAGCCACTAGGCCTAAATTTAGGAATTTAGGAATGCTGAATTAGACCTTGTTAATGTAAAAGGACTAATTGCAGTGCAAATCTGGCTTCGTGCCAAATGAAGCAGGACAAGGACCAAGCTAGACTCCAAATGGACAAAATGAACATGTATTTAAATGCGATGTGATGCGACCTAAAACATTTAACATTTCAAACGACTCAAAATGAATTCGACATTAGTTAGAACCGTTTAAGTTAGCGTTAAGACATGCGTAATAAAAGTCCGTGTTACATCACAGGGTTTTGTGTGGGAGGGTACGGATATGGGTATCCACAGGATGCTCGAGACGCGCATGTCTCAAATGTGGTTGATTCTTGCGTCGATACTCGGTTCACGTATACGTAGATTTGACTTTGATCTTGCAAAAGTTTTGTTTTCGACAAAAGCGGGATGCTTTGTTGAGCGGAAATGCGTGGTCACATTTTGCCTCGACGCAAAAGATGTTTTGAGATCAAATCCGATAAGCCCGTGTTAATGGTGTGTCGTTATGGGCTTGTCGTTGGATTACGATGAAAGCGTGAGTCGATTCGGAGTAGCGATAGGCTATTGAATCGAGGATGTTTGAAAATGCGATGAAGACGGTCATGTTCGTTTTCATGCATTTTGTTTGAAGAAGGGTTAGATTGAAGCGACAATGAGCCACTTGGTCTAACCGTGAAGAAACCGTGGGATGATGCTAGTCCATTCCCGGGTTGTGTTGTTTCGTGAAAGAGAGATGTTTGGATTAAAATGGTGGTAGGCCATTTGAACTGTAGATTTTGAAAAATGCTTATTTCGAAAGAGATGTTAAAAGACCGTGAGCCGCTTGATTTTGCTTGTGAGAAGAGGTCCACGAGAATGAGTTACCACTCTCGGGTTTGAAAATGCTTTGTAGTAAATGAGTTACAATGACCGCGAGTCATGTGGTTCATTTACGTTTTGGAAATGTCACAGGAATAAAGTGATTATTCTTGGATGCTTTGAAGAGATTGCTTGTGTGGGTCAAATCATCATGACTATGGGTCGTTCGGTTCGAGGGAAGGATTTTTGAAAAATGTTATTTCAAAAATGTGATGAGGGTTTTGTGAAAACAGCTTGTCGTGCTTTGACAAAATGTTTGGGAGGTGTTTGAGCTAGAGACGCGTTGACACGTTTCCGACTTGATGCCTAAAGAGTTTCGATTGAATCCGATTGGCCCAAATTAACGGCATGTCGTTGTGGGCTGGTTGTAGATTGCGATAGAATTGTGTGGAGTGAATCCGTGATAGCGATAAGCTAGTCGGATCGAAGATGTTAAGGTGGGATGTGGACAGGTGTGTTTGTCCACGTGCTTTTTGCTTAAGAGGAATTGGGTCGAGATGGTTATGAGCCATTTGAACCAATGAGAAGACTACGAGATTGGGCTTGGCCATTCTCGGGTTTTGCTTGCTTGTGAAGGATGGAGTTTGTTGAATCGGGCCAACTTTGGGTCGTTTGGCCCAATGTGATTTTCAAAGTACTTTATTTGAAAAGTCAAGAAGGCCGCGGGCCGCATAAAGTCTGACAAGAATATTGTGTAATTCTTGGGTTTGGACTTGTGGAAGTGTTTTGCTAGAAATTGGCATACGATGACCGCGGGTCATGTAGTCCATTGACGTTTTTGTAAGGTCTCGGGAATGTAATGGTTATTCCCGGACGGTTGAGGAGATTTACGATTGGGTCGAGTCGAACTAGGTATAGACTAGCTGACTTGACACGGAAATTTTGAGAAATGTTATCTCAAAATGTGAAGGGCCGTGGGCCGCTTAGAATGACAAGTCTCCAAAAATACGACAAGATTCTTGGGTTTTGCTTTATGAAAAAGCTTTGCGATAAATAGGTTACGATGGCCAAGGGCCATGTAGTCCATTTGTGCTTTGAAAAGATTCGGGAATGTAGTGATCATTCCCGAGTGACTCGTAAAGAGTGCTTAGTGGGTCAGATCAAAATAGTGAAAGACTATTTGGTTTGACCCGGGATTTCGAAAAGTGTTTATTTCGAAGTTGAGGAAATTTTGAAACGTGATTATTTCAAAATGCGAAAGTTTTGCTTGTTTTGTAAAACACGGATATTTTTGAAAAGAGCTTATTTCAAAAATGAGAGTGTGTTGCTTTAGGGACGATGTTGTGCCTAGGAGGCCTTTTTGAGGCGAGAATGCGTGCGCGCATCTTGTCTCGATGTTAAAGTGTGTTTGATTTGTATCCGTCGAGCCCATGTTAATGGTTCATCGTTGAGGGCTCGAGCCTAGATGCATGAAAAAGGATTCGACTCGAGAGCGTTTTGTTAGAGTATGTGTCCTCCACAATAGTGCGATTACTTAATAAATCTCAATTAAGGAATACATGGGGATAATCCTGTATTATTGTCAATTGATTAACGTAAATCAATAACGGTTGGCTGACTAGAGTTTGACGTTATTGTCGTGAGAACGGCGGTAATCAATTGATCCCTTTAAGTCACACCTATAGGAACGTACTCCAAATATTTAAGCTAATTAATTGTATGAGATACGATTATATTAGTAACTTGATAAATCGACTAACGGTTAGTCAATGTATTAATTTAGAGAGAAATCGAGTTGTGAACTCGGATGATTTAATTTTATATCGATAAAATTATTAGAGGAGATGAGAATTAGTGATTAAACGTTAATTCACTAATCATGTATATTTTACTAATGAGATTAGTAAAAGTACAATTTTAATATATGTGTAAGTGTACATGTATATTAAGGGAGAGTTTAATTAATTTATACTTTATCATATTGGATGATTAAGTGATAAATTATAAGTATTTGTGGGACAAATATTGAAAACAAAATAGACCCAAATAAGGTCCATTTGGACCGTCCAAAATGGAAGGAGAGGGAAGATTCTCTTTGTCTTATTTGGTTTGTCTTATGCTTTTGGTTTTGGTGTGCATGCTTAAACATTATGATTATGTTGGAGGTAATTGTTCTTATCAAAGTAAGCATGCAAGCAATTACACAAAACAAGAAAAGACTCTCCTCACTCTCTCCTCTCATTAGGCCGGCCCCCTTGTGGGTAAAACACACTTGTGTTTGCTTGTTTTTCTAATGAAAAACACAAGGAAAAGAAAGAGAAGAACATGCAAGTTTCATTACTCTTCCTCTCACAAAACCTCTCTAAATCTCTCTAATATATTACTACTAACATTACTAAGAGTTAGTAAGTGTTAGTAATAATAATATTCACATATTATCAAGTGTTTACTAAATGATTTCTAGATCAAAATCATTAGTAAATTTGGAGTTGTTCTTGGGTGCAACAAGAAGGAGGTTTCCTCTTTTGGAAACTCGGTTTTTGGAGGATCATCCTAAGCTTAAACTCAAGAAACAAAACTAGAAAGGAGTTCTAGTTTTGTGCTCTAAATTCCTTTAAAGAAAGGTATAAATTTCTAATCTTGTAAACAAAGTGAATTTGTACTACATAGATCTTGCTAAATCAAATTAGAGTAATTTGATTTACACTAATATTTGATTAGTGAATGGGATCCGATCCCTACAAGTGGTATCAGAGCTAAGGCTTGTAGTTACAAATTTATTTTGTTATTTTTGGAGTTTTATATATTTATTGAGAATAAATATGATAAAATCCAAAAATAGTGTTAAAAATGGTTTTAACACGAGATTTTTATAGCATGCAAAGTTTCTGGTCTCATGAAGCTACTGGTCAAATTTCGTATTTTTTGAAATTTGTTTGCTAATTAAAATGATTTTTATACAAAACCGAGTCAAAAAGTGTGTTTTTGGCTAAAATAAATACTATAAATAGTTATAGTTGGAATCTGGTCACGAAATTTTTACACAGTGATATTTCATATTTATACTTTCTGCATGTAAATTTTCAGAATCAGATCTTGCGTTTTGAATATTTATTCATATTTTTGTTTAAAAATCGGTATATAGTAAACGTTGTTTTCTGCACATGAAATTTATACCAATATTTTTATACATTATGTGGATGCTCACGTATAAATTTTGGATTTTTCCTCATTGTTTTAGACGTTTTGTTGATTTTATGAGATAAAATCGATGAAATTGTATGTTATTTAATATAAAATAAATTCGTAAATTTTTCTGACCAAACTTTTCTTTTCTGATATTTTGGAAGTGTTCCAGAATATACAAAATTTTGTCAAAATAAAAATGGTTTTATTTCATTTTATTTTGATTTTATTAAGCTTTATTCATAAAAGGGTTATGATTAAAGTACATCTAATTAGCAAATGACCATGTTTGTGAACTAAAATCACCATGAATTAGTGAAAACTAATTTTGGGTGTTCTAAATCAGTTTGAAGTTTTAGTTCAAGCTTAAAAAGTGTTTTAAGCATTATTGATTAATATGAGATTAATCGATTAAAAATGAGATCGGTTTTAAACATTTTAATGCGATTATTGTTTAGGGCGATTTTGGCATGTTTTCATTTATAAGCTTTTCATTATGCATGTTTGAATGAATGTTTATTCTTACTAGTATGGCCATAGTTTGTTATATTTTTACCGATATTACCCGTAATGAAAGGGAATATCGTGTGGGTTTGTAATTAAATGCGATCTCGTATCGCCGGTTTGTAATTTTTAAATAGTTTATTTCATTTACAAATGTATAATGGGGTTGCTATGTATTCATTTGTAAATTTATACTTGTAACTATTTGTAAACCGAAGACCGGCGATGGATCGAGATGGAGCCTTAGAAGTGTTCTAAAGCTTGCAAGAAGAAGACTTGGATGAGATCCATGTGAAGAGGGCCCAAAGGAGTTGGTTTCCAATTTGTAACTCCTTGTAATTTTAATTACTTTTAGGTGGTCATACTAGGTTTATGCTTATGCTTGTTTGATTGCTTATTTTCCGCACACATGCCAAAATCGCCATGCATGCCAACGATATCCCACTACGATTGTCGATTTAGGTCTCGATTCTTAAATTAGTTCACTTATAAAGAATTTTTTTTATGACTAAAATTGACAAGATCACCCACATTTTTAAACAAATGAATTGAGATTAAGCCTTTCCAAATGTAGCGACTATGAACCCCATGTTCGTGAGGACCTCCGCAACGTGGAACCTTGTTACCATGGGTAAGTAGTGGGAGGAAGTCCCATGCTAATTTGGTTTGGACTCAACCAAATAAGAATTATTTGGGGCTTAAAGATGCATTTTAAAGAAAATCATCAACCAAGCATTCTAGTGTATAATTAGTCAAGTGTTGACTTGTCGTTTTTATATAAAAGGAAACATGAGATGTCTAATTTTATATGAAAAACGAGTCTTGGAATCATTTATATAATTTCGTGGGAGATCATTATATAAATGGACGTTTGTTTTAAAAGTGTTTTAGCAAATGTCATTAATGTACAATGAATGTTAATTTCCTCATATTTGTTGTAAAATCATTTATTTGAAATCGCAATGACAATCTCAACTCCCGCACCCATTTTGGGTAAATATTCATGGTTGAGAACCGTGATGGATAAATGTATCCTAAAAGATGACAGTAGCAACCTTGTCGAATGGGATTCGACTATAAGGGGCGCCGCTCAATCCGACAATATGCTTAAATACCTTACTGAACAACCTCCCGCCGAACCCGGACATAGGGCCACCGCGGCGGCACGAGCCGCCTACGATGAGCACCTAAAGGTGGACAATGACTTTAAAATATATTGATTTGGTCAATGTCACCCACTCTCAAACTTCGCTTCGTTACTCACTAAAGTGCATATGAGATATCCACTAGAGTGACGACGATGTGCTTCGACCTAGATAGCACGAAAGTGAATGAGGATTGAGAGAAAAGATGTTCTTTCAATGAGATTGAAGAACATAAACTTTGGGGTTAAGAAAGGGAAGGGAGCTTATAAAGCTCGGTTCAAGGAAGATAAGGGTAAGGGAAAGGCTATTGAGAATAGCAAGCCCAAACCCGGTCGTTGGAAGCGCAATTGTCCCAAATCCTTGAAGGAAAATGGATGTGCGACATCCAAAGATATTGTTCCTTCTAGTCTTTATATGATTGACATAAATCATGCTTGCATCTCTACATGGGTATAGGATACCGGGTGTGGATCTCATCTTTGCAATCACTTGCAAGGGATGAGAAACGTGCGAGCACTAGCCAAGAGTGATGTAGATCTCCGCATGGGTAATGGAGCTAGAGTAGCGGCCATTTCCGTGGGAACTTACGTACTCGCTCTAGCTAGTGGTTTAGAGTTGTATTTGAATAACTGTTATTTTGTACCAACTCTAACGAAAAACATTATCTCCGTCTCCGTGTTTGATACGGAAGGCTTTTATGATTAAGGACAATCGATGTACTTTTTCATTTAATGAAATGGTTTATAGTGAAGCCATTTCCATTGGAGGTATTTATCTTTTGAATAATGTCAATGATGTTTATCATATAGAGAACAAGAAGCTCAAAACGAATGAATCAAACAAATCCTACCTTTGGCATTGTCGTTTAGGTCATATAAACGATAGACGCATAAAGAGACTTGTTGAGACCAAGGTTCTCAAACCATTTGATTGCGAATCATATGGTACATGCGAGTCTTGCCTCTTAGGCAAGATGACTCGTCAACCCTTTAGCGGTAAAGGGACACGAGCAAGTGAAGTTTTAGGACTCATACATACCGATGTGTGGTCCATTAAACATCACTGCTAGAGGAGGATATCATTACTTCATTACTTTTACCGATGACTTAAGTAGATATGGTTATGTCTACTTAATAAGGCATAAAAGTGATGCTTTTGAGAAATTTAAAGAATTTCAAAATGAGGTTGAGAACCAATTGGATAAGAAGATAAAAGCACTATGATCGGATCGTGGTGGCGAATATCTAAGTAATGAGTTTGATTCACATCTTAAGAATTGTGATAGAGTATCACAATGGACTCCTCCGGGCACACCACTGTTGAATGGTGTTGCAGAAAGGAGAAACCGAACTTTATGAGATATGGTTCGGTCTATGATGAGTCAAAGTGAGCTTCCTGGATCGTTTTGGGGCTTTGCGCTATCGTATGCTGTATTCTCACTAAATCAAAGTCTCCAGTAAGACTCCATATGAGATATGAATGGGAAAGGTTCCCTATTTGTAGGTTATCCTAAGGAAACGTGTGGTTATTACTTCTACAACCCTCACGAGAACAAAGAGTTTGTGGCTCGTGATGCTGTTTTTCGAGAAAATGAATACATTTCTAGAAAACAGAGTGGGAGAAAATTTGAACTTGATGAAGTTCAAGAGCCACAAACCGACGCAGAAAATGAGGAAACTGGACACGGTTGTAATCCCTAAGAGGTCAGGAAGAATTAGTCATCAACCTGACCGTTACCTCGGTAACATCGAGGAGGAGCGTGATTTGTTGTTATTCGAAAGCAACGAACCCTCAACCTACAAGGCGGCTATAAGTAGCCTCAACTCCGATCAATGGCTTGAGGCCATAATGGATTCTATGTACGAGAACCAAGTTTAGGACTTGGTAGATTTACCTGAAGGAGTTTACAAACTCGGCATAGATAAACATATAGATGTTTACAAAGCTAGATTGGTGACAAAGGGCTTTTCACAAGTCCAGGGTATTCATTATGATGAAACCTTTGCACCAGTTGCAATGCTTCGATCCATATGGATAATCTTAGCGGTTGCCGCATTTCATGACTATGAAATATGGCAAATGGATGTAAAAACCGCCTTCTTGAATGAGATTTTAGAAGAGGAAGTGTTCATGACACAACCTGAAGGTTTTATAGATACATTCAACCCTAAGAAAGTATGCAAGCTTAAGAGATCCATTTATGGTCTTAAGCAAGTATCAAGGAGTTGGAATCACAGATTCGATCATGTTATAAAACAAAATGGATTCGCTCGAAGTGCCGAGGAACCTTGTTTATACATGAAGTTTAGTGGGAGTAAAGTAACCTTCCTTGTTTTGTATGTGGATGACATACTACTAATTGGAAATGATATTCCAAGTTTAAACTCGGTAAAGGTGGAATTGGGAAACCATTTCCAAATGAAGGACTTGGGAGAGGCACAACGCATCTTGGGTATCCGGATCTATAGAGATAGATCCAAACGGATACTAGCATTAAGTCAAGAAACTTATATTGATAAGATTCTTGATAGGTTCAATATGAAAGACTCCAAGAGAGGATTTCTTCCGATGAGTGTAGGAATAACATTGAAGAAATCTCAATGTCCTACGACTCCTGCGGAAATTGAACGCATGAAATTGATCCCTTATGCTTCCGCTGTAAAGATCAATCATGTATGCTATGATGTGCACTCGTCCCGATGTCGCTTTCGCCTTGAGCATGACGAGCCGGTATCAAGCCAATCCCGGTGAGAGTCACGGGATAGCTGTAAAGAACATCCTTAAGTACTTGAGAAGAACTAAGGATTCGGTTCTAGTGTTTGGAGGAGAACTTGAGCTACGTGTAAAGGGTTACACGGATGCAAGTTTCCAAACCGATGGGGATGATCTGAAATCCCAATCCGGCTATGTCTTTTGGTAAATGGAGAAGCTGTTTGTTGGAAAAGCTTCAAACAAAGTGTCATTGCGGATTCTACAACAGAAGCTGAATATTTAGCAGCTTAGGAAGCCGCTAAAGAAGTTGTATGGATTCGGCAGTTCTTGCATGGACTAAGAGTAGTCCCTAGTGCCGCAGATCCAATCACTATTTATTGTGATAATAGTGGGGCTATCTTTCAAGCAAAGGAGCCCAAGTCTAGTAATAAATCTAGACACGTTTTGAGGAAATACCATGTTATAAGAGATAATGTGGAAAGAAAGGAAATAGATATTTGTAAGGTTGGGACAGACGATGAGATTGCTGATCCTTTAACCAAGCCTCTTTCGAGGACTAAGCATGACGCTCACAGGCCTCACACCGCCTCTATGGGGTTGAGGCGTATGCCTGATTTCCTTTAGTTTTTGAGATATGTAATGGATAAAGTATCCTATTACATATGTAAAAATAACATTCATTGTTTAGAGTATATTTACTCTTTTAAGTCATTTTGAATGCATACTTTGTTTATCGGAATAGTTGTGTGACAACTTTGAACATATTCAAGTGAACGGTATAAACTAAGTATTTGGTCCCTAGTCTCTCATATGAGGTGACGTCTCGAAGAGACTAGATTGCAAGTCGTTCGATGGTGGGTTCAACACCATGGGGTCATAGTGATATTTGCCGTTTGCATAGGCAGATTGTGAGACACTCTGTCCGGATGTGGCGCTTATAGAATTCCTTTTCAATGAGATTGAAACACAGTCGTGGTGGGAATTCTATAGTATTCCTTTGAATCGATTCTTTGGCTGAACTGATTATGCAGTCGGTGCGGTTCCGAAAGTGACTTTCATTTTTGTCCTAAGCCATGCCGTGAAAGGGGTTATAAGGGCATCTTTGGGGTCATGGTGATCTGCATTATACTGACAATCGAGTGGAAGGGAAATGTCCACCCTCGTCAGGGTAAAATATCTTTGGGCCACTCGAGGAGTAGTCGCTGAAAATGCGTGGCCACGCTCGGTAAGAATCTACGGTAGATTCCCCGGTCAGATAGCTACTCTCCTTATCGAGGAAACCACTCACGATATATATCTCAGGATGCAAGCACGACTGTAAGACACCTTGCATCGAGTGGGAGATGTAAAGCGGACATGAGAATTGGTAATGCACAACTTGTCTCGGACAAGTGGGAGATTGTTAGAGTATGTGTCTCCTGATAGTGCGATTACTTAATAAATCTCAATTAAGGAATACATGGGGATAATCTGTATTATTGTCAATTGATTAACGTAAATCAATAGCGGTTGGTGACTAGAGTTTGGCGTTATTGTCGTGAGCAGCGGTAATCAATTGATCCCTTTAAGTCACACCTATAGGAACGTACTCCAAATATTTAAGCTAATTAATTGTATGAGATACGATTATATTAGTAACTTGATAAATCGACTAACGGTTAGTCAATGTATTAATTTAGAGAGAAATCGAGTTGTGAACTCGGATGGCTTAATTTTATATCGATAAAATTATTAGAGGAGATGAGAATTAGTGATTAAACGTTAATTCACTAATCATGTATATTTTACTAATGAGATTAGTAAAAGTACAATTTTAATATATGTGTAAGTGTACATGTATATTAAGGGAGAGTTTAATTAATTTATACTTTATCATATTGGATGATTAAGTGATAAATTATAAGTATTTGTGGGACAAATATTGAAAACAAAATAGACCCAAATAAGGTCCATTTGGACCGTCCAAAATGGAAGGAGAGGGAAGATTCTCTTTGTCTTATTTGGTTTGTCTTATGCTTTTGGTTTTGGTGTGCATGCTTAAACATTATGATTATGTTGGAGGTAATTGTTCTTATCAAAGTAAGCATGCAAGCAATTACACAAAACAAGAAAAGACTCTCCTCACTCTCTCCTCTCATTAGGCCGGCCCCCTTGTGGGTAAAACACACTTGTGTTTTCTTGTTTTTCTAATGAAAAACACAAGGAAAAGAAAGAGAAGAACATGCAAGTTTCATTACTCTTCCTCTCACAAAACCTCTCTAAATCTCTCTAATATATTACTACTAACATTACTAAGAGTTAGTAAGTGCTAGTAATAATAATATTCACATATTATCAAGTGTTTACTAAATGATTTCTAGATCAAAATCATTAGTAAATTTGGAGTTGTTCTTGGGTGCAACAAGAAGGAGGTTTCCTCTTTTGGAAACTCGGTTTTTGGAGGATCATCCTAAGCTTAAACTCAAGAAACAAAACTAGAAAGGAGTTCTAGTTTTGTGCTCTAAATTCCTTTAAAGAAAGGTATAAATTTCTAATCTTGTAAACAAAGTGAACTTGTACTACATAGATCTTGCTAAATCAAATTAGAGTAATTTGATTTACACTAATATTTGATTAGTGAATGGGATCCGATCCCTACACGTTTAGCTAGTTAAGTCGGAGATGCTTGAAATGCGATGAGAACGGTCCTGCACGTTCTGTTGTTTTGATTTTGAAAAAGCTTAGTCGGCACGACTATGGGTCGTTCAACTAAAATGAAAATAATGTGGACCTGCGCTTGGGCATTCCCAGGTTTTGCTTGGTTGTAAATGTGATGTTTTGGTCGAGATGACCGAAGAAAAAGTCCGCGGGAGCGCGCTTGGACATTCCTGGGTCTTGCTTGGTTGTAAAAGTGATGCTTTGGTCGAGATGACCGTGGAAAAAGTCCGCGGGAGCGCGTTTGGACATTCCCGGGTCTTGCTTGGTTATAAAAGTGGTGCTTTGGTCGAGATGACCGTGGAAAAAGTCCGCGGGAGCGCGTTTGGGCATTCTCGGGTCTTGCTTGGTTGTAAAAGTGGTGCTTTGGTCGAGATGACCGCGGAAAAAGTCTGCGGGAGTGCTTTTGGGCATTCCCGGGCTTTGCTTGATCGTAAAAATGATGCTTGAGCCTGAAATGGCCGTGGAAAAAGTCCGAGGAAGTGCTTTTGGGCATTCCCGGGCTTTGCTTGATTGTTAAAATGATGCTTGGGCCTGAAATGGCCGTGGAAAAAGTCTGAGGGAGTGCTTTTGGGCATTCCTGGGCTTTGCTTAGGGATTGCTTTTGGGCATTCCCGTGTTTGCTTAGGGATTGCTTTTGGGCATTCCCGTGTTTGCTCAGGGATTGCTTTTGGGCATTCCCGTGTTAGCTCAGGGATTGCTTTTGGGCATTCTCGTGTTTGCTTAGAGATTGCTTTTGGGCATTCCCGTGTTTGCTTAGTTGTAAAAGTGTGATTGGGTGAAATGGCCGTGAGCCGATTTGTTTGAAGAATTTTGAAAAATGTTATTTCAAAAGTGCTTAAAATGGGCATGGGTTGTTCGATGTGTCGTGAAAAATCATCGAGGACATGTTGTCATCCTCGAGTTTGCTTTGCAGAAAAAGGTTTGTATTAAAAGGACTACGACGACGAGGAGTCATGTAATCTGCTCATGCTTTTGAAATGTCGACGGGAATTTTATGGTTATTCCCGGGTTTTGTTTTGAAAAGATTATTTGTTTTAGTTAAAACCAAAATGGCTATTGGTTAGTTGGTTTGCAAATTTTTTGAAAAACGTTTATTTCAAAAATGTGTTGTGAGTATTGTTAAAACAGCTCGTCGTATTTTAACAAAATGTTTGAAACGCTTTCGAGTTAGAGACGCGTTGACACGTTTCCGATCTTGATGTAAAAGATGCTTTGTACTTGAATCCTATGGGCCCGTATGAACAGTATGTCGTCGTGGGCTCATCGTTGGATTGCAATGAAACGTTTTGGACCTGATTCGAGATAACTAATTTAAAACTGTTTTCAAGGGTGTGGTTATGAATCAGGTGGATTCGACTCAAACGGTTGCATGTGCTCAAACATCGAATTTAAAACTGTTTTCAAGTTTTCAAGTTTCACCTCCTGTGTTTTTAAATAAAAGAAAAAGCTAATTTTCTTAAAAAAATAAAAACAGCTCGTCCCCAGCGGAGTCGCCAACTGAGGATACCGGATCGGGATCCCTTCTCGACTCCCTGCTCGCGCCCGCCCTCGAAAAATGTCATGGGGCGGAATGCACAGCGCGGGAAAAATGCGTAAAAGAGCGGCGCGTACAAGCGCGCTCCTGCGGGTCATTGCTCGAATTGCTATGGGGGATGTCATTGCGTAATTTGGTTAAAGCATTTTAAAGAAATATTGAAAAATCATTTAAAAGCCGTTTTCGGAGTCGCCACCAAATTATGAGGGAATTTGGACCCGTTCAGCGCGTCTTGGACTCGAAGACGCGAATCTTAGAGTTCAAGGTGCGTCGATACCTATCCGTCTAAGGCAATTGTGAAACCAGAGCGGATTCGGGGTGAGGGTACTCTCCGAAAGTTTGTCAAAATGCGTTATGAAAAGCTGTAATCGAAAAGCCTACGTAAAAGTAGCCATTACTAGCTTGAAAACAATGTATAATTCGATGTTTGAGCAAATGCAGACCGCTACGTACAAGTGCGATATGTGACTCGATAAATATGCGTAAAAGCAAATGTATACGTCAAAGCTATGACGGGTTGCTATAGGAAATGTGCACAAAACGATAATTCATTGTTTGAATTATCATTTAAATGCTATTTTCCGACTCATATGTGTGTAAAAGTTTGTTTAAAACCCTCAGTTTTGCATGCTTTAAGACTAATGAAGACAGTACAAGTTTTGTCGAAATCATGTTTAGTCGTTTAATGCGTAAATGAGAATTTGCATAATGTAAAGTGGCGTCCGTTTGTTCATTGTTAATTGTGTCGTTGCTTATGCGATATTGGCGAGGTTTAAGACGGATTAGAAATCCGAATCGCTACAATCGTATTACGAATACGGGTTCGCAATGCCAATACCGGGTCGGGTCAGGAACCCGTATGACCGAGTCAAGTGTGAATTTGTAGATAGAGAAGAGAGTGATGATAATTCATGGTTTGAAATGGTTGAATAAGGGGGTGTATATATATGGATTTCGAGCCGCCAAAATGCCAGAACAAAGGAAAAATCGCCAGTGAACTGGCGATTTTTATAAAAATCGCCAGTGCACTCACCATTTTTGTCTTTGTTTTGCTGTTCGTTTGGCTGTGCGTAAGCGCTTACGTACTTGAGTAATGATGGTGTTTTGTGTTTGCAGGTTTTGTCGAGAATATGCTGGGTCTGTTTCGTGTTTCGTGTTTCGTATTTCGTGTTTCGTGCTTTTTTCGGGTCTCGGGCCGAAAAATATTTTTGTCTTGTATTGAATTATTTTTGTGAAACGTGTTTAGACGTGAGCTCGGTTTGAGCGTCTTACGCCTCGGGAGGTGTGCTCGGGTGTATTTGTGGCCTTTTCGGGTCTCGGGCCGAAAAGTATTTTTGTCTTGAATTGATTTGTTTTTGTGAAATGTGTTTAGACGTGAGCTCGGCTTGAGCGTCTGACGCCTCGGGAGGCGTGCTTAGGTGCTTTTGTGGGCTTTTCTTGTGTGGGAAAAGGCTTGTTTTTGTGTTGGGTCGGCTTAAATAAAATGACTAAACAAATACTCATTTTACACGACATGCAAATAAGTCACTTATGCGTTTAAACGACTTAAAATGTTTTCGACAAAATGTACCGTTTTGACATTACGTTAAAAACATGTTTTTTGTGAAAAGTCCATTTCATCACAGGGTTTGTGTTCGGGGGGTACGGATACGGGTATCTACAACTATCTTGAGGATTGGAGAGAAAATACGGTTTGGAAGCTGAAATACTTTATGAGGCGTGTGTACCGGGAATTAGGAGTGCGTATAAGTTACGCCCAAGCTTGATTGGTTAGATCGAGGGCGAAGTTGCTAATTTACGGAGACGGAGCGGACGAGTACAAGAAAGTGTTTCAGTACGCGGCGGCGATAAAGAAGTACAACCCATGGTCGACAGCGGTTGTGATGGTCGACAACGTAGAAAATCCGCCGACGTCGTTTAAGCGTATGTACATATGCCTAAACGCCTGTAAAGTAGGGTTCCTGGGAGGTTGTAGACCCTTTATAGGCGTTGACGGTTGCCATTTGAAAGGCGCCTACCCGGGTATGTGTTTAGTAGCTGTGGCAATGGACGATAATAATAATTTATTTCCAGTTGCTTGGGCGGTAATCGAAGTGGAGAACGCTGAGCACTACAAGAAATCAGTAATCGGGCGACCAAAATTGGCGACTAAATTCAGTCGCCAAACACAAAAGGCGACTGAAATTAGTCGCCAAAAATTAGTTGCCCAGCCTAGTCGCCAAAAAAAAATCGGGCGACTAATTTCGGTCGCCAAATTTTGGCGACCAAAACTAGTCACCAAAAGAACACTTTGGCGACCGAAAGTGAAATCAGTCGCCAAAATTGGCGACCACAACTCAGTCGCCAAACTAACAAATTTGGCGACCAAAATTTTTTTAGTCGCCAAAATGGCGACCAAAAAGTGGTCTCCAAATACATTTTCGGTCGCCAAAATTCTGTGCATCTTTTTTTTTTTTTTTTGTTCTCAAATTTGGCGACCGAAAAGTGGTCTCCAAAGCCATATTTCGGTCGCCAAATCTCTGTTTATATAAGAAGAAAAGTGGTATTTTGCACTCCCCAAATCTTGCATTATCAATCAAATTTCAACCAACACGACAACAATAATCATTCAACCAACACAACAACAATAACAATAATAGTAGCTTCATTTACCATCATACTACTTTGTCCACAGAAAATACCGTTAGTCATTCAAATTGTTATATACATATCCGTCACTAATTACTAAAAGGTTTACGATACCATAAAACTAGACGCTGCACCACTACCACCTCCATTGTTAGGATCACGAGGATCCGGATTTTGTGGAGTAAACCCCGGGTTACAAGAGGCAAAAAGGGTTTTCATCAATTTAATTTGCTCTTGCATTTGTCGCATTTGCTCGTCACGGGCGGCATTTTGTTCTCGCTCCTTTTGAAGTTGACTTTGGAGTTGAGATACCATCCCCGGCACGTAACTTTGTTTAGTCATGGAGGATTGACGTTCACGAGGCGGTTCGTAGAAAATCGGGGCAGCAGATCCCATTCCATAAACGCCCCCCTTTTGGTATCCTTTAACTAAGTCATACCAAATTTCATTAGGATTACTAGAGGGATTGTTTTGGACGGCCTCCTCGAACTTTCCCTACAGTATTTAAACCGAACAATTTTAAACATACATAGTTAAAAAAATACACAAAGTAAAATCAATAATACTTATATACGGAGTAACTTACATATAAGTCGGCATCTTTTTGAGTAACAAAATTCCTATCACCCTTATCAGTCAATTTGGACCTGGTCTCAAGGAATAGTTCGGGCACGGTTGGCAATTCACCGCCTTTCTTGCCCGCCTACGATTGAAAACAAATGAGTCATGCATTAGAATATACGGAGTACATACTAATGTTCCATTCAAATTATTAAACTTAAAAACAAAAATAAGTTATCCACTCACCAACTCTTGTACACGCTTATAGAATGATTGTGAACCACCGAAATGTGTCGGCTCCACCACCGCGTCTTTGTCTCCTCGACGCTTATTGACTTTTGCTCGGGCGGATCTTGCTCTAAATTCAGGAGTCTCGCGATGTTTCATCAAAGTTTGGAAAGGAGTACCTACCATCATGGTTTAAGATTACATAAATATGTAATTTAATTGTAATAGATATGAAACGTTTATATATATTGTAATTTATACCTTTCATGTACTCGGGTTCTTTCTTCCTCACAGCCACCTTATGCATGATATCTTTCAATAAATCGTTGTACGTTTCATTGTACCTCTCACGCACCAAATATTCTAGATTTTCAGGCCATTGACATTTTTGCTACAAAAAAGAAGTTAGTCCATATTTAATAATTAAATATGTATCTAAAAAAATCAAGTTACTATATAAAGTAACATACTCGGAAGATATTAAACCACTCTTCCTTCTGTGCTTTTGAAGCTTGCGACCAACAAGTGTACCCTGTACCCATTTTAGAATGGGTACTTCTTGTACAAGCTCGAACGATCCTATCTTCATTAAACCTAAACATCGAAACCATAAAATTAAAACAAATAAATTGAAACAATTAGAAATGAGTACTTTTTTTATAATGTAAAAACTTACCATAAGTCCTTAGGATCTAGTTTAAACCTACCACTGTCCGTTTTAGGAACCTCTGACTCGGGTCGTCGAACTCGCCGTTCGTTGCTCGAACCATCATTGGACGTTTGATCGTTCACAAGAAATTCTACCTCCATTTCTTGCTCCTCTTCCTCGATCTGAGCGGCAGTAGGACGGGAACTACATCCACCTTTCTTCGATGCACGGTTTCCACGACCTCCACGAGTACCACTACCTGATCCAGACATTTGCAATACACCTGAATACATTTAAAAAGTTAGTAGATATTTATAACATATAACAATTACATACTAAGACTAAAATAATTACAACATATAACAATATTTACATATTTATATAAAATTACATATAACAATTACACATTTACATAACAATTACCCATTTATATATTGTCGTCATCCTCGTCATCTTCTTCGTCATCTTCTTCGTCACTACCAAATAAGTCATCCTCATCATCTACCTCATCACTATCAACGTTCTCGGCATCCTCATCCTCCACATTGTCCTCATAATCATCTACATTTTCATCATTCTCATAGTCATGTTCTCCGTCATCCTCATCCTCTTCCTCTTCCTCTTCCTCCATATCATCTTGATCATTTTCATTCTGAATTTCGTAAAGATTTTCATCAAGTGGACACAAAAGTGTTTCGTTCGATACAAGGTCCTCTTGAAAAAACGATGTATCATAATGTGATCGTGCCTTTGTCTTAAAAACTGCCCACCATTGCTTTTGATTTCTATCATTTGTTGTCGATGGATAAGAAGCGTAATACACTTGTTGTGCTTGATGTGCAAGTATAAATGGGTCATACTTAGAGTATGTACGAGTATGATTCACTTCTACCAACTTATAACGCTCGTGAACTCTCATTCCCGCCTTGGAATTATCCTTCCACTCACATTTAAACAAGACAACATTGTAGGCACGAGCACGACCATTGTAACACAATTCAATGACATCTTCTAATATCCCATAATGCTCATTATTATCTACAGATGAAATAGTAACTCCGTAGTTACATCTAGCCTTATTTTTACTGTACTCGAAAGTGTGAAAATTATATCCATTAACAAAATATCTCTTCCATGTTTTCACTTGTCGCGACGGACCAAATGCAAGACTTCTAATCAAATCATCATGGATATTGAATTCAATAACATGGTTTCGAAACCATGTTGCAAATTCACCCTCATGGTTAATCCATATATCATCCTCGTTGACATTAGGATGTCTACTAATGAAATCAGCTATGAAATCCCTGTCAAAAGTAAATGGATATTGATATTTAATATATACATATAATAATGTTTTAGGTAGGATTATAATGTTTACGCATAATACCTTTCATAAGGCGCTAGTATGTCACAATTTGAAAGGACATAAATGTGAGCACGGTTGTACTCATTTTCATCCAGATATCTTGATTCTCCCTTCGATGAAGATCCTTCTTTGTCTTGAGTTCGAAAACACTCGGGTAAATTGGTATCAACATCACTTGCTTTATCATTTTTGGTTTCTACATGTTTTTCAAAGTAAAGAGAGCAAAAATTTGCAATCTCTTCTGTTAAATATGCATTACATATAGAACCTTCTACTCGAGCTTTGTTACCAATTTTTTTCTTCAAATGATTAAGGAACCTATATATATGTAGAAATTGTATTAAGAATTCATATATGAAATTTTATAGAATTATAAGTATAGTAAGTTCAAAATTTTTGTTTTATACCTTTCAAATGGGTACATCCACCTATATTGCACGGGGCCACCAACTTTGGCTTCATAAGGTAAGTGAATTGGTAGATGCTCCATGGAGTTGAAAAACGAAGGAGGAAAGATCATCTCCAATTTACACAATATTTCAGGAATCTGATTTTCAAGACGAATCATATCATCTACCAAAATTGTTGATGAACATAAATCTCGGAAGAAATGACTAATTTCTGTTACTATATTTCACACAGAAGTCGGGAGACGATGTTTCATGGCAACGGGTAGAAGTCGTTCCATGATAACATGACAATCATGACTCTTTAACCTGTGCAACTTCAGTTTGTTAAGGTCAACGCATCGAGCAAACCCGGATGCATAGCCATCAGGAAATTTCAAATTCTCTAACCATTCACAGAGTACTTTCCTTTGTGCTTTGTCAAGCGCAAACATAGACACTGGTTTAGAACCGTCTTTACGAATGTGAAGCTTAGATCGGTCACAAAAAAGCTTAGATCGGTCACAAAATTTTTTCAAATCTTTTCTTGAACCAATGGTGTCACATGTTTTGCCTTCTACATCCATTAGCGTATGAATCAATTGCTCAAAAAAGTTTTTCTCTATGTGCATAACATCCAAGTTGTGTCTTAACAACATTGTCTTCCAATACGGAAGGTCCCAAAATATGCTTCGCTTTAACCAACCGTTCTTCTTTTTTTTCAACTCTTTAAAATCTTCTTGTGAACCATCAATGATTGAAGGGTACTCCGAAATTGTCTCCCACAACTCATCACCACGTAGACGACGGGGACGATTGTCAAATTCTTCCTTCCCCTTTTTGAAAGCTTTTTTGTTCTTCCTATAAGCATGCATTGGCGGTAAGAATTGTCTATGACAATCAAACCAACTGATTTTACTTGAATTAGGAAGCCAAAATGCTTTACTCTTATCCATGCAAATAGGACACGCTTTTTGCCCCGCCGTAGACCACCCGGATAACATACTATAGGCGGGGAAATCATTTATGGTCCACATCAATGCAGCTCGTAGTTGAAAATTTTGTCTTAAGGACACATCAAAAGTATCAACCCCAACCTCCCACAACAGTTTCAACTCCTCCACTAAAGGTTGTAAGTAAACATCCAAATGATTTTTTGGATTATTAGGTCCTGGAACAATTAGAGCTAAGAAGATGAACTCTTTCTTCAAACATAACCAAGGGGGTAAGTTGTATGGTGTGATCATTACGGGCCAACATGAGTACTATTGGCCAAATGGACCAAACGGAGCAAATCCATCCGTACAAAGTCCGAGACGAACATTGCGAGGTTCTTTGGCAAATTCAGGGTACATGGCATCAAAACGCTTCCACTCTTCACCATCTCTCGGGTGACCCATTTTTCCAGGTGACCCGGGATTTTCATTGTGCCATCTCATTTGCTCCGCAATGATTTCAGTCGCATATATGCGTTGCAATCTTGAAGCAAAAGGGAAGTAAGTTAATGTGTTCACCGCTACTTTTTTCTTACGTTTCTTGGTAGTCTTACTTCTCTTTCTTCCCTTTTTACCCTTCAAAACAATCTTCGTGTCACATATTTCATATCTTTCCGATTGACATTCCTTGCATTTGTCCAGCAAAACATCATCTTTCCAAAAGAGCATACATCCTTCAGGACATGCATCGATCTTTTGATGCGGGAGTTCAAGACCTTTAAGTAGTTTCTTGATATCGTAGAAACTTCTGGTCATAACGTTGTTATCGGGGATAGCATCCTCAACCAAAGATGCAATTTGATCAACACAATCAAAAGGTAAATTGAACTTGCACTTCATTTTCACTATTCTAGCGGCGGCTTCTAACAATGACATTTTGCTCTTTTCATATAACGGCTTTTCAGAAGCAGTTAACATGTCAAAAAAAGCTTTAGCTTGTGGGTGCGGTTCTTCAGCTCTACTTATTTCGTCGTTAGTAACATAATTGGAATCTATAATGTCGACTATCATATCTCTATATGGATTTTCGGGAGTTGTATTTTGTTGGATTAGAAGTTCATGAGAAGATGAAGAAGACGAAGAATAAGATTCGCCATGACAAATCCAATCATAATAATTTGGAATAAATCCATTCATATAAAGATGTTCTTCTACGACAAAGTCTTGAAAGTATTTTAAGTTTTGACATTTAGAACAAGGACACTTAATAAGGTTTTCTAAAGCTTCATACTCCTTTTGTTGTTTTGCAAAACCAATAAACTCAGTAACCCCATTTATAAAAACATCGCTAGGTCGTTTTTTTTTTATCTACCCTTTGTTCATACATCCATTTGCGCTCCGATCTCTTCATTTTAATCTAAACAATAATTCATTCAATAAATTAAACCCAAACCCAAACCTAACTAACACAAACACAAAAACAATCCTAATACAAACACAAAGAAACAATATAATCAAACACAAACCCATTAAACACAAAGAAACAAATAAACAATACTAACACAAACACAACTATCTAGACTAAATTCAACAATATTTATCAAAACTTACAATATTACAATATAATTCATACTCAAACACAAAGACAAAAATCATACTACAACTAATTTATACTAACAAACAAACCCAAACACAAACAAACCCAAACACAAACAAACCCAAACAAACCCAAACACAAACAAACCCAAACACAAACAAACCCAAACAAACCCAAACACAAACAAACCCAAACCCAAACACAAACCCAAACCCAAACCCAAACCCAAACACAAACTATTTCATACTAAATCAACACTAAAAACCTAACATTATACTACAACTAATTCAACTTAAATAACAATATATACTAACTTCAACAAATTAAAAATACATGTTAACTTTAATTTCAATTCATACAATACTAACATTATTTCAATTCATGTTAACTTTAATTTCAATTCATACAATACTAACATTATTTCAATTCATGTTAACTTTAATTTCAATTCATACAATACTAACAATATATACTAACTTCAACAAAAATACATGTTAACTTTAGTGATAATAACCTTAACCCAATACAATTTGAAATTAACCGTACTAACCTCTTAATAACATATTAAGTACAAATTAAACCAACACTAACTATAAAACATCAAATTAAAACCATATGTAACACTAATTAATTTAACACAAAATCTACAATACTACTAACAATACTAACATTATAGTGTGTAGTCGCCTAATATAGTAACTTCAATCCTACTAACAATACTAACATTATAAACTAATCATACAATAATTCATACTAACTTCAATCATACTAATAATACTAACATTATATACTAACTTCAATCATACTCACAATACTAACATTATATACTAACAATTCATACTAACAATTCAACTATAATATCAATTCAAAACACTAACTACAACTAATTCATACTAACCGTACAACAATTAAAACTAACTTTATAACAATTCAACTACAATTCATACTAACTTTACAATAATTCAATTACAATTCATACTAACTACAACTAATCTATATATATAATTAAAAAGCAAGTTGAAAAACTTCATTAAACTATCAAGCAACCACATCTCACCATTTGCTAAAAAATCCCTCTTTATTAAGACACGTGTCACAATAATAAATACTACTAATTTTAAATAATAATAAAAATAAAAATAAAAAAAAAAAAGATTATTAAATATGATTCATAATGACACTTTTTCATATATCTTTTCATTTCACATTACTTATCATGGAGTAGCTTTTTTTTGAGAAATGTATTATGGAGTAGCTTTTACCATCAATACCTAAACTAAATTGCATTTCATTTTAATAAAGCATAGTTTTATACTCAGTAATTAGTAAAAACTAATTTTATTTACTTACAATTGATTTTTGTTTTTAAATATATAATTTTGTTTAAAGGTTTAGAATAAATAATGATACAATAACTTTAATCAGTCAGTCAATGTAGTTGCATTCATAATAACATTTTATTAACCGGCGAAAAATAAAGTGATATTGTGTAATTGCATCAATATAACTTTAATTTATTCATAATCACGTTATATATTTCTACATTTAATCGACCAAAATTTATCAAAACTGTATAAGTTTGCTGAAATATTTAAATATTCAACAAATTGAACTAAAGATAACAATTGAAAAAAAACATATTAATAGTATTATCAAGTGTTAAACACAATATAAATCTTAAAAAAAATAGAGTTACATATGTTTTTACATCATATACAATGAACGACACACATATATTAACTTTGAAGATTTAAGACGAAAAGATTAATGAAAGTTAAGTACAAGTTAAAATGCATTTTATGCATTTTAATTGTGATTTCTTTAATATCTTTTCATCAAGTTGAAAATGTCAGGCTTATGAAACATAAAAGTATTATTTAATACATAAAACATATATAACATTTGAAAACAAAATAATTATGCTATTAAGAATATACAACATTGATTCATTATTGGTACTAAAATTATATGTTTGTCTTTCCAAAAAAAATTCGTATGTGTTTGGAAATATGAAAACAATCAACAATGCCATGTTTTTTAGCGAATATACGAAAATAGTTTATTATGAACAAAATTGCCCAAAATTTCTCAGTTAGATCGTTTTCATATATGTATGGCAATAAATCAAGGTTATAATCTATACTTCATTTACTAAGACTACAAACATGTAAATTAATAAACATATTAAATATGCAAAATATAATAACGAATCCGTGAATCTCACGGGACACAGAACTAGTTCAACTTTAAAACCCTAACATTATAATTCAATTACAACTAACTTAACTAAATCAACACTAAAACCCTAACATTATAATTCAACTAAATCAATTCAACTACAACTAATTCAACTTAAATAACAACAACCAAATGCAACATCAAAATCAATTCAACTACAACTAATGCAACTAAAATCAACTCTAAAACCCTAACATTATAATTCAACTTAAAACCCTAAGTAAAATCAATTAATTTAATACAAAAACAACAACAAATAACAACAACCAAATGTAGCATCAAAATTTATAAATTTAAAAACAAATTAAACAAATTTAAAGTTTGAAATTAAAAAAAAAATACCCAAATTGATTTCGGAGGAGAGAGTGACGGTGGCCGGTGGTAAGTGACGGCGGCTAGCTCCGGTGGTATGTGACGGCGGCGGGAGGTGGCAGTTGCCGGCGGTGCAAGGGTGGTAAGTGACGGGGTGGGGGTGGTTTAATGGGATTTGGGGTTTTTTTTTTTTTTTTTTTTTTTAATTGGGAAGTGACGAAGTAATGAAACAAGGGGTGGGGGAAGGCTGTAAAATGCCTCTTAATTTGGCGACTGAAACTTTTTTGGTCGCCAAAATTGTAACCAAAGCTCTGATCGCCAATTGTGTTTTCGATCATGAATTTGGTCGCTATTAAAAATTTAAAAAAGGTGTGGTCGCCAAATTTGGCGACCAAATTTAGTCGCCCGATTTTTTTTTTTTGGTCGCCAATTTGGCGACTATAATGTTCAGTCGACAAATACAGTCGCCCGATTTCATATTTCTTGTAGTGGAGGTATGGTGTTGGTTTCTAAGACTCCTCGTTGACGATTTGGGGAAAGAAGAAGGCAACGGCTTGACCATAATGTCTGATCGAGAAAAGGTACACTCAAATTTTCTGATTTTAGTTACAGTATACGACACTTACTGTTTTGTATATAATACACTTACTGTTACAGTATATGACACTCAAATATGGTTGATTTCAGTTTGCTGATTTCAGTTCAAATACACTTGCTGATTTCAGTTCAAATATTCTCTGATTTCAATTACTGTTTTCAGTTTGCTGTTTTATGAGTTACTGTATTCAGTTTACTGATTTCAGTTTGAACTTACTGATTTCAATTTGAACTTACTAATTTCAATTACAAGTTTCTTAGATACGCTTGGAGTTACTTATATGTACATACACTTACAGTTACTTATATTTACATACGCTTTCTGATAAAGAAGTACAGACGCTTACTGATTTCTGATTTGCTGTTTTTAGTTGCGGTATACGACACTTAGTGATTTCAATTTGCTGATTTCAGTATTCTGTTCTGTATTTGTTCACTTATATTTACTGATTGGCAATTTTTAGACTTACACAAGTTAGTGATTTCATTTTGCTTTGCTGATAAATAAGTAAATTTCTGATCTGATTTAGTGATTTCATTTTGCTGTTAATTTTTTTTGATTTAACCGTATTTCTTCACTTGAAGGGCCTCTTGGATGCTTTCGATATTGTGACCCCGAAAGCAGAAATCCGTTACTGTGTGAGACACATATGGAGCAACTTCAAGATCCAATTTGGGGGCCCTGTGTTCAAAGACGCGTTTTGGAAAGCCGCCTGGGCCACATCCGAGAACGAGTTTCGAGGTCACTTGGAAGGAATTAAATTCTTCAACCTAAAGGCGTATGAGTATTTGGTTAAGATCCCGGCAAAGCACTGGTCAAGACATGCTTTCACTACCGTAAGTAAGGCGAACATGATATTGAATAATGTTTGTGAGTCGTTTAACTCGGTGTTAAGGGAAGCGAGGGATAAACCAATTTTGTCTTTCATGGAGTGGATTAGAAGGTGGGTCATGAAGAGATTTTATGATCGTCAGACTGGGATTAATACGTATGAGGAGAAGGTGATGCCATACGTCAACAAATATGTGATTGAAATTGAAAAGGAGACAAGGTATTGTCAAGTGTACCCGTCTGATGAAGGTTTGTACGAAGTTTGTCATCGGGGTACACAACATGCGGTGAACTTGCAGAACAGGAGTTGCACCTGTTATCAATGAGATTTGTCAGGCCTTCCTTGTCCTCATGCGTACGTCTGCATCAACGAGGTTCGAGGCGATGTCAAAGACTATGTTCATGACGCGTACACTAAAGACGCGTTCGTGAGAACGTACGCTCACCCAATTTCCGCTATGCCTGGCGCTGCTCAATGGCCGAGAACCGAACATTCTGCCCCGTTGCCACCACTATTCAAAAAATTCCCAAGAAGGCCTAAGGGAAAAAAAGGAGACCCGAGGTGGGTGAGACAAGCAACGAAGTTAAGAAAGGTAGATTCTCTAGGGCTTGTAGCAGTTGTGATGGTCTTGGACACAATGTCAAGACGTGTAAGAGCGGCCCCAGCCAGCAACACCAACCACAGCAGCACACACAAGAGCAGCAACAGCCACAACCGCAGCAGCAGCCACAACCGAGGAAGTTCAACTCCGCATGGACGACAATGGTTAAGGAGAAAGTAGCAGCTCGAGTGGCAAAGCGTGCAAGTGAAGGAGAATTTCTAACCCGTATCGGTCAAAGACGTTATAGTCAGCTATCACAAGAGAGCGTGAATGGCCCAAACGTCTCACAACCAAGACGCAAATTAGGATTCAATGCGTAGACTTATGATTTCAAAGTTTGTAATAAAAACTTGTTTGTCGTAGAACGTTTTCAAAACTTTGTCCGTAGGTTTATAATTTTGTGGAAAACGATTTCACTGTTGTGAACTTGGTGAAACTATTATCGTGTTTGTAATCGTGTTTGTGAAACTATTATCGTGTTTGTAATCGTTTGAAGTTAATATGAACTTGGTTCTATTCGTTTCAACTTGTATGTCAAATTGTAATCGTTTGAAGTTAATATGAATTTGCTTCTATTCATTTGAAGTTACTATGTATGTCAAATTGTAATCGTGTTTGTAAGATTGAGTTATCCAACATACTAATACCCGGTTTTATACATATTAATACCCGCTATAATACATTACGCAATAGTTCACAAACTATGTCAACGTACTACATGTTAATAATTATTGCTACAACAACGACTAACACAACCGATACAATACACCCGCTTTTCCAATACTTATTCTTCATCTCCAAGTCCTTAATTTCTGCCTTGTAACTATCGTTCAGCTTAGAGATTTTGTGAATTCTTTCCCGCACACTCTTCTTCTCAAAAGCCCAGAACTCTTTCTCGACTTCCAACATTCGCTTTTCAGCTTTCACTTTGTCGATAACTTCCCTCTGCCAGTCAGTCTGAATGTCGCCAACCCACTTGAAGTAACGACAACCTCTAGTATCTTTTAATCTATCGTATGTCTTGCAACACTCAAATTTGCGTCCAGGGTTGCGGTAAGTCCACGATGTCTCCACGGACACTAGATCGCCACAGAAACAGTTACCAGCACCATTGCAAGAGTTGAAGCCACTATTAATCGACATCTAATAAAAATCAAGGCCAATGCAAATCATAAATAACATGTAACTGTAATCAATTTCAAACCAATTATTCCTAACAATTACGAAATCAATTTATCGTTTACATTCAAATGTAATCAACTGAACTTCAAACAATTTAAAGAAAACGATGACCTTAAAGAAAACGATGACCCTAAACAATTTAAAGAAAACAATTCAAACAATTCAAATGTAATCAACTGAAATCAATTGAAATGCAATAAACCCTAAATTCCCAAAAAACCCTAATTTCCCAGAAAACCCTAATTAACGTCGCCCTAATTTCCCAGAAATTGTACGAAATTAAAATTGATATTTACCTGATAAGAATGAGGATGAACCGAAAAAACCCTAATTCGAAATTAAAATTTCCCAGAAATTTTCCAGAAAACCCTAATTCGAAATTGAAATTAACAACATAAAGTCGACAACATTTACGAAATTGAAACGAAATAAGCCGAAAAAATTGATATTTACCTGATAAGAATGAGGATGAGAGCTTGAGGGGAAATTGGGGGAAAATTAAAGTAAGAGAGCTTGAGAGGAAGGAAAATGGGTACTAAAATGGGGGAAAATAAAGGCTGACTTCAATTTGCTGAATAAGAATGAAGGGGAGAAGGAAGCAAGGGTAAAATGGGTACTAAAATTATCATTTAATAGCCCAAACAAAGATCAACGGCTCAGATTCAATCTTCATAGTTTCGGGTCCATACATGGTAGTAACCATTAACCGAAATAAACATAGTGATAGTAGTTACAAAGTCGAAAACAATGTGGATGTAAGTTTCAAGTTGGCAATAAACCATGGATGTAATCGTCAATTTACTCTATTTTTTATTATATTATAAATGAACTAACAATATAATAATAAAATATTACTTCGTAATATTTTATTATTATTTAGAAAAAAAAAATTGTTAACGTTGAAAGGGCCAAGCCTGGCCCGACACTTTCAGGCCCACCTAAAGACCGGGCTAGGGCCTCAATTTCAAAGCACGGCCCTTTGGAGGCCCGGTCCTTGCCTCCAAAGGGCCGAGCCGGCTTCGACTTTAGAGCCCGACCCTTGGCCCTTTCAACCGAAAAAACCCTAATTCGAAATTAAAATTTCCCAGAAATTTTCAAGAAAACCCTAATTCGAAATTGAAATTAACAACATAAAGTCGACAACATTTACGAAATTATTATAAATGAACTAACAATATAATAATAAAATATTACTTCGTAATATTTTATTATTATTTAGAAAATATTACTATTATAATGATAACAATATTAATTTAAACAATATAAATTGTAATTATAATATTATTACTAAATTATTTTTACATATCACACATGTACATATACTTTTCGAAATCGTTTAAAGAGAAGCCACAACTTGTTAGGACTGTCGCTTCAATGCAACACCATCAGTTCATCACATTAGTATTATATTATTCGCTGTAGGCCAAGTCCGTACATATTTATTTTGGAAATTCTTCCCAAAAGGTCTCATACTGATAAAGTGATGACTCTCTTATAAACAAAGCATAACTACTCTTCTTTTTCTAACGTGGGACTTGAATTGCTACCCCAACGCGACTAACAATGGTATTCAAGGATTTGGTGTTCTACTGTAGCTAGAGGTGGCCAAGAGTCGGATAGGGTCGGGCTCGGGCCGGTCCGCCAAGGGTCGGGCTCTAAAGTCGAAGCCGGCTCGGCCCTTTAGAGGCAAGGACCGGGCCTCCAAAGGGTCGTGCTTTGAAATTGAGGCCCTAGCCCGGTCTTTAGGTGGGCCTGAGAGTGTCGGGCCAGGCTTGGCCCTTTCAACGTTAACAATTTTTTTTTTCTAAATAGGCGGGCTTCAAAAAAGTCGGGCCTCATAAATCAAGCCCGGGCCCAGCCCTTAAAAAAAAAACGGGCCCAATCGGGCTTTGGGAGGGCGGTTCGGGTATGAATTATGTTTACACGCCTCTATCTAACTAACTGCAAAAGACTTCTTTTCAATCTAAATAATAGGGGGCGTTTGGTTTAGGGTCTAAAACAAAGGGAAAAGGAATTAAAAGTAATGATTCTCTTAGTTGGTGTTTGTTTGAGTCAAACAAAGGGAATGAAATTCCCTCCCTCTCCCTCTCCCTCTAAGTCCTCTATTTTCAATCCCCTCACCCACCCCTCTTAGCCATTCCCTTTCTTCTTAACTAGTACTACTACCACCATTCTTCCTCACCATCAACACCCACCGCCGCCAACTATCACCGAACACCACCTATCGTCGTCGCCAACTGTCACACTCACCTGCCATCCACCGTCGCCGACTCCTCACCGCCGCTTCCTCGCCGGTGCTTGTCGTCAAGAGCAACACCATCAAATTGGTAATTAAAGATGCCAAAAACCCCTTTCACCGGCCGAAATTACCATCGTCGCCGCCATAATCACTAGATCTTGGTGTTTTGGGGGTAGAAGAGGGTGTTTCAAGTTGATGGAGAAGACCTTATGGGTGGATTTTGGTGGTTTATGTGGTGGTGGTTGATTTTTCATGGAAGTCTTTCATTTTGTATTTTACTAACCAAACACCTAATTAAATCAAAGGGAATTTGATTCATCTCGCCTCATTTCCCTTTGTTGATTCCATTCCCTTACCCTCTTCCGAACCAAACGCCCCCTAACAACTATAATCCTCAACTTTATGTATAACATGCTAAAATATGTTTTCGTTTTCGGTATGAATTTAATTGAAAAGGTAATATAACCAAAAACATAATTATAATTACAATATAATTTGAAATAGTATTTCAATTTTAACCTGTAATTTTATCATAGGTTTTAACCTAATTATTATTGAGAGTTTTGTTCTTACAATTAAAATTTTGTTATTTCGCGACGTGACATTAGCATGCCAATGGAAAAATTTGTTAAAAAACTTACCATTATTATTGTTCTAATTGCAAACATATATATACTATTAGACAGTAAATAAAGGGTACGGTATAAATCTTATCATATACCATTATATATATAAGGATTAATTGTCAAGAATAATCCAAATTGGTCATCTTGATCCATAAATAATCCGAACTCGAATTAATCTACGAATAATCGCAACTATTGAAAAACCATTCCAATAATATACTTTGGTCAATTTTAACCTGTTTTAATCGATAAAAAAAAAGTTGATTTTTACTTAAAATAAGAGTGAGGTAAAGTAAGAGTCGGTTTCACCATTTTTTTGTGTTACAATCGATTGAAATTGGCCAAAGTACATTATTGGAATGATTTTCAATAGTTGAGATTATTTGTGGATTAATTTGAGTTCGAATTATATATGAAATAAGAGTATCAGTTCGAATTATTCCTGACAATTATTCCTATATATAATTATAAAACCCAATTCTACTTTGTACGATGTTATTTATCCATTTTGACCTTTGCGGATTTTGTTGAACACCTCTATATACGAGTTATACCTCTCACAAATATCATTTCATAGAGTTACAAATTTGAATCATAATTATACCTCAAAAAAAAAAAAAAAATTGAATCATAATTAAATGAATTGTGAGTACGTGTTATTTTAGTTTACAACAATTTTTAACGAAAAGTAGTCTTTTGGCATAGAAAGATCTTGTCCAGCAACTCTAAATCGAACGTATATATATTCATTAGAAACTATAGGTAGATAAAAAAAAATTGATGACATATAAAATTGTATAACTATTCTTATTGTGTGTAGTAATCAATTTTCTTCTTTTTGTATGTGTTTTAATTTAAATTTAAATTTAAATTTTAATAATATTATTAAAAGATTAAAGATAGTGTTTGATGAGACATGCATGTTATTTATATTAGTGCACTTTAATAATTCGTGTATAATAAAAATAAGCAAAGAATCTACAAAAGTAAATTTGATAATATCCATCCTTGTAAACAAATATTGTCTTCATATATCAAGGAGTTGAGAAATCTACACAAAATTAAATTAAATTAAATGATGATGAAAATGCAACAAAAAGGAAATAGTTGGTGACGTGAATTTGCATATGAAGGTGTGGTTTATAACCCAAAACTCATGATCAATCTATTTTCTATCAAAAACCTCAACTTGCCCATAATATCACAAAATTTGCATTAAAATTGACAATGAAAGCTAACATCAATTATACATTTATGTAAGAATTTTTAGTAAAACATTATTGTTTTTATTTAAGTCATTGTCATTTATTTTATTTTTTTAATTTTATTTTTTTTGATAAGGAAAGAAAACTAGGTTGACCCTCTGGAATAGGACCAACCCATCTCATCCTTTCGGATGAGTGAGGTAAGCGGCAGCCAAATGCTCTCAACCCACCTCGAGGAAGTAGGACACGAATGTCCTATATTAGCCATAAAGTCGGCGACTTTATTGGCCTCACGAAAGCAATGATTAAAACTAAAATTCTTAAAAAAAAAAAAAAAAAAAAAGTTCAATTTTAACATCTTCAATGACAGAAGAAATTTCCCAAGGGACTTTCCAAACTCTTTGTAGGGAATTAATAACACATAGATTATCCCCCTCTATAATTAGATCAGTGATACCTAGAAATCTAGCTGCAAGTATGCCTTCTCAAGAGCAAGAGCCTCCATCATTAGAACGCTAGTCTGGCCACAAGATTTGGCTCCAAGAAGCATAATTGTTCCATTATGATCCCTCACAGAAACCTATACCGCTGTTACTTATCCAACTTAGATCCATCAAAATTGCTCTTAACTAAACCTTCCTGCTTAATCCAGGAGATATTAGGTTCATTTAAATTACTATTTTCAATACTATTACCAGAGAGTGGTTCATGACAATCATCACGATTGTCTAAATCTAAATTTCTACATTTATTCACAAACTCACATTTAGTTTTTGCACATTATTTTTATTTATGCGCACCTCTAAGTTGAGATTTTAACTTAATGATTATGTCTAAATTGAACTATAAGCATTTTAATCATATTTTTGTACATTTTATTTTTGATTTCATTTGTTTTCACATAAGTTGATTTAATTCGGTACAATGATTGATTTTAACTTGGGAGTTGTTAGGATAAATAAAATGTCGATGATACAATTTTACGAAAAATATACTTACCGGTTTAATTTATGTTCGACCTATGGTTGAATTGAACTGTGACACTAGACGGTGTAGTACATGAACACCCCATTAAGGATTAGTAATGGAGAACTTTAACATATTTCATCAATTTTGAAGTTTAAGAGCTATGGGGTACGTTCAATTATCGTAGAGCCTATTACTACTCCGGTATGTTCTTAAATGGGCCCAATTTTTATTTTCAACCAACGCTATATCCATTCGTGCCTAAAAGTTGTGGCAAATACCTTCAAATATTAACAACTTTGAACTAGTTACAGACTTACATTAACGATAACGATGTATGAATCGCTAATATGCTCTAAATAGAGGATTTTCACAAATGCTCGCATAAAATCGTCTCACGAGTGCGACGGAGTATTTGTAACTAAAATGTGCCTAGCTTAAAGTTTAAAATGACTATTTTAACGTTTTAAGTGATTATTTTATGGGCTTTAAAGTGGTCACATTTAGCATTAAAATGATCATTTTAAGCATTAAAATAGTCATATTTTAATCATAAGAATTTTATCACACGCATGAGATGGTTTTGTGCGAAACTTATTGAGGATTTTATAGTCGTACGGCACTCTAGACCATACTTACATACCATGGAGTATAAAATAAAACAAAACATAGTAAAGCACAAAGCTAAAACATTAATAAACTTGCAAAAAAATCACTAGTATGATTTGGGGTGTCATATAATTAGTATCTAAACAACTTCAATTATGGCTGACAAAAAAATTAAGGGCATAATAAACTCAATAATCGCCTAAACAGTGCAACCTATCCTAATGCAAATCGATTCCCTGTAGTAAAAGCATCGTGTCAAAATCACTTGCAACTAAAATACTCCATCCATCCTAAAATCCTAAAATAAGTATTTTTAGTATAATCATTATAAATTTATAATGATTGTTTTTACCATTGTTAAGTAACTTGTGAACATTATTAAAAAAAAAACTTAAAAATGATCACAAAGTTAAAAAGAAATAGTAACAACTATCACAACAATCATTTTTTTTGTTGCAGAATACCTATTATACGCATACAACGATCACAATGGAAAATCAGTCCTATTATACATGTATACGAAATATACGAAGCACGATTATAGATGCTTATAACTTACTAAAATACTCCTTATATATAAGAACTTGGTTGTTAAACTCAGGTGAATACATAACATTTCAAAGCACAAACCCATAATTTAGGACCAACCAAGAGTAGCCTAAAGAGATTTAAAAAGCACACATTATCCGCTACGGTCAATGATGCCCGAAGGCCTAAATATTCTAACATTACTCATAATACTCGTCTTCTCGCCCTACGTTCTATTTGGTAGCAATCCGCTCTCATAACCAATTTAACCCAAATTCATCCTTGGTCTTCGGAATCCGATCAAAATTACACCTGAAAAGTAAACATTTACGGTTACCAATTTTCTGACCTTTGTGACTTCAAAACCAAAGGATATCATATGGAGTATATATTTTGCAAGTTGAGAAAAGCGCGACATTTAAACAACAAAAAGAGAAGGATATACTATTCTACTAACAAAAGTTTAATAAGATCAACCCTAAAAAAAAAGGGTATAAACACACAAAGCAGGCATCGGCAAGCAGAGAAATTTCATTTCCGAATGATCGTTGAGGAGCCAAAGATACAAGGTGATGAGGCACAAGGCACGAAAATCATCTACATGAGGCGAACTGTTCTCACTCAAGTTGACATTTTCCAAATGAAACAATTGTCAAAACAATACCCCTTTTTGGATTTTAACGAGGATTAACATGAATGATAGATAAGGAAATAAGAGGCAAACTAAAAATACCAACAATAATGTATGGAATCAGTACACCAGTGCGCACCGTTTGACATGCCTCATGCAAAAAACGTACTTAAGACGGCTTGAGGCGTTTTGGCCATCGCCTCAATAGCCGCCATGAGCTAAAGAGCACCATATGGCCCGCCTTTATAATATAGGCCCTGAACATCTAAGAAACAACTGTTCTTAAAGGTAGCATACAAAAAATAAACTAGGAAGTGCAATTACACAATATATGAGACTTCCAAATACCATATCCTCTCAGGTTTACGAAGGTCTTACATATGAAAATACGTAAACAAAAATCTAAAAATCCACACATACCAAACGAAGGAAAAACGCAAACTGGTAAGCATAGTATCAGCTGAAAGACCTAGACACCTAATCGATTGTGACTTTGACAATATGTAACAACTAAGCGCTGCAACTTCTAAAACACGAAAAAGTTTCAGTTGCACTCTGTATATTTTAGGAAACTGATGGCAAAAGTTTTTTTTTGGTCAAATAGGAGGCACTAGGCCATTACAACGGGGGATTCAAACATGAGACCTACTGCTCAAGGTACCTTAGGCACTAGGCCATTACAACGGGGGATTCAAACATGAGACCTACTGCTCAAGGTACCTTAGTCCTGACCACTAGGCCATGACATCCTCGGTAACTGATGGCAAAAGTTAGAAATGGGGTTAACCATTAACTATCAAAGTCAAATACGGACGATAAAAAAAAGGGATGTATAAAGCATAGGATCATTACATGAGAGCATAAGACTGCAACAATTTGATTATTGAATTACACGAACCTCCAAAACTTACTCAACTGCAACACCACAATTAACGGCTAAGGTTAACTATTTGTCCGTAGAGGTACTTTGTGTCGAATGTCATATCGTTTTTGTACGAGAATTTTGTGCAGATCAATAAACCAGAATCTCAATTAACACCACACCACAATGTTGATAACTTGGTAAACCCTAGGGAAAAAAACAACAATAACAAAAACAGGCGATTTACGAGGACGAAAAACAAACCTAAGCATCAGGATCATCATCAGAGTCATCAGAATCATCCTGAGGAAGATCATTAGCAAGATAAACACCAGGATGAATCGTCTTTCTCCGAGTTCTAGACGGAAGAATGTTATCCAAATCAACCTCTGCAAGCGGATCATCCGCGAAATCACTTTCGTCGGATAATCCGTCGCCAATTCCCGAATCCGAATCCGAGTCCGAATCATCATCACCATTTTCATCATCATCGTCATCTTCGGCATCGTCTTCTTCAATGAGAATACCCTTACCTTTCCGATCAATTAATTTTTCCTCCGGCGGTTCTTCGTCTTCATCGTTCGGTTGATTTTGATGTTCTTCGGCGGCGGCGGCGGTGGAATTAGGGTTTTCGAGGAGTTTAGGTTTTTTGAGATCGGTGGTGGTGGTGGTGTCCGCGGCGGTGGTTGTTGTGGTGGTGTCGGCGGCGGGGCGTTTGAGAGGTAATGTGGGTTCTTCGGGGTTCTTGACGTCTGCCATTGATGAGGATTTTGTGGATTGAATTTTGGGGATTAATTTTTTTGGGGGTTTTGGAAGTGATGAAGGGGAAAATTCAGGGTTTGGTTGGTTAACTTGGTTACTACTACACTCCTTTATCTCAAGGGTTTTAGAATTTCACGTGATAACATAAATATAAAAACGAAAAATAAAATAAAATAAAAGACGATCTTCGTGAGAATTATTTTTAATTCATACTCCTATAGGTTTAATAGTTTGAGACTTCGAGGCACGTATGTATGTTTCAAGTAGTTCTGCCACGGGAGAAATTATAATTTCCTGGGAAATCTAATTTCCTATGTTTTGTGGTAACTAAACAAAACTATTAGCCTATAATTCTTATTAAAAGAAACTAGAAATCCCATGAATTTAATGGATGACCATTAACCACTATATCAATCGAACTGAATTATGACGTGTAATGTATCAGAATGAGATTACTCATAGAGTATAGTGCATAGTCGATGACCGGTGGGTGGCTTACCACTCGGTTGTTCCAAATGTTAAGCATAATTTGGAACCTACATACACATTTTCCACAATTTCCAGCCTTCTGCTATAAAACGTTTGTCGAGAAGTTTTACGAAGCAAACCAATAAATGTCAACTCGTTACTGTATATTTTGCCTGGGACATTGGATAGCCGTTATTATTCTCTTAGACCATGCTCAGTTGCTCACTGCTACTTCGCAACAAACAATCTCAGTAACACAGTACGAAACTAACAATTGATATTGTGCTCCCTCTGATAACAAGCACAAGCGCTTCAGACAGTTGTGAATGACCAGGTTTAAGTAACCCGAAAAATTCGCAGCCATCCGACCAATTAAGCGAGAAGTTTGGAGAAGAGCTACTTGTTATCGACACTAACCCAAAATTGTCTGTCTAAAGCGAACTAATTTCTCTATTCGTCAACGTCTGCATACTTTGTTTTCCGGGAGAGCAGCAACAGGTGCAGGGCCTCCAGTCGTTGGCCTGGAAGAACATACACGATGATTTAGTATGTGGGAGAGTAAATCAAACCAAGTCTAAACCTCAATTAGGCGAGAATGCGTGAATACAATAGTTTAGTGAACTGAAGAAGAGAAAACGAAACGGGTAGCTGAAGCATGCAAGGAAAAAAGAAACTCAACGAGGAGAGACTCGTGATTTGTAAAAGATACTTACAGTCCGACGAAAACTTTGAAAGCGTCGTAGATTCCCCATTGTGCTCCTGTGAGGGTACCAATCATGACAATACGGAGAGGAAGTCCACGAGTGAATAGTCCCCACACGCCTAGTTTCTTCACAGCCTGTCGCATGTAACACATTATGATTTTGAGTTTCGACAGTCAAATGAGGTCAACTTTAGTCGATATTCTAGAAGTTAGCTCATTGTTCTCCCTACCCTTTTTCGTGAAGCACAAAGAAGGAATGAAATGGAGTTACTTACATCACCGACGGTCGCTCCCTTGGCATTGTTGAGGAAAGAGACGAGGTTGTCAGCTGGGTGGGAGACGATAGCACAGAAAACACCAGCAATATAACCACCAGCAAAACTGACACCAAGCTGAAATGGCTTGCTGCACTCGTTCTTTGGAGTTGGGATAGCATGCTTGTAGAGCATCTCGACAATTGTCTCAAAAGACGCAAATTTCATCATAGTGTCTGCACAAGGAACACATAATCATAAACACTTGATAAACTTTCTGCTGATAAGCTATTACTCTAACTAGTCAAAGCAAGTCTACACTATCCAATACAAATTCAAAAAACAGATATTTACGGTGAACACTTGATAGAGAATACAAGATACAAGATTTTAAATTTTTAATCAAGCGTCATAAGACAGCATAATATGGATATGCGATATACGCTAATCAGTTGTGCGATTTGCTCGAACATAGAGGCTGTGATTAAATTAGGTTCTAATAAATGGATCATGTATCTCCTTCGGCCTAAGCCCAAAGTTCGTCATTGTGGACAGTGTCTTCTTTTTTCTTTTAATAGTAGTAAAACACATTGACGTCAATCATAAAACCAGAAAAGATAACCTTCTTTAAAACTTCTCCACTTCACGTTTACGCCTCAACAACCCATTTACTTCAACACTTCAACCACAGAAGTAAGTGGTACAATAAGGATTATATTAAGCATTTGAAATCATAAATGCAATAAGAGTGTCAAATGCACCCATACACAGATCCACTAATAAATGCAATAAGAGCGTCGCAGGTAATATAGATTCACTACAGCATCGCATAAACTGCTCACTCACACAGCCCACATTTAACAAGCTTTGACAGACACCATGAGCTTGGGGTATGCTATCTAGTATGGAGTACTATATACCACGACTACTCCACGAGTGTACGGTTCCATACAACCGTGAGCACGTAAATAAAGTATATTTATAAAAACAAATCAAGTCAATCAACAAATGTATACAACAATATTAAAAGTCAAATGATTGCTAACACATGAATATGCAAGCACATAACGAGCCTAATCAAGACGACAAAAGTAAAAATACTTCCAACAAATGCTGTTTATTATTTATAGTTATCTAATTCTACATTTTACAGACTGCCTCAAAACAATGGATCCAACATTTAGGCTGGACATATGGCTATGGTATTGCCAAGGCCAAGATGGCCTATATTATTTAGTAAATGACTTGGCACAAAATTATAGTCCTCAACCCAAGTGTAATTACAGAAGATGAAAGGATTCATGGATGAGGTTCTCAAACTGTCATTCTATCGAATAAAAAAGCAAAGAACGTAAAGCATCTTTCATGTATTCAATAATGAATAGGACTAAAGGTAGTCAACAAAAAACAATGATCTTACATGGTATCTGGCGACCCCATAGTGGAACCAATCCCCGGTACAACCTGCAAACAAAAAAAAAAAAAAAAAAAAAAAAGGACCATCAAATCACATTTACATCCAACCAAAGAACAAGAACACAAGTTAATATCATAAAAACTAAGGAAAATTAAGTAGAAGGCAAGAATGAGAACCAACCCAGAAAATCCATCAGCCTTAATGAACTTAGGAAGCCCATCACCGAGACCTCTAGCAAAACCAGGCTGTGTTTGAACCCTGACTTTAACTGCCTCGAAGGGACAAAGGGCAATGTCGGCAATCACTTCCGCTGATGCTGAACCAGCGAGGTAGATTAGGGTCTTGTACTTTGCAGCGTTCTCTGGTCCAGCAAGGTCAGAGTAGTACTTTTTGAAAAATTCATAGAACCCGAATTTGCAAGCACCCTGAGCACTGTAACCAAGTAGAGTTGGAACCCACCCCCTGAAGAAGCCTCTAGCGCCTTGCTCCTTGGCCAAAACACCGAAACCCGAGGAGATACTCTTGTACTTGGCTGGATCAATCTGGAAACACAAACATCAACGATATGACACTCACAACTCAAATTACGAAACACACACATATACATAGAGAGAGTTGGGATCAGCTGAGTCCCTCTAAATATTTGTGTCCTCGACTCCCACTAAAATATCACAAATAGTTCTATATAACATCACAAAAATATACCCAAAATAACACAAATTATTCAATAAAATAGAGTACCACAGGTTGTTCGATATAGTATATGTATATTTGGCTACAGCTGCACAGTCATAGGATTTCACATTCACAACCTCAAAGCGTGAAAGAAATGCAGTAGGATTATCAGGCAAATGAGCCTCGCTATTGTAATATAGTTAAGTCCAACAAAAGAAGATACAAGTGCTAACAATCAGAAAGCAAAGAGGTGATCATCTCTCAGCACATCAAAACAAATGAAAACATAATTCAACGCAGGTGCAAACTAGCATCAGAGCAATGTAAAACATGGTCCATTGCCGATCACATTCTACGCTAGTACAAAGATGCTTCCAAGGTGAGACCACAGATGAAGTTAACACTGACCACATTCTGGCAACAAACTGGGAGTACAAAGTACAAACGGTTGCAACAAACTGCACTCACCTTGCAATTAATAACTTCAGGGGACGCGACAGTACATAAGATCATAGGCCAGGTCCACAAAGGCTCTTGCATACGGTAGGATATACTCCCTCCATCTCAATTTACTTGTCCCCTTTTGGTTTTTGAAAAATCCCAATTTACTTGTCCCCTTTGGAAAAATTACTTAATTATCCTTAGGTCATCCTTATTGTGGGAATATGTATTTGCTCAAGTTGGTATATCAAGCCCTCTCACCCATATTATTTTAAGGGTAAAATTGGAATTATAGGTAACTATTGTGAAAATTAGAGACTCTTTTCTAAATTTCTTAAATCTAACATTTTAGTAAAAGGGGACAATTAAATTGGGATGGAGGGAGTATGTCACAAGGAATTACAGCACCGAACACTTAGCATTTTGTCGCAGCGTAAAAAGTTACATTTAAGGACACATTATACTCATGTTCTACGAACAAGAAGAGCCAACAGTTTGATTTAATAGAGACAATTTTTCTAGGCAATATAAATCAAAAACACGTACGCCAACCCACACAACACAATTATGAATATGACAAAGTTGAGAGCAACACCGCAAAAAAAAAAAAGTCCAGCTGCTGTCACTAGCATCATGCTTAACAGGCCTAGTGCAAAGGCAACAATTTCTAAGGGCTCGAACGTATCCAAATACAGATTCATACGCAAACTAGAAACTAGTCCTGCATGATCAATGCTTCTATAAATAAGAGCACATATCAATAATCAATGATTAATATCAAATTCTACTTGCGCAGTCAAATTCATGATTCTCAAACTGTTGAATATATTTTACAATCGCAGCACTCACTCACATATTAATTTTGCATATTTCAAAAGAAGCAAACAAAAGTGCATCAAAATTTCAACAAAACAGCAAACAATAATTCCAATAGTTTCTACAACTTTTTTGAATGCAAAATCAGCGTAACGAATAGCGACAAATTCTACTTACACACTCAAATCTACAAATCTGAAACTAACGAATATATCAGCGAACTCGTTACTTACAAGATTAATTTCGCAGATAAAAAGAAGCAGAGACAAGTATATAAAACATCAACAAAGCAGCATCAATAATTCCAAAATTTCTACGAAACAGTATTTCAAAGCTAAATCTTCGAAAATCCACTACTCTCAACATGAATCGACAAATAACAACAAATTCTACTTACAAACTCAAATCTGCAATTCTGAAACTATTATATACATCAAGTCAGCAGCGAACAAATGACTTGCTAGATGAAATTAGCATTTCAGAAGAAGCAGAGATAACAAAATTCTGATCACTTATTCAAGTCTATGATTCTGAAACTATAAAATGTACTCGTATCAGAACAAACAAATTACATACGGTATTAATTTGCACATAAAAAGAAGCAGCAACAAGTGCATCAACATCAACAAAACAGCGAATAATAATTCTAAATATTCTTCAAAGCTTTATCTCAACGCTAAATCTGCATTAATCCGGTTAAACTAAACTCAAATCGATAAATAATAACAAAATTCTCGTATTCTACTCAATCATTTGCGCTAATGATTTCGAAACTATTAAATATATCAACGAACAAATAACTTACGAATTAATTTCTTTCAAACTTCAAAGGAACACAAACAAGCTCATCAAATCGATAAATAATGACAAATTTCTCATATTCTACTCAATCATTTACCCTAATGATTCCGAAACTATTAAATATATCAACGAACAAATAACTTACGAATTAATTTCTTTCAAACTTCAAAAGAAACATACACAAGCGCATCAAATTCTCAACAAAAAAAAGCACAAAATGATACAAAATCAAGAGATCTAAAATACTCAAACAAAATCAAAGCAAAAATGAAAAGTACCTGCATATTACATTTAACAAGGTCGAGAGGAGTAACAGCCATATGAGTGAGACCACAGCTAAGAATACCGCCGAAAGTACAAGCAGCATAAAACTCCGGCGAGTAAAGCTCGATCTTCTTCGACGACTCATTCGGCGACGGAATCACGAACTCCGGCGACTTCTCCGGCGAAAAGCTAGGGTTTGAATTGCGGTCGACGGCGACATTGTTGATGAGTTTAGCGAAAGAGTTAGAGGAGTAAAGGAAGCTTGGAAGAAGAGACGATGAAGATGATTTGTTAGGGTTTTCGGTGAAGGACGCCATTGATGCTATGATTCAAAAGCTTTTTTGAATTTTCGAAGAAATGAAATTTGGAAAGTTTTCTGTCGTTTGTCCGAAATGTTGTCAAAGGGTTTTTAATATTTTGTCGTATTTCCACCTCACTCACTCCACCTGAATTTTTTTTTTTTTTTTTTTTGGTTTTCCCCATTAATATTCCTCTTTTTGTTTTTTAAAAAAAAGAAAAAAAATTATTGGGGCACTGTTCTTTCGACTTTTTAAAGGTGAATCAATCAATTAAACTGATTCGAATCGAATCGAATCAAACGTCTTTAACTAAATCGAACTAAATTGAATGGGTTGAACTGAACTGAAATTAATGAAATTCAATTAAATTGAACTAATAATAATAATAATAATATTATTATTATTATTATAGATTTATACTTAACAAAAATTATTATGTCAATGATATCTATCTTTTCAAGATTATGATTTTCAATCGTATTAATACATATTATTATTTCAATATTATAAAGTTTTACTTCTTAAGTAATTTTTTTTATATTTTCACATGTTTTATTACTACTACTAGTAGTATTAATAATAATAATAATAATAATAATAATAATAATAATAATAATAATAATAATAATAATAATAATAATAATAATAATAATAATAATAATAATAATAATAATAATAATAATAATAATAATATTGTGTGTTGAACATAATATAGCAGAAATTTGAATCGAATAGCTAAATTTAACTTAATCGAATCTGAATCGAATGGTGAAATGAATCGAATCGAAATAACTAAACCGAAATGTGAAAATGTTCTGGAAATACATGTCCTAATACTACGAAGTAAAATTTTTTCTATTATTTCAAAAAGAGATACTCCCTCCATTCAGATCTACACAATTCTTGTGTGAGTCAAGTCTTACAATAAGTTATTGTAAGTTAGCCTCGTTTGTACACGATTATACAGTTTTTGTACCATTTTAGTGATAACTATTATTAATTATAACTAAATTTTTAAGTACCACTAAAAGTGACTTTAGTATATCTGTTTCACGTTTTTGTACCATTTTAACCATAATTTGTACTCTGGTTTCGCATTAACTTAGTGTAAGGCTAGTCTCACAGGATAATTATTGTCATATCTAATACTCCACTTATTCTTTTTTAGTCCATTCAAATTCAAATTGCACATTTTCTTATTTGGTTGTACAAATAATACTATTATATTACTAATGCCCACTTCTTCGTGATAAATAACACACAATACTAACATCTTTCACGCACTCATTGTACTTTTTAATACGGAGTATTATAATATTGTTTTCTTAATATGTGTGTATAAAGCATAAGTGCAATTTGCACTTTAATGGAGGGAATAGCATCCAAGCACTTTTATTATATATTTCAATCACTGTGGATACCCATATCCGTACCCTCCCAACCAAAACCCTGTGATGTAACTCGGACTTTTATTACGCATGTTTTAACGTTAACTTAAACGGTTCTAACTAATGTCGAATTCATTTTTGAGTCGTTTTGAAATGTTAAATAAGTTAGGTCGCTTCACATCACGCTTAATTAAATGTTCTTTTGTCCATTTAGAGTCTAGCCTGGTCCGCGTCATAACCGTTTGGCATGAAACGCATTTTGCATTACAATTAGCCCTTTTACATTAACGAGGTCTAATTCAGCATTTCTAAATTCCTAATTTTAGGCCCGGTGGCTAAATCCTCCCTTTAGCCTTCTCTTACACAAAATATAGCCTCACGGGTTACCTTATTTCACAAAATGCTACAAAATAGACCTTTTTCACATTTTCGGGTCTCGGGCCCAGAACCGAGCCCAAACCCGTCTTTGGCCCTCACTCCAAAGCCCTCAACCCTCAAAAATATCTTGGAGAGCCCTCCATACAGCCTTCTTGACGTGCAAGTCAAAGATTATACTGTATCTTTCCAAACCGGATTAAGGAAATACGAAATCACGGAACTAAAACCACACCACCAAACCGAAACAGCCTATGCGGCTCAGGGTACAAACCGCATAAGGCTATGCGGTTTGCCTCCCAAACCGCATAGACCTATGCGGCTCCCTAGTGTGGCTTTTTTCCTGTGCTTTCCTATTTTCGCTCGGCTATTCTCCTATATATACCCCCCTATGCACGACCTATTATGATAAGTTTTCCAGACAAGAAAACCTCTCTTCTCATAACCTCTCTTCCTAGGTTTAGTGCCCACATGGGTCCCACAAAATATACCGTCTAGCACGGTATACACCCAAAAACTCTCTCAAAGCCTTACGCACACAAATCCTTGAGTTCAACACACCATCCCGTGTTGAATTCATCCTCCTTTTAAGTTCAAGAAGCGAAGCTCTGCCCAGATCTGAAGCGCCAGGACCAGGTAGGTACCGATCCACTTGGATCAAAGCTTTTTCTTATTTTCTATGGACTAACAAAGGGGACTACACTTTAGCGCCCCCTGGCTTTGGCACTGAGCGCGCTTGCCTTCCAAGTGTTCTTATTACTTCGGGTACACCCCATATCCGATGACACGCCAAAGTCGCATAAGCAACCGACCCTTCTAAAATAAACCAATGGACAATTGAACTTTATTTTATTTGCATGCATTTAGCAACCCTTTTCCTTTTGCATTAAAATCAACTTAAAACAATGAATTCGACCTTTAACTGAACCGTTTTCATTAACAAGTTAAACATGCTAAACTGAGGGTTTTAATCTATCTTTTTACATTTGCATCTGCATTCTTTTACAACTTTTATCGTACTTGTACGTAGCGATAACATTAGCTCAAATATCATTTTCCATGGATTGTTCTAGGTCAGTAGAGGCTATTTTTACATAGGCTTTTCTAAAAGGTTTTCATAAATCATTAATTGAATTAATCTTTATTAAAGTACCCTCACCCTGAATCCATTCTGGTTTCACAGCCTTAGATCTAGGGGTGTCGGCGTGCTCCAAAATCTAGGACATGTCTTTAGGCTTAGGACATGATAGCATGTTCCTAATTTCCGCGATAATTAGGTTGCAACTCCAAAACAGTTTTAAAGGTTTTTCCAAATTAGTCTTTTAAACTTTAGCACGCCCTTATGCAAGACGCCGAGTTGGGTCCCCCTCGATTCACGGGTTCCACAATCACCTTCATTTACCTTTTTATTTCCAAATAAATCAACAACCTTTCGATCAACCTTAGATTTAATCTCGTCCATTGAAAGGTAATGGACCCTCCATTTCTTTTTGAGAAATGAAGAGGATCATTACTCCTTTTTCACACTATTCACGTATGTGAATAATTTCGATAGAACTCATAAGGTATAAATAAAAATATAATTATGTGAGATATTGTTTTATTTGTATTCATATGTACAACATTAATATCAAATTTTTATAATTTTCCCCATAAAGTGAACTATTTTACTCCTTCTGTGTACCTCCTTCTTCCCAGTTAACCACCTTTCGTCATCAAGCAAGCTCAGTAGAGCACTATGATCCTCTGCTTCCTGTCCAGGATCCTCAAACATTTGAGGAGGCTGCTGCTTTTCCTGAGTGGCAATCAGCCATATCAGCTGAGTTTTCTACCTTAGAAGCCAACAATACATAGACTCTTGTTTGTTTACCTAAAGGAGAGAAATGCATCAATTGTAAGTGGGTGTTTAAGGTTAAGAAGAAAGTTGATGGGTCCATTGAGAGATATAAGACACGTTTGGTAGTTAAGGGTTATACTCAGAAAGAGGGGGTGGACTACACTGAAACTTTTTCACCTATTGTGAAGATTACTACAGTCAGAAGCATGGTTGCGGTAACAGTTAAGAGAGGTTGGATTATGCATCAGTTGGTGTGAACAATGCATTCTTACATGGTGATCTTGATGTAGAAGTATACATGAAACTCCCTCCAGGTATTGTTGCTAATACTGCCAATGTTGTTTGCAAACGTCAGAACTTTATGTGGTTTGAAGCAAGCTTCAAATCAATGGTTTGCCAAGTTGAGTTCCTCTCTTAAGGAAAAGGGCTATGTTCAGTCCTTGAATGATTACTCCTTGTTTTACAAATCTCATGAGTGCAAACTCACTTACCTTGCTATATATGTTGATGTCATCATTCTTATTGGAAATGAAACTTCTGAGATTCTCTTACTCAAAGCTTTCCTTGATGATACTTTTAAAATCAAGGATTTGGGTGAACTACACTATTTTTTGGAGATTGAGTTTATTAGGGTATCTGTAACAACCTGGTTTTTAGTCGACTTTAATTACTAAGGCGGAAATTAATTAAGTCTTAAACCAGCGTCATTAATTATACATAAAACCCAAGTATTACAAACATCGTTCAAGAGTTAAGCAAAATAACTCTAAGTACGGAATTTAAAAGAGTATAGGTTATATATTACATTCTCTCGGAGACAACTAAAAGTAATGCATAAAAACGTCTCGTGGCCTATCCAAAATCTAGCTCCTGGTCCACGGTTATCCTGCACAATAAACTGATGGGGGAAGCCCGCTGAGCGGACAGTGACTAGCTATGCTCATACTTACCCTCGATTTCAATTACTTTGATTTATTACTATCGCTTTATAATTATAACATTATGATAAAACATAAACATGCTTAATACAGATAGCATATAAAGACATATAAGTCATAATAAGCATGCGGTTTAAAGCGATAAATCATATAAGCATGATATTCAGTTATGAAGGCAAATAACATATAATATCATAGCAATAATATCACAATAATTTAACAGGACTACAACGCGATATCATACCGCAAACAGACGTACATATAGTATCATTCACATCATGCAGACTCGATTCATTTCAGAAATTTGTGGTCTTTAGTTTTCGAAGATGGTACACACTCATTCTCATTTAATCAAACAACAAACAACACATACTGCTTACGAGCCTGACCACTGAGTAGGCCATTGTACTCTAGTCGCTTGCATCTCACTACCATAGTGCAGCGGCTTACTCGACTCGTAAACCACGCCGAATACTATAGTACTTGCATCTCATCGTCTAGTGTTCGAAATGATTCGAATTTCAGATACAATCCCGTCAAGTAATCTTTACGCAGGGTAAGAACGAATGCAAGTGTCGCGCCCACTAAGAACGAAACACGGCAAGGAGACAGAACCGCTATAATCGACCTGAATCCACAAGGTCACGGGCGCCCTGATAACTTTAGCGAAATAGGGGAATAAAACCCTAGTCTAGTATGCATACACTAATATCCACTTTAAGAATGGGCTATGCTATTCATAGAGCACCTTAACTCTGGATAAAACGACTATTTTCTAAAGCCTGACCCAAAAGAGTTGGCATATTCCTTATCTTGTACGGCATAGGCAATACGACTTAAGGCGTAAGGCATGGGCAGGATGCTAAGCAATAAAGCTGCCGGCTCAACCACACTAACCGGGATGACCCATGTCAGAGACCGAGATAGTGGTATCCGCTACAAGACTATCTTAACCCCACTTCACTTACGATTGACGTTTTCATATCGGAGGCTCAAGCGTTTGACCTTTTATTTAACTTACTCAAGATTCATTATTTATTTGATATTTACATATCACATGTTACTAGACTCTCCTAGTTTCATCGTCAAACGTTTAAGTATTTTATTCGGTTGGATATGATCACATAACACGTTCGTTTATTATTTGAAATGTTGTTAATTATTAACGTTTTTTAAGTTTCTATATTAATACGTTTATTAATATGTCCAATCTTATTTAAGTGTTTTTCAAACACTTTAAGTCATTTACTTATTCATTTTCAATTTTCTATACCTAGTAAAATTTTCAATTATTTTCAATATTTCAAATTTTGGAATTTGAAATATCTTTGAATTTTGAGACGTAACTTGTTTTACAAGTTTCGTAAATTTTTCACTATTCACTTTTCACTATTCACTATTCACTATTCATCGTATTTTATACGTATTTTTATACATATTCGTATTTTTATACTTCGTATTTTATACGTATTTTTATACTTATACGTATTCTTATACTTGTACGTATTCTTATATTTATACGTATTTTTATACTTAAGATATTTTAGGTATAAAACTAAACCTTTTTATTTACTAAGTATAACTTTCTAGTTTTGAAGTCGTTAAGTTCGTTTTGTATTTAGTGATTTGAAATATTATTTTAAACTGAGACTTAGTTAAATTTAGTCGTCTATTTACTAAATTTAGCGATTTTCATTTTTAATAATAATGGTATCGTGGATGGTTCATTTTAGTCCGTATGTCCAAATCCAACAGTCCAATATTTGCAAAGGTAGTAGCACACGATTTAATTCATTTTTATAACGGTTACTCATTTTTATTGGTTTAACATATTTCATTTTTAACTAACACGATTTATACAAAATTTCAATTCTAATAACTATTAAACTTTAGTGACTTAGTGATATTTTCATTTTGATCAAATTTAGTCCATTTTATAAAGTAATGCCGTGTGGTTTTATATATATGTCAAAATTGATTTATTTCTTTTAATTTCTTAATTCAATTTACTAACTACTAATTAAATTATTTTAACAATAAACTAAAAAGTGATAAAAACAAAATTTTAACCCTTAAAACTTGAAAATGCCGTGAGTAATAAGGTGATGTTCAAAATTTTCATTGTTCGATTTTTATCGGTTTTTAGCTTTAAGTTTTAATATTCTAATTATTCTAATTATACTAAAACGGTTTAGACTAAAATGAAATTTTACTAAAAATTTCATTTATATTTATGAATAGTGTTTTTCAACACTTTAAATTTCTAACCTTTTAATTCTTAAAGATTTATAATGTTTAAGTTGATTTATAACATAATACTAACAATATATAAAACAATAACTAAACATAAACACAAATTATTAACAAACATAAAATAAAACGAAATCAAAATGAATAGAAATGATGAACACACATGAAGATTTCAAGAACACACATGAAGATCAAAATACACTCAAGAACACCATTTTTAATTTTAACAACTTATAATTTATTTTCCTAATTTAATTTTTTTCACATGATAACTTCCATTTTAACTAACTTAATCTAACATATAATTTACATAAATTAAAAGTGAAAATTTATAAAAAAAATAGGGAAATGCCGAGTGAAATGAACATAAGTACAAAATTTTTATTTTCGATTTTAATCACTTTAAACTCATTGTTAATATTTCACATAATTTTTATATATGATTACTACTTAACTAAAACATAACTAAACATAAAAATCATATGAACAATAATTAAAAATGCTCAAAATTAATTTAGCTAAACATATTAACATATTACTACAACTTAACTATTAGCAAAAATTACTTATTTATTATCATTTTATTATACTTCACATAATCATACAAGTGGAATTAAATGATGTTTAACATATTTAACATAAAAATTATACTCATAAAACTTATAATAAAAATCAAATTAATTTACAAAGAGGTTAAAATGAGATATAACTAGTCACCTTAAATCGGATGTTAATCGTCGAGGATCTAAAATAAATTTTAGATCGGATATTTCTTCACCCATAAAACCCATTTTCTTCACCCAAAATAATCCAAAAGTTAGCTCCTAATATACCCACTAATTAACTAGAACGCTTATGATTTATTAGAAATAATATTAGGATTTTTATTTAATGTTTTAGGAAGAAAAAATGGAAGAAATAAAGAGAGAAAATGGAGTGCAATGGCACGTCCAAAATGAGGAGACAAAGGGAGAGTTTTGCACTTAGAAAAATAATGAGGAAGTAGTATGCATTTTAGGTTAAATGATTTTAGGTTAAAGTTGATTTAATTAGTAAATAAAGTTTTATTTAAATGAATTTAGGTGACACATAAATCAAGTGGCACAACTTGATTGATTTGGAAGGTTCCATTTGATATTTGTTTAAAAAAAGTTTTTCATGAAATTAATCAGTTTTAAAAAGTCGGGCGTCAAAAACGATAAAAGTTAAAATGTGCTGTTTTGGCGTTTTTCTGAAAAGTATTCATTTTATAAATTTAAGACTAAAATATTTTATTTACTACTTTAGAAAAATTTTAAAGTGACGGAAATGAAAATGGTAATATTAAAGTAGTAGTATCGTATTTGTATATGTATTATTATTATGTATAAACATTAAATTTTTAATACTAAAATTAAAATGATGATGACAAATTTAAAGGTGTAAGTAAATGCATGTGACTTGTGTAAGAAAAATGGAAGATGATAAACTTGGAAAAATCCAAGTCAAAAAGATCGAGTAAATTTTTCGGGCTCGATTTTCATTTTCGAAATTTTCGATTTGCGCGCTCGCGAAAAGTTTCGAAATAAAGGATATGATCTTAAAATAGTGTTTTGAAATAAAATCGGAAATAAAAATAAAATAAATTTTCGAAAGGTACTAAAAATAAAAATTGAGTTTTAATCTTCGAAATTTTGAATAAAAATTTCCTAGGTCGAAATACTTATTTTTTTCGTTGAATGTTATAGATTTAAAGAATTATATTCAAACGTCAAAAAGTTAATCAATTTAAATTAGGTGTGACTTCAAATATCGACAATTTAGAAAAAAGCTAGTTTAATGAAAATGAAATAGTAATTAGATATTAATATAATATGATTTATTAAAAATAATCAAAATGATTATATTTTCATTAAATGTTGATGTTAAGTTTGCTTTACCAAAATTAAAAAGAAAATGGAAGAGGATAAAATTGTTTGATTTTTGATTTGCGTGTTTGAAATTGTTGACCCGAATTTGAGAGACAGGAAAAGTATAAGGGTTCATTTTTATTCAAAAATGAAAAATGTTCGAAATTGAATTTTATGAATAAAAGGTTTTACATTTATTTTTATGAATAGTAAACATAACTTAACATTTTTGAAATTTGAAAGGCGATATAAATTTTGTATTGATTTTTATTAAATTTTGAAATGTGTTTCTTTTTCAATTCTAAAGATAATACAACAAATTTTATTTTTCAAAATTTTTAAATTTGTACTTAGGAAATTTAGTACTTCCTCCATTCCATTTGATTCTTTACGTTTCACTTTTTTGACACTATTCATATGTGTGTAGAATCTACGATAAAACTTCTAAAATACAAAATAAAAAATAGTCATGTGTGATCTTGTTTTAATTGTCTTAACGAGGACATTATTAATATCAAAATTTTAAAATTTTCGAGAATACGAATCCAAAGATATGAACGAAACAAAACGAGTATTGATGTACGTGCATAAAGCAAACGTAAAGAATCAAATGGAATGGAGGAAGTATTATTTAGCGAAAAAAAAATTCAGACGAAATTTTATTATAAGGAAAAAGGATGAATTTAATTTAAGGAATTAAATTCTTTTATAATATTGTGTTAAAATAACACGGGGTGTTACAGTATCTTCTAAGGTTACTATGACACAAAGGAAATTTGCCATTGATTTGCTACTTGAGCATGACTGTCTTCACTCCAAGGCCCTCATTTGTCCTCTTGATTCTTCTCTTAAACTTCATGCTTCTTCTGGTACACCTCTGTCTGATCCTTCTGCTTATTACAGGAAACTTATTGGGAAACTGAACTTCCTCACTGTGGAACCCGGGAACCGCCGTCGAGGGACCCAACTCGGCGTCTTGCTTAAGGGCGGATTTAAAGTTAAAAAAGATTAAGTTAGAAAAACCTTTAAGAACTGTTTGGAGTCGCCACCTATTTATCGCGGAAAATAGGAACCTGCTACCATGTTCTAAGCTAAAAACATGTCTTAGATTTTGGAGCACGCCGACACCCCTAGATCTAAGGCTTGTGAAACCAGATTGGATTCGGGGTGAGGGTACTTTAGAAAAAGAGTTAATTCAAATAATGATTTATGAAAACCTTTTAGAAAAGACTATGTAAAAATAGCCTCTACTGACCTAGAACAATCCTTGTAAGATGATAATTGAGCTAATGTTATCGCTACGTACAAGTGCGATAAAGGTTTGTAAAAGAATGCAGATGCAGATGCAAAAAGATTGATTAAAACCCTCAGTTTAGCATGTTTAACTTGTTAACGAAAACGGTTCAGTTAAAGGTCGAATTCATTGTTTAAGTTGATTTAATGCAAAAGGAAAAGGGTGCAAGATGCATGCAAAATAAAATAAAGTTCAATTGTCCATTGGTTTATTTTATAAGTGGTCGATTCTTATGCGACTTTGGCGTGTCATCGGATATGGAGTGTACGAACTAAATAGAACACTTGGAAGGCAAGCGCGGCTGGGTGCCAAAGCCAGAGCTAGAGTGTAGTCCCCTTTGTTAGTCCATAAAAGGTAAGAAAAAGTTTTGATCCAAGTGGATCGGTACCTACCTTGTCCTGACGCTTCAGATCTGGGCAGAGGTTCGCTTCTTGAACTAAAAAGGAGGATGAATTCAACACGGGATGGTGTGTTGAACTCAAGGATTTGAGTGCTTGAGGCTTGAGGAGTTTTTGTGTGAGAGATGTGTTTTTCACAAGAATTGATGTTCTTCGAGGTCTGATATAGGGCTCTATATATACTAAAAACCTCGGAGAAATTAGGAAATAAAGGGATAAAAACAGGCCTAGAAACCGCATAGCCTTATGCGGTTGCTAGGGCAAACCGCATAGGCTTATGCGGTTTCCTCCCCAAACCGCATAAGCTTATGCGGTTTGAAGGGGTGGTTCTAGCCTAGTTTCCAAGTTTCGGTTGAACTCAATCTTTGAAAGATTTACGAGATAATCTTGGACTTGCGTGCCAAGAAAACTCCTAGGGTTTTGCTGAGATATTTTGTGATGCTTAGGGCTTTGGAGTGCGGGCCAAAGGCTGGGCTTGGGCTCGGTTTCGGGTTCGAGACCCTGAAAAATGAAAAAGGTGTATTTTGCATAGTTTTGTGAGATAAGGTAAGACGTGAAGTTGCATTTTGTGTGAGAGGGGGCTAAATAGCGGTTTTAGCTACCGGGCCTAAATTTAGGAATTTAGGAATGCTGAATTAGACCTTGTTAATGTAAAAGGACTAATTGTAATGCGAATGCGAAGCTCATGCCAAATGAAGCAGGACAAGGACCTAGCTAGACTCCAAATGGACAAAATGAACGTGTATTTAAATGCGATGTGATGCGACCTGACTCATTTAACATTTCAAACGACTCAAAATGAATTCGACATTAGTTAGAACCGCTTAAGTCAACGTTAAAACATGCGTAATAAAAGTCCGTGTTACATCATAGGGTTTTGTTTGGGAGGGTACGGATATGGGTATCCACAGAGCCCCCAGTTTGACTGAGCTCGGACTAGAGCGCTAGTCAAACTCCTTCGACCATATCCGGACCATTACAGTCTCGTCTGATCGTGGAACGAAGCATGTGTCCATGGGTGAGACGAGGACTTCGAACCGGGCTATGCGGGGAGGGACGTGCGCATTTTAAGGACGTGGCGGTCCGTACATACTATAAGGGCTTGCCGGCCTGCTGGATGCCTTTGTTGTGCTTGTCGTCGTATGTCTGGTGCTGATGCTTGTCGTCTTCATGTAAGGTGTATGTGTAAAAGGGGCTAAAGTGCAGGGGTGCATGTGCTTGTAAGGTGTTTGAGTGAGGGTGTTTATGTAGGTGTTAGTGTAGGTCTCGTGAAAGAGCGTCCGTTTAATGCTTGTGCTTGAACTCGCCGAGGAGTGTTTGTGTAGAGTGAAATGCTTGGAGTTGAGTATATTGCAGGGTGTCTATGCTTGGGCTCGCCGAGGAGTGTTCATGTAGTTGTCGTTGCATATGGTTGCCTTCCGTTGAGGGGGAAATGATGTAAATGCTCGTAAAGAGCGTTAGGTGCTTACACCGCATCAGTACATTAAATGCTTAATATCTGGCGTATGGCGGTGTGGGTGACGCCTTAACCCAAGCACGGGACGTGCCAGGTTGTATTAGGGCTAGGATGAATTAGGAATCGAAAAGTAGGCGCAAAACGAGAAAAATTGCAGAAAAGCCAAGGGACCAAACCGCATAGCCTTATGCGGTTCAGGGAGCAAACCGCATAAGGTCATGCGGTTTCCCCTCTTGGTTTAAAGAGCTGTATATAGCTCGAGCAAACCGTGGGTGAACCTCATAACTCATTTACGGTTTTCACTTCATAAAAACACCAAATTTCGATTTCTCAACCGATTTTGCTCATTTTTGTTGCGTTGCCTTGCTATGGAACGAGGTAATGCTCCATTTTAACTTGCTTTTACGTTATTTGTCGTTGTAATTAGCTAGTTTTGCCTTGAAATGTTGAAAAGACGGGTTTTGAGTGAAAACCCGTGTTTTGCTTGAAACTTGCCGTTTGAATGCTTGAAATTGACGTCATTGTGTTGCATTATGCCATGTGAACATGTATGTGTGAATTGATTACGGTTTGGACCGTCTATTTGCCCAAAACGCCAGTAACCTGTTCAAAGTTCAAAACGAGCCCGGATTTTCCGACCCGAAATTTCAATTAAACTTCGGTGTAGGATGCCCATAGTGTGTATAGCATGCCTATAGCGTTAATTTTGCGAAAATGTCGAGCTAAGGCTTTCAATTCGCCGTCTTAAGTCGTAGTTATACGGAGTAATTAGGACAAATTGGGGGTTTTTGATCGGAGTGACCAAAATGCGATTGCTTGTAGTAGTTTGTTGTTGGGGGCTATTATGGCGTATTGAAACCATAAAGTTGCAATTTTGAGGTGCAGAGAACGGTTTTCGGCTTAATTATGAATTAGGCCTAGAAATGCTCTGTAACGTGTATAATGCAATGTGTAAAGGGATGTATATGTATGTATTATGTGTATATTATTGTTGTGTGTGTGTGTATGTGTATAATGTATGCCAAGTTGTATGCTTGCATGTATTATAGTCGTATGTATTTGTCGTGTTGGTTGCAGGAGAAGGTTCTGGTTACGTTACGAGGTCAAAATCATCTCGTAAGAGCACTGGCTCGAGGACTGAGGGAGCCCCCAGTTCGAGTAGCATTAGGCGTTCACGGAGTGAGAGGGAGGCCGACCCTCGTGACCTACGCACGAGACGTGGTCAGTCACGAGGCAGGGGTCGTGGGAGGAACGTCCCTGTGCCTGATCCTGAGGAGGAGGACGCGCTTGCTCAAGAGCTAGTGGATGAGCTGGAAGCGGAGATGGACATTGTTGAGGAGGAGGGCGAGGAGGCAGAGGAGGCTGCGCCTAGGGCGAGTGGCTCTAGGCCGCGGAAGTCGCGTGCGAACAGGGCCTTTGCGAAGGGTTGGGACGGTCATAACCTTTTGCTTGCTCCGGAGAGACACGTTTCCTATCGAGCGACGATGGGTTGGCAAAAGGGTCCGATGAGGACCTTCTCGGGCTTCTCGTCCGTGATGTGTGTGTTTGAGGAGAAGCTTCCGCCGAGGGCGCAAGCTTTGGTGTTGCGTAGTGCTTTTGGCCCGTTGGTTGGCCATTGGAGGGAGATTGCGGGGAAGAAGCAGACGGCGAACCTGATGTTGATCAGGGCCTTCCTAGACAGGTATTGGGACACCACGACGACGTTCCATATGCCCGGCTTCGAAGCCGGCATTACCTTGTCTGAGTATGCGGTTATCACGGGGTTGCCGTTTGGGGACCGTGATATGAGTTTTGATTTTGCGCCGTCCGTTGTGGACGAGGTTGTGACTGCTGCGGTTGGCGGCGGCCTGGAGGTGGTTTGCGAGGGTGCGCCACCTTATGTCTTCAAGACGAGCTTCACCTTGGAGGATTTCGAGGGGAAGACCGAGTATGGCCTTCAGTGGAGCGGCAGCGTAATGCTCGTATGTGGTTGTGGTGGTTCGTCGGTCTGCCGTGTGCGCCGGCGATAAGAGCGGCGAAGGCGTCGGCGTCGGTCCTTATGTATCTCTGGATTGGGATGCACCGGGGCGTTCGATTGGGTGACGCCGTCTTTGGGTTTGTGTATCCGTTTTTGTATGGATGCGGTGAGACCGCGGGTGATAAACCGGGGGTCGAGACTGTCCTTGGTCTCGCCTGGATTCTTGATGGAGGTACGCATTGATTTTATTTTTGTTTTAGGTGTACTGTCGCTTGTTTTTGTTGTTTTTGTAATGTGTATTTGTTTCTTGCGTGTGCAGTCGTGGATTCTTAGTCATTTTCCTTTTCTGCTTCCCCCGCATGCCGCGACGATCGTGAGGGAGTACCCGTGACGCGACTGGGGTGCGTCAACCGCGGCCGTCTTTGCGTTCAACTGGTCCTATGATGAGGTTCGGGTGCGTCTGAACCTTATGGAGTTTAGGCAGGTTTGTATTTGAATCATTTTAAATAGAATGTACTTGAAATGATTGCGTGTGTTGATAATGTTATTGCTTTTGTTTGCAGTTTGAGCCCTTCCCGTGGAATCAGTATGCGGGTATTCCTGAGGGCATTGGAAATGGGTTTGCAGTGCGTGATACCCAGCGTCTGTACTTGGAGACGCCGTACGGGCCGGGTTTAATTACCTCGGGGAAGCGTTTGGTCTATCAAAGGGTGGCCGGCTCGATGGTGCTGAGGATCCGCCGAGGGTTCTGTTTCAGCGAGAAGTTTCCGCACAGGATCGGGTGGCGTTGTACGGAGAGGGGGAGTCGGTGAGTCTTCTCTGTCCTGGGGAAGACTACGGCCATTTTGCTGAGTCTCGGCTTGCTTGTGGGCCGATCGAGGTATGTTAGATTTGCTGTTGCTATGTGCGTAGGATAAAATTTTGCGAGAAAGCGAAAAATTTCCCTGACGTGTGGGTTTTGTATTTGTTTTGCAGAAGTTTGATCCTGAGATGACGGAGCAGCCCGGCGACTTTCCTACCACGATTGAGTATGACGACTTGGGTGTGCGTCGTACCTTTGTGTTGCCTACGTACTTGCCAGTGACTACTGATGCAGGGATGGACAGTTGGACGGGCAAGGTGAAGAAGGTATGTGTTTTTGTGTTTGTATGTGTATAAGCCCCCAGTTTGATCGAGGTATGAAATATAGTGAAGATCAAACTAGTGAGAGTCGTGTTTTTGTGGTTACCCCCTCGAGTTTGTCCTAATTTGGGTGAAATTAGGGCAAAGTGGGGTGCTTGTGATTGGTTTTGAAAATTCCCTCCTAAGTTTGTCTTAATTTGAGTGAAATTAAGGCAAAATGGAGAGTATGTAAATTGTCTTTGTGTTTCATGTGTTACAGGTGGCTAAGGAGGTGCACAAGAAGCTGTGGAGGACGGCTAACCGGTGGAGGATGGCTTGGGCCGAGCAGACGGCTCAGTTGTGTCAGAGTCGAGCCGAGACGGCTCATATTCGTCGTGAATTCGACGAGTACCGTCGGCGTCATCCTGAGTAAACTTGTGTAATAAAGATTGTATGAACCTTTGTTTACATGCTGTCGTAGCTTGAACTTTGAACTTGATTGTAGCTTGTGAACCTGTTTAGTAGGCTTGTTTGAAAACTGAAATGATTCCCGAGTGGGATGTGTTGATGTTGTTTTAGGTAGTTTGCGAAATTGTTGTTTGAAAAGTTCATTTTAATTGTGAAATGAGCTTGCGTGAGTGTTAAAAATGTTATGCGTTGACTCGTGGTATGAATCGTAGTTGCTAAGACGAAATGTAATGTTGCTGCATGGGGAACAACAAGGGTATGCCGTAGTGTAGTGTAGAATGTCGTGTTTTAGGAAGGACGAAATTAGGAAAATTGTGAGACGAAACAGCCCTTGAAACCGCATGACCTTATGCGGTTTGGGGTGCAAACCGCATAAGCTTATGCGGTTTAGGGTGTAAACCGCATAGGGCAATGCGGTTTGTTGGTGTGGCTGACAGTGCTGTATTTCCATATTTCGGACGCGGTTTTCCTATATAAGGAGGGGGGGTGCGTGTGATATTATTCATTCACAATCACTTCTTTTCTTTTCTTTTATTACAAGTTTTTGCTCTCATAAATATATTAGGTATATTTACAAAAGTTTTTTTTTTGTATTCAAGAAAAATGGTCGAGCATTTTGATGCTCTCTTGAAGAGGTGGACTTCCTCATTAAGCTCGTCAATGAAGAAGGCGGTGTACGATGACGGTGCGGGTGTTTTTATTGGCTTTCGCCAAATGAAAGTCGATCTAGACTTCCTCGACTCGTGCTTGGATTTTTGGGATCCTAGCTTGCATGTTTTTAGGTTTCCTGGGGGAGAGGTGTGTCCTTTGATGGAGGAGTTCGCGGCCATTGCAGGGTGGTCGAAACGGACTACTCCGGTGGTTGTGAGGAGTGAGCTTTGCTATAATGGGATGTTGCGGAACTTCCTTAGGATGACGGGTGCTCATGCTGCGGGCTTGTTTGAAGGAGGGAAGGTAAACATGCTCCTTTTGTGTCAGCGGTACATGAATAAGGTTGACACTAGTATTTCGGATCGTTCTAGGCGAAGGGCCCTTGCTTTTTGTTTGGTTCATCGTTATGCTTTGCTGGGTCCATGCGGATGGAGTGTTCGGGAGCGAGGTATGCTCGTGTTGTCGAAGAGATGGAAGCGAGGACATGATCGCTTCTGCGTTGATCCTAGCGGAGACCATCTGGGTTTAGGCGGCCAGATTACGCAAATCGTCTGAGCTCGTACCGCGGCTGCGCTAGGATTCTCAACGTTTGGCTCATGGAGAGGTTGAGTGTGTATGCTGCTCTTCCCCTGAACGGTGTGTTCAAGTCGGTGGCGACGACGTCTCGGAGGATGGAGTGGGCTGACCTTCGGGAGCGTTCACTCAACTACTACCGGGGGTTTGTGAAGGAGAGCACCATTCGTTGGTATGTGTCTTGGTGGGGTATTTGGCGATTCTGGCGTAGTGCATTGCGAATGCGGCTTGCGGGTTGATCTTTGTGTGGCTTTGAGCGAGGGTGTGGATTCATCCTGCCCGGCGAAGAGGCAAATCGGGCTTCGCAGGACCATTCCGGCGGGATACTCAGGTTAGAGGGGTTGTCGTGCTGAACAACCAGATGAAGGATGCTTGGATCCGGGGATGGTCGGATCGTGTTACTTGGGCGGTTCCGGCGCATATAGAGTCTACTCGTGTTACGGACTTCTACACGCGTTGGTATCGTTCCAATGATCCTCGGGAGCGAGAGAACCAGCGGAGGAGGGAAAAGAATGGGCCAAAGCCCTCCTTGGCGTATGAAATGGTGCGCGATAGGAGGGACTATGGTTGTCTTATTAGTGAGGATGCTTCTACTTCAAAACCGGCGCGGGAAAGGCTTGGGCCAAAGGTGACCGTTAAAGATCGCCTAGGGTCAAAGGTCGAGGAGCCCCCAGTCGAGCTGGACGAGGATCCCATCGAGCCCCCGGGTTTTGAGAGGACTACTCCTGCTATTAGCTCGAAGATCGTGGCGGATCGGCCTCTTGAAGATGAAGAGACTAACCCGAAGCGACAGAAGAAAGCTTAGGAGTTTGTTTGTTTTGTTTAGGAGGTTTTTCTTTATTCAAATGCATGTTTTAATTTCGAATAAAGGGTTAAGGAGGATTGTTCCTAACTCATTCCTAGTTTGTGAAAAATTCTAAATAAAGTAATAAAATAGAATTCATTTGCCTTTGTCTTGTCTTGTTGCTTTTGTATTGTTTTTGCTTTATAATGTTCTCGACCTTTTTAAGCTTTGAACACTCGTCTTTTGTCTTAGAATCCCCGACCTTTTTAAGCTTTGGACTCGTTTGTTTGATTTGCTTTGCTTAAATCCTCGACCTTTTTAAGCTTCGGATTTGCGTGTTGTTGTGTCTTCTTTTTTTTTGTGTTGACTGTGCCCTTGACCTTTTTAAGCTTCGAGCGTGTCATTTTGTGAGTGCATTGCCCTCGACCTTTTTAAGCTTTGGGCGTGCGTGCCAGGAAGGTCGGTTGTGCTCTTGGCGAGTTGCCTACGTATCTGTGTTTAAAATACAGAATCAAACCGGCGTAGTTCGTGTGATTCGGTTGAGCCTTTTGCAAAGCTGCCTACGTATCCACAGTGCGTGGAATCAAACCGAGCGTAGTTCACCCATGCGAGAGTGAGTTTTGTTTTCTCTTTTTGAAACACATTGCAAATTTGTCTATGTTTAGGGATAGTATTTCTTGAGTTGATCAAGATTTGTTGGTAATCGGAAGTCTTGACCGTCAAGGTCAGTTAACTTACTGACTCCTCCGGAAGGATTTCTTGACCAAATGCACGTCCGCCCAATTGGGTTTGAATTTCCCTCTTGGGTCGACTGGTAATGGTGCTCGGACTGATTTGAGTACTAGGTCACCCACTTTGATATTTCGTGGCTTGACCCGTTTGTTGTATGCGCGTTGTAGGCGAGATTGGTACATTCGTACTGTACTTAGTGAATGTAAGCGTCTCTCGTCTAGAAGGATGAGTTGTTCATAGCGTTCTCGTGCCCATTCGGCTTCAGGAATGTCTGCTTCCATGAGAATCCGAAGAGATTGCATTTCGATTTCTACAGGTTGAACGGCTTCCATTCCGTAGGTTAGGAAATAGGGCGTCATACCCGTGGGTGTGCGTATGGTAGTGCGATATCCCCATAATGCAAATGGGATTTTGTTGGGCCAATCGTGACAGGTGTCGATCATCTTTTTGAGGATTGATACGACGGTTTTGTTTGCTGCCTCGACCGCGCCGTTGGTTTGTGGTCGATAGGGTGATGATCTGTGTCGTTGTATTTTGTATTTAAGAAGAAGTGGTTCGACTTCCCCTTGAAAGTGTGTGCCTTGATCGCTAATAAACTCGTGGGGTATGCCATAGCGACAAACGATGTTGTTTTGTATGAATTTTGCAACTTCTTTTGTGCCCAACGTACGGTATGACGCGGCCTCGACCCATTTGGTGAAGTAGTCGATGGCCACGAGTATGAAGCAGTGTCCTCCTGCTCCCACGGGTTGTACCTTGCCAATGACGTCAATTCCCCAGGTCGAGAAAGGCCATGGCGAAGTTAGACTGTAGAGTGGTGAAGGGGGTACGTGTTGTACATCTGCAAAGATTTGGCAGTTGTGGCAATGTTTGACATATTTTGCACAGTCGGCTTCCAGGGTGGTCCAATACCATCCTAGCCTTATGATTTGTTTGCACATGGCTCGTGCGTTCATGTGTGGTCCGCACTCGCCATCGTGTACTTGGGTCATGATCTCGTGTCCCTTTTTGTGGTCGACGCACAAGAGTAGTGTGCCCTGGGGCGTCCTTTTGAGTAGTTTGCCCATTTCCATCACGAATTGTGACGATAATAGGCGTAGGGCTCGTTTGCCCCGTTTGTCGGTGTTTGGCGGGTATTCGCCGTTTGCTTTGTAGTTGATGATTGCTTGGTACCAAGGATCGGTTTGTTCTTCCTCAGTTTCAATGTCACAGATGTAGGCGGGTTCATTCCGTCGTTCCACGACAATGGGTAGGGTTTCCATTCCCGGGGGTATGTTGATTAGTGATGCGAGTTTGGATAATGCGTCGGCGAATTGGTTTTCTTCGCGCGGGAGGTGTATGAACTCTACGTGATAGAATTCGTTGATTAGCCCTTGTATTTTGTTTTGGTATAGTGCTAGGTTTTCATTAAGTATCTTCCATGCTCCGGATACTTGGTTGATTATGAGGGAGGAGTCCCCATAGACCTTTATGTTGCGGGCATTGAGTACAAGCGCTGCTTGGAGACCGTGCAAGCATGCTTCGTATTCTGCGGCGTTGTTTGTTACGTCGAAATCCAATTTGATGGATAAGGGGGTGTGTTCGCCATTTGGGGATATGAGAAGTATTCCTACTCCACATCCTCGATAGTTGGATGAACCATCGAAGTATAGCTCCCATTGTTCTTGATCAATGTTGTAAATCCCATCGTCTGGAAGGGATGTTGTGTCGGTGATTGGTTCCTCGTCGATTGCATTTTCGGCTAGGAAATCGGAGACTGCTCGTCCCTTGATTGCTTTGAGGGGTACGTACTTAAGGTCGAATTCGGCTAGGAGTAACGTCCATCTGGCCATTCGTCCGTTAAGCACAGGTTTCTCGAAGAGGTACTTTGCGGGGTCCATTTTGGAGTAGACCTTCGTTTGGTGTGCTAGCATATAGTGACGGAGTTTTTTGGATGACCATACTAAAGCTAGGCAACTTTTCTCGACGGGTGAATATCGAGTTTCGTAATCGAGAAACTTCTTGCTTAAGTAGTAGATTGCGTGTTCTCGGATTCGTTTCTTGGCGAGCATGGCGCCCATGGCGGTAGGAGTTGTTGTGAGGTATAAGGATAATGGTAGATCTTTGAGGTGGTCAAGAACCGCGATTGGTTAGCAATTCATTGACCTTGTCAAATGCTTTGTGACATTCCTCGTCCGATTCAACGTGGTCGGTTTTCTTAAGTTTCTTGAAAACTGGTTCACATATCATGGTGAGCTTGCTTATGAAACGTGAGATGTATTGAATTTGGCCCAAGAAGCTTCAATTTCGTCGAGGTTCTTCGGGGTTGCATTTCGAGAATTGCTTTGACTTTCGAGGGTCGACCTCGATGCCTCTCTGGCTTACCACGTGTCCTAGTAGCTTGCGATTTGACTCCAAATGTGCATTTTGGGGATCGAGGCGCATTTTGTATTATCGTAGGCGAGTGAAGAACTTGCGGAGGTTAGTGATATGACCACTTCCTCCGGGTTGACTTCACGATCATGTCGTCGGCGTAGACTTCGACTTCTTTGTGCATCATGTCATGTAAAAGGGTTGTAGCGGTGCGTTGGTATGTAGCCGGCGTTGATTAGGCCGAAGGCATGACCGATGTAGCGATATGTGCCCTACGGTGTAATGAAGGCCGCTTTTGCCATGTCTTCGCAGCCATTTGATTTGGTTATAGCTGCGTAGTCAGTCCATGAAGGATAGAAGGGCGTGGTCGGCGGTATTGTCGACCAAGACGTCCACATGGGGTAATGGGAAGTCATCTTTTGGACTGGCTTTGTTCAGGTCGCGAAAGTCGACGCATACCCGGATCTTGCCATTCTTTTTCAAGACTGGGACCATGTTTGAGACCCATTCAGGATATTCGATGACTTGGATGAAAGCAGAAACTGCGATTGTTTCTCGATTTCTTCCTTCACCATAAGGGACCATTCGGGACGTAGTCTCCTTAGCTTTTGTTTGATTGGTTTGTAGCCGGGTTTGATAGGGATGCGGTGTTCGGCTATGCTTCGTTCGATCCCGGGCATATCCTTGTATGACCATGCGAATACGTCCTTGAATTCGCTTAGGAGTTGTGTGAATTGGGCGCGCTCGTCTTCGTTCGGTGAGGCACCTAGTTGTAGTTCCCTTAGTTCTTCGGGGGTTCCCACGTTTATGGTTATGGTTTCCTCGATGATAGGGTCTTGTGTTTTAGGAGAGACAATGTTTGCAATGTATTTGTTTAATGATTCATTAGTTTGTTCATTTTCATCGCATGAGTTGGTGTCTTTTGTATTTTGTGATTTGTTTGTTGCTTGTTGATTTTTGTTTATTTGTTCTTTGTTGTTTGTTTTAGCTTGAGATAAGACGTAAGCAAATTTATTCATTTTATTAATTTGAGAAGAATTATTCGACAAATCAGAAAATTGCTTGGAGCTAGCCTCCGTAAAAAGAAAGTCTAAATTAAAACTAGAATCTAAGATAGATGGGTCGACAGATGACCCGACACTAAGATTATTAGAAGTTAAAAGAATTTCTTCTTCTTCTTCGTCGTCTTGACTGCTGGAGGAGCTGCTTGAGGTGCTTGAGGTGCTTGGGTTGCTTGAGTTGCTTGGGTTGCTTGGGTTGCTTGGGTCTTTGTCTCTGTTTTTGAGGTTGGTGATGTGTTCGAAAAGTGGTCCTTCGCCGGTGATAAGCTGGAAGTGGTGACCTTGTGCATCGGTCCATTTCAGCGTTTTATACCATCCGTTGAGTGTTTTGTCGGTGGCGTCAGCTATGAGTAGGTTAGGGTCGAAACGGCGATCTCGCATGATTGCGGAGACAATTTCTTCATTTTCAGTGCTCGGTGAGGTCTTAGTCGTGTTAGGCTCGACCTCACTAGAGTAGCAGTCTTCAGATGATTGGATGACGTCTCGAAGGGAGGTATTCCCGTCGACCATTCCTCCGGAGGTGAAATACGCTTTTAGGTCGAGAATATAGGGTCGTAGGGTGACTTTGTGGGTTGATTTTCGTCTTTGGACTTCTTTGACCATTTGTTTTTGATCATTGTCCTTAGGTTCGTAGCCTAGGCCCATGGTAAGCCAAAGGCTGTTGTTGTTTTTGGTTTTGAAGGGTTTGCAGGTTTTGATTGGTGTATGTGTGATGGCGCCGACTTCAAAGTCGAAGCCGCATAAGTCTTCTGTGGGTTCAGCCACGATTTCCGCAGAATTGGGCTCTTTCGGTGTATCGAAAAGGGCTCGAAAGTTTGATGCGTTCAAGGTTATGATTTCCTCGTTAAGAGGGATCTTAACTTTTTGGTGTAGGGTAGAAGTCACGGCCTTGGTGGAGTGAATCCACGGGCGTCCTAGAAGTATGTTATATGAGGGGGTCATGTCGATGACTTGGAACTCAACCTTTCTTTCTATGGGACCACTGCGTATGTGAAGGGAAATGGTTCCTTTCACGTGACGTCGGGTTCCATCAAAAGCTTTGACTCCATCCATGCTTGGGGTGAAGTCTTTATCAGATAGACCGAGGCGGTGTGCGGTTGCTAAGGGTAGGACGTTGACTGCGGACCCGTTGTCAACGAGGGACACGGGTAAGGTTTTCTTCATACACTCTACACTGATATAGAGAGCAAGATTGTGATTTGGTCCAAATGCCGGTAGGTCGTCGTTTGAGAATGTGATAGCCCCCGGTAGCCAATCTCTTGTCACATGGCTAATCATTTGATTTGGGGAGATTTCAGAATCCGCGCAAGCTATTTGTAGGGCACGGATGAATGCGTTCCTATGTTCCGCCGAGTCCCGAAGGAGGGCCCAGATTGAAACGTCAGCCTTTGTGCGAGTGAGTTGCTTTTGAAGCAGCTCACTCGTGTTCGGCGGTGGAATTACGAATGCGGAGGGTGTGCTTGTGGAAGGAGCATCTTCCTGGACTACGGCCTTGCCTTTCTCGGCCGCGGTCGCTTTTTTAGCGTATTCGTCAGTGAAGATATTTTGATAGGGACGACCAGAGCGTGTGAGGTGTGAGACCTCGTCTTGATATTTCTTTTCGGGCTGTTCGCCCTCTTCATTTTGACCTTTGTTTTTGGACATTTTGTTTTTCTTCTTCCCCTTTTTGTTCCTTTTGTTTGAGGAGGAAGTGATTGAGAGTTGGGCTACCGTCTTGTTAGTGGGTGGCCATTCCTCTTCTTCGTCGTCACTGAACCAAACGCCGTTGATTTGGTTATGATCGGGTGCGGTTAAGTAGGAGCAGTCTATGATCGGGTCTGATTCGACGAGGATCGCATAGTTCTGGGCTCGGATACCGATCTCAACGAGTTCTTCGAAGTTCTCGGCGTCTTCATAGTTGAAATGCTTTTGCCATTTGGGTTGCAGACTGTTAAGGAATATGTGCCTGAGTTCATTTTCATGTGGAGCGTTTGGACATTGGGCAAGTAGTCCTCTCCATCGTGCAAGGTAGTGGGTAAAATCTTCCTCGTCCTTTTGACGTGGAGCTGTGACGGCATAGAGGGAGGAGACATGCTTGTCGGCCTTGTTCTTAGCGAGTTGCTCTAGACGATCAACTTCGATTCGATGCAAGACCTTCAAGTTGTCAATGTCTTTGGTGAGTTGGCTAATACGGTTACGGAGAGTTCTCAGTTTTTGGAGGTTAGCCAATTTCGAGGTGCGCTTGAAGTGAGGGGTGACGACACTTTTCATAGTACGACGAGTATCCATCTGCGACTGCATTTCAGCCGTGATATTAGTGACACGACTCGACCCACTAGACTCACATTCATTTTAAACACTCATTTTAGCTCATTTCTTAGTTTAGAAAGACCTTTTTACGTTTGAAAAGAGGAAGTTTTCGAAAAGGTTTTAGCTAAAAGGAAGCTTTTGAGACGAGCACGCGTGCGCACGTCTCGTCTCGATGTTAAAATGGTTTTGCTTTGCACCCGTCGAACTAGTATCGGTGATTTTCCGAGGTGAGCTCGAGTCGGATGTGTAAAAGAAAGTGGATTCGGCTCGAGAGTGGTTAGCAAGTCGAGCCGAGGATGTTAAAAGTAGAGCTAGGCCGTGTGACCTAGGAGATTGAAATCCACGCGCTCGGGTTTTAATCCTTGCTCGGGTTTTTGCTTGTTAGTGAAAAGGGAATTTTGAAAAAAAGCTTGTTTCGAAAATTCGCGAGAGTTTTGTTTGAAAAGTGTTAGATGTTAGGTTCGTTTATCTTTGAAACGTTTAAGCGAGTTTTCGAAGATATGAATGCATATGCTCATTTTGAAAAGGACTATGGAGTGCATAGCCTCGAACTTGTACGTATGACTCGACTCAAAGGGTAGGGTCAAGTCGGGTACACCTCCAACTACCTCGAGTACGCTTTGGCAGATACTTAACCCCTCTATTTCCTTACGCCGGAGCGATAGGTTTTCTAGAGGGAGCACTGGGGCGGTCGAGATAGCCGTTTACGGCAAGCCGTGGAGGGGAGAGAGGAAAGTTAGTCCGGCATGTGCTTTATCGAGTGGACAAGCCTGCATGTGGGAACCACCTCTCAAGGGTGCAAAGGGTGCCTAGATTCCAAAAGGAATGGACTCTAAACGAATGTGCATAGCTCAAATATGTATACTTGGATTGTTCTAGGCTTTCAAGTTTCACCTCTTTATTTTTAAAAAGAAAAAGCTAGTTTTAAGTTTTTAAAAATAAGATGTCCCCAAATGAGTCGCCAAATCATGGAACCCGAACAAATTGCCGAGGGACCCAACTCGGCCTTGCTTAAGGGCGGATTTAAAGTTAAAAAAGATTAAGTTAGAAAAACCTTTAAGAACTGTTTGGAGTCGCCACCTATTTATCGCGGAAAATAGGAACCTGTTACCATGTTCTAAGCTAAAAACATGTCTTAGATTTCGGAGCACGCCGACACCCCTAGATCTAAGGCTTGTGAAACCAGATTGGATTCTAAAGTAGGGTACTTTAGAAAAAGAGTTAATTCAAATAATGATTTATGAAAACCTTTTAGAAAAGCCTATGTAAAAATAGCCTCTACTGACCTAGAACAATCCTTGTAAGATGATAATTGAGCTAATGTTATCGCTACGTACAAGTGCGATAAAGGTTTGTAAAAGAATGCAGATGCAGATGCAAAAAGATTGATTAAAATCCTCAGTTTAGCATGTTTAACTTGTTAACGAAAACGGTTCAGTTAAAGGTCGAATTCATTGTTTAAGTTGATTTAATGCAAAAGGAAAAGGGTGCAAGATGCATGCAAAATAAAATAAAGTTCAATTGTCCATTGGTTTATTTTATAAGGGTCGGTTGCTTATGCGACTTTGGCGTGTCATCGGATATGGAGTGTACCCGAACTAAATAGAACACTTGGAAGGCAAGCGCGCTGGGTGCCAAAGCCCGGGGGGGCGCTAGAGTGTAGTCCCCTTTGTTAGTCCATAAAAGATAAGAAAAAGTTTTGATCCAAGTGGATCGGTACCTACCTTGTCCTGACGCTTCAGATCTGGGCAGAGGTTCGCTTCTTGAACTAAAAAGGAGGATGAATTCAACACGGGATGGTGTGTTGAACTCAAGGATTTGAGTGCTTGAGGCTTGAAGGAGTTTTTGTGTGAGAGATGTGTTTTCTGCTGAAGAATTGATGTTCTTCGAGGTCTGATATAGGGCTCTATATATACTAAAAACCTCGGAGAAATTAGGAAATAAAGGGATAAAAACAGGCCTAGAAACCGCATAGCCTTATGCGGTTGCTAGGGCAAACCGCATAGGCTTATGCGGTTTCCTCCCCAAACCGCATAAGCTTATGCGGTTTGAAGGGGTGGTTCTAGCCTAGTTTCCAAGTTTCGGTTGAACTCAATCTTTGAAAGATTTACGAGATAATCTTGGACTTGCGTGCCAAGAAAACTCCTAGGGTTTTGCTGAGATATTTTGTGATGCTTAGGGCTTTGGAGTGCGGGCCAAAGGTCTGGGCTTAGGCTTCAGTTTCGCCCGAGACCCTGAAAAATGAAAAAGGTGTATTTTGCATAGTTTTGTGAGATAAGGTAAGACGTGAAGTTGCATTTTGTGTGAGAGGGGGCTAAATAGCGGTTTTAGTTACCGGACCTAAATTTAGGAATTTAGGAATGCTGAATTAGACCTTGTTAATGTAAAAGGACTAAATGTAATGCGAACGAATCTGAAGCTCATGCCAAATGAAGCAGGACAAGGACCTAGCTAGACTCCAAATGGACAAAATGAACGTGTATTTAAATGCGATGTGATGCGACCTGACTCATTTAACATTTCAAACGACTCAAAATGAATTCGACATTAGTTAGAACCGCTTAAGTCAACGTTAAAACATGCGTAATAAAAGTCCGTGTTACATCATAGGGTTTTGTTTGGGAGGGTACGGATATGGGTATCCACACTCAGTCACACTAGACCTGACATATGCTTTGTTGTTTAACATCTCAGTCGATTTCTGAGCAGTCCTTGTATTTCCCATTGGTCTGTTGTCATTCATGTTCTTAAATACTTGTCTAAAGATCCTGGTCAAGGCATCCTTCTCAATGATTCCTCTAATTATTCTCTTCGAGCCTTATGTGATGTTGACTGGGCTTCATGCATTGACACAAGGCGCTCCGTTAGTGGCTTTGTCATCTTCATGGGCGGATCTCTCATCTCCTGGAAGTCCAAGAAATAACCCACCATATTTCTGTCTTCAGCTGAGGCTGAATACAGGTCTTTACGCAAGATCACTGTAGAGTTGTCATGGTTATCTCGTCTGTTGTCTGAGCTTTCTGTTACTGATATAACGCCCATCCCTGTCAAGTGTGACAGCCAATCTGCAATATACATTGCTAAGAACCTAGTGTTTCATGAACGTACGAAACACATAGATCTTGACTGTCATTTCGTCAGAGAAATGTTGCTCCATGGTTTAATCAGTCTTTCTTATACACCTACTTCTACACAGCCTGCTGATTTACTCACTAAACTTCTCTCTGACACTCATCAATATGATCTATTGCACAAGGTGGGGTGGGATGTTAGCATCCTCCATACATCCTACATTATACACAAGAAAACTTGGTCAAAGTTTGTTTGAGGCTAGTCAAAGTTTGTTATAAGAGAGTTAAAGTTTGTTAGAGGCTAGTCAAAGTTTGTTGTAGGTTGTTAGAAGTTTGTTAAAGAAAATTGTTACATTCGTCCATATATATACATGTACATAGATACAAAATTCATTAATTTATTCATCAATACAAATTCGTTTATTTACCTCTGTTGTGCTCTGTTTTTGCACAAGCTTTCTTCAATGGCGTCAAACATCTTCATCCATGGAGGATTTCTTCATTCTATTGTGAGAAACTTAAATTTAAGATTTTATTATCAATAATAAGTTGATACTAAGTCAAGAAATGATTATATTTTTCTTCTCTTGTGAAAAACCATTGTACCTATTGCATGTGATTTGATATTTCCAATGTTTCCTACTATCCCTTAGTTTTTTGTTACTCCATTAGAAAGAGTGGGAGAAACAAAAAGTTTGGAAGAAATGTGATGTGTAAATGGCAAGGCCAATCGTGTTTGTGGGATACAATTGAGAAAAAGTTAGATTTGATTAAGATAATCATTAAACAATACGGAGTATTAGGCAAGACTAAGAATCTGTTCTTCCGGACTTGTTAGAATTTGAATTGAATCGAGTGAATTTGAGCCGAATGAAATGAAATGAAATCTGGATCGAGTAATCGAATGAAGTTCAATTAAATAATATATTGTCTTTGAATCGAATCAATTGAAGTGAAATTTGGCCCAATCGAAATGAGTCAGAAAGAATGTGCCCTAATTGTGTACATATTGTCACCATCAACTCACATGTTAGAAATTATTTTTCAACTCGTATTTAATGATTTTAATTTTAAATCTTGTTTAAAATGCTTTTGAAATTTGGTTGTCCATTTAACTTTGGGTCTTTGGGTGATCCGTCGGTACTTGGTGGGAGTATAAGTGGTGGTTGTTTTAGGTTTTTCGTTGGGTGTTTGATAAGATATATAAGGGAGAATAGTTTCATAAAGAGAATATTATTAATCAGTTATATTGTCTTCAATTACATATATAGATGAAGTATTTATAATCCTCACAACATTAGTAAACCCTAAAGCGAAGATATACTTAACTTATTCTATAAGATAATAATATAATAATATATCCTAACTTATATGGTATATTCTAATAATATACCATATTATTTATTTCTTCCCTAATACCCTCCCTCAAACTTATGGTAAGTCACCTGACTTATCATGAGTTTGAAAATTAAAATACAATACTTTATAAGAAAAAAATGTCGACTTTCTTTATCTTCAAAGTCTTCTTCATCTTCAATCGTCATCTTCAATCGTCATCTTCAATCGTCATCTTCATCTTGGCCATAGTGGTAAAATAAGTGCGTATAGGACTCGCCAGACAATCTTTAAATGCGTATAGGACTCGCCAGACAATGTTTAAATGCGTATAGGACTCGCCAGACAATTTCAATTGCGTAACTCGCCAGTAAATCTTTTTAATTCACTACCCGAAAATTAAGCAAAAAAAACGCAAGAAACCCGTTTCAAATAAAAAATCCAACCGTTGTTTCTATGGCCGTTATTTATAATCAAAAACAACGCAAAAAAAATATACGAAACCGTTATTTATATCAAAAATAACGTTTTATAAAAATTTGGCAAAAAATATTAAAAAAAACGGTTTTTTTAAAAAACCGTTTTAAATAATAATTAAAAAAAACGGTTTTTTAAAACTGCTTTAAATAATTATTAAAAAAAACGGTTTTTTAAAAACCGTTTTAAATAATAATTAAAAAAAACGGTTTTTTTAAAAAAACCGTTTTAAATAATTCAATTTTTCTAAAAAAAAAATATAATTACGAAATTGCTATAATTACATATAAATTATCCAAATACAATTTATATAAATTATCCTAATACAATTTATATAAATTATCAAAATACAATGTATATAAATTATCAAAAATTTCTAGATAAAATTTATATAAATTATCCTAATACAATTTATATGAATACACCTTGATTATACTTCATCTTCTTCCTCACTTTCATCTTCCTCTTCTCATTTATACTTCATCTTCTTCCTCACCTTCTTCTTTCTTTAACTCCATTAACAACACCTACAACAAAATAAACAACAACAATAACATCAACATCGACAACAACAACATAAACAATGCAACCTCAACAACAACAACAACAACCACCGTAACAACAACAAGAACAACAACAATAACATACATACAATAAAATCAAACAAAAAACGAAATTAGGGAAAAAAAAAAGAATGAAGAATACATAAAACGAATAAAAAACGTACCTTTTTAAGGAATATAAATTAGGGCTTAGCAAACTTCGAACAAAGTAAACTTTAAACTTAAATTAAACAATGAACAATATTGAAACTAATATAAATGAAAGGTTATTTCGAATAAAATTAGATTAAAGAATACGAATGAAAAAAAAAATGAAGTTGAAGAGGGTGTTTCATTATGAATAAGACTCGAAAATAAGAAGCAGTAAAAATAAATATACTAAGGCAAAAAAAAACGTTTGATCTTCCTAGAAGCGCCAAATTTAAAAAAATTTAAAACAAAAAAAAAAACGGTTTTTTATAAAAAACCGTTATAAAAAGTTATTAAAAAAAACGGTTTTTTAAAAAAACCGTTTTAAATAATTATTAAAAAAAACGGTTTTTCTAAAAAACCGTTTTTTTTAATAACTTTTTATAACGGTTTTTTATAAAATTCCGTTTTTTTTGTTTTAAATTTTTTTAAATTATCAAAATACAATTTATATAAATTATCAAAATACAATTTATATAAATTATCAAAAATTTCTAGATACAATTTATATAAATTATCAAAAAATTTCTTATTATATATAAATAACAAAAATATTAGGTATTCAATAATATACATTATATATATAATATTGTTAATCAAAACGTATTAGTATTGAATTAGTATTGAATTATATTATTATATGTTTAAAAACAAAGTATTTTAAACATATAGCTTTTAAGGTAAACAAATTAGAATACATAAATATTATGAGTATAGTTATTTAAAACGAATTAGTATTGAATAATTTCGCTTTTTTGGTTTTTAATTAAAAAATACGGTTTACTAGTTATTATGTTATTTAAAGTTCACATTAAAAACAACAATAGAATAAAAGAACCGTTTTTATTATTATTACTCAAAAAAAACGGTTTTTAGGTATAAAAACCGTTTTTAAAAAGTCACAAAAAAAACGGTTTTTAGGTAATAACCGTTTTTTTTAATACGAATTAAATATAACGCTTTTTTAATTACGTAACCGTTATTTAAAGTCTAACTAAAAACAACACATTTTAATAAAAACCGTTATTAATTGTCCTTCCGTTGTTTTTAATGATTTTTTCGTTGTTTTTAGTGATGAGTTTGATTTGGCGCCTATACTTTTTACAACGGAAATTTTAATTGCGTTGTTTATAATATTATAAACAACGGAAAGGCTAATATGTGTTGTTTTTGCTCCGTTGTTTTTGCTCAGATTTGTAGTAGTGATTGCGTAACTCGCCAGTAAAGTCGTACCACCTTGAACTAAATGAAAGAATATAAATCAAAGAAAAGAGAATTTGATAGTGGGGGGATTTTATTCAGGTAAACTAACATAAAGTAATAATTTTTTTTTTGAGTTTAATTAAAAGTTTTGTGTATTCTATCAACAGTAATCCTGCCGGTGGGCGACATCGTTAATTTAATTGCCCACAGGCAGAGCAGCGGAATTTTGTATGTAGGTCCTCAGAAGCCAAATGGCTCTGATACCATGATAAGATATATAAGGGAGAATAGTTTCATAAAGAGAATATTATTAATCAGTTATATTGTCTCCAATTACATATATAGATGAGGTATTTATAATCCTCACAACATTAGTAAACCCTAAAGCGAAGATATACTTAACTTATTCTATAAAATAATAATATAATAATATATTCTAACTTATATGGTATATTCTAATAATATACCATATTATTTATTTCTTCCCTAATAGTGTTTTTCTAGTGGGTTTTTTTTTTTTTTTTACGGAGTTACATTGATCTAGCGATGTGCTATAAGTTGTTTTAATTTTATAATTCTGCCCCTGATTCCCCCATAGAAATTAAAAGTAAACAAAATAGTGAAAATAGAAAAGCAATGGTTGCTCTCTTTATCTCAAATACATACATATGCTTAGTGATTGCGTCGAAAACACTCAAATATACACGCACACGGGTACTGCATGTTTATATTATAGTGTTCATTTATTTCAATGAACTTGAGCTTGAGCTTGAGCTTGAGCTTGAGCTTGAGCTTGAGCTTGAGCATGGTTGGTGGTGAACTCTTTAGGCGGCTTCACGATCAACACGGGGCAGTGCGCATGGTGCACACAATAGTCGCTTACACTTCCTATAAATGCCCTGCATATTCCAAGAATCGATTATAGAGTTTTATAACAGTATAACTCGTAATTATTAATTTATGAACATTCGCGCTTACGCCAGTTAGTGTTAAGATCAGATCATTCTTTCTTGACCATCATTGTACAAATATGATTATTCCTAAAACACGATTAAATTAGTAATTGTATGTTCGTTTTGGTATGCTTGCTTTTAAACGAGGATCACAAGATCGTTCAAGTTGATAAAAAAAAAAAACATAAGCAATGAGCGGAGAAAGTTAAAACTTAAAAGTATACATTCATCTTTTGAGCATGCCAAGACCACGGCTACCCACGACCAACAAATCGACGTGCATTTTTTCTGTAGCTTGACGGATCATCTCCTTTGGATCTCCCCTCATAGCCAAAGTCTTTGCTTTCATCTACACCAAGTATTTTACATATATTAGATGTACTATCATTCAACAGTAAATTTAACAAGATAATACATGCATGTAAAACTACATATACGTACTAATATAAAATATGATTACATATCGCTATAGATGTAGTCTCTCGGATTCTCGGCTATAGATTTATATTAACATGAGAACTATGTAAGAATTTTGGGTCTTATACAATTTATGTGGACATTTTATTTGGTCTTATGTATTTATCGGCTATCATTGAGTTAAGCCCAACTATTATGTGATCCACTACGGTTATTTAATACGGGCTTATTTAATAACGTCTTATAAAGTATGGGCCAGATATTAATATAGTGTAGATACCCATTAGGGCTTTATCTGATGGATGATGGGCCCATCAGATGAGGTGGCTATTATAGGGCTACTAGGGTTAAACCCTCTCCCTATATAAACGCAGGGTTATGGTCCCTGACAGCACACAGAAAACCTAATCTCCCACATCCCATCGATGAGAAAGCGGCTGGTCCTGTGTATGCATCGAGAAGACCTAATCCAAAGACCGTCCTTTGTGTGGTTCATAACCATTCTAATCATGTATTCAGGTACGCTTCCGCTATTGTGTTTTACCAATTAATTTAGTATGGAGATACGGCAATTTATATTTATGGATTATTTCCAACAAGTGGTATCAGAGCCAGGTTCATATTAAATTATTTGGACAGTTTTTAATGCACGGTTTGTGACAAATGAAATCATAATTTTGCGTTGCTTTTCGTTTGCCATGATTTCGTGACTTCATTCCCATGTACGGCTTGATTAATTGTTTTGCCCATGAGTTTATGTTGTTTTTTGACAGACGTAATGATGACATGTTTTGTTTTCTTTTTTCTTAAAATACTCTATTAGAATTCTACTGTTGTTTATTACCTATGCATAATATGTATAGTGCATTCAAGTATGCATGTGTATGTTTTTCATATGGGATGTAGATTCTTTTGAGTATTCTATTCTCTTATAAATTACTCATGTGCAATTTTTAAAGATGTTTATTTGTATAATAGTATTACAGTATATGTTTTTTTGTAAGGACGTGATATCCTTGAGTATTTTATTCTCTCATACGGAGTATATGGCGTATATTATTTATAGTCTAAACTTGCCTTTTGTGCCATAATGTTTGGATGGAACTTCTATTGTTTCTTTTGGTAAGTTTATGATTCAATTAAAGGGACATATATGGAGTATTAATTGTGGTAATGTTTTTTTTGATTGTGGCTGCTCAAAATCATTTGATATTTTATGTGTATATACATATATATATGTGTATATGCTTATCTTGTTATATGTCATGCATGTGTCGTATTTGTTTTTGCATATGCATGAGACTTCTTGTATATTGTTTTGAGCAATTTTTACTTCGTATGATTCTCAATTCTCATGACTCCTTATAATTTGTTTTGAGACTGATGTTTAATTACCATCTTAATTAATAACTTTTATGGTATAATATTATGGAGTATTACACTTTAATAATTAAAGTGTGACCGTTGTTTTGGGTGATTTTTAAATCACAATAATAATTATGTAAATTTTCAGATTCATAAAGAAATTGGCTATACAGTTTATTATGGTGTCTAATATATTGGACTATATAATTGAAATAACACGTTGCCAAAGTAACCTCTGTTACGTAGGTTATATAATTCAAAATATTATGACAATTGTGTGTGATTAAGTTTCATGTGAATAGTGGTCGGCCCAAAGGAAGACCATTATTTAACAGGAATTTAATCATGCTTGTGGTGATGAGAACGTAACGGTTACGGTTCATAATGCTTGCGAATGTTAAGTCGGCCCAAAGGAAGGCTTAATGTTTGACATAATTTACCGTTAGTTTTCGATCACTACGACAAGATGACCACTTACAAGTCTGATTACCGTCCAAAGATGGGATCAGATGTTGTGCTAGGTGTCTTGTTTATGATGGGAGAAAAGCCAAAGCTGGAATCTGAGAATAAAGTTAAGGGAATGTCATTATAATATGACTTCATTATGGTTTATGCCCGTAAAGAAATTTCGGTTAAATAAAGTCAAACTCGGTCAAAATTATTTTTGGTTATATTGTGTTTGAAAATGAGCCATTGAAAGAGCAAGTCGCCAAAGTGACTTGTCTTATATAAAGTGGCTTATTTCGAACATAAAATGGCTTTGTGTCTATGATTCACAATGATTATGGTCGGCCCAAAGGAAGACGATTATTTGATAGAATCATATACACATATTTTGGTAATGAGTGTGTGACGGTTATTCGGTTATACTCGTGAATTATAGATCGGCCCAAAGGAAGGTTTATTATTTACGAGTACTTACCATCAACATTTGGTTACTAATTCCTTAAGGAAAGTGGTAAATCGCAGATGAATGCTTATGTCTAACGACTATATATCTGCATTGTACGACACTTTATTTCAGGTTGACCCGATGTTTGACACTAATTCGGTATATATTTTTTGGATCTTGGGCAATTGTTTTGTTTTGTTCATCAAGTCTGACAATAAAAGGTTAATTATTTGTCAATTAAGGCGACATTCTCAATTCTTATGAAATCATTTTTTTTAAATGGTTAGAGAATGTAAACATCGGTTTTCGGTCACATTAATGTGAACTTGTCTTTAAAATGTATATATGCTCACTACTCTTTCAGACCAAAGTTTCGTGTGAATGCGCGTAACTATAAGATGTGGGCACATTTAAAATACAAGTATGTTGTGACATTTGATACAATATTAAGGGCATTGTTGCAAATAATGTAAAAGCTATGAAGCTTTTAAGGAAATCTGTAAGAAGAAAGTAAGGACAACTCAGGTTGTATTTAATTTCATCAAGTATAAAGCTGCAAGTGTCCATCTTAAAGGTGACAATAACAGGAAAATATTTCTTAAGGCCCTGTAATTGTCTATTTTGTAAAGGTTGGACAAATAAGGAAATGTTATGTCATATATAATGTTTTTTGTGATGATAAGGTTTTACACCTTATATCAGTTTTGTTTAATGTTAAATTTTACTTATATATTTTTTTTAATATTGTGGGAGTACTCTAATTACTCTCACATGAATTATTTTGATGCAAGTGATGTCAATCACCAAATGATGATGAAAGATTCGTCAAAATAATTATGGGGTGATGACAAATAAGATAAAGTTGAGGCAATAATATTTATAAAGTTTTCATTAATGATTTATTGTTTGAATTTGGAAAAGATTTCTGCACCTTTTTTTTCAGGAAAATTTTGAACATATTGTTTTTTTTTTTTTTATCAAAATTATTTTACTCGTACAAATATAAAAGGGTGATATTTTCAATCCAAATTCAATTATGTTGTTTTCTACTTTTTTGATAACAAATTTTATGATTGCCTCTTTCAAAGTTAAACTTGCATTTAAATTCGTGGATATAAGCAAATATTATGGAGAACTTCTATGTGACTTGACATAAAATGAATGTTTTGTGTCGATGTGAATTAATCTCTCAGCTTTGGCACTTGACTTCGGTCTTGAAACTGAGGAGATAAAGTTTAAATATAAGATGATTGATATCCATATAATTTCGGACGTCTTATAATTAATATAAAAAGGTTTATGGGTCAATCACTATTTGAAATAGTGGCGATCCACATTATTATATTAATTAATAGACAAATTTTGGAATGGATATTGATATTTCTTTTATAAGGTTTTAATGGTTCTCAACATATTCAAATATTTTTGACTGAGCTTTGCTCGGTAAAGGATTAAGTTTCTCAAGTACAGTTATGTTCACTATTGTAAATATGACTAATCATGTAAATTATGTTGAGATTTATCTATGAAATTCTCGTAATGATTATTTTGTGTCTGAATATCACACCATATAAGGTTCTCTAATATGTGGCGTGAAAGAGATACATAATGAATTTAAAGCCTAATAGAGAGTGTGATTAATCAAACTCTTTGCATTTGGATTATGTATTATGTACTGCAGCTTGTATTCAGTAAAGCTTCAGAATATGATAATGGCTAATTAAAGATAGTGTAATTAAATTACACTTGTGACGTCCAATTAAGGTTACAACTGAAAAGCTAAAAGGAGTATGAATTGGACTTAAAATTAGTCAATAATTATGTTTGGTTGTTTGGCTCTTAATTGGCAAAAGGTACATAAGTACAAATCTCACTTTTAAAGCATTTTGAGACGGAAAATTATGTGATTCCTTGAGGATATTGAGTTTGAGTGGGAGAAAAGGTACAAATAATGTTTTATATCTCCTAATCCGGTAATGCAACCTCAAATACCTCAAGAATTTATGTTAATAAGGAAATCCACTAAAGGTAATAAGTGCAAATATAAGTAATTACATCATTATTTTCTGAGGATAAATATTGATAATGATTTAATAAACGAATAATAAGGTGCACTATTAAAGTAAAGGAGTTATATAATGGGATGGTAAAATATTATGATCAAATTACCTGTTTTGCCAACCTATTAAAGTTAATGACTCCTAAAAGTGGATTGATGCTATAAGGAATAATGGTCTTGTTGAAAGTAGACTATTGCAATCAGACATCATTACCATAAGGCATATAATCCGATGGATTTAAATGATAATGTTATAAAGTAATAATGCAAGTCTTCTCAATAAGAATAATAATGTTTACATATGGCATCTGGTTTTATGTGATGTTAGATGGATTTTAATAGTGCTCCTTTATGATAACATTGGTGGAGCTACTTAAACTTTGATCTTAAGACTTTGTCAAAAGATTAAAGAAAAAGGTTTCATAATCTATCTAATATTTAATTGTGTTTTCCGTCAAATGAATCCTAAATTTACCATATTGATACCTTATTTGGTCATTTAGCGAAATATGGTTAATGTTGTGGGTACTAAGATTCAGTGGGAGTACCACTAAAGTTGTACTTATGCAATTTTTTTTGGAATTTACTTATCCTGCTTTTAATGCCCTAAGATAATGTCATGGTGATAATTTAATTAAAGCTTAAATTTCATTTTAAGCGATGTAGTAATGTCACCTTCGTGGTACATAGATTGTATGCATTTGCAATCATGTACATCATTTGGCATGTATGACAAATAATTATGTATTACGGATATGGATCGTTGAATCCGTTTAAGGCAGCGCATATGTTATTGTCATTTTATGGAGCAAAACATTACTTGCTCAAAATCAGGAAGTCGGATCAGGTTGAGATCATTCAGTTGCCGACTCCAATAAAGTGTTGAATAGCAAATTATGTTTATGGTGCTGCAAATTCTTTTTGATATAAAGGATTACTTATGTCATTATGTGACAATATGGTTGCATTACAGTGTCATAACGGCACAAACTATGTGTTGTTCAATAATAACTCAGAGTGAAAAGGTTGTAGTGAACACATTATACAAACTCCAATTGCGGATCCGCTTACTAATGAACCACCACTAATGTCTTTTGTGAGCACGTTGGCCACTGCTCAATTGGTGTTGCGGTTTAAGGAAATTCAGTTTAAGTGGGAGTTTGTTGATACGATGTTCACTTAGATACCTGTCATGTTCGGTTATAATGTTCTGCAGAAATAAGGATTTCAGTTTTATGTTTCACTCTGACCGATTTTTGGTTGATCTCACTTATGTGGACCAGTTGGAAAATGCATATTCTTTGGATCACTTCGGATGCTATTTCCATGCTACACTCCCATGCTAGATTCATGTCGTTGATTGTATTGACATATGTGACCATTGAGGGTCCTGTCACGACAAACTGTGGCAAAGGCCGCTTTGATTCTATGTTGGTATGATCAATGGACCGAATTGCATAAGACGGTTTGGACGAATTGATAGCACTACTATCGAGCTCGTAAGGTTATGGATAAATACAATTTTCGGGTGCCACATATAATTGCATTTGACCCAAGTGGGAGACTGTAAGAATTTTGGGTCTTATACAATTTATGTGGACATTTTATTTGGTCTTATGTATTTATCGGCTATCATTGAGTTAAGCCCAACTATTATGTGATCCACTACGGTTATTTAATACGGGCTTATTTAATAACGTCTTATAAAGTATGGGCCAGATATTAATATAGTGTAGATACCCATTAGGGCTTTATCTGATGGATGATGGGCCCATCAGATGAGGTGGCTATTATAGGGCTACTAGGGTTAAACCTTCTCCCTATATAAACGCAGGGTTATGGTCCCTGACAGCACACAGAAAACCTAATCTCCCACATCCCATCAGTAGAGAGAAACGCTGGTCCTGTGTGTCTGTCAGAAGACCTAATCCAAAGACCGTCCTTTGTGTGGTTCATAACCATTCTAATCATGTATTCAGGTACGCTTCCGCTATTGTGTTTTACCAATTAATTTAGTATGGAGATACGGCAATTTATATTTATGGATTATTTCCAACAAACTAATGGTCGAAGTCATATGATCAATTTGAAGCTCCATCTTGCGGGCACTGTTTTGTTTTACTACATCATATGACAACTAAACTGAGTGAAAATTACTACATAAATCTGAAATGAGGACATACCCTTTTCTCTTGGCAACTATGTAAGGCACGAGCGAAAATAGCGGCTGATATATGCTCTTGAGCATGTTTCACCGAGTCTAAAACCGCCGTCGTTGTATATACAACTGTATTTCAATATTATATCCGCAGTAAAATTTTAACCTCGACTAGTAGCACTTTTACAATCATCACAACTCATTATCTTCCGTTGCTGTAGTTTGTAGTTTCATACTTTTTTTTTGTCTTAAAAGAGGCGCTAGGCCATTACAATGGGGAGGAAGAATCGAACCTAAGACTTACTGCTCAAAGTACCTCAGTCCTAACCACTAGGCCATGACATCCCCGGTCTGTAGTTTCATACTAAACGCTGTAAATTTTACTATAGATAAATCGATTTTATTTGAGAATTTGTATTAAAAAATTTATAACAAACATAGCTGGAATAGCTCAGTTGGTTAGAGCGTGTGGCTGTTAACCACAAGGTCGGAGGTTCAAGCCCTCCTTCTAGCGTTTTTTAGACTTAATATTTTTTCAAAACGATGAACTTATTATTACGGAAACACAACTAGCTTTTTAATTTATTTTTTCTAAATGATGAACTTAATTACGGAAAACAAAACGCGTTTGACAACTTGGAATTGATTTGAAATACTAGAATTCAATTGTAAGATTTTAAATGTTGCATTTCAATTCCAAATCCAAATCCCCAATGGATGTTTAGCTACTTATGGAATTAAAATTGACAACTTTATATTAAATTTTGTTAAAACTTTGAAAAATGAAATCTAATAAATATTGTATGAGCTTCAAAAAAGATATTTTGAGATTTTTATATTTTTAATCATGAGTAAAATAAAAATAAATGAGGAATCAAATGACTACTTCCTACCTAAAATTTGAGAAGACCCTAAAATAAACTATTTTGAAATTGGAATGAAATTAAGTCAATTCTAATTCCAATTTCGAATTGACCCAATTCTGAAATTGAATTCTAATTCCATGTTCCCAAATAAACCATGAGAATTATATCATTTTATGTAAATTTCTCTCCATTTGTTGGCATGAGACAATTTTCACTAGACTTGAACAGTTAAGTGACTACTTTAATCACGGCCATTATTTATGAAACTTTTACCCTATAATCACAACCAAATGTTGTCGTAAGACCGTTATCAATTTCAATGTACCAGTAATCATTTTATAAAATATTCCTTACAGGTGAGAAACCAACTTAATTAAAAGCTTAAACGATATTGAAGACTCAAGATGACTAGATTAGTTTTAATCGTGGTGTCGTGGTGTCGTGGTGAGATTTGAAGTCAATGTCTATGTTAACATATGAGGAATTGATTCAACTAAAAGTTTAAGCTAATTATTGAAAGCATAATCTCAATTTTATAATTCTAACACCACATAACTGTGTTTATCAAAATAATTAACCAATTTACTACCTTTGGTCGGTAATTTTGTTTATTTTCTTAGCCTTCATCTAAATCACTACTCCTAAAATATTCTCACCCTACAAGAGTGGGTGAGCTAATATTTCAAACTAGGGATGCGACGAGAATTTTTAGGAATTGAAGAAGATAGTGTTGATAAAAAATTTAGTTAAAAATCAGAAAAAACTTTATGTTACTTCCTCCATTCCAATCAATTCTATACATTTGCTTTTTGCACGTACGTCGATGCACGTTTTCTTTTGTTTATATCTTTAGTTACATAATTCTGAAAAATATGAAATTTGAATATTAATAATGCTCTTGAAAAGGCGATTAAAACAAGATCTTACATGACTATTTTTTATTTCATATATTAGACGATATATCGAAGATTCCAAAACTTTTGAATAGTGTACAAAAAGTAAATGTATAGAATTGATTGGAATGGAGGAAGTATGTGGGACTATTGCCTATGCTAGCCACCCTAACTCCAACCATGTACTAATATATGGTAAAACCGTCTCATATCAATTAACACCTAAATCAAGTGGCGAGGAGTTGTTCTAGCTTAACCAGATGTCTTCAAGTTCAAGCCTAAAAACGCAGTCGTGTAAAATCTCACATGAGATAACTTTATCGCTCTATGTAGTACTACCCGGCTCAAATCTGAACCACACCAAATGGTTTATACAAAAAAAACCCATCATATCTCACAAGCGACATACTCAATTATTGTTACATATATCTCCAAGTACTATTGAAAGTTAATTTCTTATTTCGAAATATAAAAACATTATACAAATATAATATAATATAATATAATATAATAAATAAAAATAAAAATGAGGAGAAAGTAACAAACCAGGGCCAGCAGGATAAACATAAGTTTGGAAAGGAGGGTTGACATGAATAAGGTAGACAACGTTGTCTTGTGAGTCGACTTCATGTGTATTATTAGTATTACTACTACTAATAATCACATTAGATAAAGCCCACTTTAGAGCATACAAACTCCCTTCACTTTCATCTAACCCAACCATTACCTTCATTTTTTTCTATTTTCCTTTTTATGCTACTATTATTATTATTATTATTATTATTATTTGGGTAATTGGGTGTATGTATTTAGGCATTTAAATTTAAGTTACTCTTTTTATTTACGTAATAAAGCGTAGTGTGCGTCACATATGGCACCCATGCAATACTCTTGGGTGTCCTCTACGGACAAGGACAAATGTAATTTAGCCATTTTTTTTAATTATTATTGATGTGCTACATGTTTTTGGATAAGAAAAAAAGATTTTTGAGTAATAAATTCAAATCTGTTATTCTTACACATAGATTTTTTTACCACTTTTATATATACTTACGGTTAAACTTGAAAGTTTAACTTCAAAAAGTGAGGTGGGAAGGAAAAAAAAAAACAAAAAAAAAACAATATGAAATGAACATGAAATAGATTAAATATTAGGATTAATTGTCAAGAATAATCCGAACTGGTCCTCTTATTCAATAAATAATCCGAACTCGAATTAATCCACGAATAATCCTAACTATTGAAGTAATATTGCAATAATGTACTTTGGCCAATTTCAATCGAATCTAACACGTAAAATTTTTTGGTGAAATCGACTCTAACTTTGTCTCACTCTTATTTTAAGTAAAATTCAAACCGTTTTCACTTCTTTTTTTATTGATTAAAGCATGTTAAAATTGACCAAAATACATTATTGGAATATTACTTCAATAGTTGGAATTATTCGTGGATTAATTCGAGTTCGGATTATTTATGAAATAAGAAGATCAGTTCGAATTATTCTTGACAATTAATCATAAATATTATGTGCGACAGTCACATAATATATAAATATGAGTTCAAAAAGACTACTTGGTACTAGAAATCATAAGAAAAGATTGAAATGTGACCCGGAAGACGGTCCACCATTGAAACTTGCTTGTACAAACTATATGTCAATAGCTACAAAAACAGAAGAAAACTTTAAATAGATATTGTACTTGTACAAATCGTTCGAAACAACACCGATGTAAGATGTACACTAGTACTTTTGGACCTATTTTTATTCTCATTTAACCTCAAATGCCGGGTTATTGAGACCATGTTTATTGGTAGCTCTGCAACTAGGTTTAGAAAAAAAAAAGGTTAGAAAAAAAAAGAAAATTAAAATAAAATTCTAAACCTACTTTCAACTAGGTCCAATTTAGTCCTATTTCAAAACTTCTAAACCTAGTACAAATGACATGATTGGGTTGGTTCTAGCATTAAAACATTGTGTATATTCTTAAAAATTGCTTATATTTTCAAATTTGTAAAACAAAATAATATAAAATATATATAAATGTTCACATTAAATCATTCCCTACGATTAGAGACCAATCTTGACATATTTTCGTTACCTTATTAATTTTAGCAATGTTTTTTTTTATTTATAATTTAAATTTAATTAATCCAAATATATTATGTGAAAATTTTTTAATATCATTTTTTTTTCAAAATTTTACTAAAGCTCAAAATTATAAAAGTAAGTTTTTAGAATATGATTCAATGTGAATAAAAATAAGTTAGGTATGTATATTTTGTAAACCTACCAATAAAGTGCTACAAAAGTGAAGTAGGTTTGAGGTAGGTTTGGAAAATAAAAATTAATATTTTAATTCTAAACCTACTTGAAGGTAGGTTAACCAAACCTACCAATAAACATAGTCTGAGAAGGTGTGTAAAATTTTTTATAAACATATCAATTTCAATTTGCTTCCCCTATGTAGCTAGTAACTTTGAAATTTGCTTCCCCTATGTAGCTAGTAACTTTAACCTCATAAGATGTTACACACAGTCACATAGTCTAGTAATAATTGGATTCAATATTACTCCGTATTTTGGTGTAAACAATTAACTGGAACGGATGAAGTATAATCGACACTAATAGAGTGTTGTGTCCAACACAAGCAGCCTATAGAGTGTGTAACAAACTTACTGAAGGAATTATGTCCACTGTCCTATAATAATTAACCCGCTTAAGTCTATGTGGTCAACACGTCTTGCTAGAGACCAATGTTGATCTGATACATAAATAAGTTATGTGTCTAGTAGCTCTTAAGTGGGCCCATTGGGTCACAAACAAATGTACAGGGTAGTTATAATATGAGTATAACTCATTAATTAATTACCGGGTCTAAAGCTAGTTTAGCCCAGCTACAACTCTTCAGGTTTATGGAAACCTACTAGGATTAAGTTTATGGAAACCTAGATCTTCCTCTTTACTATATATATATGGGGTTCCTGTGAAGGAATAATTGATTCAATTCAACTCTATTCAATTATGAGATTAGTCCACATATTATATAGAGAGAAAATAGTTTCTCTAGAGAGAGGTTGGTAAACCCTTCGGTACTAGCATACCAGTTGTAGCTCCGTACGTGTGGATACTAATGGAGGCATCACAATTGGGGTGTTAATTATTATTATGGGATTCTTATTCTTATTCTGGGTTCTCAAGTATTTCTTATATTCTACATACTTCTTATTATTATATTATTCCGCTGCGAGAAGGTATGTAATTCATCTTACTTGTATTTGTTAATTCGTTCAATACTTGCGATTTGATCTTGGCTAATTGGGTTTGTATAAAACTTGTTTATGTCCTCAAAACCCTACAGTGGTATCAAAGCCTTGTCGTGAGTATTGTTCAAATTAACTATTAAATCTTGGCTCATAATTGGTTATGAGAGATTTAATTGTTGTGATGAATTTGAATATTTGAATTCCGTTAGAAACATGTTTAGGGCTATTTCAATTTATGAATTTAATTATTGAATTATGAAATTGTGTTTTTGAGTTTTATAAAATCATGTTGTTATTTTATATATTTGTTTTGCCCTAAAACGATTTCTAAAGAACCCTAAGATATTTATTCCTTTGTTGACGATGAAAGATTCGATTGGAATAAATTGAAGGAGAAATGATAAGATTGTAATGAAAAACACGAAAACTTCTGTAAAAGGCTGGAACCTATCGGTTCTACATGATACGGAAGTTGGCAGATTTTCTGGAACTAACAAGAACCGATCGGTTTGGGCTAAACCGATCGGTTCGGGGTCGAACCGATCGGTTTACCTGAAACCGATCGGTTCCACCTAATACGGGTAGTTGGCAGAGTTTCGGGAACAAATAAGAACCGATCGGTTTGGGATAAACCGATCGGTTCGTGGTTGAACCGACCGGTTTGACTTGTGAACCGATCGGTTCACTTGTCAAACCAGCCCAGTTCGTTTTGTTCTTTGTTTTTGTGTATTTTCTGTTTTTATCAACCAAATTAATGGAATTTAGCATGATTATGAATTGTCTAACAATTATGAATCATGAACGGGTTTCATGATTTTGTGTATATTTTCTATTTGTCATTGACTATAAAATTTGAATTGAGTTCGATTATGAATTGTTTTACAATCAAGGATTGTTTTATAAATTATGAATCGAAGTGAGACTCAATTTAAAATATGAATTGTTTTGATAATTATGAATCATTAATCGGCTATTTAAGCTATCGGTTTATGTAGAAACCGACACGTTTAGAGGCGATTTTGAGAGTGATTCTACATTCGTCAAGTTTTGGTGAAAACTACGAATTGTTTAAATCACGATTGTGAATTGTTATATAATTACGAGTTATTATGTACAATTATGAATCGAATTTTTGGTATAATTTATGATTATTGAATTGTTGTACAATTATAAATTGTTATACAATTATGAATCAAAATTTGAAGCATTGTTTTATTTCTCAAGTTAGAAAATTAGTTTTCTAAGAGAGGAGAAATACAATGCTCATTGAAGGTCAAATTTAGCTTGACTTGCAATGAAGATTTCATCTATAACAATTGTGAATTACTTGATTGGTTATAAATCGAATGGAGATGAGATTTACTTATTTTTCGGATTAGGATCGGTTCCTCATAGCGAATAATAAGTCTAACTCCAAAAGGTCGTATATTTGAAGAAATATACAACTAAAGAGTAATTGTAAATTGTAAAGATTAATTTGGGTACCATGCTTTTCTTAATAATTATTTGAGATTTGCATACTTAGAACCCATATTTATAATCCCTCCGGAATATTAAGCTTTGTCTTCCTATAATTAACCACCACAATAAGTTTGCTTCACTATGCTAAGTGACTGCTAAAGCAGTGCTTAACTAGGGAACGTAAATTGAGTGGAGATGTGAGTAATGGTTTCATCGCAATAAGTTTGCTTCATTGGTTAAAGTGACCGCTAAAGCGGTGCTCTGCCGGTGACGTAAAATGAGTGGATGAATAACCTTTACTTATAGGTTCAATTTGGTTCGCTTAACGAGGCTGTCAGGTGAGGCCTGAGCCTTGAGGCAAGAGGTCGTTTCCATGTCATGATCGACTAACCGACCGACCAAGAATTACATGGAGATGTAATTGACATGCGAGGATGTCTACCTTTATGTTTTGTGTTTTGGGCGATGAGCTAAAGCTCACTCAAGACACCTAATATTTGGGATCTTGGAATAATTGTACATGTATGAGGGAAACGTGTTCAATTCATATTAATTATCGTTCGTGTTGCATATATTTGGTCATATGTTGTCACAATTTAATAAACGAGCAGTTTGAAATGGTTCAAACTCATTGATTGGTGTTTTGAGAAAGAGTTCTCAAAAGTGAGAGATATGATTTGTCCTTATAAAGGAATTTCATACAAGCTAATACCAATGTTAACATATAGTTTGGACTGTGTGGTTAAAGTCATGGTGATGACTATACGTTTCAATTAAACAATCGTCTAATTGAGGGAAAGTTGTTCCCATTAAGTGAGAAAAAATAGTGAAAACTATCCAATTAGCTTGCATGTCATACGTTAATGACAGGATTATAATGATAATCTAGAATGATTGGATATTTCTATTAGTGTTACTGAAAATTGTTTCAGTTATGCTTCAAGTTAAAGTCGGTTCATCATGAATGAAACATGTAACTTGAATTTCTTATTTAATAGTATAAGATGCTTTAATTAGCATATGATACTCAATATAATTAAACGTCATATCAAGAAGGCCAAATTATAATGATATTTGAGTTCATTAGGTAAATGGCTTGAGATATTGGACTTAGACGATGTTAAAGGGCTTAAAGTTCGGTGAGTTAATGATTGTTATCATACCTAAAGCCTAAGCATGGTTTAATTGAGTACGTAAATATTTGTCATTAGTGGAATGATTTAATCATTGATGTAATGATAAATTAACATTGGAAGAGCAACTCCTAGAATTATCTAGAAGATCTGTAAATGAATTTGAAGTAGTGACTTCAAATATGTATGTTGTGAATGTAAATGTCAATATTTTACTTTTGGTATGAGGTACCAAATGCAGCTCTTACATTGATAATGTAGTGAGTTCGAGAAGAGTAGAGTAATGACAAAAGTAAAGTGATTATGTATGTGAAATGAACACATTTTGTTTTTCATCTACATAAAAGGGATCACTTGACTTAATGCTAAGATTGGATAAATTGTTATTCATGTACCTAATATAAGTAAGGCTTGAAATTCTGGTTCATATTCAAACATGAATAGAATTTATGTGTTTTTGAGCAAACGTTGTTGTTCAAGTACCTTGCTAATATACAGTACTAAAAGACTAACTTTAATGTTGGGTCTTATATTCTTAGTAAAAGGTAACTTATTTCACAACATAATGATCAGTTGAGTGCAAGTCTTACATTTTGTGTTTCACTAATATGACACGTCTTTAAGATTGTAAAGATGATAAAATGGCGTCTTCTACTTGGTTTAGTGGGAGGACGGTCGATTTGTTTGATCATACATATACGAGATATGTGTGCATCAATAGTCATATCGTGAGAAAGTGAAATTCGTTTATACTTCACCACATTTACTATGTTGTAGTTTTGTGGTCAAGTTCATTTAATGATGAAACGTAAATCTAAAATACTTTGAGAATTTCAAGGATATTCAGATGGAAGTATATGATCAACTTGATGAGTTGTTCAAGTAAGGCAGAGCTCAAGAAAGTCATTTGTGATCATCGTAGAAATTAGTGAAATGAGTCTCACATTGAATCTTTTAAGGTTCGTTCTACTATGAGTCACTTGGATCTTAATGATATTTTGGAGGCTTATGCACTATAAAGTCTACGTACACGAGTAAGATTATGTCCATACAAGTTGGTAAAAGACATGATATGGGATATGGATTGAAAAGTTCCTAATTGTCTTTTATGATTTGAGTTTTGAAGTTACAAGAAAAGTTGTTTTCTAAAACTTAAGCTCAAAATTCCAACACATGCTATTATGAGGTATTCTTAAAGGATATGCATTCTACCACTTATCCAAAGAACAAAGTGAAATTTGTTACGTGGATTTATAAGTTTCTATTTGAGATATGTGATCTCTAAAAGAAACGGTGGGGGAGAATAAATGTCACGTATGTTTGACCTATGAAGAAGCAATGATGGGCTAGAACTCCGTTTAAATGAAACATGGATGGACATAAGATATCTATTAGTACAATGGATATGTGATGTTAATGAGCACGATTGGTAATTAGAGATTGATCTTATAGTAATGACTATATTGGAGATTATTTACCAAATGCTCATATCCATGAACTAGCAAATGTCGTCATAGTCTCATAAAATGAGATTTGGTGGTTGAGTGTGAAAAGCAGTTTCACATCAATAAGAATGCGCTAGTTGTTTGTGAAAATTTTCAAAATTGTTTGAAATAAGTAACTTGGAGTTGAAATCTTTGTTCTTTAGAATTTGGTTTAAAAGGTGTTTTAATCCATTTAAGACAAAGAAAGCTATATAATAGTGTACATGAAGACTAGTGGGAGTGCATATGCATTCACAGCTTGTTATGTCTATGACATATTTCTTTCATTGTTTGACTTTATTGCTTGAAGTATTTTGTACTTAGCATAAAAGTTCTTTAATGTGTTCGTATTAGGAACATGAAACCAATCAAGTTCTAGTAAGTGTCACTAGAATACTATCTATGAATGTTTCTATGTGTTTAAGAAGCCTTGAAGAAATCCTATGTACTTGAGGAGTCATGAGGAAATCCTATGCGCTTATGAAACCTTAAGGAATCATTATGAGATACAAATTGTGATAAAATATATCATTGTAAATGTGTTACAAGTGATTTAATATTCATACAAGTAAAGGTGGTCCTTCATAAATATCTAGGTACCTCTTTGTTTATATGAAATGAGTTGTGCGTTGGAAACAGTTCCAAGCATAAAATGATGACTAATATTGAGTGTCTAGTTGCTTCTTAAGCAAATGATAGATGTTTGATTTATAAAACATTAGCACACTCGAATAATGTTGTTTATGAAGCTCTTCAATGATGCTTATGAAACGAAAATAGTTTATCTTATTGAGAGAAGGTAAATTGTGTAGATGCAAATGTTATAACTCGATGCAATAGTTTGCATGTCACACACAAATACCTTTTACGCAACTAGAAACATGTTGTTGCGAATTGTATAAGACACATGGGCGAATGGTCTTGATACTAATAAGAGGTGTTTATTTCAGTGGGAGTTATTTACGATAATTGATATAAATATCGCATTTATTTAAAATGCAGTCCCAAAATAAAAATATCATCACTTGATAGGTTTACTAAGTACGTGACTTAGTAAGTGGAACCCTATTAAATAAAGGATGTAGTTATTTTGTCTCTAGTCAGAGTATTATGTTGGGACAAATCGAATACTTGAAAATGACTAGTATGTGAGTTGGTTGATGGCTACGTTCCATGAGTCATAGGTAACGATGTACCAAGCCAGGCACATAGGTGTGTATATGAGGATACGCACTAGACTGACCCGCCGAGAAGAACTTTACTAAGGATTCGCCTAGTGTCAGTAAAGGTTCTTGGGAATTGTTTGTTTGTTTGTTTGGTCTTTTGACCTGAGTCTTTGACTATTCTGTACATGTGAAGTGTATACTTTGATACTATTCCTCGTCAGCTGTAAAAAGGGACTACGGATGGTCATTGGGTATGCATGAATCATGTAATAGCATGTGGTTAGACAAGATGGAATTTGCTTCTCTCTTGTTAGAGAGTTTATTGTTTCTTGGCCTCTTGAAGAGTGTGACTTGTGTAAATCCGTGGCCGCGGTCGGATGGAATGCGTTGTCATTCATCTGTCTTTTGACAAGTCAACTCAGAGATTCGAGAAAACGATTGAGACATATGAGGATGACACTTAACCTACCTCATTCTCAATTGGAGACAATAGTAGCAAAGAGACTTATTGATATTCTTATAGGGACATGTACAAGTGGGAGACTGAAGGAATTATGTCCACTGTCCTATAATAATTAACCCGCTTAAGGCTATGTGGTCAACACGTCTTGCTAGAGACCAATGTTGATCTGATACATAAATAAGTTATGTGTCTAGTAGCTCTTAAGTGGGCCCATTGGGTCACACACAAATGTACAGGGTAGTTATAATATGAGTAGAACTCATTAATTAATTACCGGGTCTAAAGCTAGTTTAGCCCAGCTACAACTCTTCAGGTTTATGGAAACCTACTAGGATTAGGTTTATGGAAACCTAGATCTTCCTCTTTACTATATATATGGGGTTCCTGTGAAGGAATAATTGATTCAATTCAACTCTATTCAATTATGAGATTAGTCCACATATTATATAGAGAGAAAATAGTTTCTCTAGAGAGAGGTTGGTAAACCCTTCGGTACTAGCATACCAGTTGTAGCTCCGTACGTGTGGATACTAATGGAGGCATCACAATTGGGGTGTTAATTATTATTATGGGATTCTTATTCTTATTCTGGGTTCTCAAGTATTTCTTATATTCTACATACTTCTTATTATTATATTATTCCGCTGCGAGAAGGTATGTAATTCATCTTACTTGTATTTGTTAATTCGTTCAATACTTGCGATTTGATCTTGGCTAATTGGGTTTGTATAAAACTTGTTTATGTCGTCAAAACCCTACACTTTCATGCACATGCTATGCACATGCAGCATGCACATTTCTAACAATGCAACCCTAACTATTTAGCACGATCATTAAAGACTACCTTAGTTTAGCTTGTAATTTTCATTGTCTTTCGTTTGCGTTTGTTCCTAGGTCGGAGGTAACGGAGACACATAATCTAGCACGATTTGTGATGCCTAAAGTTGCTCTCCTTTAGTTTTTTTTGTGTTTCCAGCTGGCAAAAAAAAAAAAAAAACCCTAACTATCTCATGTTGCCCTGACCCTAGATTTATTATACGGAGTAAGATTTTCGTCTATATATTTTAAAAGAGTTAGTTATATTCTCTCAATTTTAAAATAAGTGTTTCATTTAATTTTTTTTTTTCAAAATAAGTGTTTTCTTTCTAATTATAATACTCCGTAAGTTTTAACAGAGAATTGTTAATATTTTTCAAATTTCAATGACACTCCTTAAATTCTCTCAAATAGAAAAGAAACAGTTATTTTGGAATAAATGTAGTAAAATAAAGGGATTTGGAAGACCCTGGATTCATTTTCCATTATACAAGTCAAATCAAAATCTCTCCAAAAGATGAGAAATTGGAAACAAAATATCACAGCTTCTCTCCTATTCCTTCTCCTACCCTCCTAGCTCGCTATTTTCCTCCATTTTCGATATTCAAACGCACTCGAAATGAATTTCATAGGAGTTATAAAATAGTATACTTGCTAATCTATTTGATACCTATGGTACAACTATCATTCCAATAGAAATCATGGACCGAGCAAAAACTATGTATGGTAAATTAAAATTAAACTGGGCAACAAAACTTTGACATGACATGGGCATTATATTGATCAAATAAAAGTTACAAATTCATGATGGTGATAATAGTAATTTTATGAATACGTTTAGTTCAACTAATAAGTGAATGTTAGTATGGTATAATCATGTAACACAATGTCAGAAACCCAAACGAAGATAGTTAAAAACTACTCCGTATCATTATTATTCATGTTGTTAACTTAAACAAGTATATATGATAAGAAGATGATTTGTATGTATTATTGTGTGTTCAAAACTATTACAGAGGGTGTATATATATACATTAGTGTAGACAACCTATTTAAGGGAGGTGAATAATTCTAGACGTAATTTGACTCTATCACACCTTAATTGATCATCTAAATATGCTAGTAACATAATATTAATTATAACCTAACATAATTACAATATATGTTAACATCCCCCCTCAAGTTCATGGTGGGTGTATAGAACTCATCTTGAACTTGGATACTAGATCAGCAAAACGTCCCGGAAGATGAGCTTTAGTAAAGAAGTTTGCCTTTTGATCTTGTGAGAAAACCGAAGCCACACAAGTTCTGATGTAGTATCAGCTAAAGCTCGATACTCAGCTTCGGTACTAGAACGGGCTACAACCGTTTGTTTCTTACTTCGCCATGAAACAAGAGAATCGCCAAGAAAAAAACAGTTACCAGTTGTAGAGCGGCGGTCAACGGTCAGTGGGGTCACCAGCCCAATCAGAATCAGAGAAGGCATGCAACTCTAGAGGTGAGTTAAAGCGATAATAAAGACCATCAAACATAGTTCCTTTAACATAACGAAGGATTCTAAGTAGTGCTGCATAATGTGTAGTACGAGGCGAAGACATAAATTGACTTACAATATGAACCGCATATGCCAGATCTGGACGAGTCACAGTTAGATAAATGAGGCTTCCCACAAGTTGTCGATATAAAGTAGGATCTGACAAAGGCGCGCCATCAGTTGGCGTAAGTTTGACATTAGCTTCCATAGGAGTAGACTCAATCTTAGTGTCACTTATGCCTGCTTTCGATATAAGCTCACTCGCATACTTTGCTTGTGTAAGATGGTAGCCGCTTTCACCTATTGAAACTTCCAAACCAAGAAAATAATTCAAATGACCAAGATCTTTCATTTCAAAATTTTGGCTAAGATAAACTTTTAAATTTTTGATCCTGTCTAGATCATCGTCGGTGATTATCATATCGTCTACATAGAGTAGTAAAAGAATGCAACCTTTCTCGGAGTTATGGATGAACAGAGCATGATCATATGGGCTTGATGTGAACCCAAGGCGATGTATCGTAGAGCTGAATTTTTCAAACCAAGCTCGTGGAGCTTGTTTCAACCCATATAAAGCGCGACGAAGACGACAAACCTTGTTTGGAGGATGATAATATCCTTGAGGAGGCCGCATGTAAACTTCTTCACTGATATCACCGTTGAGAAAAGCGTTCTTTACATCCATTGGATAAAGATCCCATCGCTTACTTGCTGCAACAGCAATAAGGCAACGAACAGAGGTAAGACGCGTGACAGGTGCAAACGTTTCTTCATAAATCCATCTGCAACCAACAAGTGACTTGTTAGTCGGTAAATCAACTAACTCCCAAGTGTTTGCTTTTATCAAGGCATTCAACTCTTCTGTCATTACTTGCTGCCATAAGGGGTCCGCACTTGCTTCACGATAAGTCGTGGGTTCATAAAGAGACTGGATAGATGCATGACTTTGATAGTTACTATGCCATCCAGGTGGACGACTCACCCGTGACGAATGTCTTGGCTGGAAAGTATCAGGCACGTGCACCTCAGTGTTTGCGGAAGAAGTCTCTGACGCTGCTGTGTTGTTGTTCTGTTCTTGTGTAGAATCTGCGTTGGTACATTTGTTAGCTTGCGACGTGTTTTCTTAAACAGAAGGATGTACATTACTTTGAATACCTAGGTTGTTGTCGGTATCATCTGAAAAAAAGTCAGCATTAACATCAGTAAAGAATGGCGTACTACGTTACGATAAGTGAAACTTTGACACTGTGTTAAACATTTTATGTTTCCAAAACACCACATGTCTAGAAATACGAATCCGCCTTGAAAGAGGATCCCAACACTTATACCCTTTGTCAGCACTTCCATATCCAAGAAAACAGCACAACCTTGCTCGTGGTTCCAATTTATTGTGTTCATGAGGTTGTAACAATACAAAGCAAACACATCCAAAAACCCGAAGGTGACCGTAGTTTGGAGTTTTCGAATATAATCGTTCATAAGGTGATTTGTTACCTAGAACGGAGGATGGAAGACGATTAATATTGTATACAGCAGTACTTGAGGCCTCTCCCCAAAACGATTCCGGGAAGACGCTGAGATAATTAAGAAATGCACGAATAGTGTCGAGGATGTGACGGTGCTTTCGCTCTGCACGTCCATTTTGTTGAGATGTACCGGGACAAGAATATTGTACAATAGTTCCATTGGCTGCAAGAAAATTCAAAAAATTCTTTTCCCTGTACTCCATGGCGTTGTCGGAACAAAGAATCTTTATTTTGCAACGAAATTGAGTATGTATCATAGTTGCAAAACTAGTATATATTAGAGGGAGTTCAGACAGACTTTTAAAAAGATAAAGCCAAGTGTACCTTGAATAATCATCAATAAACACAACAAAATAACGTGATCCATCATGAGCAACATTAGGAGAAGGACCCCAAACATCAGAATGTATTAAATCAAATGGGGCAATAGAAATTGCTTCATTATTATGAAAAGTGTGGACAAGGGAATTTGATCCACGCGATGTTTCATTTCAAAAACATTTTCATTCGAAAGAGTCGCCACTAAATTTTTATGTGGAATTTAGAAACCAATTTTAGAGAAAATGAGTTCGTGTGAGTTTACGTGTTAGGAAGTTTAAAAGAATTTCATTAATTTAACGCCTAACCCCGCCCATTATAAAAACGGTCTCTACTAAATAAAACCATGGCTATTTTGAGTACGCATGCGGATATGCAAACAATATTTTAACCCTAAACATATTACATCCATTCTATATCGTTTAATGCACACATAAATTCGTCGAAGTTCTTTAGCATATGGGTTCATTTACTATTCTAGCAAACAAACAAAAGAGGAAGAAATACTCACCAACAGCATAAGATAGATTAACAAACGTTAGCGGTTAGTAAATAAAATAATTAAATGCAACGAGTATACAAACGAATAATATAAATAATTAAACACAACACATGAGAGCCTAAAATATAAAAATCTATAAGTCAAATAATTACACGATTTAGGATTCAACGAACAAAACAAAAAACAGCAAACAGATCCGTGCAGTGCACGGATGTTACGCAAATAACGAAACTAATTACAAAACAAATACTAAACGATGGAATAAAATCACGAAAATTAATCTAAAATACAAACATGAATTATAAATCTGAAAAACATCAAAGATCAATTTTTAGACAATTAAAATAATTAAACATGAATTAGATCTAATTATACAATAAACTAACGAACTAATCAAAGTTAATCTAACGAAAAATACTCAAATCATATTACACAAGAAAACCAAACATGCATACTAAATAGACAAGGAACCCGACACAACCATGCATACATATCAAAATCATGCTAAAAATACAAATCTAGAACGAACGATAAATATAATAACTACGACGATAAATAACGAAGCGACAAAAACGATAATAAACGATAATTTAAATAAAGTAAAGTGAGTATTTTTGCACCCTCAACTTACATGTATCGTTGACCAATTCTTTGAGTCGTAATCGATTGTAAGATTTTATCCCGAGGGGCCATCGTCGACGAAAATCAATTGTAAATCCGTAACTTTGAACCAAACTGACAGCGATTTTCAAAAGCTTGTAACTTCTTCGTTTCTTAACGAAATTTTAAACCGAAAAATTTTCTGGAACCGTTGCAACTGAAACTTTAAGATTATGGAAAAAAATCAGAGAGATTATGAAGCTTACAACACGAAAAACGAGGCGGAAGAGGGGATAGCTGAACGAAAAACAGAAAGTGATGCTCTGTTTTTCAAGCGGCTATCTCTACTTCTTTTGAGACTTTTTGAGGGCTTTTTGTGGCTGAGAGTTATGTGTGTATCCTCCAAAACTTGTAACCCTTGAATGCTTGTGGTTAGTGTGTATTTATAGGGTCGAAAGTAGGGTTTTTTGAGGGGTTAAAAGCAGCTTTGCTCTGTTTTCCGGGGGGCTGCTGTCCATAGCTCGGTTTAGGGCTTTGTAGGGGGTTTTCTTGAGTGGCAAGGCAAGAGTATATGGGTAGGGTAGTTAGGATACGGGTATGGGTCATGGGTAGGCAAATAGGAGACGGGTTTGGGTCAAATGAGGGCTGATTTTGGGCTTACGAGCTGCTGCGGATCAGCTCCGTTAATGACTATGTTTTGGCTTGTTATGGTGGGTTTAGGTCATGGTTTGGGCTGGGTTTAATCATGGGAACGTGAGAAAGAGTGTGGGTAAAAGAGTCCTCGAAGTTCGTGCTGAAACGGGCTCAAAATCGCTCTTTAAATTGAGCTCAAAACGAGCTTTAAACTTGCTTTTAAGAAAACGAATTCATCGAACACGATTTAATAAAATGGCATAAAGACACGAGAAACGACTTTTCAAGTCAAATATCAAATTTGTAAAGACGATTTTTCAAATCGAATTACTCAAAATAATTTTTCAAATCGAAATATTTTATTTTCAATAAAACAAACTTGAGGCAAATAAATTTTGATCGAAATAAATTTACCTTTGTTAAAACATTAATTTAAATATCATTTAAATTAATAAAACATTACGTCGACGGCGTCCGGCTTACATCGTAAAACGAACTCAAATAAATGACACGAAATACATGTTGTCCTATCATCATGTAGATACCCAAATCTGTACCTCCCGCCAAAAACCCAGTGATGTAACAATGGACTTTTATTGCATGCTTTTATGTTGACTTAGATGGTTCTAACTATGACGAATTCAAGTTAAATGTTTTTAAATGCAAATGAGGTTTCCTTATGGGTCATCACTCTTAGTGTCCTTAGGTCTAGAGTCTAGTTTGTCTCAGGTTCAGGTCTTAATCGGCATGCGCGCACCCCTTTTCAAACACATAAGCTAATTGATCCTCTTACATTAACAAGGTTCAGTTCGAGCTTCCTAAATCCCTAAATTTAGGACCAATCTTTAAAACCACCTTTTAGGATTGGCAAATACCCAGGATAGTCTCACGGAATGTCCTGTTTCACAAAATGTCACAAAATACACCCCTTTCACATTTTCGGGTCTGCTCGTAATCGAGCCTGCACTGCTCTGGCCCGCTTCCCAAGGTCCAGGATAAACCCTAGTCAAACCCTAGCATCAGCCACAAATCCGTATCTTGGAGTCCAAGCAAGGTTATCCCGTATAATCCTAAAAGATAATTTAGAAATATGCGGAATAAAGGATAATGCCCGCCCTACTGATATCTCATATATTTACTCATAATTAGCCCCTGCTTCACGAGCCTTTCTTTGCGTTTCCTGTGCTATTATACGCGTTTTAGCTCCTATTTCTCCCCGTTTTGGCACTGCTGCGTTTTTGTGTCCATTCTGCAGTACACGCATATTTGGAGTATAGGATGCTTGTTGAGAGGTTTCGTGAAGTTTCATAAAGTTTCGTGGAAGATCCGAGTTGGTTTCATGCCGATTCGCCACAGACGAGCCGCGTTTCGAGCTTTGACGGCGTCCCTGGACCATCGGACGGAGCACGGAGCTCAATTATTCACTTTAGACCCCGTCCCTACCCTTTGGGATGATCCACGCCTTGTCCCTAGGCCTTGGGTCAACATACGACAAGTTAGGACCAAGATCAAGGTCAAAGTCAAGTCAAGGTGAACTAAAGCCGACGCAAGGTCAACTTCAAATGGTTATATCTCAAGTTTTAGACCTCCAATGGATGCAAGACCAAGTGGAGATGATAGTTCGTCTCGATAGCTTTCCAACGGCAGGTCACACGCTTAATTCCGCCAAGAAACGAGTGAGTTACTTAAGTCGAAAAAGACTGAACCCTCCGGATGACCTCGTCTCCGGACGGGATGACTTTGTCCCGGACGGGACCACCCTTGTCCCGGTCGGGACGGCCTGTGACTCCTCGTTGGCTCAAAATACTTCGCCTATTTGAAGGCCTAAACATTATAATTTCGGATCATTCTTTCTCCAAAGATTTTTACAACACTTTTAAGTTTATTCTCAAGAAAACTTAGGTTTAAATAATTTGATCTCTTGTACTTTCAATTCCCGACTCGGATTGCTCTAGTTTTATCGTCTATTTGGTTTTGTTGTCGAATTCATCCTTTGTTTCATCAAATTTCGATTGGTATTATCAATTTCTTCTCCTATTTTCATTGTGATTTCATTTTATATTGTTTGTAATCATGTCTTCGTCTTTCTCTATTGCTTTTGTTATCATTTCCGCTTATGCTTGAGTAGTTCTTATTCTAGGGAAGAAGGGTGAATCATGGGTGCATGCTTGGGTTGTTTTTGATGATGTTTTGAGTTAGGTTTTCGCTACTGCTTTGATTGTCTCATTTTGTATGCGTTTGTTGATCCTTTGGCCAAGGATTTGTGAGCGCTTGTCACCCTTAAACTTAAGACCGAAAGCCTAGTTTAGGGTAGGACACGAGACCAATCATTAGGACCTCACTTGTAAGTCATGAGAGCCAAAGATTTGAGACCTAAAGGAGCTTAAGACCGAGAGGCCTAGCTTACCCTTAGCGAGAGCGTTTTCTACTCATTTGGCCACCATCCTTTGACCTAGCATTCCCCGTGCCTAACCCGATTCCCTAGACCTTTTTCCTCTAAGTTTTAAACCCTTATCCTCCGCTATAGCTTTAGTAACCTCAACCCCTCGAACCGAGACCAGAATCACTAAAAATAACCAACTTAAGCGACCATCTCCCTGTGGATATCGACCCGACTTACCCTTGCTACCTAGTAGAGTGAGTTTGGATTATTTTTGATTAGGAGACGCGACTAAATCCTATCACCTACCAATCGCAAGAGGCCTTGCGATCAGGGAGGGCAGCCGCAACATCTGTTGCGATTGCTTGGGGCAACCGCAAGGGGCCTTGCGGCTCCTACGTCCGGTTTTATCCCTAGATTTCCTAAAATCTACCGAACTCTCCACTATATATACAGCCCTCCCCTCATTCGACAAACACACAATTTCAAAACACAATTCACACCTTCAATTCACAACTCTCTCTCACAAAAAGCCTCACGCATAAACACCTAGAATTCTTCATTTTTCCTAGTGTTGAATTCATCCTTTGAAGCGAAGTGCCGCCGGTTTCCTAATCTGAGACAGGTAATACTTAATCCTAAACATGGATTAAGGTCTTTCTTTACTTCTTTGACTAGCAAGGGCCTACATTAGGCTCACCCCGACTTTGGTACGCAAGTCTGCTTTGCATAAGGCGGCCATGCACCTCGAATACACACCCTATTCGTAACACCCTTCCAAAGTCGCATAAACAACTGACCTCCTTAAAATAAATCAATGGCTAATTGAACTTTATTTTACTGCATGCATTTTAGCAAATCCTCATCTTGCATCTAAACTATTTCAAATGAATTCGTCATTAAACTGAACTGTTTTTGTTAATAAGTTAAGCATGCTTAACTGAGGGTTTAATCAATCTCTTTTGCATTATTTTTACATCTTTTATCGCACTTGTACGTAGTGATTACTTAGACTCATGTATCATTCCTTTGCATTGTTCTCAAGTCTAGTAGAGGCTATCTTTTGATAGGCTTTTCCAAAAGATCTTTCATAAAAACATTATTTTGATTTATGCTTTAGAAAAGTACCTCACCCGAATCCGAACTGGTTTCACAATAACTTTAGACGGACAGTGTCGACGTGCCTTGAACTCTAAGACGTGTCTTTGAGCATGAGGACACTGAGGCGGGTTCTAAATTTCCTCATAATTTAGTGGCGGCTCCAAAACGCTTTTTAAAGGTTTTTGTACTTAATCTTTTTGACTTTACGCCTTAGCAAGACGCCGAGTGGTTCCCTCGCTTAACCCCTGCATCTACAGCTTGGCGACTCATTGGGAGGGTTTTATTTTTAAAACTAAAACTAGATTTTCTTTTAAAAAATAAAAATGAGACTTGAACGACTTGAGAACAATCAACATGCATGAGTTTAAGCATATCCGTTAGAGTCGAATCTAGTCTGATTCACACACCAACACCCCGAGAGGTGGTTCCAAACGCAGGCATCGTCCCATTCGACGAGGCACGTCTCGGACTAACCTTCCTCTCACCCTCCACTGGGCCGTTAGTAGCAAACTCGATTTGACCGCCTGTGGCTTCCTTCGTGATCCTACACGCTATAATCGTGTGGCGAGGGCCAAAAGCACCGCCAAAGCTGCACTCAAATCAGTTGGAGGCGTACGAGACTTGACCCAACGACCAAGAGTCATACGTACGAGTGCGAGGCTATACCATATAGTCTTTTTCAAAATTCATTTGCATATTTTCGAAAAGTCGCTTTAAGTTTTCAAAAATAATCAACCTAACACACTAACCAAATTTAACACTTTTCAAACAAAATAATCACGAGTTTTTGAAAGAAACATTTTCAAAATTTTCTTTTCACAAAATCTGCAAAACCCGAGTTAAGGTCTTCCAACCCCGACTCGTGGATTTCATTCCTTGGGCCTCGCGGCTCAAATCCCTTTTAACATCCTCGGCTTGGCTAACCCAAGTCGAATCTCTTTACGATTCACCTTTAGCCCATGACAACATATCGCCGCCGGGCTAAATGGATGCAAAGCAAAACCTTTAACATCGAAATGAGTCACAAGACGCATTCTCATCTCAAAAACACTCGTAGCTTGTTTTCGAAAACTTCCTTCTTTTTCAAAACTTAAAAGAGTCTTTTTCAAACGAAATGAGCTAAAAACGAACATATAAATGAACGTGTCAGTCGGGTCTGTCATATAGCTGATGCATTCCATGCAAATTCAGGAAACCTCAACTGGATACCCGTCGCACCAAGAACCGAGCTGTCCTCCCTTACAAGAAGCGAACCTACAAGCGAAAAATGGCCGAAGAACGAAGACGCCAACCAACTCCGTGAACAAGTTACCAAGTCGACCAATGACCTTGAAAACCTCATCGACGCACCATGAAACGGGTTACTCGAATGGAGCCGAGGATTAAGGACGAGGCGGATAAGCACGCCAAAAGCTCCGTGCTATGGAGGAACGCCTCAAGACCCGGGAGGCTACTCCATACACAAAGAAAATGAGAACATCCTCTAATATTAGGGATGCACTACTGCAAGCTTCGCCTCGGTGATCTCCCGATCTTCCAAGGTCACGAAAGTCCGATCACCCATATCGTGGCCTTCAAATCACAAATGGGTATTAAGGGTGTTGATCCTAACATTGGCCATCACTTTTCCCACACTCTCTCGCATGACCATCCCAAAGACCTGGTTCTACTCTCTAAACCCGTAGCGGTTTCTTCTTTCGAACAAATCACCGTCGAAGTTCGACCATCAATACAAAGACAACGATGACACCTGTGTCTCTATCCGCACTTAGAAGTCCTGTCACAAAGGGACAACGAAGGATTCACCGAGTACCTTACTAGGAGGAAGAAGCTCAGCGCACAAATCCCGAATCGTCCGAGAGAGGACGAACTTGTGCCAAAATTTGTTAACAACTTGCGACCCGTGTACCAATTTTACATGCGGTATAGCAACATCCAAACCTTCAAGCAACTCACCAAGGTCGGAACCCAGATCGAAGACGACCTTAGAACCGGAACTATGGCCAAATACACTGGTCATGCTTATCAAGGCAGCTCATCTAAATCGACACGTACAGCTAAGAACGACGAGAATCGCACCGTTGCCAATCTAGAGTCACTTGGCGACCCGGAGTCGTTCGCCACTACTACTTCTCCTCCCTTCAGACCTAGAAGGAGCTTCGACATGCTTTACATGTCTTACACTAAGGCATTTAAACGACTAGTCGACAAAAACTATCTACAACCCATCGGGCCGACCACTGAACCGCCCGAAGACAAAAAGCCTAAGTCGTGGGATTCAAATGCTCATCGTGGCATACCACAGGGGCAAAGGCCATGACACCGAGAATTGCTTCAAACTAAAACACGCAATTCAAGACCTTATCGACCAAGGAAAGCTCGATAAGCCCACGACCAATGGTAAGCCGTCCAACAAAGACAACCCTCTAGCTAGCCATGCAATCTTTGTGGGTTCCGCGCCCATCATTGACTGCTCCTATCTCATCATACCCTCTGATGACCAAATCAATGCAGTTTGGTCTACTGACGATGAAGACGATGAATACTGGCAACCTACCGACGACATGATAACCCATGTCGACCAACTTGCCAAAAACATCAATAACCTAATGGCCGCCTATCAAATCGAAGTCAAACATCTGGAACGGCGTATTAAGAACAAGGCCAATGATCACCCCTCGACCGATACCCTTAACACCCTGCGACAAAAGGATAGCGAAAACTTTATCGAATACCTCGCCCGGTGGAGAAAATTACTCACTCGAGTCTCGAACCACCCGCCTGAGGACCAACTCATACCTGTGTTCCTTCATGGCCTGCGACCCGCATGGCGGTATTACTTTCACTTTTGCAAAGTGCAAGATTTCGAAGACCTTGCCCAAATTGGCACCCGAATAGAGAACGATCTCACAGCCAGTTATGACAATCCCATCCACCAAAACGATCCTTCAAACAAAGACCGGAAGACCCACACCGCAAAATGCTACGCAAGGAATTTCGACAAACTCTACATGCCTTACTCCAGAGCATTGCAGAAGCTAAACGAAAAAGGCTACTTAAAGCCAGTCGGCCCCATTAGCGAGCCACCCATGCATAAGAAACCGAAGTCTTGGGACCCCAACGCTTTCTGTGCATACCACCGGGGCGTAGGGCATAGCACTGAAAGCTGCCTCAAGCTTAAACACGCTATCCAGGATCTCATTGATCAAGGAAGAATCAAGAAACCTAAGGCAGGAAACCTACAACCCAGCGATAATGATGCCCCTACGACCCACGAACGTCACCTTGCTGATGGACTGCCTCAAGCAGATAATCTCGCGAAATGGTGAAGACTCAAGCAAAGACACCTCAAGCAGCGACAACACCGAAGACGACGAAGAGGAGGAAATTCTTTTAGGATCTAATTCTCTAAGTGTCGGGTCATCTGTCGACCCATCCTCTAGTTTTAGCTTAGACTTTTTATTTTCGGAGACTAGCTCCAGCTCTTCTTCCAGTTTGTCAAACGATTCTTCTTTAATGAATAATACAGATAAGTTTGCTTACGTCTCGTCTCAAGCTAAAAATGAACAAATAAACAACGAACAACAAACAAAATTTAAACAAATAAACAAAACAACCCAACACATAAATCCGTGCGATAAAAATGAACTAATGAATGAACAATCACTATTTAAATACATTGCAAACATCATAAACAACCCAACGCAAAACCCGATCATCGAGGATACCCTAACCATTAACATAGGAACCCCCGAAGAACCAAGGGAATTACAACTAGGCGCTTCACTAAGTGAGGACGAGCGCACAAACTTCACCCAACTCTTAGCCGAGTTCAAAGACGTCTTTGCATGGTCATACAAGGACATGCCCGGCATCGACAGAAGCATAGCCGAACACCACATCCCCATCAAACCTGGTTTCAAACCCATCAAACAAAAACTAAGGAGACTACGACCCGAATGGTCCCTTATGGTCAAAGAAGAAATCGAGAAGCAGTTACAAGCCGGCTTCATCCAAGTCGTCGAGTACTCCGATTGGGTCTCAAACATGGTCCCAGTTCTGAAGAAAAACGGCAAGATACGAGTATGTGTCGATTTCCGTGATCTAAACAAAGCTAGCCCAAAGGACGACTTCCCGTTACCACACGTAGACGTCCTAGTTGACAATACCGCCGACCACGCCCTTCTATCCTTCATGGACGGATATGCAGGATACAACCAAATCAAAATGGCCCGTGAGGACATGGCCAAGACAACATTCATTACGCCATGGGGCACATACTGTTACACAGTCATGCCTTTTGGCCTAATCAATGCAGGTGCAACCTATCAACGCACCGCCACCACACTTCTACACGATATGATGCACAAAGAAGTTGAAGTGTACGTGGACGACATGAGCGTCAAATCCAAGGAAAGAGGTGATCACATAGCCAATCTCCGCAAATTCTTCACACGTCTCCGTCAATACAAGATGCGCCTCAATCCCCAAAAATGTACATTTGGGGTAAAATCCGGCAAGCTACTAGGACACGTAGTAAGCCAAAGAGGCATCGAGGTCGACCCCTCGAAAATAAAAGCAATAATGGCGATGCAACCCCCCAAGAACCTGAACGAGATCCGAAGCTTCCTAGGTCAAGTCCAATACATCTCCCGCTTCATAAGCAAACTAACCATGATATGTGAACCGATCTTCTAGAAGCTGAAGAAAACTGACCATGTAGAATGGGACGAAGCATGTCAACAAGCATTTGACAAGGTTAAGGAGTTGTTATCCAACCCCCCAGTCCTAAGACCACCACAAAAGGACCTACCCTTGTCACTATACCTCACAACAACATCAACCGCAATGGGCGCCATGCTCGCCTAAGAAGTCAACGGCGAAGAACATCCAATCTACTACATTAGCAAGAAGTTTCTCGATTACGAAACTCGATACGCACCTGTCGAGAAAAGTTGTCTAGCATTAGTATGGGCATCCAAAAAGCTCCGTCACTATATGCTGGCGCATCAAACGAAGGTCTACTCAAAAATGGATCCCGTTAAATACCTTTTCGCGAAACCCGTGCCAAATGGACGCATGGCACGATGGACACTACTATTAGCCGAGTTCGATATTGTCTACGTTCCCCTTAAATCCATCAAAGGACGAGCAGTATCAGACTTTCTCGCCGATCACGCGATCGACGAAGAACCCATCATCGACACCACATCTTTTCCCGACGAAGGAATATACAACATAAACGAAGAACAATGGGAAATGTACTTCGACGGCTCATCAAATTACAGAGGCTGTGGAATAGGAATACTAATCATTTCCCCAAACGGCGAACATACACCCCTCTCCATCAAATTGGACTTTAATGTGACGAACAACGCTGCAGAATATGAGGCATGCCTGCATGGATTACAGTCGCGCCATCATCGAATGCAAGCGAACCTACGAGATGACGGAGATTCCAGGCTAATTATCAACCAAGTGTCTGGAGCGTGGAAAATACTTAACGAAAACCTCGCACTATACCAAAACAAAATCCAAGAACTCATCGCCAAATTCCACCGCGTAGAGTTTTTACACCTACCCCGCGAAGAAAACCAATTCGCAGACGCCTTATCAAAATTGGCGTCACTACTAAACATCCCCCCAGGAATACAGACCATTCCCATCGTTGTAGAACGGCGGCGAACCGCATACATATGCGACATCGGCCGAGGAAGAACAAATCGAACCTTGGTACCAGGCAATAATCAACTTCAAACGAGGCGGGAATACCCGCCAAATACCGACAAACGTGGCAAAAGAGCTCTCTCTCGGCATCACAATTCGTGCTGGAAGTGGACAAACTACACAAGAACACGCCGCAGGGTACATTACTCTTGTGCGTTGACCACAACAAAGGACGAGAGATTATATCTCAAGTCCCCGACGGCGAGTGCGGACCACACATGAACGCTCGAGCCTTATGTAAACAAATACTGTGCTAGGGATGGTATTGGACCACCATGGAAGCCGACCGTGCAAAGTATGTCAAGCATTGCCACAATCGGTCAAATCTTCGCAAATGTGCAACACGTACTTCTTCACCTTTATACAGCCTCACATCGCCATGGCCATTTTCCACGTGGGGAATTGACGTCATAGGCAAAGTACACCCGGTTGGAGCAGGAGGACACTGCTTCATCCTAGTGGCAGTCGATTATTTCACGAAATGGGTCGAAGCCCCGTCATATCGCAAGCTTGATACAAAGAAGCGTCCTGCTTTATACAAAACAATATCATATGCAGATATGGCATACCTCATGAGCTGATCAGCGACCAAGGCTCACACTTCCGAGGAGAAGTTGAACCTATCCTCACCAAATACAACATCCAAGTACACAAATCATCGCCAGATCGACCTCAAACCAATCTGAGCGGTAGGTCGCAAACAAGACCGTCGTCACCATCCTCAAAAAGATGATTGACACCTGTCATGATTGGCCACATAAGATTCCCTTCGCCCTATGGGGGTATCGAACCACAATACGCACACCAACGGGGATGACACCCTATTTTCTCACATACGGTATGGAAGCCGTACAGCCTGTAGAAATCGAAATGAAATCGCTTCGAATTCTAATGGAAGCAGACATACCAGAAGCAGAATGGGCACGAGAACGATATGAACAACTCATTCTCCTAGACGAAAGGCGCTTACACTCGCTAAGCACCGTTCGCATGTACCAATCAAGATTACAACGTGCATACAACAAACGGGTCAAACCACGCAACATTAAGGTGAGAGACCTGGTCCTCAAATCAGTAAGATCACCATTGCCTGCTGACCCCAGAGGGAAATTCAAACCGAATTGGGCCGGACCATACCTGGTTAAGGAAATCCTTCCCGGAGGAGCCGCAAGGCTCACCGATCTCGACGGTGAAGAGTTCAACCTACCCACCAACCTCGACCAGCTTAAGAAATACTACCCTTAGGTTTCAAACAACTTTGCAATGTATTTCACGAAAGAAAAGAAACAAAACACAGTGCACGGATGAACTACGCTTGGTTTGATTCCACGCACCGTGGATACGTAGGCAGTCTTGCCAAAGACTCAACCAACATCACGAACTACGCCGGTTTGTTTCCATGTAAAACATGGATACGTAGGCAGCTTTTCAAAGCACAACCGAACTTCTTTGCACGCACGCCTGAAGCTTAAAAAGGTCGAAGGCGATGCACTCACAAAATGACGCACTCAAAGCTTAAAAAGGTCGAGAGCACAGTCAACACAAAACGACACGCTCAAAGCTTAAAAAGGTCGAGAGCACAGTCAACACAAAACATATCAGTCCAAAGCTTAAAAAGGTCGATGACTTAAAACAAAAACACACATCCAAAGCTTAAAAAAGTCGAGGATAAACAAACAAAAAAAAAGAGACGAGGCGATAGGCAAACACTTTCTTTATTTGATCATTGAATTTTGAAAATGTTTACATTCTAAGTAGGAGTTTAAAACTAGCTTTCAAACTCATTTTATTCATGGAACAATTAAATAAATAAAAATTCTTTGAATAAAACAACTATTAGTCTAAGTATCCTTCTTACGACGCTTCGGATGCTCCTCATCATCCCCATCCTTAGAAACATCTGCACGAACGACAACCGAAGCAATCACCGGACTCGGAACCATCCTCTCGAATCCTGGGGGCTCGACAGGGTCCTTTTCAGCTTCACCATCAACCTTTTCGCCCAGACGATCTTGTACGGTCACTCTAGGTCCTAGTCGCTCCCCAAGTGGTCTAGACGAAGACGCTCCTCCACTCGAACTCGCTAAGTCGTTGTAGTCTCGTCTTCCACGCATGCCAGATGCGCGCCAACGACGCCTTGGACCCGTCTGCTCGCTTCCAGATATTCTCCTATCCCGTGGATCCAAAGACATGCCCCACCTCCGATAGAAGTCCGAGACTCGAGTAGTCTCAGAACCAGATGGTCGAGCCCAAGTCACTCGATCAGACCACCCTCGCACCCAAGCATCAATCATTTGATTGTTCAGAACAACCGACGCGCATATACGAGTATCTTTGAGCCTGAATGACTGCGCTAGACCGACCGCCTCCTCAACCGATAAGGGTGGATCCATACTCCTCGCTCGAACCCGCGACAACATTATCCCGCTTAGCCAGATCCGCGAATCGGCGGTGCCGTGATGTGTCGAATAGACCACCACGACACAGTCCACCTAATCGTCCTCTCCCGAACAAATCCTTGGAAGTAGTTCACTGAGCGCTCCCGAGGCAAGGCCCAGTGAAGAGAACGAGTAGTCAGCCTAGCCGGAACATACACCTCACCTCCAGGTGGAGCCAAGACACGAAGACGCTCCATCAACCAAATCTGCAAGATCCTAGCACATCCACGATATGAGCTTAGACGATTCGCGCGACGGCCGCCCAATCCCAAAGATAGTCTCAAAGAAGAATCAAAGCTGAAGGATCATGGCCAAGCTCCATCTCCTCCTTGACCCGTGCATACCTAGCATGGCCATGCACACCATCCTCCATCGACCCAAATGGCAAAGACCGGCGTAGAAGGCGTAACCCAAGAGCTCTCCTCCTGACCGAGCGTAAATGCTCACATCACTCAAGTTCATGTAACGCCACACAAACGCCGATGTTCACCACACCTCCCTCAAACAAACCATCAGCCTGCGCATTGGTCATCGAGAGATACTGTCGCAATCTCCCGTTATAGCCAAACTCACTCCTAACCGCTACTGGGGTGGTACGGTTAGACCATCCTGCAATAGCCGAAAATTCTTCTAACAACGGACATATCTCGCCTCCCGGGAACCTGAAGACATGCACCCTAGGATCCCAATAATCAAGACAAGCGTCGAGAAAGTCCATCTCGACGCGCATCTGCCTAAAACCTATGAAGACACCCGCACCAGCCGACGATAACGCCCTCTTCTCCGACTCGCTAAGAGAAGACGTCCACCGCTTCAAAAGACCATCAAAATGGTCCATCTTTCAAAAATACAAAAAATATTCTCAAAAATACTAAGCTATTTAAGAGAATACAAAAAAAGCAAAGAAAAGAGTTGAAAGTGAATGAGGATTATGCCTCGTACCTCCCCTCTTTATATAGCAAAACAAAATCTCGAATTAGGAAAATTGACGATGTAATAAAGCGATCAAGCCGCAAGGATCCTTGCGGTGGAGGTGCCAATCGCGAAGACCCTCATGACATTACGCCCATCCGCAACATGTGTTGCGATTCCTAAAGGCTTTATCCCAAAACTTCCATATTTTCGACTTTCCTAATCCTACCATGCATGCAATTACGACGAACATCGTAATAGGGCTCCTTGATTCGGGCCTAATTAGAACCAACTTAAACATGGACCCATCAGAAGTCATGGTTGATCCGATCACAACACATTTCATTTTATGATTCGTTTTAAAGCTCATTTCGAATTTTAAACATTTAAAATGAACATTTTCAAACACATTTTCAAACACAGCATTTTCAAAGTCGAGTCTCCCACTCGGGAATCATTTTCAAATTTTTTCTAGCTACTAACTAAACAGTAATGAGAAGAAATAGAAGGTGCCAATACAACAACCGCAAATTCAAGTTCAAGAGTCGACACATGAAGCAACTAAGGATGACGACGACTTAAGCTCCTCGACCTCCCTCTCAAGCCGAGCCACCGCCTCGACTTTGACACACTGAGCCGCTTGTTCGCCCAAGCCATCCTCCAACTGGTCGTTTCGCCACAACTTCTTGTGGACATCCTTCATGAACCTGCACAAGACATTTTTCAAACACATTTCACTCCATTTTGGCTTAAATATACACTAATTTAAGTCAAACTACGGGGGTAAATTCAAACCTTGCCCGCTCTTTACTCCATTTTGCCTTAAATATACACTAATTTAAGTCAAACTACGGGGGTAAATTAGAACCTGCTCCCTACCCGCTCCATCTTGTCCTAATTCTAGGTCCAATTAAGACAAACTCGGGGGCTAATACAAAACCCAACCCAAAACTTAAGTTTGCCCATCGCTAAGCATTACCTCGGTCAAACTGGGGGCTTACATAGATATACTACCGAAGAAGTCGTACCTTTTTTCACCTTATCTCCCCAACCATCCATCCCAGCATCCGTTATCACCGGCAGATATTTGGGCACGTGCCAAGTCTCTCGTACCCCGGCGTTATCCCACTCCACAGTCGTAGGAAAATCTGGGGGCTGGAACGCCAAGTCAGCGTCCGGCACCTACAACAAGAAACACAACAAAATTAGGAAAAATTTTTCACAAATTTTTACCCTACACAAAAGAATAAGACATTCCTCGATAGGCCCACCAGCAAGCCTACCCCACGCAAACTGCGTGTAATCCAGCTGACGAAGGAGGAGACTCTCCGACTCCCCCTCAAGATGCAGCTGCCTCTGCTGCCGACTCAAGACCCGTGTCTCAAAAAGAACCTTGGGAGGATCAAGAGGCACGACGAAGTCAGGATACCTCGTCTGGATCGCCAAACGCTCGCCCAAGTACCAAACATACCCATACGGCGTAGCCAAGTACAACCGTTGGGAGTCACGCCCTAAGCGCACTCCACAATCCCTCAGAACGCCTGTGGTATCGCTTCCCACGGACGCGATTTTAACCGCAACAAGAAGAAGCACATTAGACACCCTTTTCAAGCAAAATCATCTAAATACATGCTATTTAGAAGGTTTCAATACATACCTGACCACCTCTCATCTGGTTCAATTGTTCCTAACGAAGTCGCATTTACGGCCGAACTCCGACACGATCGCAAGTACCCCAGGTCCACACCGCAGGATACTTCTTCTCCATAGTAATAGCCGACTCGGGGAGAAAGAAGGAAAAGTGGATCAGAGACTCAAAGACTACACAAGAAACATAAAACAGGTTAGCACAAGTATACAACATTTCAAAAAGGACAAATCAACTGAAGACAAGAACAACGTACCTCCAACAACAAGCCAGGAGATACGATGGGAATCCTGGACCCCCCATCCATCTTCCGTGGCCTCACAGCATCCATGCAGAAACGGAAGCACAAACCCAAGGCTGGGGACACCCAGTCAAACGCCCCGATCGCACTCCAGTCCAGAAGATGCATCAACACCGACGTAGCAGCCCGCTCGCCCTTCTCACCGAAGTAGGCAGAGCTAACGAACCACCAAAGCCACATACGAGCATTCTGCTCGTCACTCCAGATCTCAGGACCATGCTGAGTCTTCCCCTCGAAGTACTCCATGATATAACTCGTCTTAACAGAATTAGGCGCCTTTCCCTGATAAGGCACCTCCAAACCAGCACCAACAGCCTCAAGCACCACCTTATCATCAATAGGTGGCGCCAAGTCAAAATCCATGTCGCGGTCGCCGAAAGGCAGACCCGTGATGATAGCATACGAAGACAGGGTAATGCCTGCCTCGAACCCCGGCAAATGGAACGTCGTGGTCGTATCCCAATATCTATCAAGGAATGCCCGGATCACCCTCAAGTTCGACGTGAGCCGATAATCTATAATCTGGATCCAATAGTCAACCAACGGACCCAAAGCACACCTATCGATCAACTCCCTCGCCCCGGGAGTCAAGACATTTTGATATGCCCAAATGATGCATTAAAATGCGAAAAAGTCCTCATATATCCCATCGAAGCCCAAGAAGAGCTCGATGAGACAAGTGACGCCACGGCCCGCTATCAGGTGTGACCATCCCAATCCTTCGCAAAGGGACGGTCAACACGCTGACCATGGCTCAGACGACCCCCAGGGACGAGACCGGCTGTGGAAGACTCACCCTCCTCCATGGCCTCTACCTCTCTCTCCTCTTCACCTGTAGCACCCCCACGACGACCGCGGGCACCCATGCCGCGTCCTCGACCCCTCCGGGTCGGAAAGACAACAGACCCCGCATCCCTCTCACTGAAAGCACGCTGCAAACGTGGGCCACCAGAAGCAGTAGGCTCCTCGGCCCTAGAACCTGTGCTCCGACGAGTCTGAGCCCTCGTCATAGGAGCCCCACACCAATCCTCTCCTACGATATTTCAAGAACATAAACATTTTACAAGACACAAGACGAAGACACGTAGTTTACAACTTGACAAGAACACCCTACACAGGGCCCTTTTAGGCCTAATTCACAATTTGGCTAAAAGCCGCTCTACACACATCAAAATTTCAACTTGATGGTTTCTATACGCTACATTAACCTTCAATTACACCCCATAGCAATTAATTGCTTTTTGGAGACTCCGATCAAAAACCCCTAATTTTGACCTAAATTCTCCGTTTTAATCGACTTTAAACTTCAATTTAAGGGCCGATTACTAGCATTTTTCAAAAACCAACACCATACACATACTATACTAGTCAAGGGGAACCTATGGCGAAGTTTAATTGCAATTCCGAGACCGAAAATCCGGGTCCGATTTTTGGGTCGGGACCATTTCACACGAAATTGGTCCAAAAACGCCTCAAACCATACACATTTCACACAAGAATTCAAGAATAGCATAATACAAGGGAATGGTATTGTTCTCTAGTGATCAAGCGACAAGTTTCAAGCCAAAAGACGGTTTTTCACCAAAAACGTCTTTTCTACATTTCAAGGACGATCTAACAATTTACAACACCAAAATGCATAAAAACAAGTAAAATGGAGTATTACCTTGGTCCATTTTGAAGCAAAGCAAGAAAAACGAGCGAAAACGGTCTTGAAATCGCAAGGAAACGATTTTAAGAAAGAAAAACGTAAAATGGGAAATGAGGTATGATACTCGGCAAAACCGAGTTTTATAAGGACGAAAAAACCCAAAACCCTAATCGCAAGGACGCTTGCGATTTGGGGATTGATCCGCTAGGACGCTTGCGATTTCAGCCTTGGGTATTTTCGTGTTTTTCCCGTTTTTAGGTCTAATTTGGATTCCTGGGTAACCTATAGTCCTTTTAGGCGCTTTTTCACATTACGTCGCTCGGTTAAGGCGTCACCTAAAGTCCGCCACACTCTTGAACGAGTTTGAAGCACTATACACAACCTTTGCGTATACACTAAACAATAGCATTTTCCTCGGACGATAATTCGTGGACGTAAGCACTTTACGAGATGAACACCAACACAGGCGCTAGCACGAAGCATGAAACACCTGCGCTCTTTTACGAGACCAAGCATACGCGCTCTTTTACGAGACCAAGCAACAACAACGGCACGCAAAGGTATTTGGCAGGCAGGCATGCCCTTACAAGTATGCAAAGACCGTCATGTCCCTAAACATGTTTGTCCTTCCCTGATAAGTCTTGTCGAGTCCTAGTCTCACCCATGGACACATGCTCCGCTCACTGTGATGATATCGAGATCAGAACGGTCCGGATGTTGTCGTGTAGTTTGACTTTCGCTTTAGTCCTAAGCTCAGTCAAACTGGGGGCTCTGTCGATACCCAAATCTGTACCTCCCGCCAAAAACCCAGTGATGTAACAATGGACTTTTATTGCATGCTTTTATGTTGACTTAGATGGTTCTAACTATGACGAATTCAAGTTAAATGTTTTTAAATGCAAATGAGGTTTCTTTATGGGTCATCACTCTTAGTGTCCTTAGGTCTAGAGTCTAGTTTGTCTCAGGTTCAGGTCCTAATCGGCATGCGCGCACCCCTTTTCAAACACATAAGCTAATTGATCCTCTTACATTAACAAGGTTCAGTTCGAGCTTCCTAAATCCCTAAATTTAGGACCAATCTTTAAAACCACCTTTTAGGATTGGCAAATACCCAGGATAGTCTCACGGAATGTCCTGTTTCACAAAATGTCACAAAATACACCCCTTTCACATTTTCAGGGCCCGGGCCCAGAACCGAGCCCAGACCCGTTCCTGGCCCGCTTCCCAAGGTCCAGGATAAACCCTAGTCAAACCCTAGCATCAGCCACAAATCCGTATCTTGGAGTCCAAGCAAGGTTATCCCGTATAATCCTAAAAGATAATTTAGAAATATGCGGAATAAAGGATAATGCCCGCCCTACCAATCGCAAGAGGCCTTGCGATCGTGAGGGCACTGCAACATATCTGCTATGATTGCTTGGGGCAACCGCAAGGGGCCTTGCGGCTCCTACGTCCGGTTTTATCCCTAGATTTCCTAAAATCTACCGAACTCTCCACTATATATACAGCCCTCCCCTCATTCGACAAACGCACAATTTCAAAACACAATTCACACCTTCAATTCACAACTCTCTCTCACAAAAAGCCTCACGCATAAACACCTAGAATTCTTCATTTTTCCTAGTGTTGAATTCATCCTTTGAAGCGAAGTGCCGCCGGTTTCCTAATCTGAGACAGGTAATACTTAATCCTAAACATGGATTAAGGTCTTTCTTTACTTCTTTGACTAGCAAGGGCCTACATTAGGCTCACCCCGACTTTGGTACGCAAGTCTGCTTTGCATAAGGCGGCCATGCACCTCGAATACACACCCTATTCGTAACACCCTTCCAAAGTCGCATAAACAACTGACCTCCTTAAAATAAATCAATGGCTAATTGAACTTTATTTTACTGCATGCATTTTAGCAAATCCTCATCTTGCATCTAAACTATTTCAAATGAATTCGTCATTAAACTGAACTGTTTTTGTTAATAAGTTAAGCATGCTTAACTGAGGGTTTAATCAATCTCTTTTGCATTATTTTTACATCTTTTATCGCACTTGTACGTAGTGATTACTTAGACTCATGTATCATTCCTTTGCATTGTTCTCAAGTCTAGTAGAGGCTATCTTTTGATAGGCTTTTCCAAAAGATCTTTCATAAAAACATTATTTTGATTTATGCTTTAGAAAAGTACCCTCACCCGAATCCGAATCTGGTTTCACAATAACCTTAGATGGATAGGTGTCGACGTGCCTTGAACTCTAAGACGTGTCTTTGAGCATGAGGACACGGAGGCGGGTTCTAAATTTCCCTCATAATTTAGTGGCGGCTCCAAAACAGTTTTTAAAGGTTTTTTTGTACTTAATCTTTTTGACTTTACGCCCTTAGCAAGACGTCGAGTGGTTCCCCGTTTAACCCCGGTACCTACACATCATTGGGTGTTTGTCGGGTTTTCTACAAATTTCCATATCGACAGATACGGGTATCTACAAAAAGGCAAAGCATGAAGTTTGGCAAGTTTACACGAGACACAGTCTGATTTCTCGGGTCTAACCGACCCTAAGACACCACTAGAAATTAAAGAGTTTAATCTAGATTGGGAGATGTGACCTAATCGAGAATGTCAAATCCCTTGAGACACCGAAACAACATAAGCACCAACAACAGAATCTTTGGGTAGTTGAAGAGAAACAGCTTCAAATAGACGTCCAATTTTACGCCCTCTCCCTATTATTTGACCACTCTGAGGGTCCTGCACAGAACAACCATTTTTCGAGAAATGCACTTCTAATCCGTTGTCACATAATTGACCCACTGATATAAGATTCAATGCAAGTTCAGGAACCAAAAAGGCATCATGTAGTGATATGTTTTGAGTACTAACATCGCCAATGTGTAATATATTCATAAGAGAATTATTAGCCGTCCTGATGGAATTACTATAAAGGGGACTTTTCTTGTTAGTCATGTCGCAAACATTATAGGTCATATGATTGCAGCAACCAGAGTCAAAAAACCAAGAGTGTGATGTACCTGGTGATGGAGTGGCAGATAACACGGAAGTTGTCATGTTGCCATTCATTTGAATGATGAAGTTTTGTAGGTCATCCAAGGTAATTGACTGCGACGGAGACTCAATAACAGCACCAGAAGTATGCACTCGAGAATTTGGTTGTCGTGTATAAGATTTATCCTTGTTGTTTTTGAACTGGAGCCTTCGACATTCTGAGATATGATGACCTGGGCGCTTGCAATAGCGACACACAGGTTCGGTTGAATTTGAAGTTGCTGCAGCTGATTTGGAGTTTGCTGAGATTGTCATAGCAAGATTAGGCATAACAGGTTCTACCTTAGATTTTCGAATGCCAAGACGTGTTTCCTCTGACAATAACTCTGCAACCGTATCCTCAAGGGTCGGAAACTTCTCACGGTGAAGAAGAGAGGCCCGCACAGATTCATAATCATCATGTAAGGCCATAAGAAATTGCATAAGACGTAATGTATCACGATAGGTGCAAAACTTAACAATATCCTTAGCATTTTCAAATTGTGGTTCTGACAAAGACAATTGGTCCCAAATAGAATGCATTTGGGCAAGAAAATCATTAATTGACTGACCGTTATTCTGTGTCATATGACGAAGGGCATCGTTGAGTTGGTACTGGTGAGCAATGTCAGTGATAGAATACTGCAGTGACAAGAGGTCCCAGACTTCTTTGGCGGCCTCAAATCGACCAAATTGGATTTTGACTGATGGAATACAAGTGTTTCTAATCCATGTAATTATTTGGTGATTCTTACTATCCCATTCCTCCAATTGATCAAGATAAGATGTTTTCTCTGCCCCCTCTTGCTTAGGTTTTGTCTTCTGCCCAGTGACATACCGCTATAGCCGACGACCTTTTAGAAAACTGGACATCTCTTGAGCCCTAAGCACATAATTTGTTCCATCCAAAACAGTTTGTATCCCATCATTCAAAATCCAATTTGGTCGACCAAATCGACCAAATTAAAGAAGCAAAAGCGGGACCCGGATCCCGATCCACCCCGGCCATCGAGGGTGAAACGTTCGGACTTTTTTATTTAATAATTGTATTCAGTAATTATCCTTTTGCCAATTAAATATGTTTTTTTTAAAAAAAAATTCATTATTCATTTGGTTGGGTTTGGTTGGGTTCAAATTCTGAACTGGGGTAATTGATAAATTATCCTCGTGTAATTTTGACTTCTACCCTTCCCTGGTTCAAACCTCAAAAAAACTCATCTCATCCTTTTATTTAGGCCACAACATCAATCCGAAACCAAATCATCTTATCCATTCATTTCGTCAGATCAGCAATCCAAATCTAAACCATCTCGTCCCTGACAAGGTTAAAGTCGCGTCACCTACGTCAAAATAAACCTACAAAACAACTAACTAGTAGCTAGTGGCAAGCAGGGTCGAATCCACAGAGAAACGGGCTAGCTATAAGATCACTTAGCTAAACTTAGGTTATCTCAAGGGTAATAATCAATGTATGGAATAAGAACTAAACTAAGAGCGAGTAATAAAAAGGAGTAAAAGTATATGAGAGAAAGATTAGGGCATCGGGTTCAATGTGACATCATTCAGGAACTCAACACAATAAGAAATAATAATCAAATGAAGCTATGCAAGTGACTAGGTTTAAGAATACGCTCTCTCGAGTCAATATTAACCTTAAGTAGATTTAGCGGGCTCTCGCAACTTACTAAACCTAACTCATCAAATACGCGTAAGTCTAGTTTTAATAAGGCTTTCGATCTTAAACCAAAACAACCAAGATTCAATTCAATTTAGGCGTTCCTAAGTTCAATTGATAATACAAAAGCGAAGGAAGAAATCAACTTGCATAAGTTCAATCAATTTAAGCAATTATAACATGTTCCCAAATCAATAATCACAAATTCCCCTAAACCCTAATTAGAAAATTAGCTACTCATAATAAAAGGGCAAACAAACCAAAAATTAATAAACATGATAAAAGAAATAACAAGAATTGAATTAAACCTGAGAATCTTGAATAATAAAGCGGAGTACCGACGATTACAAGAAATTAAATCCTAACTTAAAGTCTAAAGTTTTGAGAGAAAAAGAGAGCAATCTAAAATAATCCTAAAGCTGTAAAATAAAGCATAAAGAAAGCATAAGTTTCCAAAATACGTCTGTGGATACCCAAATCCGTACCTCCCGCCAAAAACCCAGTGATGTAACAATGGACTTTTATTGCATGCTTTTATATTGACTTAAATGGTTCTAACTATGACGAATTCAAGTTAAATGTTTTTAAATGCAAAATGAGGTTTCTATATGGGTCATCACTCTTAGTGTCCTTAGGTCTAGAGTCTAGTCTGTCTCAGGTTCAGGTCCTAATCGGCATGCGCGCACCCTTTTAAACACACAAGCTAATTGATCCTTTTACATTAACAAGGTTCAGTTCGATCCTCCTAAATCTCTAAATTTAGGACCAGTCTCTAAAACCATCTTTTAGGATTGGCAAACACCCAGGATAGTCTCACGGAATGTCCTATTTCACAAAATGCTACAAAATACACCCTTATTACATTTTCAGGCCTGTGCCCGTAACCGAGCCTGCACCTGCTCTCGCCCGCTTCCCAAGGTCCAGGATAAACCCTAATCAAACCCTAGCATCAGCCACAAATCCAGAACTTGAGTTCAAGCAAGATTATTTCGTATAATCCTAAAAGATAATTTAGAAATATACTAATAAAAGGATCCCGCTCACTCTACCAATCGCAAAGGGCTCTTTGCGATCGTAAGGCAAAAACGAAGATGTTGCGATTGCCTGGGGCAGCCGCAAGGAGCCTTGCGGCTCCTACGTCCGGTTTTATCCCTAGATTTCCTAAAATCTACCGAACTCTCCACTATAAATAGAGCACCCCTCCATACGATTTAGACACACAATTTCAGAATACAATTTCACCTTCAATTCTCAACTCTCTCACAAAAGCCTCACGCATAAACACCTTTGAATTCTTCATTTTCCTAGTGTTGAATTCATCCTTTGAAGCGAAGCGCTGCCGGTTTCCTAATCCGAGACAGGTAATACTTAATCCTAAACATGGATTAAGGTCTTTCTTCTTAGACTAGCAAGGGCCTACATTAGGCTCACTTGACTTTGATGCACGCAAGTTCGCTTTTCATAAGGCGGCCATGCACCTCGAATACACACCCTATTCGTAACACCTTTCCAAAGTCGCATAAACAACCGACCTCTTTAAAATAAATCAATGGCTAATTGAACTTTATTTTACTGCATGCATTTTAGCAAATCCTCATCTTGCATCTAAACTATTTAAAATGAATTCGTCATTAAACTGAACTGTTTTCGTTAATAAGTTAAGCATGCTTAACTGAGGGTTTAATCAAATCTCTTTTGCATTATTTTACATCTTTTATCGCACTTGTACGTAGCGATTACTTAGACTCATGTATCATTCTTTGCATTGTTCTCAAGTCTAGTAGAGGCTATCTTTTGATAGGCTTTTCCAAAAGATCTTTCATAAAAACATTATTTTGATTTATGCTTTAGAAAAGTACCCTCACCCGAATCCGAATCTGGTTTCACAATAACCTTAGACGGATAGGTGTCGACGTGCCTTGAACTCTAAGACGTGTCTTTGAGCATGAGGACACGGAGGCGGGTTCTAAATTTCCCTCATAATTTAGTGGCGGCTCCAAAACAGTTTTTAAAGGTTTTTTGTACTTAATCTTTTTAACTTTACGCCCTTAGCAAGACGTCGAGTGGTCCCCCGTTTAACCCCGGTACCTACAGTTGGCGACTCCGCTGGGGACAGGTTTTATTTTTAAAACTAAAATTAGCTTTTCTTTTTAAAAATAAAAATGAGACTTGAACGACTTGAGAACAATCAACATGCATGAGTTAAGCATATCCGTTTAGAGTCGAATCTAGTCGGATTCACACACCAACACCCCGAGAGGTGGTTCCAAACGCAGGCATCGTCCATTCGACGAGGCACGTACTGGACTAACCTTCCTCTCACCCCTCCACGGCTCGCCGTAGCAAACTGATTTGACCGCCCTAGGGCTTCCTTCGTATCCTACACGTTATACTGTGTGGGCGGAGGGCTAAAAGCACCTGCCAAAGCGTGCTCAAATCAGTTGGAGGCGTACGAGACTTGACCCAACGACCAGGAGTCATACGTACGAGCGCGAGCCTATACCATATAGTCTTTTTCAAAATTCATTTGCATATTTTCGAAAAGTCGCTTTAAGTTTTCAAAAACAATCAACCTAACAAACTAACATACTAACACTTTTCAAACAAAATAATCACGAATTTTTGAGATGAACTTTTCAAATTTTCCTTTTTACAAAATTAGCAAAACCCGAGTCAAGGCTTTTAACCTAAACTCGTAGGCTTCATCCTTTGAGCCTCACGGCTCAAATCCTTGTTAACATCCTCGGCTTGGTTAACCCCAGTCGGATCCTTTCTACTCATCCACTTTTAGCCCATGACAACATGCCGTCGCTCGGGCTAAATGGATGTAAAGCAAAACCTTTTAACATCGAGATAAGCTGCGCGCACGCATTCTCATCTCAAAAACACTCCTAGCTTGTTTTCGAAAACTTCCTCCTTTTTCAAAACTTAAAAGAGTCTTTTTCAAACGAAATGAGCTAAAAATGAACATATAAATGAATGTGTCAGTTGGGTCTGTCATATAGCTGATGCATTCCATGCAAATATAGGGAACCTCAACTGGATACCCGTCGCACTAAGAACCGAGCTGTCCTCCCTTATAAGAAACGAACCTACAAGCGAAAAATGGCCGGCAACGAAGATGTCAACACACTCCGTGAACAAGTTAACAAGCTGACCAATGACCTTGAACACCTGCTGGCCCACCATGAAACTGAAGTTACTCGAATGGAGCTGAAGATTAAGGACGAGGCGGATAGGCACGCCAAAAAGCTCCAGGCTATGGAGGAACGTCTCGGTACCCCGGGAGGTTACTCCATACACAAAGAGAACGAGAACATCCCTCAAAATATCAGGAATGCACTACCAAGCAAGCTCGCCCTCAGTGATCTCCCAATCTTTCAAGGTCACGAAAGTCCGATCACCCATATCAGGGCCTTCAAGTCACAAATGGGTATCAAGGGGGTTGATCCGGAACACTGGCCATCATTGTTCCCACACTCTCTCGCAGCCATCCCAAAGACCTGGTTCTACTCTCTAAACCCAGAACGGGTTTCTTCATTTGAACAAATCACCGTCGAGTTCGACCATCAATACAAATACAACGACGACACCCAGGTCTCTATCCGTACCCTGGAAGTCCTATCACAAAAGGACAACGAAGGATTCACCGAGTACCTTACTAGGTGGAAGAAGCTCAGCGCACAAATCCCGAATCGTCCAAGAGAGGACGAACTTGTGCCAAAATTTGTCAACAACTTGCGACCCGTGTACCAGTTTTACATGCGGTATAGCAACATACAAACCTTCAAACAACTTACCAAGGTCGGAACCCAGATTGAAGACGACCTTAGAACCGGAACTATGGCCAAATATACTGGTCATACTTATCAAGGCAGCTCATCCAAATCGACGCGTACGACTAAGGGCGACGAGAGTCGCACCGTCGCCAACCTAGAGTCACTTGGCGACCCGGAGTCGTTCGCCACTACTACTTCTTCTCCCTTCAGACCCAGGAGGAGCTTCGACACACTTTACATGTCTTACACTAAGGCGTTTAAACGACTAGTCGACAAAAACTATCTACAACCCATCGGGCCGACCACTGAACCACCCGAAGACAAAAAGCCTAAGTCGTGGGATTCTAATGCCTACTGTGCATACCACAGGGGCAAAGGCCACGACACCGAGAATTGCTTCAAACTAAAACACGCAATTCAAGACCTTATCGACCAAGGAAAGCTCGATAAGCCGACGGCCAATGGTAAGCCGTCCAACAAAGACAACCCTCTGGCTAGCCATGCAATCTTTGTGGGCTCTGCACCCATCATCGACTGCTCCTATCTCATTATACCCTCTGATGACCAAGTCAATGCGGTTTGGTCTACTGACGATGAAGACGATGAATACTGCTACCTACCGACGACATCATAACCCGCGTCAACCAACTTGCCAAAGACATCAACAATTTGATGGCTTCGTATCAAATCGAAGTCAAACACCTAGAACGGCGTATTAAGAACAAGGCCAATGATCATGCCTCGCTCGATACCCTCGACGCCCTACGACAAAAAGACGACGAAAACTTCGTTGAATATCTCGCCCGGTGGAGAAAACTACTCACTCGAGTCTCGAACCATCCACAAGAAGACCAGCTTATATCTACGTTCCTCCATAGCCTGCGACCCGCATGGCGGTACTACTTTCACTTCTGCAAAGTTCAAAATTTCGAACACCTTGCCCAGATAGGCACCCGAATAGAGAACGATCTCACAACCAGTTACGACAATCCCACTTATCAAGACGATCCTTCAAACAAAGATCAGAAGACCCACCCCACAGAATGCTATACAAGGAATTTCGACAAACTTTACATGCCCTACTCCAGAGCATTGCAGAAGCTGAACGAAAAGGGCAACTTAGAGCCAGTCGGCCCCATTAGCGAGCCACCCATGCATAAGAAACCAAAGTCTTGGGACCCCAACGCTTTCTGTGCATACCACCGAGGCGTGGGGCATAGCACTGAAAACTGCCTCACACTCAAACACGCTATCCAGGATCTCATCGATCAAGGAAGAATCAAGAAACCTAAGGCAGGAAACCTACAACCCAGCAACAATGATTCCCCTACAAATCATACGGTCCACGAGCGCCACTTCGCTAATGAACTACCTATCACCACAAAATGGTGAAGACTCAAGCAAAGACACCTCAAGCAGCGACGACACCGAAGACGACGAAGAGGAGGAAATTCTTTTAGGATCTAATTCTCTAAGTGTCGGGTCATCTGTCGACCCATCCTCTAGTTTTAGCTTAGACTTTTTATTTTCGGAGGCTAGCTCCAGCTCTTCTCCTAGTTTGTCAAACGATTCTTCTTTAATGAATAATACAGATAAGTTTGCTTACGCCTCGTCTCAAGCTAAAAATAAACAAATAAACAACGAACAACAAACAAAATTTAAACAAGTAAACTAGACAACACAACACATAAATCCGTGCGATAAAAATGAACTAACGAATGAACAATCGTTATTTAAATACATTGCAAACATCGTAAACAACCCAACACAGAACCCGATCATCGAGGATACCCTAACCAATAACATAGGAACCCCCGAGGAACCAAGGGAACTACAACTAGGCGCTTCACTGAGTGAGGACGAGCGCACAAACTTTACCCAACTCTTAACCGAGTTCAAAGACGTCTTCGCATGGTCATATAAGGACATGCCCGGCATCGACAGAAGCATAGCCGAACACCACATCCCCATCAAACCTGGTTTCAAACCCATCAAACAAAAACTAAGGAGACTACGACCCGAATGGTCCCTTATGGTCAAGGAAGAAATCGAGAAGCAATTACAAGCCGGCTTCATCCAAGTCGTCGAGTACTCCGATTGGGTCTCAAACATGATCCCAGTTCTGAAGAAAAACGGCAAGATACGAGTATGTGTCGACTTCCGTGACTTAAACAAGGCTAGCCCAAAGGACGACTTCCCATTACCACACGTAGACGTCCTAGTTGACAATACCGCCGACCATGCCCTTCTATCCTTCATGGACGGGTATGCAGGATACAATCAAATCAAGATGGCCCGTGAAGACATGGCCAAGACAACCTTCATTACACCATGGGGCACGTACTGTTACACAGTCATGCCTTTTGGCCTAATCAACGCAGGTGCAACCTACCAACGCACCGCCACCACACTCCTACATGATATGATGCACAAAGAAGTCGAAGTGTACGTGGACGACATGATCGTCAAGTCCAAGGAAAGAGAAGATCACATAGCCAATCTCCCCAAATTCTTCACACGTCTCCGTCAATACAAGATGCGCCTCAATCCCCAAAAATGTACATTTGGAGTAAAATCTGGCAAGCTGCTAGGACACGTAGTAAGCCAAAGGGGCATCGAGGTCGACCCCTCGAAAATAAAAGCAATAATGGCGATGCAACCCCCCAAGAACCTGGACGAGATCCAAAGTTTCCTGGGTCAAGTCCAATACATCTCCCGCTTCGTAAGCAAACTAACCATGATATGTGAACCGATCTTCAAGAAGCTAAAGAAAACTGACCACGTAGAATGGGACGAAGCATGTCAACAAGCATTTGATAAGGTCAAGGAGTTGTTATCCAACCCCCCAGTCCTAAGACCACCACAAAAGGACCTACCCTTGTCACTCTACCTTACAACAACATCAACCGCAATGGGCGCCATGCTCGCCCAAGAAGTCAACGGCGAAGAACATCCAATTTACTACATCAGCAAGAAGTTTCTCGATTATGAAACTCGATATGCACCCGTTGAGAAAAGTTGCCTAGCATTAGTGTGGGCATCCAAAAAGCTCCGTCACTATATGCTGGCACATCAAACGAAGGTCTACTCAAAAATGGATCCCGTTAAATACCTTTTCGAGAAACCCGTGCCAAATGGACGCATGGCACGATGGACATTACTTTTAGCCGAGTTCGATATTGTTTACGTTCCCCTTAAAACCATCAAAGGACGAGCAGTATCAGACTTCCTCGCCGATCACGCGATTGACGAAGAATCTATCACCGACACCACATCCTTTCCCGACGAAGGAATATACAACATAAACGAAGAACAATAGGAAATGTACTTCGACGGTTCGTCAAATTACCGAGGCTGTGGAATAGGAATACTACTCATTTCCCCGAACGGCGAACATACACCCCTCTCCATCAAATTGGACTTTGATGTGACGAACAACGCCGCAGAATATGAGGCATGCCTCGCTAATCATCAACCAAGTGTCTGGAGCGTGGAAAATACTTAACGAAAACCAAGTGTCTGGAGCGTGGAAAATACTTAACGAAAACCTCGCTCTATACCAAAGCAAAATCCAAGAACTTATCGCCAAATTCCACCGCGTAGAGTTCTTACACCTACCCCGCGAAGAAAACCAATTCGCAGACGCCTTATCAAAACTGGCGTCACTACTAAACATCCCCCCAGGAATACAAACCATTCCCATCATTGTAGAACGAAGCAACGAACCCGCATACATATGCGACATCGAAGCCGAGGAAGAACAAACCGAACCTTGGTACCAAGCAATAATCAACTTCAAACGAGACGGGGAATACCCGCCAAATACCGACAAACGCGGCAAAAGAGCTCTCCGACTTCTGGCATCACAATTCGTGCTGGAAGTGGACAAACTACTCAAGAAAACGCCCCAGGGTACATTACTCTTGTGCGTTGACCACAACAAAGGACGAGAGATTATATCTCAAGTCCACGACGGCGAGTGTGGACCGCACATGAATGCCCGAGCCTTGTGTAAACAAATACTCAGGCTAGGATGGTATTGGACCACCATGGAAGCCGACTGCGCAAAGTATGTCAAGCACTGCCACAACTGTCAAATCTTCGCAAATGTGCAACACGTACCCCCTTCACCTTTATACAGCCTCACATCGCCATGGCCATTTTCCACATGGGGAATTGATGTCATAGGCAAAGTACACCCGGTTGGAGCAGGAGGACACTGCTTCATCCTCGTGGCAATCGACTATTTTACGAAATGGGTCGAGGCCGCGTCTTACCGTAAGCTTGACACAAAAGAAGTTGCCCGTTTTATACAAAACAATATCATATGCAGATACGGCATACCTCATGAGCTGATCAGCGACCAAGGCTCACACTTCCGCGGAGAAGTTGAACCTATCCTCACCAAATACAACATCCAAGTACACAAATCATCGCCGTACCGACCTCAAACCAACGGAGCGGTAGAAGCTGCAAACAAGACCGTCGTCACCATCCTCAAAAAGATGATTGACACCTGTCACGATTGGCCACATAAGATTCCCTTCGCCCTATGGGGATATCGAACCACAATACGCACACCAACGGGGATGACACCCTATTTTCTCACATACGGCATGGAAGCCGTACAGCCTGTAGAAATCGAAATGAAATCACTTCGAATTCTAATGGAAGCAGACATACCAGAAGCAGAGTGGGCACGAGAACGATATGAACAACTCATCCTCCTAGACGAAAGGCGCTTACACTCGCTAAGCACCGTTCGCATGTACCAATCAAGATTACAACGCGCATACAACAAACGGGTCAAACCACGCAACATTAAAATGGAAGACCTGGTCCTCAAATCAGTAAGGGCACCATTGCCCGCTGACCCAAGAGGAAAATTCAAACCAAATTGGGCCGGACCGTACCTGGTTAAGGAAATCCTTCCCGGAGGAGCCGCAAGGCTCACCGATCTCGACGGTGAAAAATTCAACTTACCCACCAACCTCGACCAGCTTAAGAAATACTACCCTTAGGCTTTAAACAACTTTGCAATGTATTTCACAATAAACACAACGCACGGATGAACTACGCTTGGTTTGATTCCACGCACCGTGGATACGTAGGCAGTCATGCAAAAGACTCAACCAAAATCACGAACTACGCCGGTTTGATTCTATGTAAAACATGGATACGTAGGCAGCTTTCCAAAGCACAACCGAACTTCTTCTCACGCACGCCCGAAGCTTAAAATGGTCGAAGGCGATGCACTCACAAAATGACACACTCAAAGCTTAAAAAAGTTGAGAGAACAGTCAACACAAAATGACACGCTCAAAAGCTTAAAAAGGTCGAGAGCATAGTCAACACAAAACGCATTAGTCCAAAGCTTAAAAAGGTCGAGGACTTAAAACAAAAACACCAATCCGAAGCTTAAAAAAGTCGAGGATAAACAAACGAAGCAAAGAGACGAGGCAATAGGCAAACATTTTCTTTATTTAATCATTGAATTTCAATAATGTTTACATTCTAAATAAGAGTTTAAAACTAGCTTTCAAACTCATTTTATTCATTGAACAATTAAATAAACAAGAATTCTTTGAATAAAACAACTAATAGTCTAAGTATCCTTCCTACGACGCTTTGGATGCTCCTCATCATTCTCGTCCTTTGAAACATCTGCACGAACAACAATCGAAGCAATCGCCGGATTCGGAACCACCCTCTCGAATCCTGGGGGCTCAACAGGGTCCTCTTCAGCTTCATCGTCAACCTTCTCGCCCAGACGATCTCGTACGGTCACTCTAGGCCCTAGTCGCTCTCCAAGTGGCCTAGACGAAGACGCTCCTCCACTCGAACTCGCTAAGTCGTTGTAGTCTCGTCTTCCACGCCATTTGCATGCGCCAACGCAACGACCTTGGACCTGCATTCGGCGCCGCGCATATTCTCCCTATCCCGAGGATCCAAAGAAATGTACCACCTCCGATAGAAGTCCGAGACACGAGTTGTCTCAGAACCAGCTGGTCGAGCCCAAGTCACTCGATCGGACCACCCTCGTACCCAAGCATCAATCATTTGGTTGTTCAGAACAACCGACTCGCATATCCGAGTATCTTGAGCCGAACAACTTTGTGCTAGACCGACCGCCTCCTCGGTAGATGAGGGTGGATCCATACACCTCGCTCGAACCCACACAACATTATCCCGCTAGCCGCATCCGCAACCGACGGTGCCGTGATGTGTCGAATGGACCACCACGACACAGTCCACCTAATCGTCCTCTCCCGAACAAATCCTTGGAAGTAGTTCACCGAGCGCTCCCGAGGCATGGCCCAGTGAAGAGCGCGAGTAGTCAACCCTGCCGGAACATACACCTCACCACTAGGTGGAGCCAAAACACGAAGGCGCTCCATCAACCAAATCTGCAAGATCCTAGCACATCCACGATATGAGCTTAGACGATTCGCATGGCGGTCGTCCAAGCCTAGTATAGTCTCAGCAAGGATCAAAGCCGAAGGATCATGACCCAGCTCCATCTCTTCCATGACCCGTGCATACCTAGCATGGCCATGCACACCATCCTCCATCGACCCAGCGAAGCAATACCGATGTAGAAGGTAAAACCCAAGAGCTCTCCTCCTAGACCGAGCAGAAATGCTCACATCACTCAAGTTCATGTAACGCTCACACAAACGTCGCATGTTCACTACACCTCCCTCAAACAAACCATCAGCATGAGCATTGGTCATCGAGAGATACTGCCGCAATCTCCCGTTATAGCCAAACTCACTCCTAACCGCTACTGGGGTAGTACGGTTAGACCATCCTGCAATAGCTGAAAATTCCTCTAGCAACGGACATATTTCGCCTCCCGGGAACCTGAAAACATGCACCCTAGGATCCCAATAATCAAGACAAGCGTCAAGAAAGTCCATCTCGACGCGCATCTGCCTAAAACCTATGAAAACACCCGCACCAGTCGAAGATAATGCCCTTCTCTCCGATTCACTAAGAGAAGACGTCCACCGCTTCAAAAGACCATCAAAATGGTCCATCTTTCAAAAATACAAAAATATTCTTAAAAATACTAAGCTATTTAAGAGAATACAAAAAAAAGCAAAGAAAAGAGTTGAGATTGAATGAGGATTATGCCTCGTACCTCCCCTCTTTATATAGCAAAACGAAATCTCGAATTAGGAAAATTCGACGATAGAACCGGCAGTCCAAGCCGCAAGAGGCCTTGCGATTGGAGGTGCCAATTGCAAGACCCCTTGCGATTACCAGTCCTATCCGCAACACTTGTTGCGATTCCTAGGGGCGGCTTTATCCCAAAACTTCCATATTTTCGACTTTCCTAATCCTACCATGCATGCAATTACGACGTACATCGTAATAGGGTTCTCTAATTCGGGCCCAATTACAACCAATTAAGCATGGATCCATCAAACATCATGATTGATCCGATCACAACACGTTTCATTTTATGATTCATTTTAAAGCTCATCTCGAATGTTAAACTTCTAAAATGAACGTTTTCAAACGCTTTTCCGAACGCAAAGCATTTTTCAAAGCAGAGTCTCCCACTCGGGAATCATTTTCAAGTTTTTTCTAGCCACTAAACTCAACAGGTACCGGAAGAATTAGAAAATGCAACGACAAGGGTTACAAGTTCAAGTTCGAGACATGAAAACGACTAAGGATGACGACGACGAAGCTCCTCGACCTCCCTCTGAAGCCGAGCCACCTCTGCTCGACTTTGACAAAGCTCCGCCGCCTGCTCCGCCCAAGCCATCCTCCAACGGTGGGCTGTTCGCCACAATTTCTTGTGGACATCCTTCGCAACCTGCAGAAGACATTTTCAAAATACATTTTACTCCATTTTGCCTTAAATATACACTAATTTAAGTCAAACTACGGGGGTAAATTCAAACCTTGCGCGCCCTTTACTCCATTTTGCCTTAAATATACACTAATTTAAGTCAAACTACGGGGGTAAAATCAAAACTTGCACCCTACCTGCTCCATTTTGTCCTAATTCTAGGCCCAATTAAGACAAACTTGGGGGCTAATACAAAACCCAACCCAAAACTTAAGTTTGCCCTTCGTTAACCTTTACCTCGGTCAAACTGGGGGCTTACATAGATATACCACCGAAGAAGTCATACCTTTTTCACCTTGTCTCCCCAACTCTCCATCCCTGCATCCGTAATCGCCGGCAGATACTCAGGTACGTGGAAGGTCTCCCGTGCCCCGGCGGTGCCATGCTCCACAGTCGTAGGGAAATCTGTGGGCTGGAACGCCAACTCAGCGTCAGGCACCTGCAACAAGAAACACAAAATTAGGGAAAATTATTCACAAATTTTTACCCTACACAAATGAACAAGACATACCTCAATGGGCCCACCAGCAAGCCTACCCCACGTAAACTGCGTGTAATCCAGCTGACGTAGGAGGAGATTCTCCGACTCCCCTCAAGAATCTGTTGCCTCTGCTGAGGCTCAAGACCAGGTGTCTCGAAAAGAACGCCCGGTGGATCAAGAGGCGCAGCGAAGTCGAGTACCTCGTGCACGACCGCCAGGCCTTCGCCCAGTACCAAACATACCGTGACGGGCGTAGCCAAGTACAACCGTTGGGAGTCACGCTTCCGGAAACGCGCCCACAACCCCTCAGGAACGCCCGTGTACTGCTCCCATGGACGCGGACGGAACTGCAACAAGAAGAAGCACATTAGACACCCTTTTTCAAGCAAAATCATCTAGATACATGTTATTTAGAAGGTTTCAATACATACCTGACCACCTCTCATCTGGTTCAATTGTTCCCGAACGAAGTCATATGACCAGTCGTACCCGATACGGCTGCAAGTACCCCATGTCCACACCGCAGGATACTTCTTCTCCATAGTAGTAGCCGGCTCAGGGAGAAAGAAGGGGAAGTGACTGTAGACCCAGCACTACACAAGAAACATGAAACAAGTTAGCACAAGTATACAACATTTCAAAAACGAATCAACTGAAGACAAGAACAAACGTACCTCCAACAACAAGCCAGGAGATACGATGGGAATCCTGGACCCCCCATCCATCTTCCGTGGCCTCACAGCATCCATGCAGAAACGGATGCATAAACCCAAGGCTGGGGACACCCAGTCGAACGCCCCGATCACACTCCAGTCCAAAAGATACATAAGCACCGAAGTAGCAGCCCGCTCTCCCTTCTCGCCGAAGTAGGTAGAGCTAACGAACCACCAGAGCCACATACGAGCATTACGCCGTTCGCTCCCGAACCTCGGGGCCATCTTTGAGTCTTCCCCTCGAAGTACTCCATGATATAACTCGTCTTAACAGAATTAGGCGCCTTTCCCTGAAAAGGCACCTCCAAACCAGCACCAACAGCCTCAAGCACCACCTTGTCATCAATAGGTGGCGCCAAGTCAAAATCCATGTCACGGTCGCCGAAGGGCAGACCCGTGATGATCGCATACGCAGACAAGGTAATGCCTGCCTCGAAACCCGGCAAATGGAACGTCGTGGTCGTGTCCCAGTACCGGTCAAGAAACGCTCGGATCACCCTCAAGTTCGACGTGTTCCGATTATCTATAATTTGGATCCAATAGTCAACCAACGGACCCAAAGCACACCTATCAATCAGCTCCCTCGCCCGGGGAGTTAAGACATTTTGATATGCCCAAATGACAGACGAAATGCCAGAAAACGTCCTCATGTATCCTACTGGAAGCCCAGTAAGAGCTCGATGAGACAAGTGATGCTCACGGTCGACCACCAGGTCGTGACCATCTCAATTCTTCGCAAAAGGACGGTCAACACGCGGACCGTGACTCGCACGACCCCTAGGACGAGACCCTGAAGCCTGTGAAGACTCGCCCTCCTCCATGGCCTCTATCTCCCTCTCCTCTTCACCTATAGCACCCCCACGACGACCACGGGCGCCCATGCCGCGTCCACGACCCCTCCGGGTCGGAAAGACAACGGACCCAGAATCCCTCTCGCTAAAAGCACGCTGCAAACGTGGGCCACCAGGAGCAGGAGGCTCTTCAGCCCTAGAACCTGTACTCCGACGAGACTGAGCCCTCGTCATAGGAGCCCCAGACCAATCTTCTCCTACGACATTTCAAGAACATAAACCTTTACAAGACACAAGACGAAGACACAGAAGTGACAACCTGACAAGAACACCCTATACAGGGCCCTTTTAGGCCTAATTCACAGTTTGGCTGAAAGCCGCTCTATACACATCAAAATTTCAACTTGATGGTTTCTATACGCTACATTAACCTTCAACTACACCCCAGAGCAATTAATTGCTTTTTGGAGACCCCGATCAAAAACCCCTAATTTTGACCTAAGTTCTCCGTTTTAATCGACTTTAAACCTCTATTTAAGGGCCGATTACTAGCATTTTTCAAAAACTAACACCATACTCATACTATACTAGCCAAGGGGAACCTATGGCGAAGTTTAATTGCAATTCCGAGACCGAAAATCTGGGTCCGATTTTTGGGTCGGGACCATTTCATACGAAATTGGTCCAAAAATGCCTCAAACCATGAACATTTCACACAAGTATTCAAGAATAGCATAATACAAGGGAATGGTATTGTTCTCTAGTAATCAAGCGACAAATTTCAAGCCAAAAGACGGTTTTTCACCAAAAACGTCTTTTCTACATTTCAAGGACGATCTAACAATTTACAACACCAAAATACATAAAAACAAGTAAAATGGAGTGTTATCTTGATCCATTTTAAAGCAAAGCAAGAAAAACGAGCGAAAACGGTCTTGAAATCGCAAGGAACGATTTTAGCGAGAAAGAGTCGAAAAATGGGAAATGAAGTATTGAACTCGGTATTTCCGTGTTTATAACAAACAAAAAGCCCAAGACCCTAATCGCAAGGACGCTTGCGATTTGGGGAAGGAGCCGCAAGGACGCTTGCGATTCCTGCTCTGGGCATTTTCGTGTTTTTCCTATTTTCAGGCCTAATTTGGATTTGTAATCCACTTATAGCCCTTTTAGACACTTTCTCACGTTACGTCGCTCGGTTAAGGCGTCACCTAAAGTCCGCCACACTCTTCAACGAGTTCGAAACACTATACATAACCTTTGCGTATACACTAAGCAATAGCATTTTCCTCGGACGATAATTCCCGGCAGACGTAAGCACTCTTTACGAGATGAACACCAACACAAGCGCTAGCACGAAGCATGAAACACCTGCGCTCTTTTACGAGACCGAGCATACGCACTCTTTTACGAGACCAAGCAACAACGACAGCACGCAAAGGTATTTAGCAGGCAGGCATGCCCTTACAAGTATGCAAGGACCGTCATGTCCCTAAACATGTTTGTCCCTCCCCGGATAAGCCCGGTTCGGAGTCCTAGTCTCACCCATGGACACATACTCCGCGCCGCTGATGATATCGAGACTGTAACGGTCCGAATATTGTCGTGTAGTTTGACTTTCGCTTTAGTCCTAAGCTCAGTCAAACTGGGGGCTCTGTGGATACCCAAATCCGTACCTCCCGCCAAAAACCCAGTGATGTAACAATGGACTTTTATTGCATGCTTTTATATTGACTTAAATGATTCTAACTATGACGAATTCAAGTTAAATGTTTTTAAATGCAAAATGAGGTTTCTATATGGGTCATCACTCTTAGTGTCCTTAGGTCTAGAATCTAGTCTGTCTCAGGTTCAGGTCCTAATCGGCATGCGCGCACCCTTTTAAACACACAAGCTAATTGATCCTTTTACATTAACAAGGTTCAGTTCGATCCTCCTAAATCCCTAAATTTAGGACCAGTCTCTAAAACCATCTTTTAGGATTGGCAAACACCCAGGATAGTCTCACGGAATGTCCTATTTCACAAAATGCTACAAAATACACCCTTATTACATTTTCAGGGCCCAGGCCCAGAACCGAGCCCAGACCCGTTCCTGGCCCGCTTCCCAAGGTCCAGGATAAACCCTAATCAAACCCTAGCATCAGCCACAAATCCGTAACTTGGAGTTCAAGCAAGATTATTTCGTATAATCCTAAAAGATAATTTAGAAATATACGGAATAAAAGGATCCTGCCCGCCCTACCAATCGCAAGGGCTCTTGCGATCAGGGCAAGCAGCCGCAACAGATGTTGCGATTGCCTGGGGTACGCAAGTCTGCTTACAAAATACACCCTTATTGGTACGCAAGTCTGCTTTTCATAAGGCGGCCATGCACCTCGAATACACACCCTATTCGTAACACCTTTCCAAAGTCGCATAAACAACTGACCTCTTTAAAATAAATCAATGGCTAATTGAACTTTATTTTACTGCATGCATTTTAGCAAATCCTCATCTTACATCTAAACTATTTAAAATGAATTCGTCATTAAACTGAACTGTTTTCGTTAATAAGTTAAGCATGCTTAACTGAGGGTTTAATCAATCTCTTTTGCATTATTTTACATCTTTTATCGCACTTGTACGTAGCGATTACTTAGACTCATGTATCATTCTTTGCATTGTTCTCAAGTCTAGTAGAGGCTATCTTTTGATAGGCTTTTCCAAAAGATCTTTCATAAAAACATTATTTTGATTTATGCTTTAGAAAAGTACCCTCACTTTAGAATCAGAATCTGGTTTCTGAATAACCTTAGGCGGATAGGTGTCGACGTGCCTTGAACTCTAAGACGTGTCTTTGAGCATGAGGACACGGAGGCGGGTTCTAAATTTCCCTCATAATTTAGTGGCGGCTCCAAAACAGTTTTTAAAGGTTTTTTGTACTTAATCTTTTTAACTTTACGCCCTTAGCAAGACGTCGAGTGGTCCCCCGTTTAACCCCGGTACCTACAACGTCCAAAGGTATTTATAGTAAAACAACAAAAACAATAAAACCCGAAATTAGGAATACGGAGGCGGGGGCCCAGAGCCGCTTGATGCCTGCTGGCCGTAGGTCCACCCCATGTGGGCCGGGCTTCTTCAACTCTCTTTTGTTGTTTGTTGTTCACTTTGGCCTTGATCCAATCCGTCTTTATTCGTATCCCGAGCTCCCGTATGAACTTGAGCTTGGTCTTCTGGTCTCGGTACTCGTGCATGCTCCTCTCGACTCGAGTTTTGACTCAGGACTGCCAAAACCTGCAAAATATAAATAGGAACAGCAGTACCGTAATATAAAGCAAATAGCTCGTAAAAGAATAACGATCTCAAATAAAAGTAAGCTAAATGCAACTAAACCGGGGGCATATAATCTATATAAAATGCACACATCAGTCCCTTCATTTATGCCAGATCAGGAATCTGAATCCAAACCATCTCATCCATTCATTTAACCCAGCTCAGCAATCCGAATCCAAACCATCTCATCCATACATTTAGGCCAGATCAGCAATCTGAATCAAACTTATCTTTGTAAATTGTAGACCGTCGATTCCTGTCAATCCCTTTTAATTTCACCCAAAATCCTTGACAGCTCACTGATCCACAAAAATAAAGTTCCGGATTGATGAGGTCATCAATCCTATATGAGTGCGAAGTGTGACTGCTTCAAGAGAGTTCGGGTTTGGCTATTGTATGCATTCATGAATGGATATGGACACATGACCTGAAGTCAGTAATAAATTTTTAGAATTGTAAATAGACCAGTATGTGTATATCATCAGGTGTTCAAATGAGTTGAAGGGTTCAATCCAAGGGAACTCCGATTCTCGAACATTTGGAATGTGTAGTACTCCGTATTTTTTTACAAATTTTCAAAAAGTTAAGAAAATTTCAGACAACTTCAGATACTTATTAAAAAATTTATGAAAACTTCAGAAATTTACTAAAAACTTGAGAAAACTTAAAGAAAACTTCAAACTTAAAAAAAAATAAAGCAAAAAGAACATGCCATAAACAGCATTTTGTTTGTCATACCATTAATTTAACAATAATTTTTTTAAACCTCAACTTGACAATTTTGGCTAAAGGACTAAATATGTAAATGAACACAATGAATTTCATAGGTACTCCATAATTGATATCATATCTCTTCAATTTTTCCTTGACTTTGGATAAGAGTTTATTTCATACTCAAGAACGATCTTGATCAAAATTAAAGTGTCGCCAATGTTTGTTGAGCTCAAGTTGAGCTCAAAATTTTACCCAAGTCGAGTCTCTAAACTTTTAGTTTATAAGCTTATCTAGCTTTAAGCTGATGATTTTGAGTACAATTTAAATAGAAAAATAATTTATTATCGAACAAAATTATTTACAATATAAAAAATAAAAAAGTGTAGACCACTTGTTCAGTCTCTTGAAACCCAAAGTGAACGAAGCCAATAGTGTATCCACACCGAATGACAACTTGACGTTGCTTCTTCCTTCTATGTGATTTAAGGAAATCGATTTTCTTTCAATTTGAGCACAAAGTGAACGAAGCCTCTAGTGTATCCACACCGAATGACAACTTGACGTTCTCAACACTTGAAATGACTATCTTAGAAAAACGCTTCTTCCTTCTATGTGATTAAAGGAAATCGATTTTCTTTCAATTTGAGCACAAATGAGTTTTAGAGAAGAGAAGATAAGAATGAAAAACTTTTTTTTGTTGTGATGAAAATGATTTCCCAACACTCTTATTTATAGGAGAATTAGAACATGCATGGTTTTCAAGAGAAAACCATGTACTTGAACCATGGTTTACGAAATCCATGGTCTAGAAACCATGTACTTAGACCATGGTTTAAGTAAACCATGTCCCTTACTCGTTGTACTGTTAAAACCATGGTTGAAAACCATCAACAATCATGTTTTTCTATACTGTGCTCAAAAATCTGTATACCTTTTTCCTCCGTCATACAAGAAACGATCTAATATTAATTGTAATTTTGTGTAAGAAAAAATTATAATAATACGCCATCAAGATTATTTACGGTATTATCTCATAATTAGTTAAATAGACTTAAACGTCAAAAGTCATCCGTAAGTGTGTGACCAACTAGGTTCATCGTTAAACCGTTAGCAATTAATTCACTAATCACTCATCAAGGTTGACGTCTAACCTGTTAAGGATAATGTATTATTTCCTTCCATCGTTCCAACTCCGTGTCATCCTAGAATATGGTTTAACTGCCAAACCTTAATAGATAACCACTATGTTTCATGTCAAACATTATAGGTTCGAAATGACTTTAAGAAACTCTTTTCTTAAATTATTTATCTGCCCTTGGCCCCTGACCAAGGTCTTAATGCAACCAATAAGATTACTGACAACATAGAGTTCAAACTCGTTACCTCGAGTTGATGGATTCATTCTTAACTCATCATTAATTACAAGGATACTTAATTATACACAATGTCCATTCAACTAGCACGTTTACAAGCTAGATGTTCGGTATCAAGGTACAATAAATAAGTAGTCCATAAATTAGTATGACGATCTCAGGTCAAAGGAAAATATAAATACAACTAGTCCTTAAATGAACTGTGACAAAGAGACTACTTTGAAAGAGATGGTGGGTATCTAATATCAAATTTCAGCCTCTTGCATGTAATTTTCAACCATTAAACTCATAAGTAAATGATCACTAACTTATGTCTTCCAATATAACTAAGGTAGATTTTGTTAGGAAATTGTGTGTCCAATGGTTCAAGACATACTTCAAATAATTGTCTATGTTTAATACTCCCTCCCTTCATATCCATTCACCCCATGATGTCACCGCACACTTGCCGAGGCGTGTTTTGTAACGATGATATCTAGAGTTGCACATTATCAAAAATTATAAAATTTAAATATTAATTTTCTATTTAAGAAGACGAATCAAACAAGATCACACATGACTATATTGCCGCTTATATATTACCCACAATATCGAAGATTCTCTAAGCTCTTGAATAGTGTCAAATAGTGTTATGGGGTGAGTGGATTTGAATGGAGGGAGTACTAATTTATAGGGTCATGACATTCTGAGCTGCAACCGCAGAACGACGTCCTCGGCTTCTTCGGCCCATGGCATGCACCTTTCAACACGAAAGGGGCAGAGGGCAGCGCATGCGTCCTCTTCTTCATCAAGGAAACGCGGAAAAAGGGACTCGAAACCAAAGATTGATGCATCAAAATTTGTTTTTTCTCTCACCCGTGTTGACGTCATACTAGTCATGTATATGCTACTCCAGGAAAACGGGATAAAAAACCATGTTTTACAAGGCCAAATTGATTAGTTTTAATATTAAGTACTCCATAATAATATTTTCACAACTGGTTTGATATGGATTATCCATATTCTTGCCATTAAAAGAATTTAGCATTTGAACCATGTGACTCGGCAAAATGTTATACAGGCACGAGAAATATTATTTTGATATTTACAAAAGAAATAATGCTCTGACGAGCATACTCGTGACATAAACATTTATTTAGGGTCAAATTAAACCACACACGACAAAAATATCAACCTAACCACGAATTGACGTGGAAAAACTTTATATAGCCACGAGAAAATTATTTTGATTTACACAAAAGAAAAAAGGTTGTGACGAATAATTATTCGCGAGAGAAGTCATACTCGTGATGTAAATATTTATTTAGCCTTAAATTGAATCACACACGAGACAAAAATATGAACCTAGCCACGAATGACGTGGCAAAAATTTTATAGCCACAAGAAAAATTATTTTGATTTTTACAAAAGAAATAATGTTGTGACGAATAGTTATTTGTTCGGCAAGAGAAGTCCTACTCGTGACGTAAACATTTATTTACCCACAAATTGAGCCACGCGACAAATATATCAACCTAACCCCGAATTGTATCATATTCGTCGCAAAAGATCTCACTATTTTCTCATAAAAAGGAGAAATAAAATTACAACTCCTCTAATAGAGATGTCAATTTTACCCGCATCCGCTTAATAATCGACCCACCCAATACAAATAGATAGACGAACACTCGAATTAAATGCATGAAAACCTGGTGATGTATGGATTAGGTGAAAAATTGGGACGGACTTTTAGTTCCTATCTCACTGTTAGGTTAGAGCTGTAGATAGCTGTTCACATTTGTTAGATGTTAACATTGATAACGAAGTGTTGTTTGTGATAGGGTGGTTCCGGCATTGCCCGCCTAGAGATTCGAAAAGCCGCGGAAGATGTGTCTTCTTCATTGAATTAAAGAAGCAAAAGCGGGACCCGGATCCCGATCCACCCCGGCCATCGAGAGTGAAACGTTCGGACTTTTTTATTTAATAATTGTATTCAGTAATTATCCTTTTGCCAATTAAATATGTTTTTTTTTTTAAAATTCATTATTGGTTGGGTTGGGTTTGGTTGGGATGGGTTGGGCTGGGTTCAAATTCTGAACTGGGGTAATTGATAAATTATCCTCGTGTAATATTTGTTTCTACCCTTCCTTGGTTCAAACCTCATAAAAACTCATCTCGTCCCTTTATTTAGGTCACATCAGCAATCCGAATCCAAATCATCTTATCCATTCATTTCGTCCGATCAACAATCCAAATCTAAACCATTTCGTCCCTTCATTTATGCCAGATCAAGAATCTGAATCCAAACCATCTCATCCATTCATTTAAGCCAAGCAATCTGAATCCAAACCATCTTATCCCTACATTTAGGCCAGATCAGCAATCTGAATCCAAACTTATCTTTGTAAATTGTAGACCGTCGATTCATGTCAGTCCCTTTTAATTTCACCCAAAATCCTTGACAGCTCACTAATCCACAAAAGTAAAGTTCCGGATTGATGAGGTCATCAATCCTATATGAGTGCGAAGTGTGACTGCTTCAAGAGAGCTCGGGTTTGGCTATTGTATGCATTCATGAATGGATATGGACACATGACCTGAAGTCAGTAATAACTTTTTAGAATTGTAAATAGACGAGTATGTGTATATCATCAGGTGTTCAAATGAGTTGAAGGGTTCAATCCACGGGAACTCTGATTCTCGAACATTTGGAATGTGTAGTACTCCGTATTTTTTTACAAATTTTTAAAAATTTAAGAAAACTTAAGAAAATTTCAGACAACTTCAGATACTTATTAAAAAAATTTATGAAAACTTCAGAAATTTACTAAAAACTTGAGAAAACTTAAAAAAAAACTTAAAGAAAACTTCAAACCTAAAAAAAAAAAATAAAGCGGAAAGAACATGCCATAAACAACATTTTGTTTGTCATACCATTAATTTAACAATAATTTTTTTAAATCTCAACTTGACAATTTTGGCTAAAGGACTAAATATGTAAATGAACACAATGAATTTCATAAGTACTCCGTAACGATCTTGATTAAAATCAAAGTGTCGCCAATGTTTGTTGAGCTCAAAAGTTTACCCAAGTCGAGTCTCTAAACTTTTAGTTTATAAGCTTATCAAGCTTTAAGCTGATGATTTTGAGTACAATTTAAATAGAAAAATAATTTATTATCGAACAAAATTATTTACGATATAAAAAATAAAAAAGTGTAGACCACTTGGTCAGTCTCTTGAAACCCAAAGTGAACGAAACCTCTAGTGTATCCACACCGAATAACAACTTGACGTTCTCAACACTTAAAATGACTAACTTAGAAAATTGCTTCTTCCTTCTATGTGATTAAAGGAAATCGATTTTCTTTCAATTTGAGCACAAATGAGTTTTAAAGAAGAGAAGATAAGAATGAAAAACTTTTTTTTGTTGTGATGACGTCATACTAGTCATGTATATGCTACTCCTGGAAAACGGCATAGAAAATCATGTTTTGCAAGGCCAAATTGATTAGTTTTAATATTAAGTACTCCATAATAATATTTTCACAACTAGTTAGATATGAATCATACTCGTGAAACATTTATTTAGCCTCAAATTGAACCACGCACGCGACAAAAATATAAACCTAGTGCAAAAATTTTATAGCCACAAGAAAAATTATTTTGATTTTCACAAAAGAAATAATGTTGTGACGAATAATTATTTGTGTGGCAAGAGAAGTCCTACTCGACCTAACCCCGAATTGTATCATATTCGTCGCAAAAGATCTCACTATTTTCTCATAAAAAAGAGGAATAAAATTACAACTCTCCTAATAGAGATGACAATTTTACCCGCATCCGCTTAATAATCGACCCACCTGATACAAATGGATAGACGAAAACTCGAATTAAATACATGAAAACCTGGTGATGTATGGATTAGGTGAAAAATTGGGTCGGACTTTTAGTTCCTATATCACTGTTAGGTTAGAGCTGTAGATAGCTGTTCACATTTGTTAGATGTTGACATTGATAACGAAGTGTTGTTTGTGATAGGGTGGTTCCGGCGTTGCCCGCCTAGAGATACGAAAAGCCGCGGAAGATGTGTCTTCTTCATTGAATTAAAGAAGCAAAAGCAGGACACGGATCCCGATCCACCTCGGCCATCGAGGGTGAAACGTTCGGACTTTTGGTACCCACCCTACCGCACGGACGTGGTTCACGTGTACGATATGATGCTTCACTGTCCTCAACTTTTGAGGAGCATTGAGGTGCATGGTCTCCGTCCGGGGGCTGGGATCAACTCGCCACGAAACTCACTCAGCTCTACTTTTTGACGAACAATTGGTATAAAAGAAAGTCAACCCAATTTTAATTTTAGATAGAATAAGAGTGAAAAAAATTTAAAACCGGTTTAACCTTGTTTTGTACCTGTTTGAGTCGGTTAAAATTGACAGAAGTATATTATTGGAATAATTTTGAATAGTTGGGATTATTTTGAGTTGAGATTATTTTTGCAAAATGAAAGTTAGTTGGGATTATTCTTGTGAATTTTTCCAAATGACAAATCATTTTGTGACTAAAATATGATCCTCCATGTTCATTGTAGGTTTGTGACTAAATCATTTTTCCAAATGAGAAATCATTATTTTGCTATTTATGCGGCTTAAAGCTAAGTAATTGTTATGACTACAAAGAAATAACATAATTATTATCCTATGATACTTATGGGTATAGCCGATTATTTACAACTAAAGATGTTTTAAGAAGGTGACAATTTATGGCAATTAATACACCAACAATTATAACTAGTAATACAACCATCACAATTTTATTACGATCGACTCGTAATTCACGTACAACGAATACGTCCACGGTTACATTAATAAATTCACAATTTTATTACGATCGACTCGTAATTCACGTACTCTTTTTAGAAAAGACAACAAATGCACAGTATATATGAAAGGAGCAGAATTCGAAATTCAAGATTATATTCACCAAGATTACAAGGCAATTTATTTTACGTTCAAACCAAAGAACCAATAAAAATTTAAACTCATTATTTACGAAAATTTAGCATAATTAAAGGCCCCTAATTATGACGTCAAATTTGGAAATAAGCTATATTTATATATGAAGATTATAAGTGCTTAGCAAAACTTTTTTTTGTAAAATTTGCACAAAAAATCTAAAACAAAGGAAAAAAAAAAAGTAAAGCCATGGAAATGAATGAAGCAAATGAAGAGAATTCAAATTATTGTACAACGCAATCTCAATGGCTTCAAACAACTATCTCAAGTTAGTGTTCTTTTTTTTTCCCTACAAATTTAACTCAATTTGCTGTTATTTTCAATTATTTACGGTGTATTTTATTTTTCGGTATTGAAATGATTGGCATGATCATAATAAATTTACGGAAATACAAAATTGTGTACGATTATGTTATTTAACGGTTGTCAATGAAAACTGCTTCATATGTAGACTAATAGAAGTAGATATCAAGAATTAACGATACAAGTACTCCGTATTACTCCGTATCATATACGGAGTATGAGTAGTTACGTTTAGTAAATATTTTGTACATTCAACTTTATTGTCAATTTTTAAAATTCCTTGTAATTTAGATCAGAAAATGTAGTAATGCAAAATCTTATTGTCAATTAATTTTAATTTTTAAAATTTTTTATGATTTAGACGGTGTTTTTTTAAGAGTTTTCCGATATCAAGACGTCTTAATCCAGAATTTGTGCATCTGTCGAACTTGTGATTATTTTTGACACAACATTTTTCGATAGGTGTGAATGAAAAAATGAAGGCAGTTATGAATGTACTTGAAGACAATGATTCTACTACACAAGATCAAAGAAAACATGAAATCACAAAAATAGTCCAAGAACTTTGCACATCATACACTACTTTAGCACACGATTATGACTACTTACTAAACTGCTTAAAACAGCACAAACATAATACTGCTGTTACAGCATTCTCATCAGACGATTTGCATTTCGACGTCATTGATTCCAACCCTGAATCAATTGTTGAGGACCCGGATTACGAGGATTCGTGTCCAGACAGTATCGACCTTGAGGAAAGAGTGACGAAGAATAATAATGGATGGATGAAGTCAAAATTTAACAGGATGTTTGAGGAGAACACAGAGTTGCAGATGGAGTTGATTCGACGGAACTCTGAGAAGCGAGACGTGATATGTAAGTTGGAGGAACAGGTGGCTAGGTTGGTGGCGGAGAGGGATATGTTGAAGCGACATTTGAGCTACGTTGAGCGCCACAAACCGAGGTTTGAGGTTACAAATCGGAAATTAACCCGTTTCGACAGGTTTTTCAGGTGTTCTTTTTAGGGTACGACCGTTGATAATGTCGCTGACTCGCTGGAGATGACGGGGTTTACGTTGAGTGTTGTACTCGATTGCTATCATGTTCACTGGCAGCAGAATTAGAATTCCTTCATTTTGAAGCGATTTTTTTTAAGGGGGCGAACTACTAATAAATTAAAGTAAATTAACTTCGACGAATATTTTGAAATCTTCACCGTTTGGGGGGTGCCCCAATGCAGGCCCCCTCGTTCCTCCCCTGTTCACGGTTCAACTTAGGCTGAATACGATGAATCAATGATTCAATGATCTAATAATATATCACCAAGAAATACATCAACGACCGTAATTGAAGAAATAAAAAAGAAAAAACCGGAATAACAAAATTGAAAAAAGAAAGTGTAATGACAAAATTGGAGGAGTAAATCAGCGATGACAAATACATTTGTAACGGTAAGCGCTATTGACAGGGTCGTTACTGTCAATGGGAACTTGCTGGGCTCGACAACGGAATTTGCATCCTTTGCACTCATTGTATGTGCACGTAGGAGCCGTTGATCCTATTACCATTCTTCTCGTTTGTTGTTGGTGTAACATTTTACTACTGCTCCCCTGTAATATAAATTTGCTATTATCGACTTCAATCTTTTACTCGAAGTAGTGTCTAGTGACTTCAGTCGTTATTAATTATTCCATTCATCCTGGTCACATATTTACTTATTATTTTGACACAAAGATCCAGATCGAAAGTCAAGAAAAAAAAAAATACTTTTACCCCTTGTTTTATAAATAAACTATTTTTTAATGGGATCATCTTTATTAACATGTGTGGAAAAAAGAGGGATGAAATTGTTCGTCATAAAAATATCTCAATGGAGTAAGTCTGATCCTACAATGTTTTCAGCTTATTTTTTTCACCCAGAAACATTGGACATGGGTGAATCATGAAAGTAAATTATTAGAGAATATAATATATGAAATAAATATTACTTCCTCCATTTCTTTGGATTCTATACATTTGTTTTTTGCACGTACGTCGATGCACGTTTTCTTTTGTTTATATCTTTAGTTACATAATTCCGAAAATTATAAAATTTACATATTAATAATGCTCTCGAAAATGCAATTAAAACAAGATCTCACATGACTATTTTTTATTTCATATATTAGACGATATATCGAAGATTCTCCTCACTTGTGAATAGTGTCCAAAAAGCAAATGTATAGAATCCAGAGAAATGGAGGAAGTATGTTTTGCAACTGAAGACCGTACGGGTAAAATTGAAGGAAAAAATGATGGTGGAATTACCTGAGATGTCATTATTTGAGGAATACTTGGTTCAGGATGTCGTGCATTTACTGCATTGCAATATAATAACCTCTTTTAGTTATGCCACACAACGTTTGCTCAGTGTGCTGATTTTAAGAGATACGGAGTACTTAAAATTAAGGGTAAATTAAATATAACTCGGTTTTATAATATTTGTTTTCCAAAATAATCTCCTTATATGTTTTTTTTATAACATAATCTCCTTTTAAGACATTTTTGCTTCAAAAGCATCCCCAAGGTGAAATTTTCTTACTTAAAAATGACAATTATAGACATTATAGGGTACGCCCCTTTCAAGTTACAACCATTAATGCCTCAAATATGTCGACACCTATTGAGAAATCCCAATTTAAGGGTGTAAATATTTCATTTTTAACTACTCGTAGCATATTTCGACTTTCAAGATGATTTTGAAACAAAAATGTCTTAAAAGGAGTTATGTTATAAAAAAAACATATAAGGGCATTATTTTTTATTTTTTATTTTTTAAAAAAAATGTTATAAAAAGGAGCTATGTTTAATTATGGCTAAAATTAAAGGTTGATATGTTTGAAATGGGACAATATCTGTCTTATAATAAAACAAAAAGTTAGGACTAGGTGAGGGTTTCAAAAATTACAGTCCCTCACATGTTATTTATTCTTTCTCACACTAATATAATACTCCATTACTCCTTAGATATACTTCCTCCTTTCTAATAGGTTGTATACGTTTGCTTTATGCACGTTACACGTACATCAATACTCGTTTTGTTTCGTCCATATCTTTGGTTTCGTATTCTCGAAAATTTTAAAATTTTGATATTAATTATGTGCTCGATAAGACAATTTAAACAAGATCACTCATGAGTCATGACTGTTTTTTATTTTATATGTTAAAAGTTATATTGAAGATTCTACACACTTACGAATAGTGTCCAAAAAATGAAACGTATACAACCTATTAAAATGGAGGAAGTATTAAAGAAGTAAAAAGAAAATAATAAATAAATAAGAGGAGTAATTTAAAACCACTTTTTTTCAATCTGCTATTCAACAATATTCACCGGTTTTGAATTTTTAGAATTCTTACAATATTCTCCTTATAACAAATTAGTAGAATGATTAGGGCATTTTCGATAGGAGAGTGGATTTTCTGTCCCATTTTTATATCCCACTTGGTGTCTCAATACTACTACATATGTAATAAATCTCACTGATTATAAAAGATTAATGAAAAAATAATTATATAAATTAGAGATTTGTTACTATATGAAGTAACGGGACACCAAGTGAGACATGAAATGGGACAGAGAATCCGCTCTCCTCCGATAGAGAGCTACACAAGCTTGTAGCTTCAGTTTACAACTCAGCATTTTAAGCAATTTGGCTTCATAACTACAAACTCATGCAATTAATGGTAACCTTATATAATCCCACAAATCTAAAAATAAGTGGTTTTAGGTAAAAACAAAAGATGAATTTTATAATTTTTTACTTTTTATTTTTTTAATTTTAATTTCAAGCTTGTAGTTTGAACAAGCTACATTCGCTTTCAAGCCACTCTTTTTTTTTTTTTTTTATCTTCATTGGTATAGAGCTCGTAGCTAGCTTGAAATTTAATGAAATTACAAGCAAGTCCTCTAATTCTATCATTGGAGATGCTCTTAAAGTAAGAGATACGGAGTAGCAACGCATTATTATAAGCAACTTTTAAAAGAAAAAAAAGAGATTGAAGAGAAGGCCCAGAAACAAGTAAGGACTAAGGTTATATTGCTTTGTTTTGAGTTGTTCGAAATTTAAGCATAAAGTTATTTTTTGAAATATTTTGAGATTTTCTAAGATACTCGAAAGAATTTTTAGATTTTTTTTATATTATTTAAAAAAAAATTACTCCGTAGTAAATTTTTAAGAAACATTTTAAAATATTAAAATAAAAAGAACATACGGGGTACTATCTAGCAAAATTAAAAGTAGATACTAGGAAAGGTACTTGTCCTTTGTCTTTTTGCTTAATATTTGACCCGTTTCTCACAAGAAACGGGTTACCCGTTTCACACAAGACTTACACTTATACTAATAGGAATAGAAGCAGACATAATTGTAGAAATAGTTTTCATAAACTTCATAGATTTGTGTGGACTGTCAAACAAGTCGAATAAAAATGCAGAAGAGCAGAAAAAGTGAGTACAGAATTGAAGCAAATAAGCAGAAGTTCACTGACGTCTGACAATGTAAAATGTAAATAAAAAGAAAAATATTTGCATAGAATAAATAATGAAGTACCCTATTTAATACGCAACAATTATTAGTAAAAGTGTATGACCTGAAATAATGAGCAAATGTGGAATTATTAGGGCACTCATTAAGATTAACACCTTCACATAAGAATAAGTCTTAAATCAGACCGTCTTACAATTTCCTTATTGTTAGACGGTCTTGATTTTGACAATAAACATTAACTATTATTACATGAAAATTAGGGTGAAGTATTGAAAATTGTATTGTGCACAATTAATACGCAGTCTTCGATCAATGTAGGAACAATAAATAGGATTTTTTTTTTCCAAGAGACATAACAACTTTCCATTTAATATAATGTCTATTAATTGTTTTGTATTTTGATTTTAATTTATACAAGACAATGTTACATATTCCAATATTAATATTAAATGGGTGTATTAAATGAAATAATTATTTCCAACTCAAAGCACTATTATTAATTATAGTTACATACTTACATATGTTTTTATATTTTGTAAGCTCATTAGATTTCATCATTATCTGGTCACCTTTTGTCATATGATGATTACAAAAGATAATGTTTTATTGACAATTTTACTAAATCGTGCTAAGGTAGATGGGGGCATTAAATGTAACCACATTTAGCCTAATCGTGACCACCATTAGTATATAATGTAACTATTAATGCTACAATTTAAGTATCAAAACTCTACTTACACTTTTTTAATGCTAGCTACATCGTCTTGTACACATTAGTAGACATATAGTCATCCATAAACATAAGAAAAAGTCTTTAAAAGGACCAACTTTTACTATGAGATTGAAAGATGAGTTTATAATGCATAAATTGTGACAATATTTACGCTAAATGTTACCAAGTTTAATAATAATGTGACCATTATTAAAAGGTAAAATTGTGTTAACGTTTTAGCTAATGATCGTTACGGTCGGCCAAAATGTGGTCACATATCAGGTATAAAAAAACGTAACTACGTTTACACTGAACGTGACCATTGTTAACTGTAATGTGACCATTATTGAAAGGTAAAAACGTGATAACGTTTTAGTTAATGATGGTCACGGTCGGTCAAAATGTGGTCACATTTCATGTATCAAAAATTTCGTCATCTTTCTTGGTGAAAAAAAAGCCTATAATCCAACTTTTTTCTTCATCTATTATAGTAAAAGACACTCTATCACAAATTTAGTGATTATTTTGTTACATTATGATGTATCCATGTGAAATCATATATAAATTGTGGCCTTAATTATCTGGCATGTATAATATATTTACCAAAAGAAAAAAAATATGATAATTTTATATGGGGCAGCAGTAGTTTTTGGAGCAATTTAGTGGTGGTGTTTTTTTTTGTGAAGTAATTTGATTGATTCTTTGTAACGAATACGGAAGAAATTTTTTTGTAATGAGCAAATGAAGTGAAGATGGTTAGAGGGATGAGATTTATAGCAAATAATAAGTTACTTGGGAAACTCAAAAAATATTGATACATTGATACATTAAAAGCTTTGGTTGTCAGATTGTTCTATTTATGTGAATGTATCTTGGTACTCTAATAATGTCATTTATGAGTGTTTTTTATTTTTAATATTTTTTCTTTAATTGACACAATTAATGCTCTCATTAGATGATGCATTATATTTAGTGTTTTCTTGATAATTGAGTTGGTCTAACATATTACAAATGTTAGACCGTCTTCTATAATACTTTGTAACAACCTGGTTTTTCGTGACTTTAATTAAACTAAGGCGGAAAATTAATTAAGTCTATATATTATAAAACCAGCTGTTATCGCAATACAAACTCCATATTCATAATATGAGTTCAAGATAAACAGAAATATTCGATTACATTCTCTCAAAAGGAGTACAAAATAAAATTAAACCATCCCCAGCATGTTTATCGTCTGTCTCGGGGTACCTGCATTAACTCATCATCATTTTCCCAAGACACCTTCGACACATGCAATTCTAAAGCAATATGTAGTATAAATAATGAATAATAAATAAATAAAACGATTAGCAAGTAGACAGGTACAACACATAAAGAAATCAGATGATTCACACATGAGTATAAATCAAACAATATGTCATACAACACTCATAATCAATCTTGCTCAATCAATCATTATCCTTTCATTCATATTCGGGGTAGTCGACCCTTTTCAATTATTCAAATGGTAACATAACTCGCGAGTCTTGACTACAGAGCGGCTTGTGTACTCTCATAACTAATTATCAAAGTGCACTAGCTACCCAGACTCGTACATCAGATCAAACACCAAGTAGCGTACGTGATAACTACCTAATATTCAATACAACATGGATAATCTATCATACGTTGTCCTATGAGCCACAACCAGTCAGGATGGAAGCATGCAAAACCCTACAAAAGCAAGGCCTGCTCATAAGCTACCGGGTACATCAACGGAATTACGCTAGTATACCACTAGGTAAGAAGGACGATTCAATCCCTTATCTAATGTGTGCACACACTTCCTCTTAGAAACGACACAATCCTCGCTATCCGAGAGAGTATGCTTTTCCTAATCGAAACGATTAATACCTAATGACAAGGTCCCCGGGTGGGATGGTCATTTTCCGTTACCTCGTATGGGCCGCAGGTCGCCACATTTATTCCCATTTAAGGGATGTAAACGCCGCTTGCCTAAAGACTATGAGAGTCATTAGAACGCCTCAGACAGCACTGAGAGTGTAAGAGTCCCCATACGCGGCTACCTTTCCAACGATGGCACAATAGATTCGCAACATGACAGACACCCGAGTATACAACAAGTACTTCCTTTCTTATTCTCTTATTCTCATTTTATTCGGTAATAGTCCAGCGTAATCAGTATAGTCAAACTTGTATAGTGAAAATTTAGTTCAAGTGGTTCTTTTAGTAACGGAAACATATAGGAAGTTTAAGTAATTTATTTGAAGTCCATTCGTAAATTTAAAATATTTTTACTATTCACGTATTTTACTATTCACGTATTTACTATTCATCGTATTTACTATTCATCGTATTTACTATTCATCGTATTTACTATTCCTCGTATTTTATTCGTATTTTTATACTTAGTATTTTATTCGTATTTTATACTTAGTATTCTATTTGTATCTTTATACTTAGTATTCTTTTTATACTTAGGATATTTTTATTAAGGTATCAAAATCAATTTTATTTCCTAAGTGTAAGATTCTAGTTCCAAGTTGTTAGGTTCATTTTGTACTTAGTGTTTTTAATCAATAATTTCAAAAGTAAGACTCGGTTTTATTTAGTCGTATACTCAACTAATACTTTAGTGGTTCCCGTTTTTAGTGAGGTCGTAGTAGTTCATTTTAATTAGTCCGTATGTCCATTCCAAATTTAAGCAAGGGTAGTAACACACGATCAATTCATTTTAATATATGTAACGTTTATTTTAATCGGTTTTGTTGATTCTTTTTATTAATGATTCATTATACAATTTAATATAATCCTAATGACTAATCAAATTTAGTGATTAAGTGATAAATTCATTTTGACCAAAATTGACCCAAATTTTATAGAAAAACCGTGGCCTTCTTATACACTATCCTATTTATTTCTTTTTTTGTTTTTATTAATAAATCATTACTTTAACTATTTTAATTACTTAAGTGATAAAAATAAAAAGTGGCAAAATCATTTTAGGTCCAAAAATAGTCCCTAAACCGTGGCCTTATACTACTTAGCAAATTATTTTTGTTTTCTAATTTTATCGGTTTTTAACTTAAAGTTTTTATATACTAATTATTTAAATTATACTAAAGTGTTTTAATTAGTTTATAATTTTCACTAAACATTTTATTTCATTTATGAATAGTGATTTTACTCACTTTATTTCTAACTTTTATATTTTGATGTTTTAATCTAATTAGCTTACATGAACCCTAATTAGTCTAATTTTTATATGTTTATGGAATTTCCTCAAATTTTTCCTACAAGTCCATTTTAACTAAACTAATCCTAATATGTTATTTAGAAAAATTAAAACTAAAAATTTGTACATAAAATAATGGAAATGCCGAGTTGATGGTGTATGTGTTTTAAGTTTTATTTTTTTGATTTTTACACTTCTAATTCAAAACTAATTTACTTATTATCATTTATATATTTAACTAAATGAAAATCACATACAAACATTTATATACAAAAGTGAATCATTTGTCATACAAGATTAACAACATTTCATTTAAGAATATACATGCATTAACGTAATCAAATTTTCATAACAATTTCATTTTAGGTCCTAAACAAAAACTAATTATATATTCATGTTCATCTTGTTAAGAGTATTTTAAGCATGCAATTAACAAAATTTAAAACGAAAAATTAAGTGGGAAATGGAGCAATTGTCGTGTGATGTGTAGTGAGCAACAAAGTTTTAGTTTTCGATTTTTGTCTCCTAATTTAACATATGAATACTAGGTGATATAAAACATCATGCAAACAATCAAAAATAATAAAATCAAGTACGAGGCGCTTATCACATATGTGTGCGGGAAGCACCTTGATTAGGTTAAGTTAGTTGAAATGCTCAAGTCGATGGCTCCACCTTGTTCCTCTTCTTTGGTAGGTTAGTACATAAGAATGTAGGTAGACAAGTTAGTAACTTGTTTTAAAACTAAGCTAACAAAAATGAAAACTTAAAGTGTAGTATCATTTTAAATGTTTAGGTGATGTTAATTTCTTTATGATTTAGGTTTAGGTAGTGTTTTATATTTTTCATTACTTTGACTTCATTTTCATGCTTATACTTAAGTTTAAAAGAGAAAGTGATTACTAAACTATTTAGTGGAGGATGAACATAAATGTTCTAATGAATTTGAAAGTAAGAAGTGTAAGATTAAAGAAGGAAAACCTAGAGGAAGGAGATGAAGATTCAAGAGGTGTTCTTGAGCTTGAAGATGAAGATGCTTACAAGGATTTTAGAGTATGGTTTTATTTAGAGAGAAAAGAAGTTGAAGACTTAGAAAAAAAAAAATGGATTGTGTTGTTGTTGTTGGGTGTACCGTAGGATTGCAAGTAGTAGTAGTTGTTATTGTTTTGTTTTATCAATTGGTTTATTGTGTGAGTATATGAATGCATTAAGGGTTTAGGAAGTAGTAAAGCAAAACATAATGATCAATTTAGGATGATGTAGGGAGTATAGGGTGGCTTGGACTTGATGGGTGAGTAAAGTGGAGACAAGAAAATTGAAAAGCAATCTTGAGCCTTGGTCCTTTGGTTTGTACGTGTATGGGTAGTGTAGTAGGAGTAATTGTGTTTTGTGATTTTTGTAGTATGTAAGCATGTGGTAGTATGGATGCATAAGCTCATCAAGTGGTGTTAAAGCAAGAGCTTAGTCAAGGCTTAGCATGTTGAATGATGATATAGGGTGGCTTGACTAGAGTAGCTTGAATGAACATGTGCTTAGGATAGACTAAATCATGCTTGGTGTTGTGTATGTATGTAGTATGTAAACCGTAGGAGTAGTGATAGTAGTAGTTGTTGTGATTTTATTTTGTATCATGCAATGTGTGTAGTATGTTGTTGTATGTATGTAGTAGTAAGTTAAGTAGTGTCTTATGTGAAAGCAAATGAGGTTTAGATGTAATAAAGCAAGTCACTTAGTCATGCATTAGGATGATGTATATTTACTAGGGTGGAAAATGGATTAGACAAGGTAGTGAAATGAGGAAGTCGATAAAATTTTCAAAAGCTAAGACGGCGAAAGTAGAATAGAAGGTTCGAGGAATGAAATTTGACCTTTGAATGAAAACAGAAAAATGAAATTAGTTTGGTCTGTCTGATGGTTATGAAAACTGTACCATTAAATCCGTCTCGAAAAATTAGGTGGTTTAGGCTTTTGTTTCGTTAAATTCCGAGTCCGTATGACCACTTTTCGAGCCTCTAAAGTTAGGCTCTAAAATCTATTACGGGTTGTAGTTAAACAAAGGGAATTGATTTTCGTTTTCGAATTTTCACTTCATACCACAAAAGTCTTGAAATGAAATATATAGTCTTAAAATAATGTTTAGAAGTAAGATCGAAAATAAAAATGAAAATGAAAGTCAAACGAAATCAAAATAAAAATCGGTAATGATTCCTCGTAACTTTGAAATAAAATCTTACTTGACCGAAATATGTATATTTTTTTTTGGTTGAGTGTTATTGAAATAAATCATAATGCTCAAACGTCAAAAGATTTCTTAGTTTTGAATAAGTGTGACTCAATATATCGAGTTTTACTTAAAGTGTTAGTTAAATCAAAAAGGAATAGTATCTTGATAGTATTATAATATGTTTTGTTAGTAATAATCAAAATGATTAAGTCTTAACTAATCTTTGTTAGCTTTAGATTATGAGTAAGTAGGTTTGATAAGGATTAGATGACTAAATCACATTTAGGTGACTCGGCATTTTGGGTCAACGTGGACCTCGATTTGCGTGCCGGAATTTGTCGTTGAGAAATTTGTCGAGTATTCATTATTTGATTTATCGAGTTTGAAAATGTAAAAATAAAGTTCAAATTTGAAGTGTGCCAAAATAGTTTTAAATCAGGTGCGAGAAAAGTTGTAGCGCATTGTGTTAGAAAAATATTGAGCGAGATTGTTTAATTAAAGACTTGCGCAATTATAAAAGGCTTAACTTAACATGGAGTGTTAAATGTTTAGCGAAAAAAATTTCAGTCGCATTTTTATTAAAAGGAAAAAGGATGAATTTGATTTAAGGAATTAAATTCATTTAAACAATTGTGCTATTAAAACACTGATTATTCTGATCCTACCCCCTTAAGAAAAGTTTCGTCCCCGAAACTTGAAAAGAGTGGATAACTGCTCAAGGTTAAACAAGGCAGTTAACGAGAATATTGAGATTTTACAATTTTGGGTAATAATATTTGATTTTTATGGAAATAAGACTTTGAAAGCTTGAGTTCTCCAATGAATATAGAAATGTTAGATAGAGTGAAAATATTGGAGAAATGAAATCGCGTTTGATTTATTTAGATATATAAATGTTGCTAGAATGTTGTTTTTGAAAAAGACGTGAAAGGGCTTCACCAAAAAGGTAGGGCCTAGAAGTTTTGTACGGAATTGAATGAAATTAAAATAATAAGCGTTTTAAGAATAAAACCGTTTATTTAAATTTCAGAAATAAAATTTGACCTTAGAAATAGGTTAAAATAAAGACTTTTAAAATGAAATTAAGACGGAGGTATAATCAAATTATTATCCTACCCCCTTAAGAAGTTTAAAACTTATATACATAATAACATTATTATTATTACTTTTAATGATCACGCATAAGATATATAGCCTTAGAAAATGGCATTTAGGGAAAATATGTAAAAGTCGTAGTGACCATAAGGGAAATATGAGACTAAATGAAATTAAAGAAATATAGGTTATCGTTGAATGATTAAATAAAACTTTAGAGAATTACGGATAACCTTGTTGAATATAGCTTATTTTCTTAAATTATTATTATAATGTTATTAGGTGAAACGGAAAGGTTATAAATCATATTGAGGATATGATTCAAAAATTATAATAAGGGGTTATAAAAAAAAAAGGAGGAAAAGATATATGTATATATATATATACTTTGAATAGAGATAATTATTATAGGTAGGATAAATTTTTAAAAGGTATTTAAAATTTAAAGAGAAAGAAGTCGAAACTAATAGGTTTTACAAGTATCTAAATTTAAGAAGTAAGAAATTCATGAAACGAAGTGAAAATACGAAATCCAATTTAATGATTAATACGTAGAAAACTATAAGTTCTGAAACGGATGAAAATTCTCGAAAGGTAATAATAGATTTAAGAAACTTGAAAAGTAATAAGGTTTAAAAGGGTATGAAATAAAGAATAAGCAATTTAAAATAACTAAATATCAAAGATATTTCAACTCTGAAATGAAAGTTTTACGAAGCAAATAAATAATTTTCGAATGTGTCTTTAGGATGAAATACGAAGGTAGATTTTCGAAGGTAGTTAGGAAGTTATGATGTTAAAATTTAAAATCGAGCTGGTAAGGCTAAGATTTTTAAAACTGATCAAGTTACGAATATTTAAGTTTAAAGAATGGTTTTGATATGACTGTAGAAATCTTCAACGCTAAAGAAGTCTTCGACATGTTGGAGTTTGCCTCAGATGGCATGATTCTTGACGCGTCTTTCTGTGTGCTCTTCAGGTCTTGTCTTCTAGTCTTGCATTTGCGAGAAATGGAAAGAGATGAAAATTTATTCTATAAATTCCGTATAGGAGTATAAGTTAGGAAAGTTATATTTTCGAAGAAGAAAGTAAGTTAAATAGATTTAAAATTTTTCGAGGAGAAAATGATAATCTATTTAATTTGGGATGCTTGAGGAAGTTATATACGTCTTCAAAGCAATTGAATTCTTCAAAGTCCAGAGCGTCACTTCAGATCGTTCGACTCTTGATGCGTCCACTTGTTGCGCTTGAGATCTTGTCGGCATGTATTTGATTGGAGGCTTCGATCTTCGAGAATTAACTTATTACTTAGATTTTATATCCGAGGATAGTTGTTAGTTTTAGTCAGTCATATCAGCAAGTAGCAAGCATACGATAGTTAGCGTATTTTATTTTAGGGTAGTAGTTCGTTTATATAACAAGATTTTAGCGTATGGTCTGTACTTAGAGTTTCTACCCATCCTCACACTTTAAATGATCTAAGTTTTTATTTTAGTGATCTAGAGATTTCTAATTTATTATTTGGTCCTAGTAGTCTATGCCTGACATACGATATGAATGTCTGGCCCAGGTGTCGTCTCGCTATGTGAGATAACCTTAAGTCATTCACGGTCGCAAGACAGCTTTGATACTAATCAGAATAACCTGGTTTTTCGTGACTTTAATTAAACTAAGGCGGAAAATTAATTAAGTCTATATATTATAAAACCAGCTGTTATCGCAATACAAACTCCATATTCATAATATGAGTTCAAGATAAACAGAAATATTCGATTACATTCTCTCAAAAGGAGTACAAAATAAAATTAAACCATCCCCAGCATGTTTATCGTCTGTCTCGGGGTACCTGCATTAACTCATCATCATTTTCCCGCACACCTTTCGACACATGCAATTCTAAAGCAATATGTAGTATAAATAATGAATAATAAATAAATAAAACGATTAGCAAGTAGACAGGTACAACACATAAAGAAATCAGATGATTCACACATGAGTATAAATCAAACAATATGTCATACAACACTCATAATCAATCTTGCTCAATCAATCATTATCCTTTCATTCATATTCGGGGTAGTCGACCCTTTTCAATTATTCAAATGGTAACATAACTCGCGAGTCTTGACTACAGAGCGGCTTGTGTACTCTCATAACTAATTATCAAAGTGCACTAGCTACCCAGACTCGTACATCAGATCAAACACCAAGTAGCGTACGTGATAACTACCTAATATTCAATACAACATGGATAATCTATCATACGTTGTCCTATGAGCCACAACCAGTCAGGATGGAAGCATGCAAAACCCTACAAAAGCAAGACCTGCTCATAAGATACCGGGTACATCATCAACTAATTACGCTAGTATACCACTAGGTAAGAAGGGCGATTCAATCCCTTATCTAATGTGTGCACACACTTCCTCTTAGAACGACACAATCCTCCCTAACCGAGAGAGTGTGCTTTTCCTAATCGAAACGATTAATACCTAATGACAAGGTCCCCGGGTGGGATGGTCATTTTCCGTTACCTCGTATGGGCCGCAGGTCGCCACATTTATTCCCATTTAAGGGATGTAAACGCCGCTTGCCTAAAGACTATGAGAGTCATTAGAACGCCTCAGACAGCACTGAGAGTGTAAGAGTCCCCATACGCGGCTACCTTTCCAACGGTGGCACAAAAGATACGCAACATGACGACACTAGAGTATACAACAAGTACTTCCTTTCTTATTCTCTTATTCTCATTTTATTCGGTAATAGTCCAGCGTAATCAGTATAGTCAAACTTGTATAGTGAAAATTTAGTTCAAGTGGTTCTTTTAGTAACGGAAACATATAGGAAGTTTAAGTAATTTATTTGAAGTCCATTCGTAAATTTAAAATATTTTTACTATTCACGTATTTTACTATTCACGTATTTACTATTCATCGTATTTACTATTCATCGTATTTACTATTCATCGTATTTACTATTCCTCGTATTTTATTCGTATTTTTATACTTAGTATTTTATTCGTATTTTATACTTAGTATTCTATTTGTATCTTTATACTTAGTATTCTTTTTATACTTAGGATATTTTTATTAAGGTATCAAAATCAATTTTATTTCCTAAGTGTAAGATTCTAGTTCCAAGTTGTTAGGTTCATTTTGTACTTAGTGTTTTTAATCAATAATTTCAAAAGTAAGACTAGGTTTTATTTAGTCGTATACTCAACTAATACTTTAGTGGTTCCTGCTTTTAGTGAGGTCGTAGTAGTTCATTTTAATTAGTCCGTATGTCCATTCCAAATTTAAGCAAGGGTAGTAACACCACGATCAATTCATTTTAATATATGTACCGTTTATTTTAATCGGTTTTGTTGATTCTTTTTATTAATGATTCATTATACAATTTAATATAATCCTAATGACTAATCAAATTTAGTGATTCAGTGATAAATTCATTTTGGCGACAATAGACCGAAATTTTACAGAAAACCGTGGCCTTCTTATACACTATCCTATTTATTTCTTTTTTTGTTTTTATTAATAAATCATTACTTTAACTATTTTAATTACTTAAGTGATAAAAATAAAAAGTGGCAAAATCATTTTAGGTCCAAAAATAGTCCCTAAACCGTGGCCTTATACTACTTAGCAAATTATTTTTGTTTTCTAATTTTATCGGTTTTTAACTTAAAGTTTTTATATACTAATTATTTAAATTATACTAAAGTGTTTTAATTAGTTTATAATTTTCACTAAACATTTTATTTCATTTATGAATAGTGATTTTACTCACTTTATTTCTAACTTTTATATTTTGATGTTTTAATCTAATTAGCTTACATGAACCCTAATTAGTCTAATTTTTATATGTTTATGGAATTTCCTCAAATTTTTCCTACAAGTCCATTTTAACTAAACTAATCCTAATATGTTATTTAGAAAAATTAAAACTAAAAATTTGTACATAAAATAATGGAAATGCCGAGTTGATGGTGTATGTGTTTTAAGTTTTATTTTTGATTTTTACACTTCTAATTCAAAACTAATTTACTTATTATCATTTATATATTTAACTAAATGAAAATCACATACAAACATTTATATACAAAAGTGAATCATTTGTCATACAAGATTAACAACATTTCATTTAAGAATATACATGCATTAACGTAATCAAATTTTCATAACAATTTCATTTTAGGTCCTAAACAAAAACTAATTATATATTCATGTTCATCTTGTTAAGAGTATTTTAAGCATGCAATTAACAAAATTTAAAACGAAAAATTAAGTGGGAAATGGAGCAATTGTCGTGTGATGTGTAGTGAGCAACAAAGTTTTAGTTTTCGATTTTTGTCTCCTAATTTAACATATGAATACTAGGTGATATAAAACATCATGCAAACAATCAAAAATAATAAAATCAAGTACGAGGCGCTTATCACATATGTGTGGGGGAAGCACCTTGATTAGGTTAAGTTAGTTGAAATGCTCAAGTCGATGGCTCCACCTTGTTCCTCTTCTTTGGTAGGTTAGTACATAAGAATGTAGGTAGACAAGTTAGTAACTTGTTTTAAAACTAAGCTAACAAAAATGAAAACTTAAAGTGTAGTATCATTTTAAATGTTTAGGTGATGTTAATTTCTTTATGATTTAGGTTTAGGTAGTGTTTTATATTTTTCATTACTTTGACTTCATTTTCATGCTTATACTTAAGTTTAAAAGAGAAAGTGATTACTAAACTATTTAGTGGAGGATGAACATAAATGTTCTAATGAATTTGAAAGTAAGAAGTGTAAGATTAAAGAAGGAAAACCTAGAGGAAGGAGATGAAGATTCAAGAGGTGTTCTTGAGCTTGAAGATGAAGATGCTTACAAGGATTTTAGAGTATGGTTTTATTTAGAGAGAAAAGAAGTTGAAGACTTAGAAAAAAAAAATTGGATTGTGTTGTTGTTGTTGGGTGTACCGTAGGATTGCAAGTAGTAGTAGTTGTTATTGTTTTGTTTTATCAATTGGTTTATTGTGTGAGTATATGAATGCATTAAGGGTTTAGGAAGTAGTAAAGCAAAACATAATGATCAATTTAGGATGATGTAGGGAGTATAGGGTGGCTTGGACTTGATGGGTGAGTAAAGTGGAGACAAGAAAATTGAAAAGCAATCTTGAGCCTTGGTCCTTTGGTTTGTACGTGTATGGGTAGTGTAGTAGGAGTAATTGTGTTTTGTGATTTTTGTAGTATGTAAGCATGTGGTAGTATGGATGCATAAGCTCATCAAGTGGTGTTAAAGCAAGAGCTTAGTCAAGGCTTAGCATGTTGAATGATGATATAGGGTGGCTTGACTAGAGTAGCTTGAATGAACATGTGCTTAGGATAGACTAAATCATGCTTGGTGTTGTGTATGTATGTAGTATGTAAACCGTAGGAGTAGTGATAGTAGTAGTTGTTGTGATTTTATTTTGTATCATGCAATGTGTGTAGTATGTTGTTGTATGTATGTAGTAGTAAGTTAAGTAGTGTCTTATGTGAAAGCAAATGAGGTTTAGATGTAATAAAGCAAGTCACTTAGTCATGCATTAGGATGATGTATATTTACTAGGGTGGAAAATGGATTAGACAAGGTAGTGAAATGAGGAAGTCGATAAAATTTTCAAAAGCTAAGACGGCGAAAGTAGAATAGAAGGTTCGAGGAATGAAATTTGACCTTTGAATGAAAACAGAAAAATGAAATTAGTTTGGTCTGTCTGATGGTTATGAAAACTGTACCATTAAATCCGTCTCGAAAAATTAGGTGGTTTAGGCTTTTGTTTCGTTAAATTCCGAGTCCGTATGACCACTTTTCGAGCCTCTAAAGTTAGGCTCTAAAATCTATTACGGGTTGTAGTTAAACAAAGGGAATTGATTTTCGTTTTCGAATTTTCAATTTGCGCCCACGCGAAAAGTCTTGAAATGAAATATATAGTCTTAAAATAATGTTTAGAAGTAAGATCGAAAATAAAAATGAAAATGAAAGTCAAAACGAAATCAAAATAAAAATCGGGTAACAGTTCCTCGTAACTTTGAAATAAAATCTTACTTGACCGAAATATGTATATTTTTTTTTGGTTGAGTGTTATTGAAATAAATCATAATGCTCAAACGTCAAAAGATTTCTTAGTTTTGAATAAGTGTGACTCAATATATCGAGTTTTACTTAAAGTGTTAGTTAAATCAAAAAGGAATAGTATCTTGATAGTATTATAATATGTTTTGTTAGTAATAATCAAAATGATTAAGTCTTAACTAATCTTTGTTAGCTTTAGATTATGAGTAAGTAGGTTTGATAAGGATTAGATGACTAAATCACATTTAGGTGACTCGGCATTTTGGGTCAACGTGGACCTCGATTTGCGTGTCGGAATTTGTCGTTGAGAAATTTGTCGAGTATTCATTATTTGATTTATCGAGTTTGAAAATGTAAAAAATAAAGTTCAAATTTGAAGTGTGTCAAAATAGTTTTAAATCAGGTGCGAGAAAAGTTGTAGCGCATTGTGTTAGAAAAATATTGAGCGAGATTGTTTAATTAAAGACTTGCGCAATTATAAAAGGCTTAACTTAACATGGAGTGTTAAATGTTTAGCGAAAAAAATTCAGTCGCATTTTTATTAAAAGGAAAAAGGATGAATTTGATTTAAGGAATTAAATTCTTTTATAAAATTGTGCTATAAAAACACGGGGTGTTACATACTTACTCTTCACATAATAACCAATTTCACCCTTCTTCTTACTAAATCCCATTAATTTAATCTTTAATTATTATTATTATTATTATTATTATTATTATTATTATTATTATTATTATTATTATTATTATTATTATTTTTTTTTTTTTTTTTTTTTATTATACCGCAATTTTATTAAAGAATTATTATTATTATTATTATTATTGTTTGGGCCAAAAATGGCCAGCTCACACAGCAGACCACGTGGGCCAGCCACACCTTACACATAAACACAATTTGGGCCCGAGGGTTGAGCAAGCCCAAGGAGACTAGGGCAAAAGGCAAAGCTGCACTTATGAGATATTGTAAAGAAGAAGTCAGCAACCACTCCCCCAAAAATAGGAGCAGTTCCTAAAATTCAGCTAGCCACCCGCAGATTTCGCCCAGAAGCTCTCCACCAGAATTAAATGTCCAACAGCTATATTTCAACCCTATAAAAGGCAAATGAGCAGGACTTGAGCAGGGTTACAATATTATTCACTATAGCCCACAATATAATACGCTCCATTCTCCCAGAACCTCAGTCATTCTCCTGCACTACCGACATTCCACCGTAAAAACGCATTTATATGCTAAATTCTGCAGTATCTTGTAACGCGTTGCTTGTAACTCAATTACTTAGTGGAGCACATTAGGCGGGACACAGATCCCCCCGCGGTCGTTTCCCACATTGGGTTTTCCGCGTCACCAAAATCCCTTGTGTCATTTTACTTTTTGCACTTTACTTTCGCATTCTCTTTACTTTACGCGCATCGCATTCATCACAAATCCGAGTCATAAATCGAGTAGATCACTATACCCCCTTTTTCACGAGTCAAATTAACAAACCGACAAAATTTGGCCGAAACAATTGGCGCCCACCGTGGGGCTGGTGATCTAACTTCGTGCGTCAACTCGGAACATACGTCCCTCGTTTCAACCGGACAACAAGTCAACAAGTCAGCATGTCAACTACTCCCAACGAAGTCGGTCCATCTCAGGCGGTCATTCCTTCTCCATCAACCAGACCTGCTCAGCCAGAAGGCGCCGTTCAGCAGCCCACTCAGGAACCCGAATACATCCATGTGGACGATGAAGCCCACACAACACCCAGCAGGGCTCCAAGCCGCTCCAGCACTCCGAATCCCCGAACAGGAGGAGACATCACCATGGATCTGCTGGAAGGGCTGGTCAGCTTGCAACATGAGATGAAGGCCCCTGCAAAGAATCCCAAAGAAAGATGCGTGAATTCCGGCGAGAGACAACCAACCTCAGGAGGGAGATGAACGCCCACCGCAGCCTCAGTGGCGTGTCGCTCAAGCGCGACAGCGGGAGTTGTGCAGAGGCAAGAAGGCGCTCGACATGGATGGGGTCGTCCACAACACCCCAGAAACTCCGAGAACGCCGCGCATCCCCTCCAACTTCGCCGGGATGGCGAGAACCCTCGGGAGCACCGGCCCAGAGAGCGTGGGAGTACTCCAGACGCCCTGCAGGCAAACAACCCTACAGAGGGTCCAGCAGAAGTACCAATCGCGGAGTGAACCCACCGCTGGCGAACGATGTGGGATCGGATCCCCTTCACTAATCAAGTATTAGTGTAAATCAAATTACTCTAATTTGATTTAGCAAGATCTATGTAGTACAAACTTACATTGTTAACAAGTTTAGAAATTTATACCTTTCTTAAAGGGAAAATTTGGGCACAAAACTAGAACTCCTTTCTAGTTTTGTTTGTTGAAAATGAGCTTAGGATGATCCTCCAAACCGAGTTTCCAAATAAGGAAACCTCCTAAAAGATACACCCAAGAACTACTACCAAAATACTAAGTATTTTTGATCTAGAAAATAACTTAGCAAAACACTTGATAATATGTGAAATATTAATACTAACTCTTAGTAATAATATTAAGGAGAGTATTGAAGTTTTAGAGAGAATATGGTAGAACGAAAGTGAAGAAGCATGAATCATCTATGCTCTCATACACTTAGCTCTTTTATGAACAAATTTCAAAGGCCAAAAATGGGTCTTAGAAGACCCATGTGAGCCGGCCAAAATGGTCAAGAGAGGAGAGTAGAGTTTTCTCATGTGTAAGAAGAATATCATGCATTTTCATCATTGCTCTTTTACACATGCAAGGGTGAACAAAAGAATAGGACAAAAAGAAGAATCATCCTCTTTGTGAGTCCATTTTGGACGGTCCACTTAGCCCTCAACGGGTCCATTTTGTTCATCAATATTTGTCTCACAAATTGATATAATTTATCACTTAATTATCTAATATAATAAAGTGTAAATCAATTAAACTCTTCCTTAATATACATGTACTTTACACATATATTAAAAATGTACTTTTACTAATCTCATTAGTAAAATATACACATTTAGTGAATTAACGTTTAATCACTAAATCTCATCTCCTCTAATAATTTTATCGATATAAAATTAAATCATTCGAGTTCACAACTCGATTTCTCTCTAAATCAATACACTGACTAACCGTTAGTCAAATTATCAAGTCACTAATATAATCGTATCTCATACAATTAATTAGTTCAAATATTTGGAGATGCGTTCTATAGGTGTGACTTAAAGGGATCAATTGATTACCGCTGTTCTCACGACAATAACGCCAAACTCTAGTCGACCAACCGTTATTGATTTACGTTAATCAATTGACAATAATCTTGGATTATCCCCATGTATTCCTTAATTGAGATTTATTAAGTAATCGCACTATTGTGGAGGACACATACTCCAACAATCTCCCACTTGTCCGAGACAAGTTGTGCATTACCAATTCTCATGTCCGTTTCACATCTCCCACTCGATGCAAGGTGTCTTACAGTGTCGTACTTGTATCCTCGTGATATAAATCGTGAGTGGTTTCCTCGATAAGGAGAGTAATGTCTGACCGGGGAATCTACCGTAGATTCTTACCGAGCGCCACGCATTTTCAAATGACTACTCCTCGAGTGGCCCAAAGATGTTTTACCCTCGACGAGGGTGGACATTTCCTTCCACTGATCAGATCAGATAATGCAGATCACCATGACCCCAAAGATGCCCTTTATAGCCCCCTTTCACGGCATGGCTTAGGACAAAAATGAAAGTCACTCAGAAACAGCACCGACTGCATAATCGGCTCCACCAAAGAATCGACTCAAAGGAATACTATAGAATTCCCACCACGACCAGGTTTCAATCTCATTGAAAAGGAATTCTATAAGCGTCACTGTCCGATAGAGTGTCTCACAGTCTGTCTACGCAAACGATCGGTCATCTCGTATGACCCTATGGTGTTGAACCCACCATCGATCGACTTGCAATCTAGTCTCTTCGAGACGTCACCTCATATGAGAGACTAGGGACCAAATACTTAGTTTATACCGTTCACTTGAATATGTTCAAAGTTGTCACACAACTATTCGGATAAACAAAGTATGCATTCAAAATGACTTATAGAGTAAATATACTCTAAACAATGAATGTTATTTTTATATATGTAATAGGATACTTTATCCATTACATATCTAAAAAAACTAAAGGAAATCAGGCATACGCCTCAACCCCATAGAGGCGGTGTGAGCGTCATGCTTAGTCCTCGAAAGAGGCTTGGTTAAAGGATCAGCGATCTCATCGTCTGTCCCAACCATACAAATATCTATTTCCTTCATTTCCACATTATCTCTTATAACATGACATTTCCTCAAAACGTGTCTAGATTTATTACTAGACTTGGGCTCCTTTGCTTGAAAGATAGCCCCACTATTATCACAATAAATAGTGATTGGATTTGCGGTACTTGGGACTACTCTTAGTCCATGCAAGAACTGCCAAATCCATACAGCTTCTTTAGCGGCTTCCTAAGCTGCTAAATATTTAGCTTCTGTTGTAGAATTCGCAGTGACACTTTGCTTGAAACTTTTTCAGCAAATAGCACCCCCTTTTACCAAAAGACATAACCGGATTGGGATTTCAGATCATCCCCATCGGTTTGGAAACTTGCATCCGTGTAACCCTTTATACGTAGCTCAAGTTCTCCTCCAAACGCTAGAAACGAATCCTTAGTTCTTCTTAAGTACTTAAGGATGTTCTTTACAGCTATCCAGTGACTCTCACCGGAATTAGCTTGATACCGGCTCGTCATGCTCAAGGCGAAAGCGACATCGGGACGAGTGCACATCATAGCATACATGATTGATCTTTACAGCGGAAGCATAAGGGATCAATTTCATGCGTTCAATTTCCGCAGGAGTCGTAGGACATTGAGATTTCTTCAATGTTATACCTACACTCATCGGAACAAAGCCTCCATTGGAGTCTTTCATATTGAACCTATCAAAAATCTTATCAATATAAGTTTCTTGACTTAATGCTAGTATCCTATTAGATCTATCTCTATAGATCCGGATACCCAAGATGCGTTGTGCCTCTCCCAAGTCCTTCATTTGGAAATGGTTTCCCAATTCCACCTTTACCGAGTTTAAACTTGGAATATCATTTCCAATGAGTAGTATGTCATCCACATACAAAACAAGGAAGGTTACCTTGCTCCCACTAAACTTCATGTACAAACAAGGTTCCTCGATACTTCGAGCGAATCCATGTTGTTTGATAACATGATCGAATCTGTGATTCCAACTCCTCGATGCTTGCTTAAGACCATAAATGGATCTCTTAAGCTTGCATACTTTCTTAGGGTTGGATGTATCTACAAAACCTTCAGGTTGTGTCATGAACACTTCCTCTTCTAGAATCCCATTCAAGAAGGCGGTTTTTACATCCATTTGCCATATTTCATAGTCATGAAATGCTAAGAATCGCTAAGATTATCCTTATGGATCGAAGCATAGCAAGCGTGCAAAGGTTTCATCATAATGAATACCTTGGACTTGTGAAAAGTCCTTTGCCACCAATCTAGCTTTGTAAACATCAATATGTTTATCTATGCTTAGAGTTTGATTTTGAATATCTATTTACATCAAGAGGTCTCACTCCTTCAGGTAAACCTACCAAGTCCCAAACTTGGTTCTCACATATAGAATCCATTGATCTGAGTCAGGGCTACTTATAGCCGCCTTGTAGGTTGAGGGTTCTGCTTTCGAATAACAACAACAAATCACCCTCCTCCTCGATGTTACCGAGGTAGCGGTCGATTGATGACTAATTCTTCACGACCTCCTAGGGATTTCAACCGTGTCGGAAGACGAGGAACGGTTTCCTCGCTTTTCTACTTCGGTTTGCCAGGGCTCAACTTCATCAAGTTCAAATTTTCTCCCACTGCTTTCATAGAAATATATTTATTTTCTAGAAAGCAAGATCACGAGCCACAAACTCTTTGTTCGTGAGGGTTGTAGAAGTAATAACCACACGCTTCTTTAGGATAACCTACAACAGGGAACCTTTCAGCCCATATCTCATATGGAGTCTTATTCGATTTAGTGAGAATGAAGTAGATAATAGCGCAAAGCCCCAAAACGATCCAGGAAGCTCACTTTGACTCATCATAGACCGAACCATATCTCATAAAGTTCGGTTTCTCCTTTCTGCAACACCATTCAACAGTGGTGTGCCCGGAAGAGTCCTTTGTGATACTCTATCACAATTCTTAAGATGTGAATCAAACTCATTACTTAGATATTCGCCACCACGATCCGATCGTAGTGCTTTTATCCTTTTGTTCAATTGGTTCTCAACCTCATTTTGAAATTCTTTAAATTTTTCAAAAGCATCACTTTTATGCCTTATTAAGTAGACATAACCATATCTACTTAAGTCATCGGTAAAAGTAATGAAGTAATGATATCCTCCTCTAGCAGTGATGTTTAATGGACCACACACATCGGTATGTATGAGTCCTAAAACCTCACTTGCTCGTGTCCCTTTACCACTAAAGGGTTACGAGTCATCTTGCCTAAAAGGCAAGCCTCGCATGTACCATATGATTCGCAATCAAATGGTTTGAGGACCTTGTTCTCAACAAGTCTCTTTATGCGTCTATCGTTTATATGACGTAAACGACAATGCCAAAGGTAGGATTTGTTTGATTCATTCGTTTTAAGCTTCTTGTTCTCTATATGATAAACATCATTGACATTATCCAAAAGATAAATACCTCCAATTGAAATGGTTTCACCATAAACTATTTCATTAAATGAAAAAGTACATCGATTGTCCTTAATCATAAAAGCCATCCGTATCAAACACGGAGACGGAGATAATGGTTTTCGTCAGAGTTGATACAAAATAACAGTTATTCAAATTCAACTCTAAACCACTAGCTAGAGCGAGTACGTAAGTTCCCATGGAAATGGCCGCTACTCTAGCTCCATTACCCATGCGGAGATCTACATCACTCTTGGCTAATGCTCGCACGTTTCTCATCCCTTGCAAGTGATTGCAAAGATGAGATCCACATCCGGTATCTCATACCCATGTAGAAATGCAAGCATGATTTATGTCAATCATATAGAGATTAGAAGGAATACCTTTGGATGTCGCACATCCATTTTTCAAATCCTTCTTATACTTGGGACAATTGCGCATCCAATGACCCACCTCATTGCAATACTTACAAGTATCTTTGAGGGGTCTTCCCTTGTTGATCTTGGGCTTAGGCTTATGTGGAACACCTTCCACAATAGCCTTACCCTTACCCTTGCCAATGTTAGATGGCCCTTTCTTGGCCACCTTCCCCTTCTTCACTCCCAAGTTCATGTTCTTCATTTTCATGGAGAGAACATCTTTCTTCTCCACCTCATTCACTTCCATATCCCTCTCGGCTTGGACCAAGAGTGCATGAAGTTCATGATAACTCTTATCCATGTTATTCATGTTATAGTTCACTCTAAAATGAGCAAACTTGTTAGGAAGAGAATGAAGAATGCGGTTAATCGCAAGAGCTTTCGGTATAGCACACTCTTGACGCTCAAGAGTGTCTATTTGCTCAATCATCTTGAGCACATGAGGACCAACTTTTTGGTTCCTCTCAAGCTTAGCGTCGAAAAACCGAACCGCGGCTTCATAAAGCCTTATTTGCGGTGCTTTGGAGAACATGGTTGTCACTCGAGTGAATATCGCATATGCACTCTTTTGAGTAACCATTCGGAGTTTGAGAGCGGGTGCCATGGACCAAATCAAAACGTTTTTGACGTCATTGTCCACTCGCACATACTCATCATAGGCGGCTCGTGCCGCCCCGGATCGAGAAGTGGGTTCAAGGGTGGTTGATCGGTAAGGTGCTTGAGCACATTGTCGGATGTGGCGGCACCCTTCATTGTCGAATCCCATTCGACGAAGTTGCTACCATCATCCTTAAGGATACACTTATCCATCACGGTTCGTAACCATGAGTCTTTGCCCAAAATGGGCGCGGGAGTTGATGATGATGATGCCATTGCGTTAAACGATTCTACAATAAATATGAGGAAATATATAAGCATTCATTGTTCATTTATAACATTTGCTAAAACTCATTTTTAAAACAAATGTCCATTTATATAATGATCTCCCACGAAATTATATAAATGATTCCAAGACTCGTTTTCCATATAAAATTAGACATCTCATGTTTCCTTTTATATAAAAACGATAAGTCAACACTTGACTAATTCTACACTAGAATGCTTGGTTGATGATTTTCTTATAAAATGCATCGACTAGCCCCGGATAACTCTTATTCGGTTGAGTCCAAACCAAATTAGCACGGGACTTCCTCCCACTACTTACCCATGGTAACAAGGTTCCACGTTGCGGAGGTCCTCACGAACATGGGGTTCATAGTTGCTACATTTGAAAAGGCTTAATCTCAATTCATTTTGTTAAAAATGTGGGTGATCTTGTCGATTTTAGTCATTTAAATTCTTTTTAAGTGAACTAATTTAAGAATGGCGACCTAAAAACGACAATCGGAGTGGGATATCGTGGCATGCATGGCGATTTTGGCATGTGTGCGGAAAAAATAAGCAAACAAACAAGCATGAAAAGCAAGCAAGCATAACCTAGTATGGCCACCTAGAAGTAATTAAAATACAAGGAGTTACAAATTGGAAACCAACTCCTTTGGTCCCTCTTCAAATGGACTTCATCCAAGTCTCCTCCTTGCAAGCTTTAGAACACTTCTAAGGCTCCATGTCGATCTCCATCACCGGTCTTCGATTTACAAATAGTTACAAGTATGATTTACAAATGAATACATAGCAATCCTATTATACATTTATAAATGAAATTAACTATTAAAATTACAAACCGGCGATACGAGATCGCATTTAATTACAAACCCACACGATATTCCCTTTCATTACGGGTAATATCGGTAAAAATATTAACAAACTATGGCCATACTAGTAAGAATAAATATTCATTCAAAATAAACATTCATCCAAACATGCATAATGTAAAGCTTATGAATAAAAACATGCCAAAATCGCCCTAAACAATAATCGCATTAACTTGTTTCATACCGATCTCATGTTAAATCGATTAATCTCATATTAATCAATAATGCTTAAAACACCTTTTAAGCTTGAACCAAAACTTCTAAACTGATTTAGAACACCAAAAATTAGTTTTCACTAATTCATGGTGATTTTAGTTCATAATAGTGGTCATTTGCTAATTGCTTTAACTTTAATCATAACTATTTATGAATAAAGCTTAATAAAATCAAAATAAATTAAAATAAAACCATTTTTATTTTGACAAAATTTTGTATATTCTGGAACACTTCCAAAATATCAGAAAACAAAAGTTTGGTCAGAAAAGTTTACGAATTTATTTTATAACAAATAACATACGATTTCATCGATTTTATCTCATAAAATCAACAAAACGTCTAAAACAGTGAGGAAAAATCCCAAATTTATACGTGAGCATCCTCATATTATGTAAAAATATTGGTATAAAGTTTATGTCCAGAAAACAACGTTTACTATATTTTGGACATTAAAATGCATTATATACCGATTTTTAACAAAAATATGAATAAATAATCAAAACTTAAGATCTGACTTTGAAAATTTACATACAGAAAATATAAATATGAAATATCACTGTGTAAACATTTCATGACCAGATTCGAAATATAACTATTTATAGTAATTATTTTAGCCAAAAACTCACTTTTTGACTCGGTTTTGTATAAAAAACATTTTAATTAGCAAACAAATTCCAAAAATTACGAAATTTGACCAGTAGCTTCATGAGACCAGAAACTTTGCATGCTATAAAAATCTCGTGTTAAAACCATTTTTAACACTATTTTCGGATTTTATCATATTTATTCTCAATAAATATATAAAACCCCAAAATTAACAAAATAAATTTGTAACTACAAGCCTTGGCTCTGATACCACTTGTAGGGATCGGATCCCCTTCACTAATCAAGTATTAGTGTAAATCAAATTACTCTAATTTGATTTAGCAAGATCTATGTAGTACAAACTTACATTGTTAACAAGTTTAGAAATTTATACCTTTCTTAAAGGGAAAATTTGGGCACAAAACTAGAACTCCTTTCTAGTTTTGTTTGTTGAAAATGAGCTTAGGATGATCCTCCAAACCGAGTTTCCAAATAAGGAAACCTCCTAAAAGATACACCCAAGAACTACTACCAAAATACTAAGTATTTTTGATCTAGAAAATAACTTAGCAAAACACTTGATAATATGTGAAATATTAATACTAACTCTTAGTAATAATATTAAGGAGAGTATTGAAGTTTTAGAGAGAATATGGTAGAATGAAAGTGAAGAAGCATGAATCATCTATGCTCTCATACACTTAGCTCTTTTATGAACAAATTTCAAAGGCCAAAAATGGGTCTTAATTAGAAGACCCATGTGAGCCGGCCAAAATGGTCAAGAGAGGAGAGTAGAGTTTTCTCATGTGTAAGAAGAATATCATGCATTTTCATCATTGCTCTTTTACACATGCAAGGGTGAACAAAAGAATAGGACAAAAAGAAGAATCATCCTCTTTGTGAGTCCATTTTGGACGGTCCACTTAGCCCTCAACGGGTCCATTTTGTTCATCAATATTTGTCTCACAAATTGATATAATTTATCACTTAATTATCTAATATAATAAAGTGTAAATCAATTAAACTCTTCCTTAATATACATGTACTTTACACATATATTAAAAATGTACTTTTACTAATCTCATTAGTAAAATATACACATTTAGTGAATTAACGTTTAATCACTAAATCTCATCTCCTCTAATAATTTTATCGATATAAAATTAAATCATTCGAGTTCACAACTCGATTTCTCTCTAAATCAATACACTGACTAACCGTTAGTCAAATTATCAAGTCACTAATATAATCGTATCTCATACAATTAATTAGTTCAAATATTTGGAGTACGTTCCTATAGGTGTGACTTAAAGGGATCAATTGATTACCGCCGTTCTCACGACAATAACGTCAAACTCTAGTCAGCCAACCGTTATTGATTTACGTTAATCAATTGACAATAATACTGGATTATCCCCATGTATTCCTTAATTGAGATTTATTAAGTAATCGCACTATTGTGGAGGACACATACTCCAACAGAACGGGCAGCGCTCAGGTAACGCACTTCCCCCACGACCTCCAAACCGTACTGACAATTCTCTCTTGCAGGAAAGCACCCTAGAACGGAAGATGAGGGAGCTACAGGAGCGGATTGACAAGATTCCTGGCATCCCGCGTCCGCTGGAGAAGGCTTCCGCTACCATCTACGCGGAGTCTCCTTTCGTGGACGCTATCGCCATGGTGGGCATCCCCAAGAGGTTCAGCGTGCCAGCAATGAGATTGTTCGAGGGGAACACCGATCCCTACGATCACGTGGCCCAATACAAGCAGAAGATGATGACGGTGGCAATCACGATGGAGTACAGGGAGTCATGCATGTGCAAGGGGTTTGGATCCACGCTGAGCGGTCCAGCTCTACAGTGGTTCGTGAATCTCCCCAACGGGTCCATCTCCTCCTTCGCAGATCTGGTGGATGCCTTCAATTCCCAGTTCGCCAGCAGCCGCAAGCCAGAGAAGCAGACAAGCAACCTCCACAGAATCGTCCAGAGGCACGATGAATCGACCAGGGACTACCTGAACAGGTTCAACAAGGAGAAAGTGTCAATACACGACGCGACGCATCAACAAAGAAGCTTTCAGCGTGGGCTCTGGAGGATTGAGACTGCATAACGAAGCTCACCAAGTATCCGCGCACCACCTTCGAGGACGTGCAAGCCAAAGCTCTGGCGGCAGCAAGACTGGAGGAGGACAGAGAGTCCAGGAGAACAATCGCCTCGAGTGACCGAGTCGCAAGGAGACCACCAGCAGAACGCATAAGGGAGGACAGGCAGCGACCTTACCCCAGCCAACCTGAGCGTGACATACTCACCCTTGAAATGTGATACACCTCTGGAAGTACTACACTTAATTTTGTACTTAGCATCTCTTGTATTTTCATTATTACTCTAACATTTTATCGTTTTATTGTACTTACTTGCTTAAGCCTCGGAGGGCTGTTGGCGGAACGCCAACGGCCACGATAAGCAACGCACTTCGCGCAGGCTTCAAGAGAGACGGTGGCTTCACCCACGCCACCGGATCGATCACCCACCGGTTCACAACATACAAATGGGCCGACGGGCCGACACGTACATACGTTGGGAGCGTGGCGATGGCGCCTACGTGCGGAGATCCCACCGCTCGCCCTGGCCACTACACGACGTCTACATATGTAAGTTTTAAGATGGTTCGGCATTTTAACTTACCACATGTGCATGCACGACATACATACATACGACACGTACGTACGCCGATAGCGCGGCGGTGGCGCCCACGTGGCGGAGATCCCACCGCTCGCCCAGGCTGATTACATACATACACACGTACATACATACGTACATACATACATACATACAATACATATACGCCCGACGCTATTCTTAGCTAAGGCTCCTACACGCGCGCGCGCACACACGTACATACATACACTGACGCCTCACGCTACTCTCACTTCTGGGCCGGATACACATCGTATAACCTCGGTCGAATGACCTCTCCAAAGACCGGGCAGACGTCAACAAGTTCCACAACAGATTGCTCTCTTGACAACCTACCTGTAGGAGTCAAGAGGCACATCAGCCAACAACCACAAGTTGTACAGCACCCAACATGATTCCACCACCTTTAGCTCGCTCGCCAGTTACATACGCCATACCGCCCGCCAGTTACATTCACATACCGCTCGCCAGTTACATACGCCATACCGTCCGCCAGTTACATACGCTACTGCCGCTCGCCAGTTACATACGCCATGTACCGTCCGCCAGTTACATACGCTATACCGCGCGCCAGTTACATACACTGACTGTCTGGCCAGTCGCAGATACGCCATACTGTCTGGCCAGTTACCGACGTTAGAGGTAGTCACCTCCTCCTCAGCAGGGGCAACACGGCTATCGCCCTCAACATCAGCCGGGGCTGCGAGAGTCTCAGCATTTCCAGTATGCATGTTAGGCAACCCTTCTTCATCGCCGAGTTCAAGACTCGCCCCTCTGATCCCTTGAACTCGAGACTACACCTTTCCTCCATCTACAGACTCGCTCAGCGTCCCTAATTTTCCCCCAGCCGCTTCAGACCTCCTAGCAACTTCGCCAAACACGACGTCAGTCACACGCCCTAGGCGCACAGCTCCACTAAATAGGCAAGCAACACAAGAGTAACAACATCAACCAAGCAAAGTACGACGAAGTCTAGCCATCCTCAGCGCGCAAGATAAAGCTACCTTCAGCAAGACATGGTCACCCTCAGCAAGGCACGAAGACAGACCTGAACAGGAGAAATTTCTTACCATCCTTGCTCAGGAAGACAAGGTCACCTTCAGCAAGGACGGCACGAAAACTCCGCTAAGTGTACAAGCGATACACTACAACGCATACCTCCCCAGCAGAACAAGCGCGACGCGGACGTCCTCAGCAGAGCAGATACCTGGCCCAAGTATAAAGGATTTTCTACCCTCCTTGTTCGATCCACAGAAAATCCGGCTATTGTTTGGGCCAAAATGGCGGCTCACACAGACCACGTGGGCCACCACACCTTACACATAAACACAATTTGGGCGAGGTTGAGCAAGCCCAGGAGACTAGGGCAAAAGGCAAGTCGCACTTATGAGATATCAGAAAGAAGAGGTCGAACCACTCCCCCAAAATTAGGAGCAGTTCCTAAGATTCAGCTAGCCACGCGCAGATTTCGCCCAGAAGCTCTCCACCAGAATTAAATGTCCAACAGCTATATTTCAACCCTATAAAAGGCAAATGAGCAGGACGGGAGCAGGGTTACAATATTATTCACTATAGCCCACAATATAATACGCTCCATTCTCCCGTAACCTCGCCATTCTCCTGCACCATCGACATTCCACCGTAAAAACGTTACTTATATGCTAAATGCAAGATTCTTGTAACGCGTTGCTTGTAACTCAATTACTTAGTGGAGCACATTAGGCGGGACACAGATCCCCCCGCGGTCGTTTCCCACATTGGGTTTTCCGCGTCACCAAAATCCCTTGTGTCATTTTACTTTTTGCACTTTACTTTCGTATTCTCTTTACTTTACGCGCATCGCATTCATCACAAATCCGAGTCATAAATCGAGTAGATCACTATACCCCCTTTTTCACGAGTCAAATTAACAAACCGACAAAATTTGGCCGAAACAATTATTATTATTATTATTTATTTATTTCATATGTAATTGTTTTAGAGAAAGGTTAGAAAGAAGAAACAAGATAGATGAGTTCTTGAAGGAGTCTTCTTGAAGTATATAAAGATAAGAGTAAGTAGTTGGTAGGTGAATTTTGACCATTGATAATTTTACATAATCCAAAGGATTAATTGTCAAACACCACCTTTAAAAAAACACATTTGTCAAACACCACCTTTAAAAAAAAACTTGTCAATTACCACCTTTAAAAAATATTTTTTGTCAAACACCACCTTTTGGCCTGAGTTTGACTTAGGTCAACTAAATTCCGACATTTTTGGTCACTGGAGCACTTTTTTTAAGTTGAAAAGACGAATTTCTTGGTTTTAGTGGTTAATTTTTGGTTTGAGATGGTGTATTATTTTGGGTTTGAAGGATGATAATTCGAATTTGAGGGAAGTAAAAAGATGAAAATGAAGAAAAAAATGTTAATTCCGGTCAGTCAACGTCGGAATTTGGTCAACTCCGACCAAAAGGTGGTGTTTGACAAAAATTATTTTTTAAAGGTGGTAATTAACAATTTTTTTTTTTTAAGGTGGTGTTTGACAAAATAAGTTTTTTAAAGGTGGTGTTTGGCAATTAACCCTAATCCAAATTCACCCTTACATACCTATTTTGTTTCTTTGTTCAAGGTAAAATGAAAATAATATTTCTAAATACTTGTACTTGAAAATTTGAAATACTACATTCATCATTTACATAAGAAAATGTTTAAGATAATTTTTTACCTACGGACGCTGAATGAGTGAATGCGTATAATTAAGTAATCACTAGGTATAAATAAATTACTTAGGACTTGGCTATTTTCAATAGTAGACCGAAAAATATTCGACTATGTGATCTTATTAATTATTTTCCAGTTTTGTGCTACGTTAATGTGATAAGAAAAATTTAAATAAATTCACCAATTCTTGTTTAAGACGGGCGACCCGTCTTAAACAAGAAAAACGGGTCAAGTAGGGGGAAAGGACAAAGGACAAGTGGGGGAACAAATCCCCTCCCCACTGGGCCTTGTCTTTTCCCCTTTACTGACTGCTTCTCCCTTAAGGCAGAATCTGCCTTAGAAACTTACTCAAATAAATTTGGACAATAAACACATAAAGATTACGTATGGTATATGTTACGATGTCTTGAGATCCCACATTGGCACGTGGTGTGATGTATATATATTCACCATTACTTATCTTTTCGTCTTTAAACTGTCTGAAATTTGATGAATTGTTTGATAAGTTAAGATGAAAACAAAATAATTAAAGATGTAGAGGCCATGTCCATTTTGTCACAATTTAATTCAACTCAAATTTTAAACCACCATGCTTCACCACCACCACCACCATAAAAACTCTTTCCCCACCCTTGAGACTCATTTTTCCACCCATTTTTTTCAGCAATGGAATTTTACAAAGAATGAAATGTTACTACATACATTTGACGAGCAATTGTATGATGTTTTACTTTTTAAATGCAACGTGATTACGCTTGATAAGAATAATTGTAGATTGTGTTTGACAATATCAGTTAATAAGGGGTTAACGACGATGATGGTTATTAAATGTTTAGCGCCGATAAGTGATAAAGGTCAAATATGGTATCGATAGATGGTTGCGATCATGTCCAACCATTGGCGGATGTAGGTTAAGGGATTTGGGGTCCCGGGACACCGTATCGTAAACTATTTTGGTCAATTTTGTTCAATTTTACTGTAAGAAAATTATTTTTATTATAATTATATAACAAATATTTAAAAGAAAAAATTATAGGACCCCATAATAATATAATTCTGGGTCCGCCACTGTGTCCAACAACTAAATCTTGTTTAAAATAGATATATTGGTCTTAAGTTTAAAGCAAGTTAAGTAGTAGAAATAAAACAAAAGTAATATGGACATGAAAAAACAAATGAGTTGTCTTATATGTGATCTGGAATGATATGTAACCCATTATAAATTTAAGAAGAAGATGTTCGTTTTAAATGAGAATTTTAAAATTGCAAATGAATGATAATTGTGGGGAGTTACTATTTACCGTCTCTTTTTACTATTTCTCGCCCTCATATTTTGGTGAAATGACTACTTTGCCCTTGACTTAAAATTTGGACCTGTTCTTTTCGACTTATAAGAGCTGAACTTATAAAAGTTGAATTTATAGGAGTTGAACTGAACTTATAAAAGCTGAACTTATTTTTTTTGTGTATAAATTTGTGCTTGTAATGTCAGAGATGAAGTTATAAGAGCTGAACTGAACTTATAAGAGCTGAAATTAAGCTGGAAAGAACAGGTTCTTTGTCCACCAACAATAAATATTCTATAAATTACTTTTGTCATTTATTCTATAAATTACTTTTGTCCACCAACAAGTTAATTAGTTATTTTCCTTAAAATTGTGATAATAACCGTCTTTAAGAATTATAAAAATTTGATTCAACTATTCCACGTAACTTAATAATCGAGTCAATGTTCGTTTTAAATTATAATACAGATGTACTATTATTTTTTATTTAGTTTCATCAAATTTTTAATTTTTTAAAACAAAAAGTAGAGTAAGATGGGAAATATGACTTACTACATGAAAAGACATACCACATGAAAAGTCAAGGTAGAAATGTGATTGACCAAGGGGCGAGTCAAGTGGTATATTTTGAGTAGTGATGATTCCACGGGAGGAATCACCTGGGGCACGGGTCCCTCAATTGCACTATCTCACAAATTCCCGTGGCTAAGTACATTATTGTAGCCGTGGATTTCATGGCACTCTATATTTTACTCTCCTAAAGGTCAGCCAAATTTTCCATCCGAGTGGTCCAATGGTAAGTCATGTTTCTTACACGACTTATCTAATGGTAAGTCAGCTTTCTACCACGATTTTTTTACAGGTTAATTATTTTTAAATATAAATTTGCATCATTTGAGAAATTTTTTTGATATTAACATATTATTGATCATAACAAAATAAAATAAAATAAAATAAAACCAAATCAAAGAAAAAAGACTAAATTAAATTAATTATAAATAAAAGAAAAAAATAGGTAAAATGGTAAAATGGGACGATAAATAGTAAAACAGGGGGTGAGAGAAGAGCAGCATGGATCCTCTCCAGTACGTGGAAAGTACTAGAGGGTCCAGTACTCCATCCAAGGGTTGCCATTACTCTCACATAAAGACACATTCATCTAGTGGTTCATATCTTTTATTGCTTTTAATTTTTTTTTTTTTTTTTTTTTTTTTTTTTTTTTTTTTTTTCAAAATTTGATTGAAAATTTAAATTTTTAGAAAGTAAATGAAATAATATTTATAGTTGATCAGAGCAAATTTTGACTGTATTTTTTCTACGTGTATGCGATTATTTGTTTCTAAATATATTTTTTTTTAAATATACAGGAAATTTCATTTAATCATATTATAGATAATTTTTATTATTTCAATTTTATATTTTTTGAAAGCTAAACTTTAAAATTTTATTATTAAATTTTTATGTTAAACTTGTAAAAATAAAATAGGATCTTTAGATATTAGCCATATGAAAGGATTACTAGGAATATAATAAGGATATAATTATGATCATAATAATTACTAGGATTTAATAATAACTCTTAAGTTACTTCCTAATTATCTATATAAAGTTGTAAATTGTAAAGGATGAGGAACTCAATAATAATATAATCTATCTTTCTATGAATTCATATTTCCTAATTACTAGGATTTAATAATAACTCTTAAAAGTTGTCTGGCGAGTCCTATACGCATTTTAAAGATTGTCTGGCGAGTCATATACGCACTTATTTTACCAGTATTGCCAAGCTGAAGTCTGAAGATGAAGATTGGAGATGAAGACATACTTTTATTAGGAGCTTATTTTTCCAATCGTAACTTTCGTACTACTACGATTTATCATGGGAGAGTATTTCATATGAAAGGATTACTAGGAATATAATAAGGATATAATTATGATCATAATAATTACTAGGATTTAATAATAACTCTTAAGTTACTTCCTAATTATCTATATAAAGTTGTAAATTGTAAAGGATGAGGAATTCAATAATAATATAATCTATCTTTCTATGAATTCATATTTCATCTATCTTAACATTAGATGTAAAAATAAAAATTAAATAAAAATAAAAGCAACAAAAAATGGGCCATTAGATGAACATGGTGGATAAATGATGGCCCTTAGATAAAGTACTGGACCCTCCAGTACTTTCCATGTACTGGAGAGGATCCATGCTCGTGAGAGAAATAGCGATTGTGCAATTGTGGAGTTACAGTCATAGGAAGTCAATAATGCGTAGGCAATATATTGATTGATTTTGACGTAAGAGATACTATAGTGCTTTCCCGTCGTAACTTTAATAGGGAGTATAGTTTTGTTTGTTTTGTAGGAGCAGTACGTTATTGCACAAAAAACACAGTTACATGAATAACTTCTATGTCTGCTTTGTCCGTGACGATAGAGTAGAGTCGGTCTATTGTGAGATCTTCTGTGGACGAGATATCTCGACATATGTCGAAAATATCTGTCATATCTCAATGACTCAAAATTAGGAAAAGATTAATAAGAAAATAATATCATTAAAATAGTCTTATGATATACTCCGTATGTTTTAGAATTATTTACTAGTTTAAGCATTTATAATATTCCTTGTGATTAGTTAATACAATGATCACGTTGTTTATAAAGTAACAAGGAATATTATAGATGCTTAAACTAGTAAATAATCCTAACACATATATATATATTACGGAGTATAAGCTATTCTGATATTATTTCCTTATATTCTAATATTTGTTATTAATCTTTCCCTAATATTGTGTCATTGAGATATTACAAATTTATATCCAGTAATTCTCCTGTAAGGCTTAACTTACAAATAAGTTAATGTGAGACCAAAGTACAAATTACAGTTAAAGGGGTACAAAAATATGAAACAAATCTACTAAAGTCACCAACAGAAGTACTAAAAAGATTTAGTAACAATTAATTATAATTATCACTTAAATAGTACAAAAACTATATAATCGGGTACAAATGAGGCGGACTTACAATAATTTATTGTAAGTCCTGACTTACACAAAAATTAGTGTGATACATCTCGTTCACTTCGTCTTATAATATGAGATTTACTAGTTAATAAAAAAAATTGCTTCTATTGCTCAGTAGCTACCTATTTGTATGAACGGTTTTATTATTTTCTGGTGAGACGGTCACACAATAACTTTATTGTGAGACATCTCCCACAAAGTGTAGTTATTATTGATTATTTGATTTGACTGGGGTGATTTTCCCTAATACAGAGTAATTAGTAGGTTGTACAATGTGAGATGACTTCATAAATGATATGACCTAATGTATTGCGAAACCGTCTTACAAAAGAATATGCCTAACGTACATTGCGATTTTGTTTTTGTTTTTTTATCTTTTTCTTCTTGCAATTATTAGGTCCCCTTCTTCTTTGATACTGTATTATTATCACACCATATTATTGAATCACAAATTGTGCATTTCAAATTTGCATAGTTTGTGGATTTTTTTGCATTTTGGGTCCTCTTAATTGTGATTGATTTGAGTGTAAACATTATGTTTGATTGAATAAGTTAATTTTATCTTTGTCGCACGCATTATTGTCTTAATTTACGAAACATAAAAAAAAAAAAGTAGAGTTGAAAATATTATTCGTATAAGAGGTAATGTACCACAAAGTTGGCATGGTAGCATTGACGGCCCATTTAAATTTAAAATAGAGTTGTTGTAACACCCCGTGTTAATTTAATACAATAATTAGCCATCGAATTCTTATTTCAAATAATTAAATCTCATCTCAGGCTTCCAAAATCGCATTTAGCAAAAACTTTCATTTTGAAAAGTTTATCGACTTTCCTTCTAAAGTAGTAAATAAAATATTTAAGTCTTAGAATTACAAAATGAATATTTTTCAGAAAATCGTCAAAACCGCAAATTTTAACAATTACCGTGTTTAATACCCGATTTATTCCGGAACACGTATTTTGAGAACGAAACATTTTAAAACAACAAGGGGACAAATTCTTAACCAAATAGTAAGTTGGCCATTATTTTCAAATGTAATGATTAATTTCATTTTCTTTTAATTAAACTTTATTTAATTAAAATTTAAGTTAAACACCTTAAATTTTCAAGCTTACTTCACAAGTTTTATTTAGAGCAAAAATCATCATCTACCAAAATGGATCCTCTCCATTTATTCCCTCTCCATTTCCTCTCACAATATATTATTTTATTATATATTCATATCTCATTCATTTACCTTTTTCTTTTCAAATAAATCCACAACCCTCCGATCGAAACCAAACTCAATCTACACCGTCCACAAGTAATGGACCCTCCATTTCTTTTTGAGAAATGGAGAGGATCCTTACTCATCACCTACACTCTCCATAATGCCGTCACTTCACTCCTCCTTTTCTCTCATTTTTCTCTTTCATTTTTCTTCCAAAAACAACCTATTCTATAATATTCTCTTAATAATTCACAAGTGTTCTAGTTATATTAGTGGGTATTTGGAGCTCATTTTTCTACGGGTTTTTGAAGGTGAAGACGGGTATTTGGGTGGAGAACTTGACCTCGACAATATCTTTGATCTGGATAATCAATATAATAACTAATACCGATCAAGGTGACTAGCTATTCTTTTACATTAGTCTCCACTACAATTAATTTGATTATTATTATATTTTTATAAGTTTGATTTTGTGATGAAATTGTGTTAAACATCATCTTTTTGTGCTTATGTGAATATAATGAAATGATAATAACTAAATAATATTGTAAATAGAATTGTTATAGTTGTTATGAAAGCATGTTTACATCATTTATTTTATGCACTTAAAATTGTTGTTATATATTTATTTATGCTTTTTTGAGTTTTAGTTATGTTATAAGTTTATATAAAAATATGTGAATATAATAACAATGAGTTAAAGTAATGGAAAACTGAAAATAAAAATATTGTATGTGTTTATAATAACCCACGACCACCCTTTAATTAAATTTTTGATCAATTTTTATTTTTAATTTTTGTAAATGATACGTTATGTTAGTTATGTTAAAAATGCTTGTTATTATGTTAGCAAAATTAAACTAGAAAAATAAATTATTAAGTATTAAAATTGTGCATTTGTGTTCTTGACTTTATTTGATGTTCTTGTTGCTCTTGAAATGTTCATGTGATGTTCATGTTGTTTTTGATAATTTAGTACACTTTGATCTTCCATGTTTTATGTTTTTAATTAATTATTTTTTTTATTTAACTAATGAGTATTTAGTATAATAATAACATAAATTTAACAAACTTAAACTTTTAGAAAAATTTAGGAAAATGACACTAAAATAAACAGCCCAAATTAATTTGACAAATGAAATTTTTATAAAATTTCATTCTAGTTTAAATCCTTTTTGTATAATTAGAATATAAAAATTGTAAGCTAAAAATCGATAAAAATTGAAAAACGAAAATGAAACCTACACTACTAAAGGCTCACGGCATTTTTGAGTAATTTAGGGTTAAAAAAAAATCGGTGGTTGTCCAGGTGGAATTTGGGTTAACCTGGAAGTGTGCAACAAAGTGTGAAGTCCAGGCTCAAATCCCACCTGAAACCAAAAAAGAATAAAAACCAAAGCACACCACTTGGCCACCGCAGCCCCCGTCGGGGGTGGCTTACATGGTACATGTGGTGGTGCGGGAATGCATGTAACCGGGGGGGACTCAACCCCCTCGTCATAAAAAAAATTAGGGTAAAAATGATTTTTATCACTTTTTAGTTTATCACTAAAATAATTTAGTTAGTTAATTATCGAGTTAGAATAAAGTGTAAAAAGAAATAAATGAATTTTAATGTATATACCATCACACGACATTTCTAAATAAAAATGGACCTAGTTTGATCAAAATGAATTTATCGCTAAGTCACTAAAATTAAATAGTTATTAAAATTGAACTTTTGTGGAAATCGATATCATTATGAAAGAAATATAATTAACCGATTAAAATGTGTAACCGATATAAAAATGAATGAAATCACGTGTTACTACTTTTGTAAAATATTGGACTGTTAAATTTGGACTAAATGGGTTAAATGAACAAACCATGACACTATCACTAAATTGAAACCGCTATATTTGGCTAAGTAGATGACTAAATGAAACCGAGTAATACTTTTAAATAAATGTCGTATATCACTCTTTATAAACCGAACTTAACGACTTTAAAATTTGAAATTAACTTAGTTGTTAAGTCTAAAGATGAATAGTGACTAATGTGAATAGTGACCGATGAATAGTAACTGATATGAATAGTGACCAATGAATAGTAACTGATATGAATAGTGACTGATGAATAGTAACCGTTATGTATAGTAACTGTCATGAATAGTAACCCGGGACGAAACTTGTTAAACAAGTAACGTCCCAAAAGTTTAAGAACTTATTATAAGGAGAATTAGAGGTAACTTGTTGAACAAGGTAACTTTTAAAATCCCGAGACGAGAATAGTGAAAAATTCATGAAAGTTGTTAAACAAGTTACGTCTCAAAATTCAAAGATACTTTAAATTTCAAAATTTGAAATCTAATAAATAATTGAAAATTTACCTAAGTATAGAAAACTGAAAATGAATAATTTAAATAACTAAAGTGTTTCGAAAAACACTTAAATAAACTTGGACATATTAATAAACGTATCAACATAGAAGCTTGAAAACGTTAATAATCAACAACATTACAAATAATAAACGAATATGTTATATGATCATATGAAACGTAAAATACATTTAAACGTTTGACGATACGACTAGGAGAGTCTAGTAACATGTGATTAAAATATCAAATGAAATAATAAATCCTAAGTAAGTTAAAGAAAAGGTCAAAAGCTTGGGTCTCTATTATGTACACGTCAATCGTGAGTGAAGTGGGGTTAAGATAGTCTTGTACGGATACCACTATCACGGCCTTATTGCGATTGTCATCTCGGATAGTGTGGTCATCAACCCGACAACCTTATTGCTTTGTCATCTTGCCCTTGCCTTTGCGCCTTAAGTCGCACTGCCTAAGCAGTACAAGATAATTGAATATGCCAACTCTTTTGGGTCTGTCTCTAGGAAATAGTCGCTTTATTCATAGTTAAGTTGCTCTATGAATAACATAGCCTACACTTAAAGTGTATATTAGTATATGCATATTAGACTAGGGGTAATTCCCCTATTTCGCTAGAGGTATCAGGGCCACCGCAGCCTTATTGCGATTGTCATCCTGCGGGACACTAGCATTCGCTCTTGCCACATGTACAGATCACTTGACCGGATTATAACAAAAGTTCGAATCATTTCGAACACTAGAAGATGAGACGCAAGTAGTCTAGTATTCGGCGTGGTTTACGAGTCGAGTAAGTCGCTGCACTATTTTTGTGAGATGCAAGCGATCAGAGTACAAAGGCCTACACAGTGGTCAGGCTCGTAAACTATATGTGTTTGGTGTTTAAATGAAAGTGAGTCAAAACGTCTTTAAAAATTAAAGACCACAAATTTCTGAAGTGAATCGAGTATGCATGATGTGAATTGTATAGTATGTGTGATAGTTTGCGATCTGATATCGCATCGTAATTCTGTTGAATATTTGTGATGCTATTGTTGTGATATTATCTGTTATTTGTACTTATGACTGAATATCATGTCTTATATGATTTATCGCTTAAAAGTCGCATGCTTATTATGACTTAATATGTCTTTATATGCTATATGTAATAAGCATGTTTATCGCTTTACCATAATTTTATAATTATAAGACGATATTAATAAATCAAAGTAATTGGATTAAAGGGTATGTAAGAACGTAGCTAGTCACTGTCCGCTCAGCGGGCACCCCCCATCAGTTTATTGTGCAGGAGAACTTGTGGACCGGATGCTTGGATTTTGGACGGGGCCACGTTGCGCTTTATGTTTTATTTTAAGTTATTTTAAGAGAGATATAATATATATAACACGCTACTCTATTAAATTCCGTTCTTAGAGTTGTGATATTCAACTCTTAAAACGATGATGTAATATTTTGGGTTTTTATGTATAATTAATGATGATGGTTTAAGACTTAATTAATTTCCGCCTTACTAATTAAAGTCACGAAAAACCAGGTTCTTATAGTTGTTCACTACACGAATAAAGGGTTTAGGCGACTTGAAAAAAAAAAAGTGACCTTAATTAGACGGTCGCCCAAAGCAAAAGCAACTGAAAACAATCGTCATTACAAAAAAAACTGTGTTAAAGCGACGGATTTTGCAACGGGAATAATGTCGTCGCAACTTTTTACTTATGCGACGGACTTTCCGTCGCAACCTTAGTCAAACCCGTCGCCAATTTAGGCGCCAGGAAAAAATGAAGACCCGCCAAATTAAAAAGATGTTTGCGACGGACATTCCGTCACAAGTGTGTGAACAATCGTTGCAAAATTAGGCGCCAAAAAATTGAGCCCCGCGAAATTAAAAAAATTCACTTGCGACGAGCTATCCGTCGCAAAAAAGCATTGCGAACTACACGCAAAAGCATGAGGGCCCACCAAGTGATCCTTTTTGGTTGCGACGGATAGTCTCTCGCAAATGAATTACAGTAGCGACGGAAGGTTCCCTTATTTGCGACGGACTGTCCGTCGCCAAAAAAAAAAGAATAATAAAGCCTTTTCTGCCTGCAAAACAGGCAGAAGCTTACAAAAAAAAAATGATTTTTTGGAGAAGATGGCCGAAAGCGAGGAGGCAAACATGGACGCGGACGAGTATCAACTCTATTTACAGTCGGCGGGTGGTTTTGATAGGAAAGGGCGAGTTTATGGTACTGGCGAAGAAGCTCCAAATTTCTTCACACCAGCTAAAGAATACAATCGTAACTCGTCAAGCAAGGTTCCAAGGTCTCAGTCCTGCGTCGTAAGTCAAACCGCTTCCCAAAATCAAATGCTTACGGCGAAAGTTCACGAGCTCAAAGAAAACCAAATAATGATGATGGAATTCATGAGGCAAAGGCTCGGTCGGCCGTCTCCGCCGAACACGTGTAATCCCGGCATGCCACCGTTTCGTCGTGACGACTTCTCCGTCGATCACGGAGACGGTCACAGGTTTAGTTCCTTAGTCCCTCCTCCAAGCAAAGCATGCGTTTTGTACATTAAAACTTCGGATTTTTAATTAGTATTTGAAATTTTCTAAACTTTGTAGCGGATTATGTGTAAGTTACTTACACGTATTTATAAATATATATCGACTCTATTATTGTTTGGTGGGTGGTGTATTTGGTTGTGAAAACCGAAATTTTCTGATTGCAGGTGTCGTAATGACAATATCGATTGACTAAAAAACTTGAGCAAAAGGAGGAGGCTAAAATGGTAGAAATTTCGGCTGTACAAAGATACCCTGCGACGGAATTTTTTTAATTAGCGACGGATACTCCGTCGCAGGGCAGTATTTTTTATTTTTTTAATATGTTTTTTGCGACAGACTGTCCGTCGTAACTGTCAGCGAATTTGCGACGGAAATCACGTTGCAACGGACCATTTGCCGCAATTGGTCAACTTTTATGTTGACTTTCCACTTTCTTTTGCGTCGATTTGTGCGACGGAAAGGCCGTCACAAAGGTAGTTGGCAACGGACATTCCGCCGCAAACAAAAAATTGCGACGCGTTATAGCGACGCAATTGTGGCGACGGAAATTCCGTCACTAACCCCTTTTTTGCGACGAAAATGGCTATTTTGCGACGGAATTGGACGTCGCTAAACCACTGTATTTTTTTAGTGCGTCAAAATTGAAGGCGAGCGACTTAAAAACAATTGCAAATAGACGACCACTAGCAGTCGCCAAAGTGGGAACCAAAAATCGGTCGCCACTTAATTTCGGTCGCCATTTTGTCTGGGAGGCAATTCTAGTTTTTTTTTTTTGTTTTTATTTTTTTTATTTTTTTTTATTTATGGCGAATGAATTTCAGTCGCGGATTTTTTCAGACACAATAAGGTGGTAGGTTATATGGTGTAACTATTACGTACTGGCCAACACAAATAAGATTTAACAAACTGTTCGAATGGTGCAAAGTCATCCGTACACAGACGAAGTCGAATATTACGAGATTCTTTGGCAAATTCAGGATACATTTTAGTAGCCCTTCCACTTCTCTCCATCACTTAGATGACACATCATCCTAGGAGTTTGACAAGACTAAAGTGGCGTCACCTATGTCAAAATAAACCTACAAAACAACTAACTAGTAGTTAATGGCAAGAAGGGTCGAAATCCACAGAGAAACGGTGTAATCAGAAGTTTACCTAGATGAACTTAGGCTATTTCAAGGGGTAATAGTCAACTATATATAAGAAAACTAAACTAAAGCGAGTAATAAAAGGGTAAAAGTATAAGTGAGAAAGATTAGGGCATCGGGTTCATTGTGACATCAATTAAGGAACTCAACTTAATAGGAAATAAGAATCAATTGAAGTTATGCAAGTGACTAGGTTTAAGAATGCGCTCTCTCGAGTCAATATTAACCTTAAGTGACGGGCTAAAGTCGTACGCCGCAAATTACAATTTATAATCACTTAATCCCTAATTACTAAACAAGTAGTAAAATGGAAGTAAGGGTCGATCCACGGAGAATTAGGCTAACTGTAATAAAGTAGTGTGTAAAGAATGCAATAATACGGAGTAATTAAGTAATAGTAACGGGTTTGGGGGTTTTGGTTTAGTAAATACTACTAATGAACTAACTAAAAACAATAATAAAGCTAAGGTTTTGAATAAATTGAGAGAAAGGTCTTGACACGATACGATATCCACAGACGATAAAATCACCGATCATAGAAAACAATTAAACCACTTTACTTGAGTACTTTATTGTGAAAGCTAATACCTTTCAATAATATCAACTTACGTATCCCCTCTTTAATCAGTAATTAGGTCAAATCGGATGCCCTAAATTACCCTTTCTAAGACTAACCTAAATCACGCGAATTAAGTTCAAGTTTATAGAAGAATTAGCACGAGAATAAAAAAAAGTTGACTAATACTAACAACGTTGTAAATACTCGAGTCACAAATTCAATTCCTTTTATGATTAATTCACGACAAACGGAGTTCAATAAATCAATCACAATTGCTACCACGATAAGATTAATAAAGCAAACTGAACCAATAATCAAATCTAGCAAATTAATCAATAATAACCCTAATTAGTTGTACACCCTAATCAAGATTAAAATCAATAATAATAAGAACAAGTAATTAAATAATACTCAAAGAAAAAGTAGAAAAATAGATAATCTCACGGATTAATTACCGACGCTTCAATCAATCGTATCAAGAATTAAAAGTTTAGCTACGCGTAATCTCCTAAATCCCTTCTCAAGTTTTTGGAAAAAGTTCAAAACTAAACTTATGAAAGATGATAATGAAAAGATAGAAAACAACTAGGTTAAGTCTTAGGTTAAGTAAGAATAAGTTTCCTAAAAAATTACAATAAAAATCCGGAATAGGTAAATCAGCTTGCATGTGCCTAGGTTGCCAGTAGCTTGCTAGTTGGTTGCCAAAAACGCGCTGTCCCTAATCTTCAACTGAGTTCAGCTTGCGCCTGGGTTGCCAGTTGGTTGCTTCCAGGTCGCCAATTTTCATCTGTCGATTTTCTTTGCTTTTTCCCTTCGCTCGTGACCTACTAGCCTCTAAGTTGCCAATTTTACCAACTCTTCATCCAAGCTCCTTCAAATCTCGCAATTGATCATAAGTCACAAAAAACCTTCGTAAAACCACGTCAAAACCTCACTAAATGAGCTCAAATCCATCTTACTAACCCATACTAAAACCGACTCATCAAATTCACCCACGCTTAAGCTTTTGCTCATCCTCGAGTAAACTCAACGAACGCCATACTAATCAAACCTACACTAGCTCACAAGAAAACGTAAGGGGCACAATGACAAGATAAGTCGTGCTCTCAACTCCAAACTCCTATTCCCTCTAATGGCTCAAGTAGTAGCCATTCGCACTCACTCTTGCTCTCATGACAACAACTCTCGAAATTTAGGAAACACATACCCATCGACTATAACAACCTGGTTTTTCGTCGACTTTAATTACTAAGGCGGAAATTAATTAAGTCTTAAATCAGCGTTATTAATTATACATAAAACCCAAAATGTTACATCGTAATTCAAGAGTTGGATAAAACAACTCTGTGTACGGAAATTTAAAAGAGTAGCGTCTTATATATTACAAATCTCTCGCAAATAACATAAAGTAAAGCGTAAAAACGTTGCATGGCCCCGTCCAAAATCCAGCTTTCGGTCCATGATTACCCTGCACAATAAACTGATGGGGGGATGCCATTGGCGGATGATGACTAGCTATGCTCATACTTACCCTCGATTTCAATTACTTTGGTTTAATATTATCGCTTTATAAACATAACATTATGATAAAACATAAACATGCTTAATACAATTAGCATGTAAAGACATATATGTCATAATAAGCATGCGGTTAAAGCGATAAATCATATAAGCATGATATTCAGTTATGAAAGCAATTAACATATAATATCATAGCCATAGTATCACAACATATCAGCAAGATTACAAAGCGATATCAGATCGCATACATACATACGTATCGTATTGTTCTCATCATGCACTCGATTCACTTTAAACTTGTGGTCTTTAATTTTCGAAGATGGTACACACTCGTTCTCATTTAATCAAACAACACACAACACATACTGCTTACGAGCCTGACCACTGAGTAGGCCTTTGTACTCTGATCGATTGCATCTCACTTCCATAGTGCAGAGGCTTACTCGACTCGTAAACCACGCCGAATACTATAATACTTGCATCTCATCTTCTAGTGTTCGAAATGATTCGAACTTCAGATACAATCTCGTCAAGTGATCTTTACATGTGGTAAGAACGAATGCTAGTGTCGCGTCCAATAAAGACGAAACACGGCAAGGAGACAAAACCGCAAAGCGCATAAGCACATAATGTCACGGTGGCCCTGATAACTTTAGCGAAATAGAGTGAATTAAACCCAAGTCTAGTACATGTACATTAGTATCCACGTTAAGAATGGGCCACGCTATTCGTAGAGCACCTTAACTCCAGATAAAACGATTATTTCCTAAAGCCTGTGGCAAAAACCATGGCGTATTCATTATCTTGCACGGCAATGGCGACCGCTACAAGACTATCTTAACCCCACTTCACTCACGATTGACGTTCCCTTATCTGAGGCCCAAGCTTGACCTTTTATTTAACTTACTCAATATTTATTATTTATTTGATATTTACATATCACATGTTACTAGACTCTCCTAGTCTCAGCGTCAAACGTTTTATTTGAATTGTAGGTTTCATATGATCACATAACACATTCGTTTATTATTTGAAGTGTTGTTAATTATTAACATTTTTAACTTTGCTTATTGATACGTTTATTAATATGTCAAGTTTTATTTAAGTGTTTATCAAAACACTTTAAGTCATTACTTATTCATTTTCAATTTTCTATACTTAGTAAAATTTTCAATTATTTTCAATATTTCACTATTCACCGTATTTGACTATTCACCGTATTTTACTATTCATCGTATTTTACTATTCATCGTATTTACTATTCATCGTATTTTACTATTCATCGTATTTACTATTCATCGTATTTACTATTCTTCGTATTTACTATTCCCCGTATTTTATACGTATTTTTTTATAAGTATTATTATATATCAACATATTTCCTATGTATAAATTAAAATCTCTTTTTATTTACTAAGTACAAAATTCTAGTTTCAAAGTCGTTAAGTTCATTTTGTACTTAGGCGTTTTTTTTGAAAATATTTTAAAGTCTAGTTTTAAAAATGTTATGTTTGGTTTGTATTTAGTCATTTATGAAAATATTCTAAAATTCTAGTTTTAAAAATGTTAAGTTCGTTTTATAAGAGGTGATAAATGATATTTATTTTAAAATGAGACTCGGTTTAATTTTAGTCGTCTATTTATTTAAGTTAGTGATAGTGTCGTGGATGATTCATTTTAATCCGTATGTCCAAATTTAACAATCCAATAGCAAAGGTAGTAGCACACGATTTAATTCATTTTTATAACGGTTACTCATTTTTATCGGTTTAATAGAATTCATTTATAATTAAAACGATTTATACACAAATTCCATTCTAATTACTATTTAACTTTAGTGACTTAGTGATAATTTCATTTTGGTCAAATTTAGTCAATTAAAAGTGTATATGTCGTGTGGTTTCATTTAGGTGACAAAATTGATTTATTTCTTCTAATTTCTTAATTCAATTTATTAACTACTAATTAAATTATTTTAACAATTAAACTAAAAAGTGATAAAAGCAAAATTTAACCTAAAAACATTAAGGATGCCGTGAGGTTACATGTGATGGTCCTAAATTTTCATTTTTCGATTTTATCGGTTTTTAGCTTAAAGTCTTTATATTTTAATTATTCTAATTATACTAAAATGGTTTAAACTAAAATGAAATTTACTAAAAATTTCATTTATATTTATGAATAGTGTTTTTCAACACTTTAATTTTCTAACTTTTTATTCTAAATGATTTATAATGTTTAAGTTGATTTAATGCATAATACTAACAATATATATAAACAATAACTAAACATAAACACAAATTATTAACAAACATAAATTAAAATAAGATCAAAATGAGCAAAAATGATGAACATCAACATGAAGAATATAAGAACACTCATGAAGATCTTAATAAAGTTCAAGAACACATATTTTGATTTTAACAACTTATAATTTATTTTCCGAATTTAATTTTTTTTAACATGCATACATCTATTTTAACTAACTTAACACTACATATTATTTACAAAAATTAAAAGTGAATATTTAGTGAAAATAAAGGGAAAAGCCGTGATATGTATATATGGACATACAATTTTTATTTTTCATTTTTATTCACTTTAAACTCATTTTTAATATTTCACATAATTTTTATATATAACTACTACTCAATTAAAACATAACTAAACATAAAAATCATATGAACATAAATTAAAAATGCTCAAAAATAAATTAACTACACATGTGAACATATTACTACAACTAAACTATTATCATTATTACTTATTTATTATCATTTTATTATACAACACATAATCATACAAGTTCATAAAAATGATGTTTAACATATTTAACATAATTTTCATATTCATAAAATTATAATAACAAAACAAATTAATTTACTAAGAGGATAATATAAGACATAGTTAGTCACCTCGGTTTAGATGGTTATCGTCGGGGATCTAAAATAAATTTTAGATCGGATTTTCTTCACCCATATTACCCAAGTTATTCACCCAATAATCCAAGTAATTAGCTCTTAATATACCCACTAATGAACTTAGAACACTTAGGAATTATTAGTAATAATATTAGGGTTTTATTTAAGTGATTTAGGAGGAAAAATGAAAGAAAAATATAGAGAGAAAATGGGGGAGAGAGCCACGACATTTTGGAGAGCCAAAGGGTTATTTTTGCTCTTAGAAATAATGAGGACAAGTTGTAAAAATTTTAGGTTAAAAGAATTAGGTTAAATGATTTTAGGTTATTTAGTAAATAATGTTTAATTAAATTGAATTATGACATCAAAAGTCAAGTTGTCAAATTTGACTCATTTAGAAGGTTCTTAAAGATATTTGATCAAAATAAAGTTTTTCTCGAAATTTATCAGTTTTAAAAAGTCGGGTGTTAAAAAGGCGATAAAAGTTAAAATGTGCTGTTTTGACGATTTTCTGAAAAGTATTCATTTTATAAATTTAAAACTAAAATGTTTTATTTACTACTTTAGAAAAATATTAAAAATGATGGAAATGAAAATGGTAGTATTAAAGTAGTAGTATTATATTTTATAAGTATTATTATTATTAAGTATAATCTTTAAATTTTAAATACAAAAATAAAAGTGATGATGATAAATTAGATGTGTAAGAGAAATTTAATTTGTGTAAGAATATATGGAAGAGGATAGAAATTTGACTAAGGAAAGTCAAAAGTCAAAAGTCAAAAGTCAAATTTTCTGACTCGATTTTCGTTTCTCGAAATTTTTAGATTCTTGACTTGTGAAAAGTCTCGAAATAAAAGATATGATCTTAAAATAATGTTTTGAAATAAAATCGAAAATAAAAATAAAACTAATTTTCAAAAGGTACTAAATATAAAAATCGAGTTTTAATCCTTGAAATTCTGAATAAAAACTTCCTAGGTCGAAATATTTATTTTTAGATTTGAATGTTAAAGATTTAAATAATTATAATCAAACGTCAAAAAGTTTGTCAGTTTAAATTAAGTATAACTTAGAATTTCGACATTTTAGAAAAAAGCTAATTTAATAGAAAAGGAATAGTAATTATATATTAATATATAATCATTTATTGAAAATAATCAAAATGACTACATTTTGATTAAAAATGACGTGAGGTTTGATTTTCAAAATGTTGATGTTGATTGTTTGATTTTTGATTTGCGTGTTTGAAATTGTTGACCCGAATTTCAGAGTCGGGAAAAGTATAAGTGTTCATTTTTATAAATTTTGAAATGTGTTTCTTTTTCAATTCTGAAGATAATAGAACAAACTTTATTTTTTTTTAAAATTTTTAAATTTTGGACTTAGGAAATTTTAGTATTATTTAGCGAAAAAATTTCAGTCGCATTTTTATTATATGGAAAAAGGATGAATTTAATTTGAGGAATTAAATTCTTTTATCATATTGTGTTAAAATAATACGGGGTGTTACAAACCTACCCCCTTAAGAAAAGTTTCGTCCCGAAACTTGAATAGAATGGATAACTACTTGCAGTTGAGCAATGCAGTTAGAGAGAATATCAAGATATTATATGTTTTGATACTAACATGTTTATTTTAGTAGAATAAGACTTTTCAAAATGTTTGTATTTTTGAATTATTGAAAAGGTGTTAGATTGAGTGGGAAGGTTGTAGGATATAAACATTTTATATTTATAAATAGAATATTTTGAATTAATATAGAAATGTTGCTAGATTATTATTTTTGAAATCGACATCAAAGGGATTTTCAAAAAGGTGGGGCTTAGAAGTTTTTGTACGGAATTACTTTAAATTAAAATTATAAGGGTTTTAAAATAAAACAAATTTTAATTTTATTTGAAGTTAAAGATATAGTTTAAAATTGGTTGAAAATAATGATTTTTAATTTTAAAGTTTAATCAATGATTTTTAAAACATCATATTTTGTCCTACCCCCTTAAGAAAATTTTAAACATATTTATCAAGTTTAAATAGAGAGATGAAAATTCATTTTAAAAGTTGAGAATTTTGGAATAGGTATTGATAAGTTTAAAATTTTGAACATAATTAAATTTTAGTATATGAGATAAAGAATATACGATTTAAAACAAAATAATTTCAAAGGTATTTAAAATTACAAAATAAAGTTTTTAAGAATAATTGAATAAGTATCAAATATGTTTTAAAGAGGAAACCTGAAAGTTAGTTTTAGAAGATAATTAGGATTTATAAATTTTCGAAAATCTTTAAGCTTTGGAAGAGATAGTAAGTTTAAAGGATTAAAAAGGAATAAAGTTCTATGGTTTTTGAGAATGAATTAAAAGGAGCTTATGAAATTGAAAAGTAAAAGTGAAATCATTTTGCGAGATTAAAGAATAGGATTGAAAGTCAATTTTAAGAAGTAATTATTAGGAATTATAGGTTTAGGAAATTAGAATTTTAGAAGTACAGGTTTAAGAGGTTGAAATTTTTAAAAGAGAACGAAGTAAATATTTTAGTTAAAGAGGATACTTAGATGAAGTTATAGAAATCCTTTCTGCAACAGCAATCTCCTAGATCTTGAACGACTCATCAGTTGTAAGGTCCTTGATGCGTCCATTTGTTGCGTCTGAGGTCTTGTCGTCATGTATTTGATTAATGACTTCGTTCTTCGAGAATTAAATTTGTATATAGATTTTATATCCGAGGATAGTTGTTAGTTTTAGTTAGTCACATCAGCAAGTAGCAAGTATACGATAGTTAGTGTATTTTATTTTGAGGGTAGTACTTCGTTATTTAAAAGTCCTAAGCCTATGGTCGGTCCTTAAGGTTCCTACCCATCCTCACACTTTAAAGTGATTTCAAGTTATTATTTAAGTGATCTAATTAAAGAAAAATCTAATTTATTATTTGATCCTAATAGTCCTGCGGTTTAGCATATTAATATGTTAACCCGCCCAGGTGTCTCTCGTTAGGTAAGCATAAATCGCATTAGGCAATTCATGTTACGGTCACGAGTCAGCTCTGATACCAACTGTAACAACCTGGTTTTTCGTCGACTTTAATTACTAAGGCGGAAATTAATTAAGTCTTAAACCAGCGTTATTAATTATACATAAAACCCAAAATGTTACATCGTAATTCAAGAGTTGAATAAAACAACTCTGTGTACGGAAATTTAAAAGAGTAGCGTCTTATATATTACAAATCTCTCGCAAATGACATAAAGTAAAGCGTAAAAACGTTGCATGGCCCCGAGTCCCAAAATCCAAATTTTCGGTCCATGATTACCTGCACAATAAAGCGATGGGGATGCATTGAGCGGACAGTGACTAGCTATGCTCATACTTACCCTCGATTTCAATTACTTTGGTTTAATATTATCGCTTTATAAACATAACATTATGATAAAACATAAACATGCTTAATACAATTAGCATGTAAAGACATATATGTCATAATAAGCATGCGGTTAAAGCGATAAATCATATAAGCATGATATTCAGTTATGAAAGCAATTAACATATAATATCATAGCCATAGTATCACAACATATCAGCAAGATTACAAAGCGATATCAGATCGCATACATACATACGTATCGTATTGTTCTCATCATGCAGACTCGATTCACTTCAGAAACTTGTGGTCTTTAATTTTCGAAGATGGTACACACTCGTTCTCATTTAATCAAACAACACACAACACATACCGCTACGAGGCGACCCACGAGTAGGCCTTTGTACTCTGATCGATTGCATCTCACTTCCATAGTGCAGAGGCTTACTCGACTCGTAAACCACGCCGAATACTATAATACTTGCATCTCATCTTCTAGTGTTCGAAATGATTCGAACTTCAGATACAATCTCGTCAAGTGATCTTTACATGTGGTAAGAACGAATGCTAGTGTCGCGTCCAATAAAGACGAAACACGGCAAGGAGACAGAACCGCAAAGCGCATAAGCACATAATGTCACGGTGGCCCTGATAACTTTAGCGAAATAGAGTGAATTAAACCCAAGTCTAGTACATGTACATTAGTATCCACGTTAAGAATGGGCCACGCTATTCGTAGAGCACCTTAACTCCAGATAAAACGACTATTTCCTAAAGCCTGTGGCAAAAACCATGGCGTATTCATTATCTTGCACGACAATGGCGACCGCTACAAGACTATCTTAACCCCACTTCACTCACGATTGACGTTCCCTTATCTGAGGCCCAAGCTTGACCTTTTATTTAACTTACTCAATATTTATTATTTATTTGATATTTACATATCACATGTTACTAGACTCTCCTAGTCTCAGCGTCAAACGTTTTATTTGAATTGTAGGTTTCATATGATCACATAACACATTCGTTTATTATTTGAACTGTTGTTAATTATTAACATTTTTAACTTTGCTTATTGATACGTTTATTAATATGTCAAGTTTTATTTAAGTGTTTATCAAAACACTTTAAGTCATTACTTATTCATTTTCAATTTTCTATACTTAGTAAAATTTTCAATTATTTTCAATATTTCACTATTCACCGTATTTTACTATTCACCGTATTTTACTATTCACCATATTTTACTATTCATCGTATTTTACTATTCATCGTATTTACTATTCATCGTATTTTACTATTCATCGTATTTACTATTCATCGTATTTACTATTCTTCGTATTTACTATTCCCCGTATTTTATACGTATTTTTTTATAAGTATTATTATATATCAACATATTTCCTAAGTATAAATTAAAATCTCTTTTTATTTACTAAGTACAAAATTCTAGTTTCAAAGTCGTTAAGTTCATTTTGTACTTAGGCGTTTTTTTTGAAAATATTTTAAAGTCTAGTTTTAAAAATGTTATGTTTGGTTTGTATTTAGTCATTTATGAAAATATTCTAAAATTCTAGTTTTAAAAATGTTAAGTTCGTTTTATAAGAGGTGATAAATGATATTTATTTTAAAATGAGACTCGGTTTAATTTTAGTCGTCTATTTATTTAAGTTAGTGATAGTGTCGTGGATGATTCATTTTAATCCGTATGTCCAAATTTAACAATCCAATAGCAAAGGTAGTAGCACACGATTTAATTCATTTTTATAACGGTTACTCATTTTTATCGGTTTAATAGAATTCATTTATAATTAAAACGATTTATACACAAATTCCATTCTAATTACTATTTAACTTTAGTGACTTAGTGATAATTTCATTTTGGTCAAATTTAGTCAATTAAAAGTGTATATGTCGTGTGGTTTCATTTAGGTGACAAAATTGATTTATTTCTTCTAATTTCTTAATTCAATTTATTAACTACTAATTAAATTATTTTAACAATTAAACTAAAAAGTGATAAAAGCAAAATTTAACCTAAAAACATTAAGGATGCCGTGAGGTTACATGTGATGGTCCTAAATTTTCATTTTTCGATTTTATCGGTTTTTAGCTTAAAGTCTTTATATTTTAATTATTCTAATTATACTAAAATGGTTTAAACTAAAATGAAATTTACTAAAAATTTCATTTATATTTATGAATAGTGTTTTTCAACACTTTAATTTTCTAACTTTTTATTCTAAATGATTTATAATGTTTAAGTTGATTTAATGCATAATACTAACAATATATATAAACAATAACTAAACATAAACACAAATTATTAACAAACATAAATTAAAATAAGATCAAAATGAGCAAAAATGATGAACATCAACATGAAGAATATAAGAACACTCATGAAGATCTTAATAAAGTTCAAGAACACATATTTTTGATTTTAACAACTTATAATTTATTTTCCGAATTTAATTTTTTTTTAACATGCATACATCTATTTTAACTAACTTAACACTACATATTATTTACAAAAATTAAAAGTGAATATTTAGTGAAAATAAAGGGAAAAGCCGTGATATGTATATATGGACATACAATTTTTATTTTTCATTTTTATTCACTTTAAACTCATTTTTAATATTTCACATAATTTTTATATATAACTACTACTCAATTAAAACATAACTAAACATAAAAATCATATGAACATAAATTAAAAATGCTCAAAAATAAATTAACTACACATGTGAACATATTACTACAACTAAACTATTATCATTATTACTTATTTATTATCATTTTATTATACAACACATAATCATACAAGTTCATAAAAATGATGTTTAACATATTTAACATAATTTTCATATTCATAAAATTATAATAACAAAACAAATTAATTTACTAAGAGGATAATATAAGACATAGTTAGTCACCTCGGTTTAGATGGTTATCGTCGGGGATCTAAAATAAATTTTAGATCGGATTTTCTTCACCCATATTACCCAAGTTATTCACCCAATAATCCAAGTAATTAGCTCTTAATATACCCACTAATGAACTTAGAACACTTAGGAATTATTAGTAATAATATTAGGGTTTTTATTTAAGTGATTTAGGAGGAAAAATGAAAGAAAAATATAGAGAGAAAATGGGGAGAGAGCCACGACATTTTGGAGAGCCAAAGGGTTATTTTTGCTCTTAGAAATAATGAGGACAAGTTGTAAAAATTTTAGGTTAAAAGAATTAGGTTAAATGATTTTAGGTTATTTAGTAAATAATGTTTAATTAAATTGAATTATGACATCAAAAGTCAAGTTGTCAAATTTGACTCATTTAGAAGGTTCTCAAAGATATTTGATCAAAATAAAGTTTTTCTCGAAATTTATCAGTTTTAAAAAGTCGGGTGTTAAAAGACGATAAAAGTTAAAATGTCTTTGTTTGTGATTTTAGAAAAGTATTCATTTTATAAATTTAAAACTAAAATGTTTTATTTACTACTTTAGAAAAATATTAAAAATGATGGAAATGAAAATGGTAGTATTAAAGTAGTAGTATTATATTTTATAAGTATTATTATTATTAAGTATAATCTTTAAATTTTAAATACAAAAATAAAAGTGATGATGATAAATTAGATGTGTAAGAGAAATTTAATTTGTGTAAGAATATATGGAAGAGGATAGAAAATTGTCTAAGGAAAGTCAAAAGCCAAAAGTCAAAAGACAAACTTTAAGACTCGATTTTTCGTTTCTGAAATTTTTAGATTTCTTGCCTTGAAAAAGTCTCGAAATAAAAGATATGATCTTAAAATAATGTTTTGAAATAAAATCGAAAATAAAAATAAAACTAATTTTCAAAAGGTACTAAATATAAAAATCGAGTTTTAATCCTTGAAATTCTGAATAAAAACTTCCTAGGTCGAAATATTTATTTTTTTCGTTGAATGTTAAAGATTTAAATAATTATAATCAAACGTCAAAAAGTTTGTCAGTTTAAATTAAGTATAACTTAGAATTTCGACATTTTAGAAAAAAGCTAATTTAATAGAAAAGGAATAGTAATTATATATTAATATATAATCATTTATTGAAAATAATCAAAATGACTACATTTTGATTAAAAATAACGTGAGGTTTGATTTTCAAAATGTTGATGTTGATTGTTTGATTTTTGATTTGCGTGTTTGAAATTGTTGACCCGAATTTCAGAGTCGGGAAAAGTATAAGTGTTCATTTTTATAAATTTTGAAATGTGTTTCTTTTTTAATTCTGAAGATAATAGAACAAACTTTATTTTTTAAAATTTTTAAATTTTGGACTTAGGAAATTTTAGTATTATTTAGCGAAAAAATTTCAGTCGCATTTTTATTATATGGAAAAAGGATGAATTTAATTTGAGGAATTAAATTCTTTTATCATATTGTGTTAAAATAATACGGGGTGTTACATCGACTCAACGACAAAACGTGACAATGATGATAGAAGCCCTGCTACGCCCCTTATTTCTCCATCCTAGCCCGCTCGCTTGTGCTACTAGCGTTCTCCAGTGACAAAAGGCGTATGTCACACCCACATACAACCCACACAAGCGAGCTCCTAACCGCCTCTACTCCGCAATTTAAGCCCAGTCCCAATCGCAAAGTGTGGTGCCTATAACTCCGCGCACCGCGATTACGCCTCACCGTAGCCTCTATCCTACCCTTCCGACCTTCTTTGTCACCCTTCTTATGTCGTCACGCCGGTAAAATAGGAAGTAGTAACGCATTTTTTTTTCCTAAATCTCTCATTTTGTCTAGAGTGCCCGCCCTTGCGGGTTTCACTCTAGCTTATTCACCTCACTCTAACTCTCGTTGTACGCAACTCGATTCTTCATTTTACTCGGAGTGCCCGCCTTGCGGGTTTCACTCCGCCCTCGGCCACGTATCCCAATTTTGCCTAGGCGCTCTTTCGGGTTTTCACCCAGCCGGGATTCACTTCGTTTCTTTCTTGTATTTTTGTTTTTTTTTCTTTTTTCTTTTTTCTTTCAATATTTTTTTCGATTTTTTTTTTAAACATAAACAAAAGCACACTTTAAAACTTTACAATACAATCGAAACGATTCTCGATCCTCCCCCACGCTTGAATGAAACATTGTCCTTAATGTTGCAAAGGACACTAGAAAAAGAGGGAGGACGAACATACCTCACCAAGAGAAATCGCGCCAAACGACTTCCCAAAGTCATCAATTACTCAACAATACCATGGGGATACTCTAACCACACTCCTCACCTCCTCCCCCACGCTTGAATAAAAGCATAATGGAAGCACCACACATACAATGTTGACAAAAGTCAATCAAACTCCAAGCACATGTGTAATAGCGTTAGCTCCTCCATTTCAAACCAAGTCAACTCGATCGCATAGACAAGGCGTCCACAATGATCTCACCGTTACTTCCACCATTTATGACGCCTACTCCATAACCGGAGCTCGAGGATGTTCCGATGATCTCTTTTTTTTTTTTTTTTTTTTTTTTTTTTCGGATTTTTTTTTTGTTTTTTTTTTTGTTTTGTTTTGTTTGTTGTTTTTTCTTTTCCAACAAATTGCGGGTTGCCTTCCGAAAGTGCCTTCGTTTAACGTCGTTCGCCCGACGCCTTTTTCAAACTTCATAATTCAAGTGTCTTGTCAAGAGCGGAACAATTCAACGCTTGCAGTAACCTGTCAAGCATGCTAGCAAACACGCCGTAAAAGTGATAATAACAAATAGACATCAAACTCAAGCATGCATGGTCAAACATATTATAAGAACATGTAACATCTTTATCCGGGCTTCTAAACGTAGGGTTTACGTCACTAAACGACTATTTATAGAACGAATCACCTGTAGAAGAAACATGTTGACTAAACAAAGACCGACAAAGAACCTTAAGTATTAAATCCAATGAACTACCTAAGGGATTCGTGATTGGCGTATCCGTCGGTAAGAGTACATCAACTGGCTCGATTTCCTCTTTATTTTCCCCTCTCTCTTCAAACTTGTCTGCCTCTCGCTCGTCCTCTATAATCACACTCGATGAGTCCTCTAAAATCACATTATCACTCAAAACGGGAGAGGGAATACAAAATTTAGAGTCACAACACTCCTCCTCATCAAACATCCCAAAAACAATCATCGTTATCAACATCACAACTCTTATGGGAATCACTAACCTCAGGTTCAATGGGAGGGGAAGTATCAAATTCAAGCTCATACTCAGATTCAGATTCATCAAAATTAAGAACATGATTATCTCGCCCCTCAAGTCTAGCTATAGCTTCCCCTAATTGTGCAGCTTGACTCTCAAGGTTCTTGATACTAGCCTTAGTCTCTAGTTGAATTTGAGCCACACTAGTTTGAAAGGCCATCTGGGTACTAGCTAAAGCTCTAATCATGTCTTCCGTGGACATAGATGATTCACTACGGGTGTTCAAAGTTTCAATAGGTCGTGGTTGAGGTCTCCTAAGAGATGAATTGTACAACTCCCATTGTTCAGTGTCGTGAGCTAAATAAAGGAAAAACTTCCACTTCTCGTCATAGCTCATCTAATAAATGAACCTCCCTTCAGTCATAGTATAAACATGTCCTGCAGTTTCCTCATTCAAACTGTTATATATCACATGACAAAGCTCCCAAGTTTGATAAGGATGACGACAACGAATAACGTACTCATGAAGCCTATTAAAATATTTATAAAACAATTCATTCTCGTATTGTGGAAAATATTTAGAAGCCATCTAACCTAAAATAAATCAAAAACAAAACTAAAACTAAAAACTAAAATAAAAATAAAACAAAGAACTATATACACTAAACTGCAAACACAATTAACGCCTAATTCCCCCGCAACGGCGCCAAAATTTAATGGGCTAAAGTCGTATGCCGAAAATTACAATTTATAATCACTTAATCCCTAATTACTAAACAAGTAGTAAAATGGAAGTAAGGGTCGATCCACGGAGAATTAGGCTAACTGTAATAAAGTAGTGTGTAAAGAATGCAATAATACGGAGTAATTAAGTAATAGTAACGGGTTGGGGGGGGGGGGGTTTGGTTTAGTAAATACTAGTAATGAACTAAATAAAAACAATAATAAAGTTAAGGTTTTGAATAAATTGAGAGAAAGGTCTTGACACGATACGATATCCACAGACGATAAAATCACCGATCATAGAAAGCAATTAAACCACTTTACTTGAGTACTTTATTGTGAAAGCTAATACCTTTCAATAATATCAACTTACGTATCCCCTCTTTAATCAATTATTAGGTCAAATCGGATGCCCTAAATTACCCTTTCTAAGACTAACCCAAATCACGCGAATTAAGTTCAAGTCTATAGAAGAATTAGCACGAGAATCAATAAAGATGACTAATACTAACAACGCTGTTAATACTTGAGTCACAATTCAATTCCTTTTATGATTAATTCATGACAAACGGAGTACAATAAATCAATCACAATTGCTACCACGATAAGATTAATAAAGCAAACTGAGCCGATAATCAAATCTAGCAAATTAATCAATAATAACCCTAATTAGTTGTACACCCTAATCAAGATTAAAATCAATAATAATAAGAACAAGGAATTAAATAATACTCAAAGAAAAAGTAGAGAAATAGATAATCTCACGGATTAATTATCGACGTTTCAATCAATCGTATCAAGAATTAGAAGTTTAGCTACGCATAATCTCCTAAATCCCTTCTCAAGTTTTTGGAAAAAGTTCAAAACTAAACTAATGAAAGATGATAATGAAAAGATAGAAAACAACTAGGTTAAGTCTTAGGTTAAGTAAGAATAAGTTTCCTAAAAAATTACAATAAAAATCCGGAATAGGTAAATCAGCTTGCGCCTAGGTTGCCAGTAGCTTGCCAGTTGGTTGCCAAAAACGCGTTGTCCCTAATCTTCAACTGAGTTCAGCTTGCGCCTGGGTTGCCAGTTGGTTGCTTCCAGGTCGCCAATTTTCATCTGTCGATTTTCTTTGCTTTCTCCCTTCGCTCGTGACCTACTAGCCTTTAGGTTGCCAATTTTACCAACTCTTTATCCAAGCTCCTTCAAATCTCGCAATTGATCATAAGTCACAAAAACCTTCGTAAAACCACGTCAAAACCTCACTAAATGAGCTCAAATCCATCTTACAAACCTATACTAAAACCGACTCATCATTAAGCAGATTTAACGGGCTCTCGCAACTTACTAAACCTAACTTATCAAATACGTGTACGTCTAGTTCTAATTAGGCTTTTGATCTTAAATCAAAACTACCAAGATTTAATTCAATTTAGGCGTCCCTAAGTTCAATTGATAATATAAACGCGTAGGAAGAAATCAACTTGCACAAGTTCAATCAATTAAAGCAGTTAAAACATGTTCCCAAATCAATAGTCACAAATTCCCCTAAACTCTAATTAAGAATTTAGCTACTCATAACTGAAACTAAACTAAAGCAATCAATAATGGACATGATAAACAAATAAAAACAATAAAAGATGAACCTGAAATAAATCTTGAAATAAAGGTTGAATCTTGAAATCTTTAAAGAACAAATCTTGCAAAGTAAACTAAACTAAGTTTTTAGAGAATTTTAGAGAGATAAATTAAAACTAAAACTAAAACAGTAAAATAAAAGCATGAGTTTAAGTCTAAGTCGAAATTAGGTATTTATACAACTTTCCAAAAATTAACTCGGACAAGAATCAAAACCGACGAAAATAGCCTCTCGGCCGGCCGACCGGCCGCCGGTCACTCCTGACCGGCCGGTCCCATCAATTGGGTCGGGACTCTTCAATCTTCAACTTGGGCTTCGAATTCATTTTGGGGTTTGATCCTTTTTGTCTTAACTCGTATCCCGAGCTTCCGTATAAGCTCGAGCTTGGTCTTCTGGCCTCGGTACTCGTGCGTGCTCCACTCGACTCGGGTTTTGGCTCAGGACCCCCAAAACCTGCAAAATATAAATAGGAACAGCTGTAGGTTTATATCCGTATATAGACCATTAAAATCACAGGATTATAATGAAAAACTTTATAAGATTAATAGTCATAAAATTAAATTGCATAACAAGATAAAGAGATCTTAGAATTAACCTTTTAATCCAAGTAATTAGGCCTAAGAACAATACCAATAATATGGTATCTCCTAATTATCTCACCCAAGATGCTTTGAGAAATACCCTTGAGATTTGCTAGAAAATTAGAGGGAAAAGAACAATTTCTTTTTACTCAAGTTTTGTGTTGTGTGCTTTGTGAATTATGAATTCGATTAAGATGAGAGTTAGGGTATGATTAGGTTAAGTAGAGAGGAAACAAAACCCCTTTCCCACTCATATCACACGTCCAAATTGAGGAAGAGTGGGCTCTTCCACTTCTCAATTTACAAGCCCAAGTCTAATTAAGAGTATAACCCATTTAATTAGTTTTATTTGGCTTTTAATGTATAATGTAATTTATAATATCCATATATCATAATTAATCATAAATATCCATATATTTATAATTTGCTAATTTATTATAACTGTTTACAAATGATTAGCCCACATTATACGCAATAATTAAATATAACCTTTTATATTCAATTTCCGAATTACAGCTAATTCCTCTCATCTAATATTATTTAATCATTATTAAACAATATTCATTATTACATTTGACTAACCTCTTAGTCATATTTGACTAACCGTTTAGTCCACAACACTGACTAACCATTTAGTCATTAAATAAGGCATCGATATAATTATTTTCTCAAATAATCATATCTCTCAAACACATCCTTTAGGTGTGACTCTTAGGGACCAGTTGATCACCGCCATCTGTATGACAATAACGTCAAACTTATCTAGCAAGCCAACCGTTATTGATAAACGTTAATCAACTGATTAAATACAAAATGTACCCTGTGTACCTTTAGAGATTTATTTATGTTATTGCACTAACTGTGGAGGACACTAACCCCAAAAATCTCCCACTTGTCCGTACAAGTGTAGGTGCGATAACCGATTCTCATATCCATAATAAATTTCTCCCACTCAATGTAAACCTGTTGGAGTAAGTGTCCTCCACAATAGTGCGATTACATAATAAATCTCAATTAAGGAATACATGGGGATAATCCTGTATTATTGTCAATTGATTAACGTAAATCAATAACGATTGGCTGACTAGAGTTTGACGTTATTGTCGTGAGAACGGCGGTGATCAATTGATCCCTTTAAGTCACACCTATAGGAACGTACTCCAAATATGAAGCTAATTAATTGTATGAGATACAATTAGATTAGTGACTTGATAATTCGACTAACGGTTAGTCGGTGAATTAATTTAGAGAGAAATCGAGTTGTGAACTCGAGTGATTTAATTTTATATCGATAAAATTAATTGAGGAGATGAGAATTAGTGATTAAGTGTTAATTCACTAATTGTGTATATTTTACTAATGAGATTAGTAAAAGTACATTTTTAATATATGTGTAAAGTACATGTATATTAAGGAAGAGTTTAATTAATCTACACTTTATTATGTTAGATAATTAAGTGATAAATTATAAGTATTTGTGGGACAAATATTGGAAAAACAAATTGGACCCAAAGCCCTCATTTGGACCGTCCAAGACAAGTGGGAATGGATGATTCCCTCTTTGTCTTATTTGTTTGTTCCTAGTCTATGGTATTGCATGCATGGTAAACATACTCATTACAATGCATACAATTCTTCTTAGCTAGGATAAACTCTTACACTCTTCTCCTCTCTCTTGGCATTTGGCCGGCCCATGTGAGTGTATGACACACTCTTCATTTTGTTTTTTGACTACAAAATACAAGGCTAAGAGTGAAATTCATCATTCATGCAATTCACTTTCTTTCTCTCTAATATTCTCTCTAAAACTTAGAATATGATTCTAATTTTCTCTATATACTACTAAGAGTTAGTAGTAATAATATTATTCACATATTATCAAGTGTTTATTAGTGATTTCTAGATCAAAATCACTAATAAGTTTGGTGTACTTCTTGGGTGCAACAAGAAGGAGGTTTCCTCTTTTGGAAACTCGGTTTTGGAGGATCATCCTAACCTATTGCTCAAGAAACAAATCTAGAAAGGAGTTCTAGTTTTGTGCCCATTATCCTTTGAGAAAGGTATAAATTTCTAATCTTGTTAACAATGTAAATTTGTACTACATAGATCTTGCTAAATCAAATTAGAGTAATTTGGTTTACACTAATATTTGATTAGTGAAAGGGATCCGATCCCTACAAGTGGTATCAGAGCCAAGGCTTGTAGTTACAAATTTATTTTGTTAATTTTGGGGTTTTATATATTTATTGAGAATAAATATGATAAAATCCGAAAATAGTGTTAAAAATGGTTTTAACACGATATTTTTATAGCATGCAAATTTTCTGGTCTCATGAAGCTACTGGTCAAATTTCGTAATTTTTGGAATTTGTTTGCTAATTAAAATGATTTTTATACAAAACCGAGTCAAAAAGTGAGTTTTTGGCTAAATTAATTACTATAAATAGTTATAGTTCGAATCTGGTCATGAAATTTTTACACAGTGATATTTCATATTTATACTTTCTGCATGTAAATTTTCAAAGTCAGATCTTGAGTTTTGATTATTTATTCATATTTTTGTTTAAAAATCGGTATATAATGCATGTTAAAGTCCAAAATATAGTAAACGTTGTTTTCTGGACATGAAATTTATACCAATATTTTTATACATTATGAGGATGCTCAGGTATAAATTTGGGATTTTTCCTCACTGGTTTAGACGTTTTCTTGATTTTATGAGATAAAATCGATGAAATCGTATGTTATTTGTTACAAAATAAATTCGTAAACTTTTCTGACCAAACTTTTGTTTTCTGATATTTTGGAAGTGTTCCAGAATATACAAAATTTTGTCAAAATAAAAATGGTTTTATTTTAATTTATTTTGATTTTATTAAGCTTTATTCATAAATAGTTATGATTAAAGTTAAAGTAATTAGCAAATGACCACTATAATGAACTAAAATCACCATGAATTAGTGAAAACTAATTTTTGGTGTTCTAAATCAGTTTAGAAGTTTTGGTTCAAGCTTAAAAGGTGTTTTAAGCATTATTGATTAATATGAGATTAATCGATTAAACATGAGATCGTTATGAAACAAGTTAATGCGATTATTGTTTAGGGCGATTTTGGCATGTTTTTATTTATAAGCTTTACATTATGCATGTTTGGATGAATGTTTATTTTGAATGAATGTTTATTCTTACTAGTATGGCCATAGTTGCTTATATTTTACCGATATTACCCGTAATGAAAGGGAATATCGTGTGGGTTTGTAATTAAATGCGATCTCGTATCGCCGGTTTGTAATTTTAATAGTTAATTTCATTTATAAATGTATAATAGGATTGCTATGTATTCATTTGTAAATTATACTTGTAACTATTTGTAAATTGAAGACCGGTGATGGAGATCGACATGGAGCCTTAGAAGTGTTCTAAAGCTTGCAAGGAGGACACTTGGATGAAGTCCATTTGAAGAGGGACCAAAGGAGTTGGTTTCCAATTTGTAACTCGTTGTATTTTAATTACTTCTAGGTGGCCATACTAGGTTATGCTTGCTAGCCTTCGATGCTTGTTTGTTTGCTTATTTTCTGCACACATGCCAAAATCGCCATGCATGCCACGATATCCCACTCCGATTGTCGTTTTTAGGTCGCCATTCTTAAAATTAGTTCACTTATAAAGAATTAAATGACTAAAAATTGACAAGATCACCCACATTTTAAACAAAAATGAATTGAGATTAAGCCTTTCCAAATGTAGCGACTATGAACCCCATGTTCGTGAGGACCTCCGCGACGTGGAACCTTGTTACCATGGGTAAGTAGTGGGAGGAAGTCTCATGCTAATTTGGTTTGGACTCAACCAAATAAGAGTTATTTGGGGCTAATCGATGCATTTTATAAGAAAATCATCAACCAAGCATTCTAGTGTAGAATTAGTCAAGTGTTGACTTATCGTTTTTATATAAAAGGAAACATGAGATGTCTAATTTTTATGGAAAACGAGTCTTGGAATCATTTATATAATTTCGTGGGAGATCATTATATAAATGGACGTTTGTTTTAAAAGTGTTTTACCAAATGTCATTAATGTACAATGAATGTTAATTTCCTCATATTTGTTGTAGAATTATTTATTTGAAATCGCAATGACAACTTTAACTCCCGCACCCATTTTGGGTATATAAATATTCATGGTTGAGAACCGTGATGGATAAATGTATCCTAAAAGATGACGGTAGCAACTTTGTCGAATGGGATTCGACGATAAGGGGCGCCGCTCAAACCGTCAATGTACTTAAAATCCTTAGCGAACAACCTCCCGCCAAACCCGAACTTTAGGCCACCTCGGCGGCAAGAGTTGCCTACGATGTGCACCTAAATGTTGACAATGACGTCAAAAGTGTTTTGATTTGGTCAATGTCACCTTCTCTCAAACTTTGCTTCGTTACTCATGGAAGTGCATATGAGATATTCACTAGAGTGACGACGTTGTGCTTCAACCTAGAGAGCACAAAAGTTAATTGAGAGAAAAGATGTTCTTTCAATGAGATTGAAGAACATAAACTTTGGGGTTATGAAAGGGAAGAGAGCTTATAAAGCTTCAGTTCAAGGAAGATAAGGGTAAGGAAATGCTATTGAGAATAGCAAGCCCAAACCAGTCGTTGGAAGCTTAATTGTCCCAAATTCTAGTCTTTATATGATTGACATAAATCATGCTTGCATTTCTACATGGGTATGAGATCTGGGATGTGGATCTCATCTTTGCAATCACTTGCGAGGGATGAGAAAGCGTCACGAGCATTAGCCAAGAGTGATGTAGATCTCCTCATGGGTAATGGAGCTAGAGTAGCGGCCATTTCCATGGGAACTTACGTGCTCGCTCTAGCTAGTGGTTTAGAGTTGAATTTGAATAAGCTGTTATTTTGTATCAACTCCGTGAAAACCATTATCTCAGTCTCCGTGTTTGATCACGGATGGCTTTTATGATTAAGGACAATCGATGTACTTTTTCATTTAATGAAATAGTTTATGGTGAAACCATTTCAATTGGAGGTATTTATCTTTTGGATAATGTCAATGATGTTTATCATATAGAGAACAAGAAGCTCAAAACGAATGAATCAAACAAATCCTACCTTTGGCATTGTCGTTTCGTCATATAAGCGATAGGCGATAAAGAGACTTGTTGTGAACAAGGTCCTCAAACCATTTGATTGCGAATCATATGGTACATGCGAGGCTTGCTTTTTAGGCAAGATGACTCGTAACCCTTTAGTGGTAAAGGGACACGAGCAAGTGAGGTTTTAGGACTCATACATACCGATGTGTGTGGTCCATTAAACATCACTGCTAGAGGAGGATATCATTACTTCATTACTTTTACCGATGACTTAAGTAGATATGGTTATGTCTACTTAATAAGGCATAAAAGTGATGCTTTTGAGAAATTTAAAGAGTTTCAAAATGAGGTTGAGAACCAATTGAACAAAAGGATAAAAGCACTACGATCGGATCGTGGTGGCGAATATCTAAGTAATGAGTTTGATTCACATCTTAAGAATTGTGATAGAGTATCACAAAGGACTCTTCAGCACACCAGCTGTTGAATGGTGTTGCAGAAAGGAGAAACCGAACTTTATGAGATATGGTTCGGTCTATGATGAGTCAAAGTGAGCTTCCTGGATCGTTTTGGGGCTTTGCGCTATTATCTACTTCATTCTCACTAAATCGAATAAGACTCCATATGTGATATGGGCGGGAAAGGTTCCTATTTGTAGGTTATCCTAAGGAAGCGTGTGGTTATTACTTCTACAACCCTCACGAGAACAAAGAGTTTGTGGCTCGTGATCTTTGTTTCTAGAAAATAAATATATTTCTATGAAACAGAGTGGGAGAAAATTTGAACTTGATGAAGATCGAGCCACAATCCGAAGTGGAAAACGAGGAAACCGTCCCCTCGTCTTCTGACACGGTTGAAATCCCTAGGAGGTCAGGAAGAATTAGTCATCAACCTGACCGCTACCTCGGTAACATCGAGGAGGAGGGTGATTTGTTGTTATTCGAAAGCAACGAACCCTCAACCTACAAGGCGGCTATAAGTAGCTGACTCCGATCAATGGATTCTATGTACGAGAACCAAGTTTGGGACTTGGTAGGTTTACTGAAGGAGTGAGACCTCTTCAGTGTAAATGGATATTCAAAATCAAACTCGGCATAGATAAACATATTGATGTTTACAAAGCTAGATTGGTGGCAAAGGACTTTTCACAAGTCCAAGGTATTCATAATGATGAAACCTTTGCACCGGTTGCTATGCTTCGATCCATAAGGATAATCTTAGCGGTTGCCGCATTTCATGACTATGAAATATGGCAAATGGATGTAAAAACCGCCTTCTTGAATGAGATTCTAGAAGAGGAAGTGTATATGACACAACCTAAAGGTTTTGAAGATACATCCAACCCTAAGTAAGTGTGCAAGCTTAAAGAGATCCATTTATGGTCTTAAGCAAGCATCAAGGAGTTGGAATCACAGATTCGATCATGTTATCAAACAATATGGATTCACTCGAAGTTCCGAGGAATCTTGTTTGTACATGAAGTTTAGTGGGAGCAAGGTAACCTTCCTTGTTTTGTATGTGGATGACATACTACTCATTGGAAATGATATTCCAAGTTTAAACTCGGTAAAGGTGGAATTGGGAAACCATTTCCAAATGAAGGACTTGGGAGAGGCACAACGCAACTTGGGTATCCGGATCTATAGAGATAGATCTAATAGGATACTAGCATTAAGTCAAGAAACTTATATTGATAAGATTCTTGATAGGTTCAATATGAAAGACTCCAATGGAGGCTTTGTTCCGATGAGTGTAGGAATAACATTGAAGAAATCTCAATGTCCTACGACTCCTGCGGATATTGAACGCATGAAATTGATCCCTTATGCTTCCGCTGTAAAGATCAATCATGTATGCTATGATGTGCACTCGTCCCGATGTCGCTTTCGCCTTGAGCATGACGAGCCGGTATCAAGCTAATTCCGGTGAGAGTCACTGGATAGCTGTAAAGAACATCCTTAAGTACTTAAGAAGAACTAAGGATTCGTTTCTAGCGTTTGGAGGAGAACTTGAGCTACGTGTAAAGGGTTACACGGATGCAAGTTTCCAAACCGATGGGGATGATCTGAAATCCCAATCCGGTTATGTCTTTTGGTAAAAAGGGGTGCTATTTGCTGAAAAAGTTTCAAGCAAAATGTCACTGCGAATTCTACAACAGAAGCTAAATATTTAGCAGCTTAGGAAGCCGCTAAAGAAGCTGTATGGATTTGGCAGTTCTTGCATGGACTAAGAGTAGTCCCAAGTACCGCAAATCCAATCACTATTTATTGTGATAATAGTGGGGCTATCTTTCAAGCAAAGGAGCCCAAGTCTAGTAATAAATCTAGACACGTTTTGAGGAAATGCCATGTTATAAGAGATAATGTGGAAATGAAGGAAATAGATATTTGTATGGTTGGGACAGACGATGAGATCGCTGATCCTTTAACCAAGCCTCTTTCGAGGACTAAGCATGACGCTCACACCGCCTCTATGGGGTTGAGGCGTATGCCTGATTTCCTTTAGTTTTTTAGATATGTAATGGATAAAGTATCCTATTACATATATAAAAATAACATTCATTGTTTAGAGTATATTTACTCTATAAGTCATTTTGAATGCATACTTTGTTTATCCGAATAGTTGTGTGACAACTTTGAACATATTCAAGTGAACGGTATAAACTAAGTATTTGGTCCCTAGTCTCTCATATGAGGTGACGTCTCGAAGAGACTAGATTGCAAGTCGTTCGATGGTGGGTTCAACACCATAGGGTCATATGTGATGACTGCTCGTTTGCATAGACAGACTGTGAGACACTGTCCGGTTGTGGCGACGCTTATAGAATTCCTTTTCAATGAGATTGAAACACAGTCGTGGTGGGAATTCTATAGTATTCCTTTGAGTCGATTCTTTATTTGGGTGATTATGCAGTCGGTGCAGTTCAGAGTGACTTTCATTTTGTCTAAGCCATGTAGTGAAAGGGGGCTATAAGGGCATCTTTGGGGTCATGGTGATCTGCATTATCTGATAATCGAGTGGAAGGGAAATGTCCACCCTCGTCGAGGTAAAACATCTTTGGGCCACTCGAGGAGTAGTCGGCTGAAAATGCGTGGCCACGCTCGGTAAGAATCTACGGTAGATTCCGGGTCAGGCAATTCTCTCCTTATCGAGGAAACCACTCACGATTTATATCACGGGATGCAAGTCGACTGTAAGACACCTTGCATCGAGTGGGAGATGTGAAACGGACATGAGAATTGGTAATGCACAACTTGTCTCGGACAAGTGGGAGATTGTTGGAGTAAGTGTCCTCCACAATAGTGCGATTACATAATAAATCTCAATTAAGGAATACATGGGGATAATCTGTATTATTGTCAATTGATTAACGTAAATCAATAACGATTGGTGACTAGAGTTTGGCGTTATTGTCGTGAGCAGCGGTGATCAACTGATCCCTTTAAGCCACACCTATAGGAACGTACTCCAAATATGAAGCTAATTAATTGTATGAGATACAATTAGATTAGTGACTTGATAATTCGACTAACGGTTAGTCGGTGAATTAATTTAGAGAGAAATCGAGTTGTGAACTCGAGTGATTTAATTTTATATCGATAAAATTAATTGAGGAGATGAGAATTAGTGATTAAGTGTTAATTCACTAATCGTGTATATTTTACTAATGAGATTAGTAAAAGTAAATTTTTAATATATGTGTAAAGTACATGTATATTAAGGAAGAGTTTAATTAATTTACACTTTATTATGTTAGATAATTAAGTGATAAATTATAAGTATTTGTGGGACAAATATTGGAAAAACAAATTGGACCCAAAGCCCTCATTTTGACCGTCCAAGACAAGTGGGAATGGATGATTCCCTCTTTGTCTTATTTGTTTGTTCCTAGTCTATGGTATTGCATGCATGGTAAACATACTCATTACAATGCATACAATTCTTCTTAGCTAGGATAAACTCTTACACTCTTCTCCTCTCTCTTGGCATTTGGCCGGCCCATGTGAGTGTATGACACACTCTTCATTTTGTTTTTTGACTACAAAATACAAGGCTAAGAGTGAAATTCATCATTCATGCAATTCACTTTCTTTCTCTCTAATATTCTCTCTAAAACTTAGAATATGATTCTAATTTTCTCTATATACTACTAAGAGTTAGTAGTAATAATATTATTCACATATTATCAAGTGTTTATTAGTGATTTCTAGATCAAAATCACTAATAACTTTGGTGTACTTCTTGGGTGCAACAAGAAGGAGGTTTCCTCTTTTGGAAACTCGGTTTTGGAGGATCATCCTAACCTATTGCTCAAGAAACAAATCTAGAAAGGAGTTCTAGTTTTGTGCCCATTATCCTTTGAGAAAGGTATAAATTTCTAATCTTGTTAACAATGTAAATTTGTACTACATAGATCTTGCTAAATCAAATTAGAGTAATTTGGTTTACACTAATATTTGATTAGTGAAAGGGATCCGATCCCTACAAAACCAATTTGCAAAGTCTGTACTTTCAAAGGTCGTAGTTCACAAGCGATCAGGATCAAGAGTGGTTTCCCCGACTAGAGAGTAACTTAACTGATAAACGAATCAATATTCGAGCATGGCCATGCATTTTCAGTTACAGCTCCTCGAGTGGCCCTGAGAATAAATATTATAACTCGATAGAAGTTTGGATATTTCCCTCAACTCGAATCCTGCAGATGTAAGCGCAGCATGAATTGACCCAGTGAAAATCTGCTTGGCCTCCTGTTACGGTCGACCGTGAGAAAGAAACCAAAGTCACCCAAAATCTGCCTTAATCTCAAGAGACAGTCGATAGTCAAAAGAATCGACTCTAGGAACACTATGGATGTCCTATCCACGACCCGGCACCTAATGTTCTGAAACATTTAGGACTCCATGTAGTCGTCACAAAAAATGTCTCTTGCGATTTGATAAACCCGCATCTGTGATCGATCAGTCAACAGTTTGACTTATGGCTCGTTGAACCCACTATCAATCGTCGTCACAAAATAAGCGCCTGAGTTATCAGCTCATGTAGGCGATTACGGACCAAACAAAATATAAAGCAATTGATTCACTTTGAGGTGTTCAACGTTATGCACAACCCTCATGAAAAACAATATATATCACAAAGCGATGATTTTATTAGAAGTTTTAGGAAATACAAGTGTCAAATCCATACAAACAACTAATACAACTTCGGGAACACGCTTAATTCCCATGGATTTAACGTGCCCTTCATGCTTATCTTGTCTCAACGGCTTAGTGAGAGGATGCGCTATGTTATCATCCGTAGCAATCTTGTCAATCACTATCTCTTTACGCTCCACGTAATCCGGGATCATGTGAGCCTTCCTTTGCACGCGTACGAGACTTGTTCTTTGGACTTTGGCTCGCTTCGGCTTGGAAGATGGCACCACTATTGTCACAATAGATGGTGATCGGGTCGTCGAACTAGGAACTACGATTAGTCCTTGTAAGAATCGACGATCCATATAACTTCCTTCGCGACCTCGGAGCAAAGATAGTACTCGGACTCGATCATGGAATCGCTATAAGCTGTTTGTTTGGAGCTTTTCCGGTACGCTCGGCGCCATTTAGAGTAAAAACGAATCCAGATTGAGACTTGAGTCATCTCGATCCGTCTCAAAACTAGCATCTGCAGAATCGATGCGCAAGATAGCTCGGTGTCTCCTCCATAAGTCAATACCCAATCTTTAGTCCTCGTAGGTACTTAAGAATGTTCTTTACGACCATCGGTGTGCTTCACCTGGGGTTGCCTTGATATCGACTCGTCATACTCAATGCATATGCCACGTCCGGACGTGTGCATATCATGGCATACATGATCGATCCTATTGCCGAAGCATATGGAATCCGACTCATGCGCTCGACCTCTTCCGATGTCTTTGGTGCTTGAGCTTTACTCAAGTGCACCCCTGAGATCATTGGAAGGTTCCCCTTCTTGGAGTGGGTCATCTTTGAACCTCTCAAGAATCTTATCTATATAAGACTCCTGACTGAGGGATAACATCCGTCGTGATCTATCTCTATAGATACGGAGCCCCAAAATACGTTGTGCCTCACCCAGATCCTTCATCTGGAAATGGTTCTTTAACCATACTTTTACCGAAGTTAAGAGAGGTATGTCATTCCCAATCAAGAGTATGTCATCGACGTACAGTATTAGGAAGACAATCTTGCTCCCACTCGACTTGATATATAGACATGGTTCCTCGACCGATCGAGTGAATCCATTCTCCTTTATCACTTGGTCGAAGCGATGATTCCAACTCCGTGAAGCTTGCTTAAGTCCATAGATGGAACGCTGAAGCTTGCAAACTTTCTTAGGATTTTCAGGATCAGTGTAACCTTCGGGTTGTACCATGTACAACTCCTCCTCCTAATAACCGTTTAAGAAGGCGGTTTTCACATCCATTTGCCATATTTCATAGTCATGAAATGCGGCAATCGCTAAGAGTATCCGAATGGAACGAAGCATGACTACGGGTGCAAAGATCTCATCATAGTGCAACCCTTGCACTTGAGTGAAACCCTTTGCCACTAGTCGTGCCTTGTATATGTCTGGTTGTCCTTCTATAGATCGCTTTATCTTGTAAAGCCATTTGCACTGAAGAGGCCTAGCCTTATCAGGTAAGTCAACCAGATCCCATACATCGTTCTCGTACATCGAGTCCATCTCGGATTGCATGGCTTCTTGCCATAACTTTGAGTCAGAACACGTCATGGCACCTTTATAGGTTACGGGTTCGTTACTTTCAAGGAGTAAAACGTCGTCTCTCCTATTCTCCTCGACTATACCGATATATCGATCTGGAGGAATGGAGAGTCTACCCGACCTCCTGGGTTCCAAAGGGACATTAACCGCAGCAGACGTAGAAGGAACAGCTTCCTCCATTGGTTGCTCGGTTATTGGTTCAGGAATCTCCGACAGATCGAAGGTTCTATTACTTCTCTTGTCCTCGAGAAACTCTTTCTCTAAGAACTTCGCACTAGCCGCAACAAAACTCGTTGTTCGGTAGGCGAATAGAAGTAACGACCAAACATTCCTTTTGGATAACCAATAAAGTATGTCTTGACCGATCGCGGGCCGAGCTTATCGTCAGGTCTCCACTTGACATAAGCCTTGCACCCCCAAACCCGAATAAAGGACAAGTTAGGGACCGTTCCCTTCCATAACTCGTATGGAGTCTTGTCAACAGCTTTAGACGGACTTCGGTTAAGTATAAGAGCAGCTGACAAAAGAGCATAACTCCATAAAGAGTCAGGTACAACCGTGTGACTCATCATGGATCGAACCATATCAAGTAATGTTCGATTGCTGCGTTCGGACACACCATTCAGTTGTGGTGTTCCGGGTGGAGTTAACTGTAATACTATCCCGCGGTCTTTCAGGTGTCGATCAAACTCATTTGAAAGATATTCGCCACCACGATCTGAACGTAGTGCTTTTATCTTTCTATCCAGTTGGTTCTCAACCTTATTCTGGAATTCCTTGAACTTGTCAAAGGACTCACTTTTATGCTTCATTAAGTAGACATGTCCATATCTACTCAAATCGTCCGTGAAAGTGATAAAATATCTATAGCCATCTCTAGCGTTGATTGACATAGGTCCGTCACATCAGTATGTATGAGTCCTAATAGGTCAGCAGCGCGCATTCCAACACCTTTGAAGGAAATTCGAGACATTTTGCCTATAAGACATGATTCACACGTGCCAAAAGTTTCACAGTCAAATGGGGCTATTGTCCCATTATCAATGAGCTTTTTCACGCGTTTCTCATTTATGTGTCCCATACGGCAATGCCATAAATACGTTTGATCTTTGTCACCAACCTTTGCTTTCTTGTTACTCACATGCATGATTTCTGTGGTTTGATCTAAAACATAAATTAGTTCATGGAAAGCTTGACTTTACCATAAATCATTTCATTCAAAGGGAAAATACAGCCATTATCCTTTATTAAAAATGAAAATCCTTCTTTGTCAAGAACGGATACAGAAATAATGTTTTTCGACAAACTAGGTACATAGTAACAGTTATTCAGAAATAACTCAAATCCACTCGGGAGTTAGATTATATATGTTCCTACTGAAACGGCAGCAACTCTTGCTCCATTCCCCACTCGCAGGTCTACATCACCTCTTGCTAGAGTTCTGATGCTTCTTAGGCCCTGCAAATGATTGCACAGATGAGAACCACAACCAGTATCAAGTACCCAAGTTCCGAAACTTGCATGGTTAATCTCAATCATATGAATAAAAGAAGACATACCAACAGGAGCGACGCGGCCTGCTTTTATGTCCTCAGCATACACGGGACAGTTACGCCTCCAATGCCCAGGCTTGTGGCAATGGTGGCACTCCATGGTCTGCTTTGCTTTTGCCTTGCCTCGTGAGCTACCGCTAGACTCACCAGGCCCACTCTTAGCAACCCCTGGCTTCTTAAATTTCGGCTTACCTACAGCTAGGTTAGCCGAAGCCTTACCCTTACCCTTCTTGTTCCCAATCATGAGAACATCTTGCTTCGTACTCCCACTCAACTTCAGATCACTCTCGTGCATGCGAGTGAATGTAGTTCATGCGGAACTTTTACGCATGTCGTTCATGTAGTAGTTTGCCCTAAAGAGGGCATACCCATCATGAAGAGAGTGGAGCACTCGATCAATGACGATTTTCTCATCGATCTTGCAACCAAGCTCATCCAGTTTTTCAACATTCTCGATCATGTCGAGAAGGTGTGGACCAACCGGTTGGCCCTTCTGGAGTCTTGCCTCAAAGAAACGAGTAGTATACTCGTAACTCTTAATTCTCGGAGCTTTCAAGAATTCCTTAGTAAGGGTGGTGAAAATCTTGTTTGCACCTTGGGTAATGAACCTTCTTTGCAAATTGGATTCCATTGCATAGATGAGTACGTTCTGTATCGCACCCGCCTCCATCATGAAATCATTGTAAAGATAGAGTTCATCCGCTCCTGCATCGGGAGCTGGTTTAGTCGGCACTGGCTCAGTCAAGTACTTAAGCTTGCCGTCAGCTATGGCAGCATTCCGTAATGCCGCCTCCCAATCAGAAAAATTGGACCCATCATGCTTCAGTCGAGTAGGCTGATTCCTGCTGTCCATAAAGATTCTCAGCCATGATTCGCGCGTTAGTGTGGCACTTGGCATTGGTTCGTCTGTACGTACAGCCATTTGTTATAGTAGTTATATCTGTATATAACGTATTCGAAACTGTGAAAAGAAAGAAGAAGAAGAGAGAAGATAAGAAATCATGGTTTTGAACATTTAAGTCGAAAAGCAATAACGTTTTAATGCAATGACTCGTGCACTCATATAATCGACCTCCCTCGAGAATTATATAAGCGATCCCAAGACTCAATTTCTTTAAATTGATAAGCTAACTGCTTAGCTAATTCTACTGTTAGAATTCTTGGTCGATAGATTTCAGTAAATCCTATCTATTAGCCCACTATAACTACGAGATATTACTCGAACTATAGTGTTGAGATAAACTAAGTCGACAACCACTACTTACCCAACGTAGAAGGGGTCATATTATGCCTACCGACGAAGAAGGGATTCATAGTGATGCGACTCATAAAGACTAATTCTCAATTTCAGTTTTAGAGGAAGGTCCCATCAACTCATTTTAATTCATTTTAAGTGAACTAATATCTAGCATTTTCGTGAATGATTATTTGAGGTGATAGCCCTAAACGAATGACATCCGTATGTCTATGAAATAGAATGCAACTATATGATCCATTTTCATGCATATTAGGTGGTTTGGTTTAGTTTAGGCGGAATATGATGCTACTATCTAACGTGAATGCAATGAAAAACGATAAAAGAAAACGCAGAAATGAAAAACACCTAGTGTGGCCTATCCCTATGAAAATAAAGACATATACAAATTGGAATCCATCCATGGACCCTAAAGTTGTCTTCATTCTTCATCTTGGGCTTTAAGTGAGAGTTGGGCTCTCCGTCTTGAATCTTCATCTTGAATCTTCTTAAAATTACATTTTAAATTACAAAATAAACCTATTTACATTCTAATCAAAAAATGCAAAAAATAAAATATTACAAGATGGGAGATTCGAGATCTCAAAAATACAACCAACGATTATGTTTCCTTTCATTACGAAAACATAATCTTCTAAGGCCACACTAGTAAATTACAACCGATTGTACATATTTAATGCGAAAATTAAACCATTCAAAACATTCATTCACAAAAATAGCATCAACTAAACTAAATAAAAATAATGCATACGAATAAATTTTAATCCAAACCACCCTTTTAAATGATTAAAATTATGCAACAATTCCTTAATTGTTCATAATATCTTTTAATCAAAACATAATCCAAATTTATATTATCAGTATAACATAAATTAGGTCACAAAATATTTTAAACTGTTTTAAAATATATGGTATCAAATATTATGAACCTTTTCATAATAAATAAATAAATAAAAATATATGTTATCTTTATAACAAATATTACCAAAAATTTAATTTCCAAAAATTAAAACAAAAATTTCCAAAAATTAAAACCAAATTTTCGGCCAAAAAGACCTAATTGCCGAATAAGAATATTTTTTTTTTATTAAATATTAAATTGTTTCGGCCAAAATAAAAATTACCAAAAACAAAATAATTCGGCTTATACAAAAATAATGAATTAAACTGATTTAATTCGATTAAGCTAATGATTAGATCGATACTAACTCAATTTTAATCCGTATTAAACATTGATTTTAAGAGATTCATAGTAACCTTTTACATTAAACATCTCAAACATATAGATCTAATGATTAACAAACTCATATGTTCATTAACATACAAAAATTGATCCTTTTATGTTTTAATTCAATCGGTATTAAAATAAAACTTATACAAATTCATATATTATAGTTTTAACATCTTAAAACATTGATAATTATGAATCAAACGGACCAAAAATAACCAAATTACAATCAAAAACACACGGCCTACAATAAATCAAATCGGCCAAACTCAAAATTGATCAAAATAAGCATAAGACTCATATGGACAAAAACACAAAATTGATCAAAATTGACAAAAAAAACACATACGGTCAAAACCAAAAATTGGTCAACATTAACATAAGACCCATACGGTCAAAATCAAAAATTGATCAACATTAACATAAGACCCATACGGTCAAAATCAAATTTGATAAAATTTATACAAAATCGATTTTTATGAAAACCTTATAAAAATTTCATGTGCCCTAAGTCTCTGATACCACTTGTAGGTTTATATCCGTATATAGACCATTAAAATCACAGGATTATAATGAAAAACTTTATAAGATTAATAGTCATAAAATTAAATTGCATAACAAGATAAAGAGATCTTAGAATTAACCTTTTAATCCAAGTAATTAGGCCTAAGAACAATACCAATAATATGGTATCTCCTAATTATCTCACCCAAGATGCTTTGAGAAATACCCTTGAGATTTGCTAGAAAATTAGAGGGAAAAGAACAATTTCTTTTTACTCAAGTTTTGTGTTGTGTGCTTTGTGAATTATGAATTCGATTAAGATGAGAGTTAGGGTATGATTAGGTTAAGTAGAGAGGAAACAAAACCTCTTTCCCACTCATATCACACGTCCAAATTGAGGAAGAGTGGGCTCTTCCACTTCTCAATTTACAAGCCCAAGTCTAATTAAGAGTATAACCCATTTAATTAGTTTTATTTGGCTTTTAATGTATAATGTAATTTATAATATCCATATATCATAATTAATCATAAATATCCATATATTTATAATTTGCTAATTTATTATAACTGTTTACAAATGATTAGCCCACATTATACGCAATAATTAAATATAACCTTTTATATTCAATTTCCGAATTACAGCTAATTCCTCTCATCTAATATTATTTAATCATTATTAAACAATTTATTAAACAATATTCATTATTACATTTGACTAACCTCTTAGTCATATTTGACTAACCGTTTAGTCCACAACACTGACTAACCATTTAGTCATTAAATAAGGCATCGATATAATTATTTTCTCAAATAATCATATCTCTCAAACACATTCTTTAGGTGTGACTCTTAGGGACCAGTTGATCACCGCCATCTGTATGATAATAACGTCAAACTTATCTAGCAAGCCAACCGTTATTGATAAACGTTAATCAACTGATTAAATACAAAATGTACCCTGTGTACCTTTAGAGATTTATTTATGTTATTGCACTAACTGTGGAGGACACTAACCCCAACAACAGCAGTACCGCAATATAAAGCAAATAGCTCGTAAAATAATAATAAACTCAACTAAGAGTAGGCTAAATGCAACTAAACCGAGGGCATATAATCTATATAAAATGCACACATTAGAGTTCATGGGTTTTCTTTATACCATCGTATCAAATTAACAATTTTCTGTGTGGCGGTACTTTCTTTGAAATCTTGATGAAAAGTGAAAATACGTTAAGATATTTAGCAAGATCAACATCTTAACCTTTCGCTTCCTACCTTTTCACCCTTCTTAGTACCCTTAACGGTATAATATGTCCGTCTCATGTCTCATATCTATCTCTTCCATATTTCTTACACTTGTCGAGTAAAATGTAAAACATCTTTCCAAAACAGCATACACCCTTCCGTACATGTATCAACCTTTTGATGTTGAAGCCGAAGGCCTTTCACGACTTTTTTTATGATCGACAAGCGTCAATTCAATCTTTTGATATATGATTAGTGTTATATAAGTTAATGTTGTTGAAGACAATAATATTCTTACTCCCCTAGGTAATCTTAATTCTTGATAACTAGCAAGCCAACTATGCAACGTTACCCATGCTTGTTTATCGGGCCACATTTTGGCTAACCCAACACGACCCTCCAATGACCAGCATGGTCCATCTAGGAGGATGGGGTCGTTGTCGAGGTTTACCTGGTCCTCTATCTAGACCTCTTTTTAATTTTATTATTTCCCTTTCAAATAACCAAAAGTCTAAGCTATGAGGTTATGGTTAGCATTTCATTATTTGTCAGTCTTTCCCAACTCTGCTCTCGACTTAAAAGAGTCGAGCCCCAGTTTGATTCCAGCCAAGCAGGTGTGGCCTAGCCAACCCAGCAAAACACCCGTATAACTACCTCTAATTAGAAGTCATCTTGCTTTTGGAATGTCTAATCATATGCTTCACTAAAATAGTTAATGTTTAGGCTTCCAGTACATTCAGGGCTATTTGGTTAGAGAGTTTCAGGAGAGAGAAAAGGAATTAATGGGCCTAATTCCCTTTCTAGTTGTTTGTTTGACAATTTTAATCATTCCCTTTCCCTAAATTCCCTTTTCATTAAACCCCTTTTACCTCTAATTTTAATCCCCCACCCCCACTCTTACTGTTTTTCATTCCTCTCCATTCTAACCTTTCATACCTTACCCTCACCAAATCACATACCTAACCCTAAATTTAGTCCTCAACTCCGATCCGGCGACCTATAATCGTACCCCGGTGACCCTATCGACTCATGCCGGTCACCTACCAAAAGACCTTCTTTTTTGGTTTGTATTGATGTGGTGCCAACATCCCACTCCCGCACCTCCGTGCGCCCCCATTTCCGTGTGGTCAACAACCACCCTCCCCAGCAGCAAACGACCGGTTGCCTTCCATGAAGCTCACTTATTCCATTTTTTTAAATTTTCATTGTTATATTAACAACTAATATATTCATATTCATATCAAATGAATAAAAATCCTATATACATGTATGTTGATATTGCTTTTTCTCATTCTTTTGTTTTATTTTCTTCTGAATTTTTTTTTTTTTATCAATACATGTATTAGATTATTTAATTATAGGATGATACGTTCAATGAGAATATTAATTGAGTTTTAGAAAAGAAGAATTTTTAATTGTTGTTAAAATAATTTATAGAAAAATTAAGTTGATTCCCTATTTAAAACCAAACATGTACAAAGGGAATTAATAGGACTATCATTCCTTTTTCAACTTGTACGAAACAACTACTTAAATTGAGAGTGACGTAATCTCATTCTTTTCTCTTTGTTTCCTTTTCTGATTACTTTTCCCTTTCCCCTGTAATTACCAAACGCCTCCTCAAAGATATTATAGTTATATGAGTTTACGTAAGACCAATTTCTTTTGGCATATATGCATGCCTTGTCAAAATATCCTTCGTTACTTTATGGTTATTATTGCCTCTCGGTTCACGTAAAATCAAACTAATATAAATCGATGATAGAAACAAATTAAAAAAAAGATTACTTTTCTTACTTGGACAAAATTAAAAGACATGTTCTCATATTTTTAGGAGATTACAATTATAAATCTGGAAATAGTTCTTTTTTTTTTTTTTCTTTTAAGTAATTTAGAAAATCTGAAATAGAACAAATATATGAAAATGGATTACAATAACGTTACATATCCTCAAATGTTGTTAGGCTTTTAAATGTGTACAATAAATTAACTGTGATTTGTGAAATATGAATGTTATAACTTGATCTATAAGGAATTGATTGACGTCTAAGGCACATAAGAACAAAAAAGTGACATAAAACAAGTTTACTACGGAGTACATTAATATTGTTGAAATATAACTATTATGACATATATATTCTATAAGGAATTATCTATTCAAACTCGTAATATGACAGATCACGGTAAACAATTTATATTACGCACTCGGCACTCCCTTTGTTTACTTAGGTTTAATTTTCTATACTTTTTGTTTTAATCGCTTTTCAAATTCAATTGTTGTTACCCTCGTCATTATTGTTATTATATTGCTTAATTTCACGGGAAAAGATTCAAACTTGCGTCGAGATTCTAAAGTTTGCGAGCGTTTTGAGTCGTGTTATCTAGTTTGCTTCTGCTACTACGTAAATCTCTTTGATTTCGTATCACTAACACATATCAAATTTTAAGAAAATATGAAAGATTCTCAAGAAAAATTCAATTTAATTGGCCAAAATCAGATTTGAATATTAATTTAAAAAAAAATTCCTTTGTAGTCAGATTTTTTAAGGATTTCTTTAGAGGGTGATAACTTAAAAAAAAAAACGTACTTATATAGTACTCCATAATTATTATCGATTAACTCGAAAATATAAAAAGAAAACATGGCCTAATTGCCTAGTTTGTAATAGATGATTATTGAACAACTGATAATGTGTACTCCCTCCATTCAAATCCAACATCATCATTTGTTTTATGAAGTCAACCATCATTAAATTTGACTCCTTAAATATATCGTGAAATACAAAAAATTCAAAAATGAAATTAATATATTTGAAAACATTATAATATAATCTTTCACAAAATCAAATTTTTAACGAAAATTTTTCATGTATACATAGAGAAATTGACGGTCAAAGTACCGCCTCGAAGACCACCCCAATAGTGAATGAGCGTTGGATTTTGAATGGAGGGAGTATACATAATAAAATACGTAAAAATGTTGGATTAAAATAAACACCAAAAAGTCTAAACATAAACGATGTGCATGCATGTTTGTCAAACTTCTCATAATTATGATATGAAGCACTCCGTCGATCATCGGATCATGTATGCATGTTTTCGATTTAAAAATTAAAATCAATGTTTTTTGTGTTAACATTTATGTAAATTAATATTTTTGTTTCACTATAAAAAAAAAGTTTTAAACTGTGTACATTTTCTTACACATTCGACATAAAAAAGAAAAACAAACAAACAAACAAAAATAACAACGTAAAAAATGAAGTCGAAAATGCAACTTAACTCTTTAATTCTAGTAGGAGTAGTTGTTATGCTTTCGATTTTGTCGAGTTTTGAGGCACAACTTCAAGAAGGATTTTATAACTCTTCATGTCCGCCAGCTGAAGGCATTGTGAGAGAAGAGGTTCAAAAAGCTTCGCCAATTAAAACAGCAACTACAACCAGTCTTATTAGAATGTTTTTTCACGACTGCTTGACTGCTTCGTTCAAGTAAGTTCGATAATCTTTGAAATTTTGATATCACATTTTCAGCATTTCCTCTTGTTGAAGTGTACTTTTATGTACACTTAGTATTGTGTACTGATAAATATGACTTTAACCACGTACGAAATAAACACACTGTACTATTTAAAAATTCATTGGAAACGAAAAAAAATTTTGTACAGAGTATTATATTAATTAAAGTTCGACATATTATTTGTTATTGAAACAAAGATTTATACATGTATGTGTTTTGTGTAGGGCTGTGACGCGTCAGTTCTCGCTGATTCTACCGACAGCAACATGGCCGAGAAAGATTCACCAACAAACAACCCAAGTCGTCAACAAGCAATGCAAGTGATTGATAGCGCAAAGAAGAGGATCGAAGATGAGTGTAAAAAGTGTAAGAATAATTTTATACGGTATTGTATTTAATTATTATTACGTTATTTTGGACCTATAGTTAATCTTAAGTTAATGCGGTAATTAGCTAAATATAATAGTTGGGCTTTTCAGTGGGAGTAGCCCAGTTAATTTAATTGTTGACGGACCGATTAAATTAATTAGGTTAAGGTTCCCTGGCCCTCCTCTCGCCCTTATTAATGTGCTAAACCGTCATTAGCTCATAACAATAATTGTAAAAACACAAATTAAGGGATTAAAGGGAAAAGAGAGGAGAATAGGGCTTCACCCAACTCCACCGTGAAATACCACCGCCACTCTGCTCTCCTCTTCTGCCGCCAATTTCGCCGCCCTCCGACTGCCGATTTTCGTCGTCGTTTACCGCACGCAATCATGACAGACCAAGGTACGTAACTACATGTGATTTGTTTGTAATCGAAGGTCCTGTGAACGAATTAAGTTTGTATCGTTCGTAACTAGGTTATTATGGTTTGAACCTAGTTTACATGTGGTATCAGAGACTTGTTGTGATTAGAAACTTATCCATAATTATCGGACTCGTTTTTGGTTTTGGGTCTGTATTGTGGCTCGTTTTTTGGTCGATTTTGGCTGTTTTTTGGGTCAAATTTTTGGGGTCAGTTTTGGTCAGATTTTTCTGGTCAGTTTTGGCCGTTTGTTTTGATCAATTTGATGATGCTAATGATGGTGGTTTAATGATGATGTATGTGATGGTATAATATAGCCGTATAATGATGATGTATGTGATGGTATAATATAGCCGTATAATGATGATGTATGTGATGGTGCTATAGTCTCCTTGAAGTTTTTTGTTTTTTTTTAATCGGTCCAATGATGCCCTGTATTTTATTTGTTTAATGGATTTGACCAAGGGGTTATGTTATGTTATACTCTGTATTGTTGTTGTTGTTTTATACGGAGTATTGATTTAATGATGGCTATGATAATGTAATGATAATGATGGTGTTGCTGCAATTACGCACTTGTGTTATTTGTTGATGGGTACTCCGTATATTAAAGTTTTTTTTGGCTTGGTCTTGTTGGACCAAGTACTCCGTTTATAATGTTAACGGATCAATGAAATTTTTGGGTTTTTTTGTCAGAACTTTCGTATCCATTCTTATTTCTTTTATAGTCGATATAATTGTTTGAAATGTCTCGATAAGTTTGTTTGGTTGCATCTGATTGAATTCTGCTTCCATTCATAAGAGATTGAAATTTCAAAGTTAATTATTACACTATGAATGAGTGAAATCATTATTAAGTTGAGTTGAGATTCCGCATGATGGACCATCTCACGTTCTTTGATTTCATTAAAGTTTAAATAAGCCTCAGACATTCACATTAAGCTTGAGTTACACCACAGTGGACTCAATTAAGACAGTGAAGGTCAGAATAAGCAAGTATTGAGGATAAATTACTAGCCCTTAGGTCTTACCCGCAGGTGGACCGGCGTATATTAGTGACTTATCCATAAAAGTGTAGAACACTTAATTAATTGAGATTAGACTGGTACAGGTTATCCGCAGATGCCGTACTCGGTTTAATCAAAATTGTTAGGTTTCTCAATTATTGCACAAGTCTTATTCATTATTGCTAATTGTGTGTTTACTCAAAGACTAATGGTTGAGCATGTTTTCCAACTATGAAGTTGCTCAAAATAAATTGCTATTTTATTGTCTCTCGACTGTTCCTCTACTTACTGGATCAAAGCTATTATTTGAATGGATAGAGATTGTAACTTTCTCTATGTCCATGTTAAGATTCAGTGATTGTTTGAAGGAGGACGGTCCTCCCGTGTCTAAGTCTGATGAGAAGGACACGGCAGTACTTAAGGCGTATAAGGATTGGAAAGACAAGGATGGTAACTGTCTTTCATTTCTACGTCTAGTCACTGCTGTGGACATTAAGAACTCAATTACAGAGACTGAATGTGACACAAGTAAGAAATATCTTGCAAAACTTAAGGAGAAGTTCGAGCCTTCTGACAAGGCATTAATTGGCAAACTTCTCTCTGAACTGTCTCATTGTAAGTACGATGAAAAGAAAATGGACATGACTAAGCATATAAAGCATATGCAAAGCTTAGCCACTAAGTTGTTCAAGTTGGGACTTAAAGTTGAGGATCCCATATTAACGCATTTCATCATTTAGGGAACTCTTAAAGAGTTTGAGGCATTTCATGTCAGCTACAATGCTATAAAGGAGACATGGACAGTGGATGGACTTGCTAATGAGCTTGTTCAGGAAGCCATGCGCCTGAGTAATGCTCAAGGGCATAACATACCTCAAGCGCACTTTGTGCATAAAGGTGAGGGCTATAAGGAAAATGGACAGTTCAAAAGGAAGGATTGGACGAGCAGTAAGTCAAGCTCATCCAGTATGCCAGGTCTATCAGGCAATAAGACTCTGGTGCTAATGTACACGTTTCTAACTCATTACGGGGCTTAAGTTCGACCCGAACCATAAGAGAAAATCAGAGAAATCTACTCATGGAAAACAAGTATGAAGCATCCATTAAAGCTATAGGATGCTTTAGTTTAGAATTAAGTAGTGGGTTTAAATTACTTTCAGGGGATACATTTTTTGTTCCATCAATGTCTCGTAATATAATTTCATTGTCTAAACTGGACAGTATTGGTTTTTCTGTGACTTTTGGAAACGGTTTTTTCAGTTTATTTAAAGATAATAGTATTGTTGGTGTGAAACGTGTAAGGTCGAATGAGAACTCAGCGTTCTTGTGGCATAAAATGTTGGCCCATATTTCGAGGGAAAGAATGATGTTGTTAGTAAAAGACAACATTCTTCCTTCTCTTGATTTTACTGATTTTGGGACGTGTGTGGAATGCATTAAAGGTAAGCAAACCAAACACACTAAAAGGGGCGCCACAAGGAGCACTGCCCTTTTAGAGATCATTCATAGACATATGTGGTCCATTTGATGTTCCCTCCTTTTCTGGAGAGAAGTATTTCATCACCTTTATAGATGATTATTCACGGTATTGCTACATTTACTTGTTGCATGAAAAGTCTTAATCAGTAAATGCCGTAGAGCTTTACATTAAGGAGGTCGAGCAGCAACTTGGAAAGAAAGTGAAAATCATCAGATCTGACAGAGGTGGAGAATTTTATGGTAGATATGATGAATCAGGACAACATCCTGGTCCATTTGCTAAACTTCTAGAAAGCTTGGGTATTGTCGCTCAGTACACAATGCCAGGTTCACCCTGGATGAACGGTGTCGCTGAAAGACGTAACAGAACCCTATTAGAGGCTGTAAGGGCAATGATGAGTATGACAAACTTACCCAGATCATTGTGGATGCACGCACTTATGACTGCAGTGTATGTCGCAAACCGGGTTCCTAGTAAGGCAGTTTCAAAGACACCATTTGAACTGTGGAAAGGATGGAAACCGAGTTTGAGACACTTACACATTTGGGGTTGCCCCGCAGAAGCACGCTTCTACAATCCTCAGGAGAAGAAACTCGATTCTAAAACCATTAGTGGGTTTTTCATCGGATATGCTTCTAAATTAAAGGGGTATAAGTTTTACTGTCCTAACCACAGCACCAGAATAGTAGAGACTGGAAATGCCAAATTCCTAGAGGATGGCGAAGTCAGTGGGAGAATTGATGAGGTCATCATCAATGAGATTAGAGAGGAAACTTCGGTTCCCATTTCTGTACCTCTAATCTCAAATCATGGCGTTCTAATCGACGATGTCGATGCAAGGGAACAATATAAAGATGATGAACCTCAACCCATCAATGTGACTCCTGCCATTCCTGAAGTCATTGAAGTGACAAATACACCTATAGCTGAGGCTCCTGTAAGGAGGTCCACAAGACCTCGTCGGTCGGCTATCTCAGATGACTATGAGGTTTATATGCTACAACATGAGTTTGACATAGGATTGGATAAAGATCCAGTGACGTTTTCACAAGCCGTAAAAGGCAATGATTCTGATAAATGGATTGATGCCATGCATGAGGAATTGAAATCTATGACAACAAATAAAGTATGGGAATTAGTTGCTCTACCTAAAAGGCATAAGGCAGTCGGCAGTAAATGGGTCTTTAAGACCAAGCGCGACTCCCTTGGCCATATAAAGCGACACAAAGCCCGCCTTGTAGCTAAAGATTTCAACCAGAAAGAAGGCATCGGTTACAATGAAACCTTCTCTCCAGTTTCGAAGAAGGATTCATTAAGGATCATTTTGGCGTTAGTAGCTCATTTTGATCTAGAGCTACATCAAATGGACGTGAAAACGGCATTTCTGAATGGAAGTTTAGATGAGGAAGTCTACATGTCTCAACCTGAAGCTTTTGTTGAAGACGGTAAGGAGGACCAAGTCTGTTTATTAAAGAAGTCAACATATGGACTTAAGCAAGCCTCTCGGCAATGGTATATTAAGTTTTCATGATACCATAACTGCCTTCGATTTTACGGAAAACATTGTTGATCAATGTATATACCTGAAGGTCAGTGGGAGTAAGTTTGCCTTTTTAGTTCTATATGTTGACGATATTTTGATCGCCAGCAGTGTTCTGAGCTTACTTAAGGAGACCAAGAGTTTCTTATCAAGTAACTTTGAGATGAAAGATATGGGTGAGGCGTCCTATGTGATAAGGATAGAAATATCTCGTGACAGGTCACAGAGGACATTAGGTCTGTCTCAGAGGCATATATCTCAAAAGTACTAGAGAGATTCAGTATGACTGGATGCAATTTCAGTATAGTTCCTATTCAGAAAGGCGATAAGCTTAACTTGTAGCAATGTCCCAAATCTGATGAGAACGTAAAAGAATGCAAGATATCCCTTATGCTTCAATAGTTGGAAGCCTTATGTATGCCCAAGTCTGTACCAGAACGGACATCAGTTTTGCAGTAGGTGTGTTGGGTCGCTATCAAAGCAACCCTGGTATGGAACACTGGAAGGCTGCGAAAAAGGTGTTAAGGTACTTACAAGGGACTAAGAGTCACATGCTCACTTATAGGCATTCTGATCAGCTTGAAGTGATTGGTTACACTGATTCAGATTTTGGTGGATGCGAGGATAGCCGAAAGAGCACCTCAGGTTACGTGTTTGTCTTAGCGGGAGAAGCCATCTCCTGGAAAAGTGCTAAGCAAACTATTATTGCATCATCCACTATGGAGGCCGAGTTTGTAGCGTGCTTTGAGGCTACAAATCAAGGATTATGGTTACGGAACTTAATTTCGGGGTTGAACGTTCTGAGCTCGATCGTAAGACCGCTGAAAATCTTCTGTAACAATGCTGCGGCCGTCTTCTTTTCGAAGAACGATAGGTATTCTAAGGGTATAAAACACATGGAAATGAAATACCTATCAGTTAAAGAGGAAGTTCGGAAGAGAACAGTATCTGTGGAGCACATTTCGACGAGTGCTAATATAGCAGATCCACTCACTAAGGGGCTATCACCCAAGACATTATTGATGCATGCTAGCCTTATGGGTCTTGAGAATAGCACTTAGTATTATGTTATGTGGATTGCTAGTGTTTTGAAAAGATACTGTGTTTGATCAACCTTATGTTATGAATATTCCGAATTATTCTGTTTTCACATTATTGTTTTGTGTACACATGATTGGTGGTTGAAAACAGAAATAGTCTTTTCCTAGAGACATTAAAGGGACCATTATGCTTACTCCTCTATACGGATCGTTTGTCATGGGACAGCATTCAGTAGTAGATGGAAGGAACCATGTTGAGTAGATAATGTGGAACCGCCATTACTCTATTGTTGTTTTAGGACTCTCGAGGTAATTAAGATAAAGCCATTAAGTTGATTTAGCGCCCTTTGCAAACTTATGTTTACTCAAGATATAATGAAGAAGAAGATGCACCTATGGTCCAAGTGGGAGAATGTAAGAATAATTTTATACGGTATTGTATTTAATTATTATTACGTTATTTTGGACCTATAGTTAATCTTAAGTTAATGCGGTAATTAGCTAAATATAATAGTTGAGCTTTTCAGTGGGAGTAGCCCAGTTAATTTAATTGTTGACGGACCGATTAAATTAATTAGGTTAAGAAGCCCGGTCCTCCTCTCGCCCTTATTAATGTGCTAAACCGTCATTAGCTCATAACAATAATTGTAAAAACACAAATTAAGGGATTAAAGGGAAAAGAGAGGAGAATAGGGCTTCACCCAACTCCACCGTGAAATACCACCGCCACTCTGCTCTCCTCTTCTGCCGCCAATTCCGCCGCCCTCCGACTGCCGATTTTCGTCGTCATTTACCGCACGCAATCATGACAGACCAAGGTACGTAACTACATGTGATTTGTTTCTAATCGAAGGTCCTGCGAACGAATTAAGTTTGTATCGTTCGTAACTAGGTTATTATGGTTTGAACCTAGTTTACAAAAAGACCGTCTCATGTGCTGATATACTAGCTTTCGCTGCAAGAGACAGTGTTTATATATCGGTTTATTATATCGGTTTTATTATATCGGTTTTTCTAAAGTGTTTATATCGGTTTTTCTAAAGTGTTTATATAATTGGTGTGAAACATTATTGTTTTCAGAAGCAAGGAGTGGATTACAATGTTCCAGCAGGTAGAAGAGACGGAACGATTTCATCTATCGCCACGAAAATCCCTGATCTGAGTTTAGCTAGTACCAGATTCTCCTCCGGCGAAAGGGCCGTCCTTTCAGGTTTGGTCACCTCTGATCCAGCACCGCTCTCGACCGACCCAACAACAGTCGCAGAAGCTATGGTGAAGATGGGTAATATTGGGGTGCTGACCGGTACTGACGGAGAGATCCGTGAAAATTGCCGGGTCATCAATAATTAGATCAATATGTCTAGGAAAAATTTCCATGGAAATATCCTATTATACTATACACTATCTTCTCAAAACATTCCAAAGTAACAATGAACTCAACTAACGTATCATCTTTCTCAAAATAAATAAGCCAATTTTTTACAAGATGTGTTCGAAATGATTATTTTTTTTTTTTTTTTTTTGCCTAATGTTCTAAAATTTGAAGGCGTTTCACTAGTTTTTGAATTACCTTTGTGTAAGTTTGTATTATCTTTTACATTTCATGAAAAATGATTGTGGTCAGGGGCGGACCCAGAATTTTAAAATTGGGGTAGCAGAACTAATTTTAATTAGTTACAAATTCATTATTAAATCATCTGTAAATATAATATACAATATATTGTCAATATATTGTACAATATATTATATATTGTAAATACAATATACTATATATTGATGAAAATATATTTCGATTTTTAGGATTTGCTAGTACAATTTTCGATTTTTTCTTTAGTATGGGGTAGCAGCCGCTACCCCATAACTCTACCTAGGTCCGCCCCTGATTGTGGTACATTTTGAGAAGCATGTCCAAATAGTTGAGTATATTTTGAGATTAACCGTTAGTTTAACGTGTCAGAAATTCATAATATACTATAGTCCCATGAAAGCTTCTTATTTTATTTAGGGTTAATTGAATAAAACTTCTTTTATAAAACTTTTTTTTTTTTTTTAAAAAAAAAAAAAAATAACCCCTTTATATGTTATTTTTATAACATAATCCCTTTTAAGACACTTTTGTTTCTAAATCACTCCCAACGTTGAAATATGTTACTTGAAAATGAAATATTCACACCCTTAAACATGGATTTTCCAAGAGGTATTGACATATTTTAGACATTGGTGATTGTAACTTAAAAGAGACATACCGTATAATGTGTTTAATTGTGATTTTTAAGGAAGAAAATTCGACGTTGGGGGTGATTTTGAAAGGGTGGTACAATATGCCGCCGCAAATAAATATTCGATACCGCCGCATTTTATGTGTCTTTCCTCTTATGCCCTTGGTTAGTTAGAGTAGTTTAGTTAGTATTTTTTTAGTTAGTTGTAATTGTTGAGCCAAAATTAGTCAAAAAAATGTCAACCACCGGCGACGATGAGATTAATGACGGCGATTATGAGGGTGATGATCAAACCGATTTGGGTGATGATAATATATCGGTATGTATTTTTTTTTGTTAAATTATCGGCATTATAGTAGTAGTTGAATACAATGCAAATTGTTTGATGTTAATATATCGGCATTATAGTAGTACTTGATTACGATACAAATTTGTTAAATAGTCGATTAATTTGGGTTAATAGGTTGATTTTAATTGAAAAAAAAAATGGAACGTATTCTGTTCGAGTGAAATACTCGAATGGATGTGCTCCATTCGTGTATTTCACACGAATGGATCACATCCATTCGAGTATTTCACTCGAATGAGCACTGGTCTAGACATTATTTTGATATTTTTTTGGAATGAAAATTGTAAGTGGAAATTGAATTAAAACTTAATTGAAGGATATGTTTTGTATGGTTGGAGGGTGTTATATTTATAGAAAAACCGATATATGACCGTTGGTGACTTTATAATTTTTAAATTAAATGTTAACGGTAATTTTTTTTTAAAAAAAAAAAAAAAAAAACCCATTCGTGATTTTTACACGAATGGGCATTCCATTCGTGTAAAAATCTCGAATGGGCTGCCCATTCGTGTGAAAATCACGAATAAAACAGTTTTATTCGTGATTTTTACACGAATGGGCAGCCCATTCGAGATTTTTACACGAATGGAATGCCCATTCTTGTAAAAATCACGAATGGGATACGTTTAATTTTTTTTTTTGTTTTTTTTTTTTTTTTTTAAATTTATAACCGTTAACTTAAAATTTTAAATTGTTTGGAACAACAACAACGTTAAAAATTGATTAAACATTAAAAACTTTATTACGATTACATTAAAAACGATTACAAATTAACTTAACATTACATTAAAGATGTCACTTAAAAACAATTGGAATTTGAAAATAACAAAGAGCTAAGAAAACACTAAACATGACACTAAACAAGATAAGCACGACACTTAATTTATTCATTACTACTAGGCGGAACATGATGGTAATCCGAATTAGGCCTACAGTCACTTTCTACGTTACTGCTGTTGTCAGGGTTGTTGTCATAACGTGGAATGTATTGTGCCAAGAAGTCACGTTGACGTTGCTCGTTGAAATCATCAGTCAAGTACTGATAGTAGAAAGCGCCAATCTTCAAACGAGGACGCCTTTCAGGTAGATTATATAACTGATTGTCGCCATTCAACAAGTCACCAAACGCGTCTTGAGTAAGAATTTGACTGAACTTACGAAGATAGTCAACGACTTGGTTCTTCAAAGCACGAAACAACACTTTCCTTGCAACAACACCCCCCTACTAACAAATTGCATTTCAGCATAGCCAGGGTCCCTCAAAGCGTCTGGGGAAAACCGTTTTGGAATAACTCCTCGAACAATGGTGTTCGTGGTTCCTTGTACATTTCATTCAAGAAAAAAGAAGGTTGGATGACTTTCTCAATTCGATCCTTAAATTCATAGACTTCTTCGACAATGGTGTTAATGAGGGTTTGAATTTTAATTATCTCTTGTTTATTGGCATCCATTGTTTGAAGATTATTGAAAATAATATTTTTTGGTTTTTTAAGTGTGAGAGATTTGATGGTGAAGTGTGAATAGTTTGTTGATTGGGAATCTCTTATTTATAGAATTTTTGGAACTTTTAAAAATTAAAATTTTTGAATTTTGAATTTTTGAACTATGAATTATGAATTGTTTGAAATTGTTTGAATTTTTGAAAAAAGAAATTAAGAAAATTTGGAACTTCCGAAAATTAAAATTTTTGAAATTTGAATTGTTTGAAATATTGAATTCTTTGAATTTTTGAAAAAGTTGTTCCACATTAAAAGCAGCGCATTATTAACAAACATGATGCACTTACAGTTTAATATTAAAACGGGAATTTTATTAAAACCGAAAACATTAAACGTGACGATTACAACAGTTAAATATTACACGGAAAATATAATAAATCCTAAAACATTAAAGATGACGATTACAATAGTTATTGTTGTTCGGAAGGTAGATTCATCCTAATGCTCCCTAAACAAACTTTGTTGGACGTACTGATTGTAAAAAGTACGTAACCTTAAAAGAGGACGCCTTCGTTCAGGAACATTGAAAAAGGCATTCCCGCCACTGAGCAACTCAGCAAAGCCACTTCAGTAAAAATGTGACTGAACTTACAAAGGTGGTCAACAACTTCTTTCTTCAGAGCACGGTACAAGAATTTCCTTGCGTCGATATCATCACGTTCAACTTCTTTCCAAAAAAGGAAACCAGGATCACGAAGAAGGCATGGACTACCTCTATAACGAAATAACTCCTCGATCCATTCAGTTCGAGGTTCTTTTAATATTTCATTGAAGAAAAAAGTAGGTTTAACGACTTCCTCAATACGAGTTTTGAACTCTCTCAGTTCTCCCAAAATGTCATCTGATGCCTCATATTTATATATACTTTATAGCCCCTGTCGTTAGCGTTACTTCGCGTTTCCCGTGCTTTTACATGCGTTTCGCTTCCTATTTCGCTCCGTTTTGGCCCTGCTGCGTTTTTGTGTTCATTTTGCAGATATAAGCAGCTATTTGGAGTTTAGGATTCTATTCGGGAGGTTTCGTGAAGTTTCGGAAAGTTTCGTGAAGTTTGGAGGTGTTTCGAGTTGTTTTCGTCGCGTTTCGGTTGCATACGAGCCTCGTTTCAACCAATGAAGGTGTCCCGGGACCATGGGACGGGATTTGAAACTCGCATGATCATCCTAAGCCTTGTCCCTACCCCTTGGGACGACATAGGCCTCGTCCCTATGCCTAGGGACGAGAAAGGAAGCAAAATAAACTAAGTACAAAAAGGAGCATTTTGGAGACTTGGCCTGTATCCAACGGGACGGCCTCATCCTGGTCGGGAGCACCTTGTCCCGGACGGGACACTCATCCCGGACCCCAGGGACGGGTCGTGACTCCTCGTGTGCTTTATAAACTTCGTCAATTTGAAGGATCAAAACATCTTATTTTCGTCCGAAATTTTTAGAGCATTCTTAGGACACTTCAAAGTACTTTCTATCAAAAATTTAGGGTTTGATTATTTTTGCTTCTTGTATTTTCAATTCCCGACTCAAGTACGTTGTTTCGATCATCCTATTTGGTAATTGTTGTTTTGTTCTTGCATTTCTCTTTGGATTTCTGGTTAGGTATTGCTCCATACTTCTCTCATTTCATTATAATTTCGTTATTTATCGTGTTTGATCATGGCTTTCGTTATTTCCTTTGCTTTTGTTATCAATTTCGCTATGTGTGAGTAGTCTATTATCTAGGGATGAAGGGTGATCATGGGTGAGTAGTCTTGGATGATTTTGGTGATGTTTTGATGAAGGTTTTGCTGGTGTTTTGGTTATCTTGTTATGGTTGTGTTTGTTGATCCTTTGGCCAAGGATTAGTGAGCCTTTGCTACCCTTAAACTTAAGACCGAAAGCCTAGTTTAAGGTAGGGCACGAGACTAACCATTAGGACCCTCATTTGTAAGTTGCGAGAGCCCGCACTTGAGACCTAGAGGACGCTTAGAACCGAGAGGTCGAGCTTATTCCTTAGCACACGCGATCCCCGACTCATTTCCGTCACCATCCTTTATCCTTGCTTCATCCTTGCTATCCCCGATTCCCTAGACCTCTTTCCATAAGTTTAAACCCTTACCTTTTCACTCTAGCTTTAGTTTATCAAACTACACTCGAACCGAGATTAGAATCACCCAAAATAACCAACATAAACGACTTTCTCCCTGTGGACTCGACCCGACTTACCCTTGCTACTTGTTAGTGGTTATTCGGATTTATCTTTGATTAGGAGGCGCGACTAAATCCTATCAAATTTTGGCGCCGTTGCCGGGGAGACGGCTTTGTTTTTCGTTGTTTATTTGGTTCTTTTCTCACTTGTTACTCTTTTGTCTCAAGGAACCTCAATTCCTTGAGGCCGTTACTTACGTCTACTCTAGTGCTTGTGCATGCCCAGGTTATCACGTACGTCTCAAAAAGGCTTGGCAATTCCATTTGACCCGGAGCCGGAGCGTACATTCTTAAGGCGCAAGAACTTGCTCAAGGACTTGGAAGCTACTTCCTCTTCTACTTCATCTCACGTTGAACCCGAGCCCGAAATAAAGAAGATGGTTAAGCTATCGGATCACTCGAGGCCGACTGCGGCTCAAGTTCCTACGGGCAATGCTATGCCCACCATAGCTGCCAACAACTTTGAGGTCAAACCCGCGTTTATAAATTTGATCGAGCGAACTCAATTTGGAGGGAGTCCCGGTGAGGACCCTAACTTGCACATCTTAAACTTTTGTGATTATTGCTCCACAATCAAGCAAACGGGGATCACTCAAGATCAAATCCGGGAGATGCTCTTCCCGTTTTCCCTCCGAGACAAGGCAAAGTTGTGGTTGAATTCTCTAAATCGTGTTGCGCTTGCTATTGTGGATTGGAACTCCCTCGTGTTGGCATTTTATCAAAAGTACTTCCCTCCGGAGAAGACCGCAATGTTGAGAAGCCAAATCACGAGCTTCCGACAACGAGGAGATGAGTCCTTGTTTGATGCGTGGGAACGTTACAAAGACCTCCAACGTCAATGCCCACATCTTGGCATGGACAAATGGTTTATAGTTATGCAATTTTACAACGGTCTTTACAACGAGTCCCGACAAGTGCTCGATTCGGCGGCGAATGGTAGGTTCGATAACATCGACGTTGAGGAGGCCATTGACACGATAGAAGCTATGGCAATACATAATGTGCAATATGGGAGCTCTCGGAATGTCCCTCGTGTAGGTGGTAAGAATGATGGTGATATGGTGGCTATGCTTTCAGCCAAGATGGACGCTATGACCGCGATGATGATGAGTCACATGCAAGCGGGTAGTAGTTCTTCAAGCGCGGGTGGGCAAACGGTCGCGGCAATGCACACCTCTCATGATACGCCTTGCAATACATGTGGCGTTTCCGGTCACACTTCTCATGAGTGCCGAGGTATGTATACTCCCGTTCTTGCTTTTCAATCTCAACCACATTCACAAAATAACCCCTACTCAAATTACTACAATGAGGGATACAAAAACCACCCGAACTTGAGCTACAAAAGCAACAACGTCTTGAATCCTTCACCACAACAACCTCAACACAATCCACAACAAAATTTCAGCTCACAACAACAAACACATTACCAAAACAGCCCTCAAAATTTCAGCTACAATAATCCAAGACCCTACAACCCTCCGGGCTTTAATCGCCCCAATTTTCAACAACCCAATGCTCCACCACCCGTTGTTCCCGCTCCGGTTCCCGACCCGATGGGCGAAATGAGAGCCATAATGATGCAAATGGCTAAAAATCAAGAGACGATGATGGCTCAAATGCAAAAGAGCGATCAAGCTAAAGACGCCGCCATCAAAATGCTAGAAACGCAAGTGGCTCAACTTGCTTCTTCTAGCTCTCAACGGAAACCGGGTGCTCTACCATCGCAAGGCACTCAACCGCAACCTCATGATACCGTCAACGCCATTTCCTTGAGAAGCGGCACGAGCTACGACGGTCCTCCAATGCCTACGGTAAGTGAGGTAAACCCTTCCATTGTGCCTAACAATTTCAGTGCTTTTAGTAGTGCTGGTGCAGGTACAAGCCATGGAGCAAGCACGAGTGGAGCTAGCAAAGGAGGTGTGGCCGTGGGACCCACAGGAGGAGGGCAGGCCGTGAATGGAGGGGGTGCAGCCGTGGATGATGGAGCTAGCAAAGGAGGGGTACACGTGGAAAAGGCCAAGGAGAAGGAGACGCAGCAAGCTCAAGTCAAGCCTGTCGAGCCGCCCATTCAAATCAAACTACCATTCCCGAGTCGAGTGGTAAAATCTAAGCTTGACAGTCAATTCGGTAGGTTTATGGAGGTCGTCAAGGACCTAAAGGTCACTGTACCCTTTACCGAACTTGTTACGCAAGTCCCCGCTTATGCTAAATTCCTCAAAGACATACTCACCCGTAAACGATCTTTCAATGAGGTCGAGACTGTTGCTTTTACTGCTGAATGCAGCGCACTTTTACAAAACCAGTCTCCTCCTAAATTGAAAGATCCGGGTAGCTTCTCGATCCCTTGCACTATTGGTACCACTTTTATTGACAAAGCTTTATGTGATTTAGGTGCAAGCGTGAGTGTCATGCCTTATTCGGTATGCGAGAAGCTCAACATGGGCGAGTTGAAAGTAACTAATATCACGCTCCAAATGGCGGATCGTTCTGTCAAACGCCCACTCGGTGTTTTGGAGGACGTTCCCGTCAAAGTTGGTAAGTTTTTCATTCCCGTCGATTTCATTGTTCTTGACATGGCCGAGGACTCCCAAATTCCTATCATATTGGGTCGGCCTTTCTTGCACACTGCTGGTGCAATCATTGACGTCAAGAATGGTAAATTGACGTTGGATATCGGAGGTGATAAAGTTACTTTCAACCTTTCTAACGCTCTAAAACGTCCCATGTTGGAGGAGCATGTCTTTGCTGTCGATGTCATTGATGAATGTATGGACGATTACTTACCGCAAGTCCTCGAGAGGGACCCTCTTGAGGCCGTGCTTTGCTGTCATGACGTTGTTGCAGGTACGCTAGGGAGGTTGGATGCGGGTAGAAGCGTGCTCAAAGACGATATGCATGGTGTTGCTGCTGTTGGCCGAATTGAAGTTGAAGATAGCCGAGCTGCTCTTGGCCGAGATGGTGGAGGTGTTGACGATGATGGATTTGAAGATGATGATGAGGACGATGGTAGTGGGATCGTTTATGACGAGGCCCATGGTTGGTGGTACTTCCCGTACCCTGCTGCGCCCCCAGTTTGAAGCTGGTTTGGGGGAACGTTTTGCTTTGTAAATATCATGTATGTACTTTGGTTCTTTTGAGACTCTTTTACCGTTTTTATCCCCCTTATTTTTAGGTCCCCGTGTTGATGTGCTTTAGGACACATTGGGGACAATGTGTCGTTCGGTTTGGGGGGAGGAACGCTTTGCTTTATTTTTACGTTTTCGTTTTTCGCTTTTCAAATATCTCAAAAATCCAAAAAAATCAAAAAATTTTCAGAAAATTCCAAAATTCTCAAAAAAATACCAAAAATACGTATCCCGTTCTGTTGTTTGCGAGCCCTTTTTACCTTGATTTTTCCCGACATCCCTTCCCTTGTTTGCTTTGAGCTTTGGCATGTTTTATATTGTTGGATTAGCGCTTTCGGGGATGTGTTGACGTGCTTGCAGATGATGGCGTGCTTTTACGTTTGGCTTTATCATTTCATGGACTTTAGCTACCTATATTGTGAGGTTTTTAGCCTCCAGAGGCCGGTTCATCTATCCCGGTCCCCGTGCTTATTTTGTGAGTAGTTCTCCTCGTGGGGTACGTAATATCAACGCGCATAAGTGTGGCCCCTATCCCGTTGTTTCCCACGATTTTGTCACTTGTTTATGCTTATGAGGCTTTAGTTGATTTTCACATGATTCACCTTGTTCGTGCTTTGCTTTTATCCTCTCATTTTTGATCCTATTACCCTTACCCACATGAGTTTGCTAGCAACATTGCCAAATAGCCTACCCTAGCCTAGCTAGTGACCGCTTTTGCTTACTCTTGTGCTCATTCTTTGAGTTTTGATCGTGCTACGACTTGCTGATGTCGTTTGCTTTGAGAGTGTTGGTGAATTTGAGTCGGGATTGCTGTTTCCCCGACCTTTGATGAGGTTTTCCGCAACTTATGTGAGTGTGCTCTTTTTGCTCAAGAAAAAATAATTCACAAAAATCTGAAA